>JANRMT010062792.1:31627119-31671117 GCA_026402145.1 Polypterus bichir lapradei | reverse complement strand
TGTAAACCTGGTGAACACACTTGGTTACGTTACAAATTCAAAAGAAACACATTACACTTTTTACAAGCAACCAGACAGGCCAAACAGGTAAAACAAGATTTCAAGATACTGTGGGAGTGCTTGCCTGGTGGCCTCACTGCCTTCTCCAGGCTACACTACTGTGCTCTGCTAGCTTTCCACATCTAACTATTCAAACATGGGTAAAGTTACATAGGCGGGTCTGAAATCCTAACCCTGCCATGTATGTACACTCCCCTCTGAGCTCTGTACCCTGCCACGCTGAGCTCCATCTCCGCCCCATCCTGCAACTCACAGCGAGGCCTACTTGCTCGCATGCACACAAACAATTGTATTTCAACAAGAAGGGAAATGACACACAAGTTATGACTGAAGATGACTTAAGTAAAAGAAAAATGGATCATTTATTTGGAGGTGGTTTGGATTTCACAGGTCTGATGAGCAGCATAATCGCATAATCTGCAGGAAATTCCAAAAGTAGGTAGTGTCAAAAAGTGGGAGCACTGCCAATCTTTTTCATCACTTAAAACAGTGACACAAAATTCAGTATGAAAATTATTCAAAAGAACTGTCGGCAGCTTCTCCTAAAGCTTGAAAGGAGGCTGAATTTCTGATGCAGCCTGGTCTGCCTGCTCACCAGTTCATACAGAGATGTCAGCATGATGGGTTTCAAGGCAGAAAATGATCGAGAGGATTCTAGAGCAGCAGAGAACACTTTCAAAAAAATCTGTCCTCAGAGAAAAACAAAACAAGCCTCTTGTCCTGACCTGGCAAGATCTGGAGATGCTTAAAGCGGTCCAGAAAGCTCTGAAACTTCCTTAGGAATTTGAAGATGCGTTATCTTTGGAGGACTATGTCACCCTTTTATAGGTTAAGCCAGTACTCCAACCTTTCAACTCTACCATCCTGGCAAAAGATGAAGGAGACAGTCAGCTTGGCAAATCTATGAAATCTGCTACTGTGGGTTACCTGAATGAAAAGTATGCTGACCCATCATCTAGCAACCTGTTGCACTTGGCAACATTGGCTGATCCATGTTATATTGCAGGTGACAGGATTGAGGCACTGAAGGTCAGAGCTGTATTGGAAATTGAATCACTGGCCTCTGAAAAAAGCTGCTGCAACACAAGTGACTCAGCTGTGATCAACACTGTGTCTAAGCCTACAGACCAGCCAACAGGGGAACCACTTAAAAAGAAAAAATCCTTTGTAAGCTTTTTTCATGCAGACAACAACCCCCACCTATCCCCACAGAATCAAAGAGGCAAAATAGAAATACACTCATTCATCACTAATTCTCCAACTTTCCGTGTAGGTAGAAGGCTGACTTTTGGCAAGCTCTTTCCTTACAGGTTATTTACAAAAGTTAAGCAGGTTTCATTTCAGAATTCTATGCGTAACGGTCATAACTGAATCCTACTTACGTACATATATAAGTCTATAGCCTGCAGCTCGGTCGCCGTGTGAGTTGGAGTTGCTTCCCCCATCTCCACGCCTCCCACGTAATTGGCTGCCTGCCCACATAAGGCCATCCATCGCTCCGGTCTCTTCATTCCCTTCCTTGCTTCGCAACGGTATTCATGTCTCCTTGCTGATAACTGCAGCCTTTTTATTTAATTATTTTAGAATTAGTTTACATTGTTCAGGTACCCATTTCTTTTACCGTTCCCCCATTAACATGTCTATCGAGGTGATCACCATCGATCAAAGAACTGTCACTTACTGAGTGGTTTCCATGCCCGGAGATGCCGCCTGCCTTTTACATTCTCTGTGTTACATATTGCATGGACATATCAGGATAAATCTTGATATCCGGAGGAACATTGTATCTTATGTATTGAATGACTGGGACAGGTTCAAGGTGTGGACTGATGACGGTACAGGAGATAATTATACTACACAGGAGCACTATAAGAGTTAAAAGCTTAAGCCCTTCAGCTATGGTTCTGCATGTGAGTTGATGGCTGCCGCTGAATTGTTTGGTTGTCGCTTTCAAGTGTACCGAAATGGCCAAATATTTTACACCTTTGGACAACCGCCAATGCCACAAAAGTTTTAAAACCGTTTCTCAGCAAGCACCTATGGGCCAAGGGTAACCTACATTCCAAATTCCAAGTCCTAAGTCCTCATGGTTTGGGAGATTTTGTGATGAGTGAGTCAGTGGTATTTGGCTTTTATATATAAAGATAATCACCATTCTGGCAAAATATATCGAGATATGATTTTTTGTCTATATTGCCCAGCCCTAGTACTCCTCAAAATTCTGTGCTCTGTACATTTCTCTACTACATTTTTCCATTTTGGCATGTGGCTCAACAATGAGGTTTCATGTTCTGTACATACGAAGGTGCAAAATCCACATGAAGATCTTACTGCATAAAGAATGTTAATTCTCAAATGTCATAAACTGTATCAGCAATAAAGCCAATCTGCTACTGGAACATTTTAAGCCTACTTCAGCAGGCTACCTATCTCAGTTTTAGTCTGACATTCCAATTACATACACAAAATTTGGACAGAAACTTTAAATTTAATAGGGGTAATGTGCAAATCCAATAGTATTCTTAATGCCCTTCCCTTAGATGTGGGACTCACTATATACAGGTTGTATCACTGTCATGAAGATTACTAAAGGTTTCAATTGATGTCCAGACAAAAATAAAAAAATAAAATTGGAATGCAATGAATCTGCACGAATGATATACAAAAAATATCAGATCAGATTATGCAGACGATTCTTGCAATTTAACAATTCATGACTGCATTGCCACTTGCTGAATTTCTGCTCAAATACATCATCCAAACATGAACCTTAAAAACTGCATTCACTCTTATGTCCTATAAAGCCTGAAAAATTCAAAATACTGATGGCAAAAGCCTGAATCATACCATACACAAACAAAAACATAAACTGACTTAAGAAAACAGACTTGCTGTTTATTTAAAAGCTAAAAAATCCTAAAAGTTTTCAGCTTGGCTTATAACTAACATATATAAGAGACAAAGTGATTTGACCTCCTCCCTGCCTTAGACTTCAGCAATGCATTTCTACTGTACTCATGGTCTTACTATTTACTCTGTCTTTAATTATACATTAGATACAGTGCACTCCATAATGATTTGACAAAGATAATTTTTTTTCCTTGATTTATCCCTCTGCTCTACAGTTTAAAATTATGAATCAAACTATTCAGAAGCAAATTAACTGCACATTGCAAACTTTTATTTCATGGTATTTGCATACATTTCAATCACACTATGTAGATATTACAACACTGCCCTGACATATGCTTTACTCCTGTTCAGTTATGCAGCCAGTTTCTGAAACCTGTGGAAAAGCTACTGAGAAAAACTCCAATATAGTTACAATGTATTGAACCATAAATGTTGCCTATATTTTTAAACAACGATGGACGATGAACTGTTTAGGTTAATTCACTATTCAATCACACGAAGAGGAATTTTTTCCTGCTTTTCAAAGTGCTGCAGTAGATCTCCAGTAGCCAATCAAAGAATAATAAACAAAATTAAATGGGATTCTTTCTTTTCCTTTGCAGACTCAGTGAAAATATAACAGATATAATCTTATTATTTATTGTTCATTATGGCTTTGATTAGGAATTATGTTTCGGCAGCATCCAAAAGTGTTGAGTGAGCCAAGTATGCTTTTCAGAACCTGAAAAGGTTCTTTAAAAAGATAATGAACTCAGCAACAGGGCATGCACAAACAAGTGTTTCTTTGTGCCGGTCCCAAGCCAGGAAAAATGGTGGGAGTTACGTCAGGAAGGGTATCCGGTGTAAACTTTGCCAGATAAATAAGCGGACAACAATACAGATTTCCATACTGGATCGTTCGAGGCCCGGGTTAACAACAGCCTTCACCAGTACTGTCAGCCAACAGGGTGCTGGCAGAAATTGGGCTACTGTTGGCCGAAGAAGGAGAAGAAGAGGAGGAAGGCATGTCCAGAGGCAGGAGGAGGGGGGGGGGGGCAGGTAAAGAAAGTGGAAGTGAGGGTAGGAACTTTGAATGTTGGCAGTATGACTGGTAATGGGAGAGAGTTAGGTGATGTGATGGAGAGAAGGAAGGTTGATATACTGCATGTGCAAGAGACTAAATGGAAGGGAAGTAGGGCTTGGTGGATTGGAGGTGGGAGAAAATTGTACTATCATGGTTTGGACGGGAGGAGAAATGGGGTAGGAGTTATCCTGAAGAAACAGCATGTCAAGGGTGTTTTGGAGGTGAAATCAGTGTCAGACAGAGTGATGATTATGAAGCTGGGAATTGAAGGTGTGATGATGAATTTAGTTAGTGCATATGCCCCACAAGTTGGGTGTGTGATTGATGAGAAAGATGATTTCTGGAGTGAGTTGGTTGAAGTTGTGGAGAATGTGACCCAAGGGAGAGAAAGTGGTGATTGGAGCAGATTTCAATAGACATGTTGGTGAAGGGAAAAGAGGAGATGAGGAGGCAATGGGTAGGTATGGTGTTAAGGAGAAGAATGCAGAAGGTCAGATGGTAGTGGATTTTGCGAAAAGGGTGGACATGGCTGTGGTGAATATGTATTTTAAAAAGAGGGAGGAACATAGGGTGATGTATAAGAGTGGAGGAAGACACACATAGGTAGAGTATATCCTATGTAGGAGAGTCAGTCTATAGGAGATTATAGACTACAAAGTGGTGGCAGAGGAAAGTGTAGTTAGGCAGCATAGGATGGTGGTCTGTGGGATGACTTTGGAGATCAAGAAGAGGAGGGGGGAGAGGGCAGAGTCAAGGATTAAATGGTGGAAGTTGAAAAAGGAAGACTGCAAGGCTGATTTCGGAGAGGAGGTAAGACAGCCACTGGTTGGCAGTGAAGAGTTACCAGACAGCTGGGCAACTACAGCAGATGAAGTAAGGATGACAGCAAGAAGAGTGCTTGGTGTGACATATGGACAGAGGATGGAGAAAAAGGAAACCAGGTGGTGGAATGGGGAAATTAAGGATAGAACACAGAGGAAGAGGAAAAATAAAGGGAATGTGTAGAGCTATAGTAACTACAGAGGGATAAAATTGATGAGCCACTGAATGAGGCTATGGGAAAAAGTAGTGGAAGTTGGGTTAAGAAGGGAGGTAATGATTAGTGAGCAGCAGTGTTGTTTCATGCCTGGAAATAGCACCACAGATGCAATGTTTCTTCTGAGGGTGTTGATGGGGAGGTATAGGAAGGCCAGAAGGAGTTGCATTGTGTCTGTGTGGACCTGGAGAAAGCCTATGACAGGGTGCCTTGAGAGGAAGTGTGGAATTGTACGAGGAAGTCAGGAATGGCAGAGAAGTATGTGGGAGTTGTACAGAATTTGTATAAGGGAAGTGTGACAGTGGTAAGGTGTGCTATAGGAATGATGGATGCATTCAAGGTAGAGGTGGGATTACATCAGGGATCAGCTTTGAGCCCTTTCTTATAAGAAGTACACCAGTTAACCAGAAAGCAGAGCAGTGAAGTAGAAAAATATGTCAGTTTCATAAATTATGAGCAAATGAAAAGTTTTAAAAAAATTAAAAATTATAAAAATCCATATCGTTGAAGTGATGTACAAAACATATGAAAAATACCAAAGTATTGCAGCACAGCATATATGGAGTAACATGAAGCCAGAACTAATCCAAAGGCACAATGGAGGAAATAGAGCATTAAGAATACAATTTAAGAATTTAAGAATATAATATTGACTCACAATTTTATTTATTTATTTAATTTACTAATATAGTCTAATTCAGTTATACTGTTAGTTTTTTATATATATATTATATAAATTATTATTTTCCTGAATAATTTTCAATTGACACTTTTTTGTACATAGATGAAATAACCTAGTTTGTATGTACATTTTGTTATAAAACATTTATTTCAACATTTCTGTTCTTGTTTTTCTAAGCCTGGGGAGACTATTATTATCCACTATTATCAGTTATTGGAAACCACAGACTATTTTTGTTGAATTGGCATTGGTGGCAAAAAAAATATATATCAGGCCCTAAAAAAACACCACAAAAAGTAACACACAGAGGTTAAAGTACAATACAGAATAAGACTGTGAAGATACATAGCTTATTCCAGCAGCAGTGGGTATAATGTAGGATACTAGCTCATCAGAAACCATCATTCAAGGCATAGGTATTTTTGAAGAAAACGTTTTTTCACAATCATGGCCTAAATTCATCTGTCTGGGAAACATTAAAGCTTCATTAACCACAATTTATAAAGTTATGAATAAAAATGTATATAGAGCAACTTAATAAGGGATTCTATGGAGAATTAGAGCCAAAATTAAACAAAATATCACAGAAATTACTTAATACATATTTTTCATAAGACTGACATTTTTAAAGAACTTCAGTTGTAGTATGTCCCACTAGCAACCTTTAACCCATATGGTAAGGTTGCAATCATACTTTGATAGCAGTTTGAACTCTCAGGTGATATGTTTCTCCCAGTAAAAGCTTAATTTTTCTAAAGATGTGGACAGAGAGAAAGCAAACTGGAGAAAGAAGAGTAGGAAAACATAGACTGAGGCTACAGCAAGGCAGAGGACAGCTATTACTAACCCTCCTCTATTCCATTTCTCATCTCAGGGTCCTGCTGTGGTACTTGTTTTCTTACCCATGGGGAACAGCTTTGTGGGTGGGCGGTTTTCCTAGGTCTCCAGGATTGTGACTGTGTCTCACTTTGTCTTTTGAATAGTTGTAACAGAAGCAAATGTGACACCTTTAGGTTTAGTGGAGTTTACGTTTTCCTCTTCTCAACTGTCAATTTTCCTAAGTTCGACAATAATGTTAATTTACAGATATTGGTACAGTACACTACATTTATGTTAGTTACCTTGGAACTCATTTGTCTTTGCACAGTTCCAGCTAGGACTGAGAAAGTGTTTCCATCAGTAATATCACAAGACCGAACCAGATTTATTAGAGGCAAACACTTAGCTTCTTTGATGCTTGCTTAATGTAATGTATTCACCCATTAAATCTAACACCCCAGAGTTTTTATCTTTGGACTCAGAATAGACACTTGATAAGGTTGAACGGGACAACCTAATCACCACATTGTACAAATTTGGGCTTGGCTCAAACATATGTGCTTGGATCAAACTACTTTATAATATACTTTAACTCCACATGTACAAAGCATTCAATCAGTCAACTTTAAATCTTTTATCAAGCGCATTTACCTCATTTAAAATTGTCAGAAATGTATCAAGGGTAAGATTCAACCCGTGAAAGTTGCAGTCTAGCTCCAGCTTCACTGAGCCACATGTTTTGGGCATGCCTCAAATTAACATTATTTTGGACAAAAATCTTTGAATGCCTCTCAGATTGCCTTGGTGTCACAATTACTCCTAACTCATTAACAGTCCCTGAACTAGCCACACAGCATGATGGAACCTCCACCATATTTGACAGTAGGTAGCAGGTGTTTTTCTTGGAATGCGGTGTTCTTCTTCTGCCATGCAAAGCGTTTTTTGTTATGAACAAATAACTCAATTTTTGTCTCAACAGTCCAAAGCACTTTGTTCCAAAATGAATCTGGCTTGTCTAAATGAGCATTTGCATACAACAAGCGACTCTGTTTGTGGTGTGAGTGCAGAAAGGGCTTCTTTCTCATCACCCTGCCATACAGATGTTCTCTGTACAAATTGCGCTGAATTGCAGAACGATGTACAGATACACCATCTGCAGCAAGTTGTTCTTGCAGGTCTTTGGAGGTGATCTGTGGGTTGTCTGTAACCATTCCCACAATCCTGTGCATATGCCGCTCCTGTATTTTCCTTGGTCTGCCAGACCGGGGTTTAACAGCAACTGTGCCTGTGGCCTTCCATTTCCTGATTACATTCCTTACAATTGAAACTGACAGTTTAAACCTCTGGGATAGCTTTTTGTAACCTTCCCCTAAACCATGATACTGAACAATCTTTGTTTTCAGATATTTTGAGACTTGCTTTGAGGATCCCATGCTATCACTCTTCAGAGGAGAGTCAAAGGGAAGCACATCTTGCAATTGACCACCTTAAATACATTTTCTCATGATTGGACACACCTGTCTATGAAGTTCAAGGCTTAACAAGCTAATCCAACCAATTTGGTGTTGCAAGTAATCAGTATTGAGCAGTTAAATGCATTCAAATCAGCAAAATTACAAGGGTACCCAAATTTTTGCGCATCCAGTTTTTCACATTTGATTTAATTTCATACAACTAAAAATCTTTGTTCTGAAAACACTCTAGTACTCAGATGTTCCTAGGAAATGAAAGACATACAACTGTTATCTTTTTTGTTGAAAGTAGAGTTAATTATCATGCAGACAGAGAGGGTTCCCAAACTGTTTCATATGGCTGTATATATACACATATACACACACCCACACATGCACATGTATACAGGTATATACATATATGCACACTGCCACACAGCTAAAGGGTCTAAATGAGTAATTCTAAGCCAGACCAGGGGGTGGCGGAGTTTGCCGACCTTTTTTCTCACTTTCCTGTAGACTGTTCACGGAAATCCCACCTGGCCTTGATGACATCACTCCCAGTTCTGGCCCTTCTGATGATGCCACTTCCGGTGTGGAACCTATGAATGAAGAGCCTTCCAGTTCCGGCCCTTTTGAATCAGTCACATCTGATCTGAGCCTATGAATGACCTCAGTTCCCTTTCTGGCCTTTAAAGCTGCCATATTTACCCTAACTTATCAGTTCTGTTTTGGACTCTGTTCTGAGCACATCAGTGTGAACAATTTATCCTTTTGCAGCTAGGAAATATTATACGACTGGATGCCCCAAACCTTTTTATGACTCTTGCGCCTGTTTTTTGTGACAACACATATCTATATACTAGGGCTGGGAACCAATTAAAAAAAAAAAAAAGAACTAATTGCATCATTGTATGTAATTAATGTAACTTAAACAATGACCTTAAACCTGAGCTTTTAAGAAAATACTTCTTAAGCAAGTACAACCTGAAATTGAATGCCTTCCTAAAAGGAAAGTTGAAAAGAAAACAATAATAAAGCAAGGCCAATGTATTATAAGAAGGCAAATTATTAAGTAAGGCCAATGTATTAGGAGCCCCTACAAAAATAACAAAACAAATCTTATGTTAATTATCAAATTGGCAGAGCATATAAAACACAGACTTGTCAAAGTAAAATTAAATGATTAAAACAACTGTAGATGTTTAATACACAGTTTTTTAGGAGATGCTTTTACTTTAAATTAAATTAATCTTCAGCAGTGTAACTACCATCCTCACTTGTTCATCATTATAAAAGACTTGAAAATTATACTCTACACAAGTGTTTTTTTAACTGGTGCTCTGTGGAAATAATAGTGAGAGAAACATACACCTCAGGTGGTTGAGAGCTGTCTGAGAATGATGGGACTACCTGGAGAAGGCAGGAGTCAGTTTCAAGTTATTTCAGAGATAATTGTGGTTTCTTCTTTTTTCGTGGAGGAGTACCAACAATTTTGTCCACATTTGTATATCTGTAAATATGCCCAGTGCTAACCCTAACCCAAATGATAAATAACATACCAAAAGCAAAACACAAAAAAAAAATTAATTAAACTAAATATAATTAAATATAATGGCATACATTGTAAAAGTAAGTCAAAAAATCAAGAGAAAACAAACAGGACATAACAAGTGTGGCCCAGCAATAAGGTTTTAATCACTGCTCCCCAAAATATTCATAACATTTACTATAAATGCACCTTGATTCAACTGAGAGTAAAAAGAATATTCATAAACCTTTATTAAGTGCTTTATGACAGTCAGGTGACAGGACTATGAATGAATGGAAAATTAAAACTGACATACATCAACAAGAAAAGATGCAAATGGACGATGCTAATTACTGACCAATTTCTTTACTGGAAACAGTTATCAGAAATAAATTAGAAAACAATGCATGTGAAATAACATAATAAATAACAGCCAGTATGGTTGAAAACAATATGTTAGACATTTTGTAAAGTACAACTGGAGTAGCAGACAAATACAAAGCAAACAAGATGTCATCAGACCTTCAAAAAGAATTTGACAGAGTTCCAACTGAAGATTGATTTTGAATCTAGAGGGCACTGGCATCAGAGGTAGCTTACAAAACTGGATTTCAAGTTACCTAATTGACAGAAGGCAAAGAGTTCAGCTAAGAGGAGAATGATCCATGTGGAGTGAGGATATCAGTGGAGTTCCTCAAGAGTCTGTGCTTGGACTGTCACTTTTTCTAATTTAAATAAATAACAATAATAACATATTTAGAAAATATGTTACATTTTTAGATAATACTAAAACTAGAGGATTTGCATATACTGAGGAAACAAAAAAATTAAAATAAAAATGTAGAAATTTTTAAGAGTTACTTGCAGGCAAAAGGGATATTAATAATAAATACATGATTAGCAATGCTGTCTTACAGGAAACAAACTCTAAAAAATTATTTAAACATAAATGAAACAATGTTATGCTTAGATTGTATACCATGATAGTGTGCTTCATCTGGAGTATTATACAAAGTTCTGGTCACGACACTACAAAGAGAAACAGCAGCAACCAAGTGCATTCTAGGTTTTGGGGCATGTCCTGCTCAGTCAGATGTGAATTAGCCCTTTCAGTCATAAGGAGGGAAGACTCCATGGGGACCTAACCCATGTATCAAAATTCTCAAAAACATCAATCAAGTCATCCAGAGGATTTTTTTTTTGATTAAACAGAATCACATAAAAAATACAAATTTTAAATGTACAGGGAGTTTCAGAAGACAAATGATTTAATGAAAATTGCAAAGGACTTATGTCACCTTGCTGTCTTGTTCTCTGTTATGAAGAAAAGCTACAGTTCCTTGCAATGGATAAGCTCAAAAAGCTGCTAAAAATAATGACAATGAAAACCTTTTATTTTAAACTCTGATTACACTCTACTTTAACTCAAGGAATTTACTATCTTACATTGTACAACTGCTTAGCAGATAATACATTAGGACACAGCTTGTTATGTAAGGAGTATTCGTCTAAATAATTTAAAAACGGTGTATATACTGTATAACAGTGTATATTTGAAGTGTGAAAATGTAATTCTATAATTACTTTCACCTTATGTAATAAGCATAAAATGCACAGTATGACTGTTAAAATGAACTTATTTTTGCAAATAACCTGAATAATTTCTGTTGTAGGTGTGATAGCAAGGATTTTATTTTGAATAGGAAAAGGCTATAAACAAATTAAGGGATATACCAGATGCTCCATATATTGTAAAAAGTGATACTGTATATCAAAAACCAAGACAAATCTGTTATTTTGTATTACTTGTTAAAATGTGTTGCTTTTTTATCTTACAATTTACTAATATCACTTAGATCATTTTCATAACAATTACTGCATACTCCTTTTTGCTGTTGGTGACATTCCCTGTGAAAAATTACCATATAACCAAAATTATACCCAGCAAGCCACAGTGTTCAGTGAGCATTCTTACTTCTAAGGTTTGGAATTATTGTGCCATCATATCAGTCTAGCATATGACCCAAAAATGCTTTGTTTTAAAAATAATGTATATACCAAGATCATGTCCTATTACAGTTCATTCTTGTTATATTCTATCATTGCTAAAAACTGTTAACACAGGAGCCTTGTGGCCTTTCCCCATTTTTTTTGTAAGCAAATAACTGCAGACTTTCATTCGTAATTCACACATTCTTTAAAATACACTAATGGCATAGCACTGATTGCATTTTTTAAATCATGAACTATCATTTCTGATTGCTCAACCAAACACAACAATGTTAAGTGTAAACTTAACAACACTGGCCTTAGTATGACTGCAGTTACAAGAGATGATGATTCAAGCATCTCTAAAACAGCTGTAATTTTCATCCACTACATTTCTGTAGTTTACAGACAATAGTGGGATAAACAACAATATCAATGAGGAGGATCAGAGGCGACTAGACTGGCTCATCCAAGCTAATTGAAAGGTCTCAAATACTCAAAAAGTGTTTTTTATAGCAGCAATGTTAAGAAAGTCGCCTCTGGAAAAAAAACATTGCGTTGGACCTTGAAGGTGACAGGCCACAGAAACTGAAAACTTCACCAGGTTCTACTGTTGTTAGCCAAGAGCTGGAAGATAAGTCTACAGAGGGAACATGGTTACTAAAATTGGATGACTGAAGATTGTAAATATGTTAGATTATTAATAATTAAAAATGTAAACTTTTTTCTAGAGATCAACATTCCTGGAAATCTAAAATTAAAACTTGCTTCTAAGTTTATTACGCAGTTAAGCACACTTATTTATCACTTTGTGATCTGTAGTAGCTAATTATTAAAAACATCTCAATGACATTAACTGTGGCATTTTTGGCTACACTGACCTATAACAACTGAAACTATAATTTGCTCATACAGGTCATACTTAATATGACATAGAGTTTAAGGAGAAAAAACAAAAAGATACAACAGTAACCATCACAGCAGAATTATGATTGGCTATGCCAGGCCAAGTTAAATATAATTATTCTTAATAAGCAACAATTAAAAGTATTAGTTTGATTTTCTAAAATAAAACAATACAATAATAATTCCCCATTTATATGTACAGTATATTGCAAATGGAAAGCCACTTTACACATTTCTAAATAAAATATGTCAATATTGGCTCAAGGCAGGCACACCCTTTTCCACACATTTATATTTCATCAAAATGGCATGTACTTTGTTAGTCACGGTTTAGTAATAACTGCTTAATCAAGATAATAAAGCCTGTCATTTGTAGCACTGGGTGTAAGAGAGGAAACAGCCCAGGACTGGGACCCTGTCTGTTCTACTGCAGGTCCCACTCAGGCATATATATATATATATATATATATATATATATATATATAACAAGCACACTCAAATTTTATATTAACAGTTTCCCTTATTATTCAAAGCTTTGCCAGAAGGAACAAAAGCAGGGTCAATATGAACACCTCAGTCTGGTTGAAATGGAAATATCTACAGGTATTAAAATGAAGAAAAAACATTTAAGAAAAAGTATATTTCAGATAGTGGCTCAATTTCAACAATTTGGGTTTATATATATATAAAGTTTATACTTTTTGAATATATATTTCCTTAATTTGTGATAAACAAGCAAACAAAGGTAGAAATACTAAACTGAATCAAAATCATTCCATAAACACTGTATATACTGTAGTTGGTGAGCTTGTAAATGTGAATTATTTGTGTACTAGCTTAAAATGTTGCCATTTCAGGTATTATTGTTAATAAATAATGCTAGTATTAACATTCTTTGCATAATCCTAATACTTCAGCGTCTTGTGTCTTTTACTTCTAAATGATGAAAAAAGTGAGAACAAACCTCAAAATATTTCTTTGAATGAAAAATAGCTGACATGACTCTCATGAATCATAACTATTTTTCTCTGAAGCTAAAACTACTCTGCACAGTGTTTTTGCCTTTTACTGTGCATCAATGATTAGTTCAGTCTCTAGCAAAAGTAAATGCTGTGTGGAATTTTGCAATTCCCTTGTTCTCAGGGACTTGTGTGCTCTAAACTGCCAAAATGCCGAAAGCCGATGCTATACTAGTTCACCACACATACTACATATTCTTTTGTGTTGCTCGCTTCTCTAAATGGGCCTTCAGACATTACCTTTTTGTGGGATCAATTGTTTACTGCATTCAATAGACACATTTAGGTGGCATAGCAAACAGTTACAACTGCATTTAAAATAAAATACCAGAAGGAATATACGCGGGTGGGGGGTGGGGATGGGGACGGTGGTGGGTCAGTGCTAAAACATATGAAAAAAGTGCCAGGGGCATTTACAGGCATTAAGCTTTTGTGGTGAAAGGTATGGATGTTAAACAAAATTAAATTGGGTATATTGGGGATTAACATTTTCAGAGGAAAAGAAGATATTTCTCAAAATAGTATTCCAGGATAAAAGAGGGAAGGATAGAAAATTAAATTTCCAGACTGAACATAAGAGCCTGTACTGCAGGCAGATATATACGCAGGCTTCAGACAACTTTCTTGAGGATATTAAAAGGTAAAATATAAACCATACATTTTACATTCACAAATCAAGTTTTAACAATAATCATATATTCAGTTTACAGCATTACATGCAACAGATGTAATAATAAACATTTTTTTTATTTTTAAGTTCCATACTGTATATTTAAACCTTTGGAATGGCGAATATAATTCAAAAAACACTGTTTATACAGCAAGTTTACAACCAATGCATAGTGTTTTATTCAATAAAAGAATTAAATACTCAAGTACTACATGTCAAAACAAAGCCAAGTTTGGACTTTCACCAAGAGTGCAACAGATTGCAGCATGCCCAGACTGGAAGATACGCTAACAAACTTACAAATTCAACAATCAATAAGCACTTTGTTTCTTCCTCTAAAAAACATGGTGTAAGAAAAACACATAATTACAGATAATGTCAGTTGGTAAGCTTCATTTTCAAGGATGATTTCGGCTCTTATATAATACACAGCAGGCTCAATTTCACATTGTAAAATATGAAATTGAGGACAAGAGATCATAAACACTAGAAGGACCATGGCTGACACCAACTTTTTTTTTAAATCTTTAATTATTTCATCAGTGTGCAGTGGCCTCTCCTTCCTTGGCCACACCCTAATTGGCTGAATTTCAAATGTCCATGTTGTTGCAACTCTGAAATTACAGTATGTTCAGAAAATGAAACAGGTCAGAGATTTTTATTTGAAACTCAAAAGACCGTTTTATTACTACAAAAAACAACATTGATACTCAGATATGAATCATTGTCTTTCTCCCCTGGCTTGCACTTGACTGCATTTCTTATTTTTACTTCAGAAAAATCCACTCCACTAATGAACATGGTTTTCCAGATGTGAATTGCTGTCTGTCTTCAGCACACAAATATAAAATAATCAACAAAAAAAGTCACAATTAAAATTATTTACACTGTTTCACTACATGTGAAAAAGAAAAAACTAATTTGAAAACTGTTGGCACTCCAGTTTTGTCATTAGGCAAAAAATTGACTTTAAACTCACTTGGCATCGCAATGTTTTCCACACACTGTGGAATTCATAGTTCACTGCCAGCATGAATTTGACAAAGTGAAGGGAGAACATGTGAAGTGGCAGACTCGTTGAGCCGTGAATAAAGACTGCAGCAGTGAACATCACCTCACTTGCAATGTCTTCATTGACGCTGCACACCCAACAATGAATGCAAATGTGAAAATGGAGGGTTTTCTTTGTAAAAATGGAAGACTAATGCATGTATTGAAGTACAAACACACAATCGCATATACTGAATCATACACAAGGTCCGATGGCAGATTTGTACAAATGCAAAGAAAAGCATTTGTTTATTCTTGTGTTTGCATGCATTGTTAGGTCTGCCGTGTCTGCAAAAACATTGCAAGTAAGCCACATTCACTTCTAGATCAATGTGTCATATCTCATGTTCCCTTTTTTGCACATAAAAGTGATGTTCGCTATGCACTAAATTATATATTTGGCACACTGTGAAGAACTGCATAATGTGTTACAAGTAAAGGCAGACATACTTGCTCATAAGCAGCTGTTCCTGATGAAATGCACTTTCATTCAGTGAAAGTCAAATAAACCTGACAAATCTGGAATCAAATTTTGAATAGCTGCTGATGTAAGTAATATACTATATATTCTAGTTACTATTTCCTATTTAGAGAAAGATCACAATCAAAAGCTTGGGAAAGACAGTGCGACCAAATCAACACGCAACTTGAGTGTTACTTTTTTACACCTGTATGTCTTTTAAAATACAGGGGGCGTCAAAATCATGTTAACATTTGAATGGCGGAAACAATTTATTCACAAAGCATACGTACTTTATAAGTGCATGATGATTTACTGGAATGTCTCAATCTTTTCGCCATCATTTTCAACACATCTACCATATCTGGCACATAAATTGTCCATAAAAATTGTATATAAGTATATACACAGCAGTACCATTAATATTAACATAATTTGACTCACTCTGTATATAATGCTATCTAAAACCTCTTTTTCCAGTTAAACATTTTTGGTGAATTAAGGCAAAAATATAGAGTATACCAAGAAATTAATTCATACATTCTATTTTTAGCAGGATTGAATATTTTGATGTGTTAGTCATTGACTGTTCCATATCCTTTCAGGAAATTTAAAATAAGGTTGCAAGAATAATTTCAAGAGCTACAAAGTATGACAACAAAACTACTGTTCTTAGGTCTGTACCTTGACTCCAGATAAACTTTGGAGTGATTTTAAAATCTCCCTTCTTTCATTCAAGGATTTAAACAGTCAAGGCCACACTAAACTATCTGAACTTATAATTTTTAATAAACTGGAACATGCATTAAACATCTACTTGTGTAATGATACAGGCCTAGTGAAAATTTCAAGGATTAACAAAATAATATTGAGAGGGCCCAAAACCTATGATCTACCCACTTAAAAGAGAAATGCTGTCTGCATTAAATCCAGGCTGAAGACATACTACTTTAGCCTACTATACTCTGATTAGAGCTGTTGATTAGCTGTGTGTATTTTATCTCTCTTTGTTAGTCATTTGTATAAAAATGGAAGTATTAAAATTAACTATGAACCGTTACTAACCCTCCTCTGTTTTGTTTCTCTTCTTGGCATTTTGCTGTGGCTCTTGGTGCCACTGCTTTACTGCTTTTCAGGTGAAAAGACACCCGAATCTTAGAATCAAAAGAAGGAAGGATTATATTCTCATACTAGATGTCCCAGCACAGGCTTATATTAGTGAATGTCCAGGAGTGGGAGGTCTTCAAGAATGTGACTGTGTCTGACATTGTAACTAATTGTGGACATCCAGAGCAGCGCATCTTCTACAGGAATGCTGCTGACTGGAGCCTTCCTAGCCTCTGTTGTCAAATGCCCATAGTTCAACAATTATGTAAATGTTATTGTTAGGTTTCTTTTCACAGCCTGCCCAAGCAACATTGGGCATAAGGAAATAATTAGCCATGAACAATACATAACAGTCATTCATAAGAGGAAAATTTAAAGAAACCAGCTAATCAAACCTTCACACTTTTGAGATGTTAGAGGAGAGTTAACAAATGTACAACCATATCATCCTTACTAAACACAGTACATAATAATTATATAAAAACCTTAATATAAGTAGTGTTATGGTAATTTGGTGCACTGTTCCTCAGTGTTTAACAAAATTTCTCAGTGCTCTAAACAAAATGTTTTTGTTCTACAGATCAAATGAAAATATTTCAGAGCTTTAACAAATAAGCAGAAGGAGAAATGTGTGTGCTTATGAGCAAAATACATCTAAATTTTAAAGCTCTTTCAAAAACGTAATGACTAAGTTAGCTCCTTGAACTGCTAGAATAATGCTTAGCAGGTAGCAAAAGCAAAATTGGTAACTGATTTCTCAACAGCTTCTGCTACACAGACCATTTTGTATGGTCGATTTTTTTTGTTTTTTTTTTCTTTTCTTGGCATGGCGTAAGTTTAAAAGCAAACTCTTGAGCACATTTTGCTCATAAAAGACAAGTCCCCAACACAAAATGCTATTTTATATATAAAAAGCATAAGCATACCACCAATGTACTTGCACATCTGGCTAAAGGTGACTTACAGTATTAATTCTATAAAGCTCCCTCTTCCTACTGGGTATCTATGATTCTTTCAAAGAAAAATAAATAAATAAACTTAAGGAACCAGAGACGTAAATTAATTTTTGAAACTGATACTGCTCGCTTAAATCTATAAAGAAAGGGAATAAGACATCCCCAAGGTACATTAATGAGTATGACTTCTACTGCTGGTTATCCAATAACACAAAAAGCAATAACAAATCAAGGTCCTTTTCTCTACCTTTTATCTGAAATATTGGCAACAGTGTAGTGCAGTAGTGTTACCTTACTGTTCCATAAATCTGAGTTAGATTTTCACACATTATACATTATTCCTCTGTCCCTTTTGGTAAATCTATGAGCAAGTGTGCCTACTTATATGAATGCATCTAGTAATAGAACGTTCCTCACTTAGAGTCACTTGCTACCTTCAAATGCTACCAGGAAAGGCTAATGATTTGAACAGCAATGAACTGGAAAAGGTAGGATCAGAAAATGCATAGTTGACTAGAAATTGGACAGATGAATGAGTGTCCTACACAGAGTTTTAGTTTGAAACTTCATTGTACTATGTACACAAGACAATAAACTTGACAATCCCATTAACAACTGTTTCCTGTCTTGGGCCTTGGCAGCCAGGATTTTTAAAATATTGGCATTACTTTTCCAAAGAGAAACTACTAAAGTTAAATATATAAAGCCACAAGTCCAGATAGCCATTCAGTAGAATTCTGCTGAAAAGCGGTCTTTGTTTTAAGGAAACTAGAAAACACTATCCAGGCACTAAATACGGTCTTTTCTTAAAGGAATACATGCCTGTTTTGTGTGTCTACAGACCTGTTTTACTCTGAACAACAATGCAAAGATCCTAGCAAATGATTTAGCCAAAAGAATGGAGAAAGTGCTCCCCTCTTTATTAAAAGTAGGTATCTATGATCAAATGTTTGGCAGCCATTTAGTAGGATATATACCAAAGCAGTATGAGAGCTTCCTGAGACACTATTATCCTTGAATGCAGAAAATGCTTTTGGTAGAGATGAGCGAGTATATCTCATTATTATGCAAACAAAAGGCAGACACAATACAGGTGTTTGGATCAAATTCCAACACAAAATTTATATTCAAGATCAGAAGCATCTTTTTGTATGAAACAAATATACATTCTGACTATTTTATAATGGAAGGAGAAAGATGACAAGGCTGTCCATTATCACCAACAATATTTTCAAGTTCTATTGAAATCCTGATTTTCTCCAGAAACAATTAGCTATAAATGGGATCATAAGAGAAGCATTTGGTAATGGGTTTATAAATCTGTACTTTACAGTACCTTGTCAATTGGTTTTACATTTTTTGATATTGTGTTGAATATAAAAACATTGAAAGCAATAACATGTACTGTATATACAATAGTCATTAGTACCAAAGTTCGTAAGCTTTATAGAAATTTAGTTAGAGTAGTAAAGAAACAGATAAGGCATTCAATAGTCCCTATACATTCCATGATCTCTAACTAAGCTTCTGAAATTTTTTAGCAAGCACAGAGGTCCTTCTTAATTTTATAATCCACATTCATTCAGATTAAATTGCCATTAGGTGAGCTAGAATTTAATGGAAGAAATTTTTGGTGTGCTTCCAACATCAAAGATTAAATAATCAAAATATGTGTATGATATAAATCATCAAAATTGCTCTCTTCAAATGTGTTCTACAGGTATCAAACCTCAAAACATCTACATATTCTGAGATTATTCTAAAAATATTTCTTTCTAACCTAAAGTAGAGTTTGCTATTTCAACATTTAAAGATCTCACAATACAATATACACAATAATACACAAACAAAAACCCTTTTTATAGAGAACACTTTTTTACAAACATGTATATACATTACTTATTGGTTCTGAGTAACTGTAGAATTGAATTCACTTCAGTTTATTTTTGTATAGTGATCTTCACTGAGTGTAGGTACCTAGCACTATGACAAGTTCTCAGGTAAAATGGAAGTATAAATTTTACACATATAATAAACTGATTTTTTCAAGATTTTATAGGGAATTCTGACAGCAACCTCAGGTTTAAATTTCAGTAACCTAGCCACAAATGCCTCACTCCCTTCCACAATTAATACATTCATTGTATGACCCTTTTTCTTGCTCCATTTCTGAAAAATCAAAAAATCTATACTATTTTCTCCACTGATAATGGTCTTCTGTTAAAATCTTTGTGAACTAAAACTAAAAGCCCCACTAATTATTTCTGTTTAATGCAACAAGTAAATGACCAAAACTGGAAAAGAAAAACATTAAGGTGTGCAAGATTAATTTATTTTACCTCTAAATTTGTGACAGATGCTTTCTTGCATGTACTGCAAAAAGATCCAAATCAGGAAAATACTAGTGAAGAAGGTTAAAAATAAAAAGACCATACAAAAACAAAACAAACAAAAAAACTCAAACTAAATAACTATAATTTGAAATTAGGAAATATTCTGATTACAGATCATAGAACAGTACTCATTACAATAAATGAAACAGGATTTTTACAGCTGTGAAAAAGTGTTGAATATGTAAACTGACGTCAAAAAATCTTAACCTACTGATTTTTTTTTTGTTTGTTTATTTTCCTGTTAAAAAATATTTTTCTAATTTACTTCTTTGGTGCACTGATCTTAGCACTGGATAAATTAAACCGCAAATCAATGTATGGCCTCTCCATCCATTAGGACATGAACACCAAGGAGTTACGTTAACCATTATGCCAAGCAGTCCCTTTAAAGTATGTCAGAACAATGCAGCGCCAACATTCCTCCCCCACATTAAGCTTTCCTGTTTTGAACATCAAGTGCTGAAAGTCATGCCAGGCCAGGGAAATAATACACACCAGCGTCTTGTCTACTTTCCTGTTTCTGGAAATGTAGTCCGTCAGTTTGGTGAGCTATTAAGGGAGCGTAAAGCAGCAAGGGAAAAAAATAGTGGGTTTCCTCTTCAAAGTTATACATCGTGTACTTTCAGAATTGAAAGGCATAACATACAGGACAGTACTGTAATGGTAAAATACCGAAAATAATCAATCAGTGGACGGTGCTGGGTAACAAGATTTTTTTTTTTTTGCTTCCTGGGGCGTGCAGATCCTGTTTCTAATGATAACAGCCGGGTGGGGGTTGTCATGCCAAATCCTTTTGTGAGGTCTTAAGGCTCATGGATACAGTGTCATCTAATAATATTGACATGGACGGGCTGACTGACACGTTTAGTGTTGAAAGGAGGGGGTGACTGCGTACGGGATTCCCTCTGGGAAATTGAACCGGCTTTAGGGCTTGGTCGGTCGACTCTTTGTGCTGATGAGGCACCTGCAAACAAACTCTTACAGTACGAATCTTTGGGCGTTCTAGATATGCCAGTCATACACAGGACAAACTTTAGTACTGTGACTGTTGTGGCGAACCCTTTAAAGTGACCACACAACTAGACTGTTTGTTTGTTTTTTGAGTAAAGGGTGGACTAAAGTGTCTCTCCCAAATTTTTACCTGTAAGTATCTTAAGACCAATCTCAAACTGCTCTCATCGGTCGCGGCAAAACAGCGCCGATAGTGGTTCGAGATTTGTTGCGCATCTTAGCACTTGTACCTGTACAACTGAAGAAGACACGCGAGAAATCATAATTCAGAAAACAACATTATCTTACCTCTTGACACTGAGGAAGCTCCGTGGCTACAACGACGGCTGTCCGAAGGAGTAAAAGCAAGCTGATTACCACACGGCAAAGCCGGAATGAAGGAGGCACGCAGCAGAGGGCTTGTATCACCCTATATGTCTTCATTCCTTTCGCTTTCACAGGGTACAACGCAAAGGGAATTGCGGTGACTCTCTAGGTATGTTTAGCAGGTAAACTACAGTTTAAAATGAGCAATCCCAGCGGTTCCAGGTACTGCTAGTTCACGCTCCCTTTCTCCGGCCTGAGGCTCGTCTGTCTGTCCCTCGGCCGATTGACAGGCTCTGGTGATGACGTCACGGGCACGCGCACATTCGCCGCTGGAGATGGGAGCAGGTGCATGGCAGTATATGAGGAGGGATGGACATACATAAGGAAGAGAGGAATGGTCGTTACGAAATAACTGGGTTATATAAAAGCTTAACATATATCAACGGGAGAGGGCTGAACAAGTTTATGTTCTTTGTCGAATCCCTCTTGAACACCCCTGTCTTTCTTCCTCAGTTCTTATAATGTAACGAACCATGTTAAAGGTAATACGATATGCGTTATTCATTTGTAACAATAGCTCAGAATATTGATGGATGCATAGTAATTTTCTTGGTCTTATAGAAAGCACAAATCTTGGAATGTTTTTATGTGGTTTTCTCATTCTTTCATCAGTTCTTATAATGTGATCAACCACATTAAAGATAATGCGATGTGCATTATTTGTAAACGTAGCTCAGAATATTGATAGATGCGTTGTATGTTCTCGGTGACCGATGTTAGGTATTTAAATGAACAGTTAAATTATGAATTTTAATAATTCATGAAAATGGATTTCGGGAAAACATAAAAACTAAAATCCAGTAAGTTACGATGACGCTGTCCATGCAGAACCACAAATTCCCAGCTGTCCCAAAATTAAATTAAATCTGGAAGGGGAAACAATTACCTGGCTTTATGTGTTCCTTACAAATACAAATACTCTTATTTCAGTATTGTAATGGGTACTATACTGTATGTATTGATCGATAGTACATCATACTGATAAATGCCATTCTCTGTTGTGTCAGACATAATATTATTAGTATTATTTATTTCAAGGACTGTACAATTCTGTTACAATCCAAGAGAATATGAACATTTTAGTTAGAATAGGCTCATCAATTCTTGTTTGCTAAATAGTTCCAGAACTTTTAAATACCCTGTTTGGCAACTTTATCATGTATCTAAATTTCGTTGTGAGAAATAGTTTCTAACATTTGTGTCTGATATTTAGTTTTCATGTTCTTGTTGTACAGTAGACATTATTTTAAAGTAATGTATGTTACTTAAATCCCTTCCTGATTTTAACACTTCTTTTATGTTACTTTTAATTTGTGTTTGCTTTAAGATGAAAAGATTTAAAGGTCAAACCACAGTGCAATCAAGGAAAAGCAAAAAAAAAAGTCAAAATGCTCCAAAACACAGTTAAGCTTGGTCAAGTGCCATCAGATGTTGTAAGTGAATTTGACATTACTATAGAATAAGAAGGGGTAATAAAACCATTTTAAACTACAATGTTGAGGCAAAATGCACACAGTATGGAGTGCAGATTATGACAGATTATGTTTAAGCAGTACAATGTAATTGAAAGTCCTGATCAGGATCTGGTCAGATCTCTGTGCAGTTTTTATGTCCTTCTTAAAAGAAAAACTGATCTGGTTAAAACTGATGTGAAAATGTGTCTCCTTTGCCATGGTTTTCACCAGCTCTTGGTAATTACAAAAGCAAACCAACTGAAAAATAACTATCTAATCTGCCTGGCAGTCAGTTTTTTTACAAGACTTAATATAGGCTAAGTTCTTATGATCAGTGTAGATCACACTTCTTTCGAGCCAAAGTCTTACCTGGTTTCTGACATCTTTCTTGTTCATGACCACATCTCTTTCCTGTGTTTTGGTTTCCAATAAATCTGTAGTACTTGGGTCCATTTGGCTGTTTCTTTTACTATGTGTTTGTTTTGCAAAATAAAAATAACTGAAAATCTGTTTACTTGGTTCTATTTATTCTCAAGTTTTTGTACTGTAGCCTTTTTCACAGTCCTCAAGACTTCTTTTTAGTGCTTTTCCTGCAAACAATGATACGGTGATCATAACAGCAACATAATTACAGGTATGATATCAGTTTAATGTCTGAAGGCTCCATTATTAATATAAAGTAGGGTAATTTCTGATGTTTCTTACTTTTTAAAGGCTAAAATAATATATCATAACTTCCACTCCTTTATATTTCATTTAAGTTTTTTTCAGCACATTTTCAAAATGGTTTTCATAGCTATTTTCTCACTTTGCTGTACAGGAAACTTTGTCTTAACAATTTGCTTTAAACAAAACTGTATCCCCACCTGTACATATTACCTTATTCAGCATTAGTGATTTCCTAATCCTTAATTGACTAATTTGTGTGTTCACTTTTTTCTAAAAAAAATGTACAAAATTTGGCCTTATTAGTACTTCATAAATAATCTTTATGCTTGTCTTATTTATGTATGATACAAAAGCAAATCTGGCCAAATACCATACAGTTTGAGGCTCTTATTGGCTACATGTAATGGGTTACAGGTGACAGCAAAAAATTACATGTTAAGTTTCCCTACAGATGTAGCATTTTTTGTATTTCCTTTTACACACTGTGCATATATCTATTTTGAATTCTTTTTTACATTCCTCTTACATTTTCTAAATTGTGTGTTTTACTTTAAATATGTCATGTCTTTTAACACCTATTAGGGCAATACACCTCATGTGTACTTCTAAGGGCTTCCAAAATACCAACATTGATATCACTGTTGTTGCTTCAGGGTTTGTCAATATTCTACATTAGTAGTTTGACCTAGTGCCTAATGCATTGGACTGAAAACCCACCACTAATTCACTATGTGATACTGAGCGAGTCACTTAACATGTTAGTCACCCAGCATTAGAAAAATATAAGTACTTACTGTATAAAGAACAGCATATGGGTGAATTTATTAATTTATGAATAAGAATTTTGTCTAAATAAATAAATGCATTTCAATTTTACATTTCCTTCTTGATGCTACTTTTTTGTTTCCTCTTGTTGAAGCAAAAACATAGAAGTGCCATTCCTCCATGGCAACATCTCAGTAATTGCTATCTTGGCTCACAGCATATTTTATTACTTGTTTTTCAGCATCCTTTTGATTTTGACAGCCTCTTTTTCTGTATGGGCAAAGGGCATAATTTAATTAGCTTTTGTAAATGTAAATCATGCTAGGAAATATCAGATATTCTTTCCTGCTTTTAATTAATACCAAATTTATCATTTCATAAGTGCCTGATTTTTTTTTGTATTTGCTTTGTTATTTATTTCTCACAGCCCTGACATAAACATAGGGATTCAGAAACTGGATTGTTAGGTTACTATTATTTATGGTAATATTCACATATTAAAATAAGTTTTGAGTCTCTTTTAAAAATTTTGCCATATTGTTATTTTATATTTTTTACACACACTGGATAAATATGAAGGAAAATTAATTGAATTCAAAACTGAAGTCCTAAAATGCCTTGATACTTTAACAACTCAATCACAACCATTTTTCTCACAAAAAATAAAAAAGAAACCAAAGGATAATATAAGAAACCAAAATCAAAAGAAAAGCTAATTTAACAAATTTAAAGTCCTTCTTGAACACATTGGAAAAAATAAGCATCGGTTGCCCTCATCCTTAATGTCAGTTGAGGTGGAAACAAACCTGAATCAAGCATTTCCTACACATTTTTTACTCTAAATCACTAGTTTCAGATTTATATTTAGAAGGTTAGAAACATGCCCTTTTATTGTCCAGAAGATAGAAAGTTGTTTTTAAATGTTTTTTATAGAAATATGTAAGGTTGGTTTGAAACATCTGTTGCTTTGACCATGTTACAGGTAAGCAGAGAGTAAAATAATACACACCTGTAGTGATGCACTCATGGAAAATTGAATTAATCTCTAAAACAAAGGGATTAGGCAACTAATCTTATCTTCATCTTTTCCTACTTTTACATGGAGTCAAAGTTTTTGACCAACCTTCACCATACAGCTGTGACCTGCACCTTGTCCCAGTCAAAACCTTTTCCTTAACTCTATATCTGCCTCCGCTGAGCTTTTTCCACTTTCTTTTCCCCTGTACTTACATTACCATCATTCTTTTGCTCAAATATATATTGTCTTTCCTCATCAAATGTTCATACCACTTCAATCTACCTTCCTGAACATTCTTATATATCTCTCCTACTTTTGTTGTACCTCTTATTGTCTCATTTCTTATTCTGTCCTTTTTTGCAACTCCATACATCCATCTATAATTTCTTATTTCTGCCACATTCAGCTTCTGCTACTGCACTCCCTTTGCTGCCCATGTCTCAGCTGCATATGTTATTACTGGTCTTACCATTCTCTTAAAAACCTTACGTTTCACCCTTGCCTTGATTCTTTGATCACACAGTATTCCTAATGCCTTCTTTCAATTGTTCTGTCCACACTGCACTGTATAAATTTTCATTGTGTCCAGTTCTTCATTTTGGCTTACCATTAATTTTAGGTATTTAAACTTTAAATAGCTCTCCCTGCAGCCTGACCTCTGAATCCTAATCATATTTAAACTTCAAATATTCTTTTTCTCATTTTTTTTATTAATTTTATTGTAATCATTCCATACAAATCAATCAATTTTTACATAAAGTAGGACTGAGAACAAGTCGACCCCCACCCCTGAGAGAGAGAGCATGGCCAATGGGGTAAAACTTAAGGCTTGTAAACATACCTAAATTTATGACTTTGATAAGCAATAGAGATGAATGGAGAAGAAAAAGAAATGCTGAAATAATTGCTTCCTCGGTGCTTTAGAAGCTTATTCTAAAATATTATTGATTAGATCCTGCCATGTTTTGAAAAAAATCTATACAGATACTCTAACTGAGTATTTGATTTTTTCCAATTTCAGATAGTATAAAACATCGGTTTCCCACTGACTTAAAAGAGGAGAATTAGGATTCTTCCAGTTTAGCACAATCAGTCTGCGTGCCAAAAGTTTAGTGAATGTAACCACAGTTTGTTTGTCCTTCTCCACTTTAAACCCATCTGGAAAAGCCCCAAACACAGCTGTTAATGGGTTAGGAGGGATTGTGACACCAAGGATGTCTGAAAGGCACATTTTCCCATTTTTTGTATTTCCTCTATCTTCCAAAGCCCTTCTGCATTTTTCTGTCTTCCTCTCCACTCTCCACTCTGGTGCTACAAAACAAAATGTCATCAGCAAAAAGTATGAAATGAGGGGGATCTGTCTTTTATGCCATGTGTCAACACATCCATATCTAGATCAAAGAAGTAACATCTTAAAGAAGATCCCTGCTGCAAACCTGCTCTAACTGGAATCATGTCTGTTACCTGACACCACTTTTTACACAGGTCCTTAGTCTTCACATACTTCTCTAGTACAGCTTTCTCCCTTGTGAACCTCCAGTCCTCTTCATGTGGCAGCCTTCTCCAAATCAGCTTTTCCATGCCTTTCTCTTTTGTTTTTTGTTTTTTTTTTTGGTGTTTCATTTTGAACTGTCTCAGTGCAAAAAATGCATCAGTTGTTCCTCTGCCTGGCATAAAACTAAACTGCTCCTCCTTTATGGTTGTCACATACCTAGGCCTTCTTTCTATAACACTTTCCCAGATTTTCATCGTGTGTTGCAAGTTTTATCCCACTATAGTTTCCACAATCCTGAATATCTCCCCTGTCCTTATAAATGGGTACAATCACACTGTTCCTCCACTCCTAATGGCATTTTCTCCTGTCTAAACTCTTCCACTGGTATTTTGTCCTGTTGCCTTTCCATTAGTCATTCTTTCAGTGCCTCCATTATTCTTATTCTTGGTACTAGCCCTTCATTTGAGATTACATCCCCAATTACCAGCCTTGGATTTTTGTCATTCAACAGAGTTTCAGACTACTGCTTCAATCTATGCTTGATGCTATCATGAACACTCAACACCACAACTTGCTAATCTTTCTCTTTATCTGAACAATCCTTCCCTGCCTTGTTCCTAGCCATTTCCATTCAAAAAATCTCTCTCGATAATGACACCAATTTGTCATACACTGCCTCCAAAGCCTATGCCCTGGCTTTTGACAGTGCCTTCTATGTCTCCTTGTTTGTCACCCTATACATGTCTTTATCTTACTCCCTTCCTGATTGATACCATGTCTTCTTTTAATTTTTCTTAGCTTTTATCATATCCTGTACCTCCCTGTTCAATCCACTATATCTCTTTGTACCCAAGATTGTCTACTTCCTGTTGTCCTACCCAACACCTTTTTACCTACTCTTAGTACACCTTTCTGTTCTTCTTCCATTGTTCCTCCACAATGTCATTCGAAACTTTCCTTCTAAACTGTTCCTAAGCCCTTCCACTTTTAATCTCCACCACTTTATTCTTGTAGCTGCTTGCTCTTGTTTCATTCTCATGCTGATTCTAATCTCACAGTCCATCACCACCATTTTATGATGTGCTGTCACACTTTCCCAATTTATGACCTTGTAATTCTTTATTTACATTGGAAAGTCTATTTGGCCTTCTCTCCTTTAACTACTGTAAGTCTTGTCAAAAGAACATGTTAACTAATCTAGCCACCAAGAGAACCAAGAGAAAAGGTTACTGTCAGGAATTGCATCCGACTGTAAAACTTAAACTAAGACCATTAATGATTAAATCAGCATACCTTTTTTTTGTAATACAGATGCTATCTTAATTTTTTAGTTAATTTGTATGTGATATTTTCTTATTTGTATTGGCTGGATGGAACTGAACCCTCACACCCTTTAAATGTTTGCAGAATTTTGAGTTTATGGAAGCCCATGGCAGTGGAACATTTTTGCTCCATAATTATAAAACAACATTGCTGTTATTGAAAAGTTGTGTTTAATTTCATGGCTTGTTAGTGTTGTTCCTTAATTCTGTCTTAAAACATTACAGAAATTGCAGATTTGATCTTCTCTGTGCTTTACAGTTTTCTTAGTTCTTTCCAAACATTCTACTGAAACTAACAGTCTGTGACAAATCCACAAAGTTGTAAATGCGGTTAACTTACCTGGTTAGCTGTTTTTTGCTCTTTTTTTGCATCTTATTTTACATTTTCATTTGGTTACAATATATTTTGGTTTTTGACTTTTAACATTTAAAGAAATAAGTAAATTAAACGCATCCAAAAAACAATGTTCCAATGGATTAAAAATTGTCTGGAATGTAAACCTGCTTCTAACCTGTACCCTGCTAGCAATGAGTTTGAGAATCTTCTTTTAAGGAGAGAAAAGATAACTTCTTTTTGGAATGTCTGCATTTTGGAGGCCATTTTTTCCTGCAAATGTTGGATGCCACTGGATGATAAGTACCCGTTTTACTCGTAATCATGGAAGGGGACTCATGGTTCTCTGTCTGTTTAGTGAGGGAAAATAGTGTCTCTTTTCCTTTAAGGTACTGAGGAACTTAAGGGGTGAACTTAAGGGGGAGTCTCATGGAGTATTGATTTAATTCATCACATGAGAACCAGATAAATACGACATTCTGGTTGAGCATAATGTCTAACAAAATACCATACAAGTACAATTCCATAGAAACTTTCTGAAAGATTTAGCCAATTAAGAACTCTTGTAAAATTGGTAGACTCAAATATATAGTTTTTTTAAATGAGATTTTCCAATTTAGTGCACAATAAAATTTTAAAAACAACTTTGATAAAAATATTGGACAGGTTAAGAGAACAAGACTCATTCCTATTAAAATGTAGTTATAAAATTAATTATAATTAGACAAATAATACTTTTAAAGAAATGTTTCTTTACACCTTTTCTGCTTTGTACCCACCAGAGAATCAGTATTTAATAAATTGAATTTGTATTTGTCGTGCAGTGAAAGTGAACAGAGATTTGCTTCATACTCTTTTTGTTAGAACATTGCAGCATTAGAACAACTATGAATAGAACAGGTAATTCAGCCCACAATCTAGTCAGTTCTATTCAGCTAGATATCAAGTTGAGATTTGAAAGTCCTTAAAGTCCTACACTCCATCACACTACTTGGTAATTTATTTTATGCATCTATGGTTCTCTGCGTAAAGGAAATTTTGTGCAAAGTCTGTTCTTGATAACATTTCCAACTGTGTTCCCATGTTCATGTTGCAGAATTTATTTTAAAGTAACAGCTGAGCTCTACTGTAGTAATTCCTTTAATAATTTTAAATACTTCAGTAATGTCACCTTTTAATTTCTGTTTGGTTAAACTGAAAAGGTTCAACTCCTTTACCGTTTTCTCATATTTCATACCTCTTATCTCTGGATCTCATATAGTGCTGCTACATTTTTTTTTTTTGTAATATAGAGACTAAAACTATATACAGTACTCCAGGTGAGGCCTCAATAGTGCTTTATATAACTTAAGGGTAACCTCCAATAATGTGTACCACACACATCGTGATATATAACCCAACATTATCATCACATTTGTACACTATTAATGTAAATAGTGATGAGCCCACTGTGACTCCTAGGTCCTCATTATCAGGTGTACATTCATGTTTCACACCCACCATTATGTACATTATACACTCGAATTGAGTGTGCATGTAGAAAAGAACTGAAAATCTCATACTGACCTTTAAGTATTTTGACACTCTTGATATCCTTCTGCTGTGAAACATTCTGACCTGTCATTGTTTACACATGTTTTAAACAACTATTATCATACACTGATAATTTCTGTAATATCTATATCTATTATTTATTTATTATATTACATATCTATTGACTATATTTATGTATCTAGATTGCAAATACCATACATTGCATCAATGTTCATATTGCTAACTACACCTCAATATTGCTGCTACTTCTTTGTCTTGTCTTTGCACAATGTCTTGTCTTGTTTGTGTTTTACATTTAAATTAAAATTTTAATTCTATTTTTAATGTATTATTTGCACTTCATGTTGTTACACTGTGGACCCTGAGCTTCGCAATTTCATCTATCTGTATACTTGTATATGGTTGAGATGACAATAAAGTTCACTTTGACTTTGAATCTAACATTTTTACTTCCTACATATATTACTTTACATTTACTTACATTAATCTACACCTGCCACAAATCTGCCCAAGCCTGTATTCTATCTAAGTTTCTTTGTAACAATTTAACTGATTCTTTATTTGTCCTTCCACCTAGCTTGGTGTTATCTGCCAACTTAACCAGCTTGTTATGTATATTACTATGCAGCTCATTTATAATTATTAAAAATAGCAGTGGTCCAGGCACCGAGCCCTGAGGGTCACCACTTTTAACATTTAATTCTAATACAGTTCCTTACACCATAATTCTTTCTACACACTATGCCCAGAATTCCTGCTTCTTTAAGTTTGATACCCAACCTCTCATTTGGGTGTTTATCCACAACCACAACCAAGTGAATAAGCCATTGAAACCTGACTACTAACATAGTGATAAGCCACTAACTCACATTGACCAGATGACAAAATCAGGATAATCACAAGATTCTTGAACCAATATAAAGATTCTTTTGTCAGTTATCTTTTTATGTTTACATTTAAAAATTGTCTTGACTTACAGCTGAGAAACGGTTTTCTTATAGTGTCTGCAAAAAGCGCCTGACTGTTGTCTTTTTGGAGTTTGCATGCTATGCCTGTGTCTGAATTAGTTGTCTTCTGGGCACTCCAGTTTTCTTCCCACATTTTCATAGATCTACTGGTTAGGTTAATTGGTGATTCTAAACTGGCCTTTGTGGTCGTAATTTAACATCTTATTAAAGAAAGAAACATCATCTAACAGGACAATTCAGTAATCAGGCTGGAGAAAAGCTGTTCATTGTATCTTTTAATTACTCTAAAAGGTGCTATACACAGAGAGTATTGAGCCACTTCATCCACCACCAATGTGCATGTGCGACGGCAGTCATTTTGCACCAGTATGCTCACCACACATTAGTTATTAAGTGGTGAAGGGACCGGGGATGATTAATGGGCCAGAACAACCAGGCTGTTGTGATGTGAGATTTTGCATAAAACTTGATGAATATTTTGTATGTCTTTATTTATAATTTAGGCAAAGCAATGTAATTTAGTGTTACTTTGGTGAGAGGCATTCGTGTTTGCCCCCCCATTTGCGACTAAGTCTCTTTGTAATTTTATGACAGGATTTGGGGGATGTGTCTTAAACCAGTTTGATGATTATTTCTCTGCTAAAGTCTTTCAACACCCGCAAGGAAGCCAGGTTACGTTAGCATATGGTTTGGGGGCAGGTGTTAAGATGTTCTATTTCCCCCATTGGTCTGAGGTATGGCTGTTTGGAATTGGCTTGTCTCAGAGGCCTCTAAGTACCATGATGTCCTATTGGCTGTAGGGGGACAGAAAACCCACAAATTTGCTTGCTTTATCTCACTCTTTCTGTCTTACTAACATCTGAAAGAAGCATCTCTCTTGCTAACCTGTGATGATGTAGAAGTATCTCTCTCTTACTAACCAACATATGATGAAGAAGCATCTCTGTTACTAACATCTGAAAGAAGATCTCTCTTACTGAACTGATGAAGACCATGAACTGATGAAGACCATCACATCATGAACTGACATGAACAGCACAATGAAGAGCACAGCTCAGCAGACATATTGAACAGACATGTGGCTGAAAGCTGAGCACCAATGATGCCTTAACTAGAGACATTAAGTAACTAACAAGTCTGTGTGCCACCTGAAACTACACATCATTATTTAATCAGGTTGTATGGTTGCCAATATTCAAATGTACTTTGCATTTTGTTATTATTTATGAATATTATCAATAATACATTATTTTATGTGTAACTTAACTACTGCTTGTCTTTTTACTACATCTAATTGCCTGAGGTTATAGATATAGAAGGGAAGGTGGGGATAAGTTATGTATAATAATACCTTATAAACAGTGGTAAGTCTGTGAGATTAGGCATTCTAATGCTACATATTAATAATACAATAGGGGAAAGTAGAGCAATATATATATTACTCTACCAAGATAAAACAATTGGCGTAGTCCGGCAGGATTTTGGGGTAACCATGTTTTGCACCCTGTTTGCAAATACTGTTTTGATGTATGTGTTTGTTTATGCATGTGAATTTTAGGGCACCCAGTGTACAAATGTGGTGGAAGTAAAACATTGTTTGGTTGCTGAATGGAATATAACCAACAAAGTGTAGAGACTTCATGTGTGTCACGAGGACACCCACATGTTTGTTAGTGCTGGTGTACTGAGTCCCTAATTAAAGTGCTAGGGAGTGGTGAAAGATGCATGCGTCATTCATACGGCATTTAAGTGGTTAAAGTGCTAGGGAGTGATGGGACATGCATTCATCATTCATACGGTACTTATTCGTTTAGGATCTTTGTGTATGTTTGTTTACAGGGGCAAAAGTAGGCCAACCCATAACGAATTTGGCAAATTGTATTAGAGTAAAATTGTAGACTCAGAAATGCCTAAATTTATATTAAAGTCAGCCATCTTCCAGTGGAGTGGCAGAGGCAAGCAGGCTAAAGCTAGGAAACCTGTAGTGCAGGTAGAGAAAACAGAAGCTGAGCTGAGTGTGCCACAAAGTGGAAGGGGGCTGGAAGGATTAAAAGCAAGAAAACAGAGATCAGGTTTAAAGAAGACAGCTGCTGTTATAAGAGGTTTACTAGCTTGTATTATTGGTAATAAGGAAGATCATGATGAGGATGAATATTACCAATAATACATTATTTTATGTGTAACTTAACTCCTGCTTGTCTTTTTACTACATCTAATTGCCTGAGGTTATAGATATACAAGGGTGACACAGAAAACCGGGAACTTTTGAAAAACCCAATAAATATGGAAGAAATCCAACAAAAAAAATTTATTGACAGCAATTGAACCACTACAACTTGCCTTTTAAGAGACAGTAATCCAAATTATCAATGTCTGAAAATTACGTCCTGTAGATGGCATCCTCCTGTACGTATGCATTCTTCCAATCTGCTGTTGAGGTTCCCCATTGGTCGCTGCAACATCTCAGCTGGGATGCCACGAATTTCGTCTTGAATTCTTTGTTTCAATTCATTCAGTGTCCTTGACCGAGTCGTGTAAACCCGACTCTTAAGGTTGCCCCACAAGAAAAAATCACAAACGGACAAATCTGGTGATCTTGAGGGCCAGGGAATGTCACCGAATCTTGAGATGACACGGTTACCGAACAATTCTTGCACAGCTGCCATTGATTGCCTTGCAATTGATTACTAAATCACTAAATGGCGAGATTGTTTACAGCTCAAGGTCCCTGTTCTGCATTGCTGCCAACTGTACATGGCTGCCACTACGCATTTCAAAAGTTCCCATTTTTCTGTGTCACCCTGTATATGGGAAGGCAGGGATAAGTTATATACAATAATACCTTATAAACAGTGGTAAGTCTGTGAGATAAGGCATTCTAAGGCTACATATTAATAATACAATAGGGGAAAGTAGAGCAATATATATATTACTGTACCAAGATAAAACACAGGCTGTGATGGGCAATTTAGCCAGTATGACATGAAACACTCTACTCTTTACAAAAGACGCCCAGGGTTCTTTTATGACCATAGAGAGTCAGGGCTTCGGTTTATTTCAGATTCCTCTTGATCCTCAGCTAACTTTGGCACAAGCATTCAGGGGTTTCAAGACTCAAGCAAGCTTACAAGAAATGTATTTAACAAACACTAGGGGGCTCTGCCCCCTGCTCACTTCGCTCACCAACACCCTCATGTAAGGGGATGTGAATGTACAATTTAAACAGATTGTTATTTTCATGGGAATTGTTACATATGCATAATAGAAGTAACTATTTTACATTTCAGCGAGTAATTAACCATGTAAAAAATAGTAAAACATAATAAATTGAAAGGAAATTATGTTTCATGTTGCTTTAGAGGTATTCGTTGCATTATACGTTTTCATTCTGTTTGGCTTTGAAATTAACACGCAAATACTTTTTAAACTTACACTTTTACTGTAAAACTTCAGTAAAAACAATATTTGGAATTAACTTTTCGTCAATATCACATTGAATTTTGATTCCGTGTTTGGACATACATCGTGACAAGGCAATGTATAACTAACTGCCTGTAAGTGAATATCGTTTATTTCTCTCTAATAAATAAACCGACTTTTTCGAATGTTTGTCCCTATGATTTGTTAATTGTCATAGCAAAAGCTATTCTAATGGGAAACTGTAAACATTTTAATACAAATGGCATATCAAGATCTCCTTTGGTGTCTAATGTTATCTGTGGAAAATGTACTAAATTACCTTTCTTGTTGCCTGTTAAAATTTTATATGTCAGAATTGTTCAATCAATTTTGAATACAACTAATCTTGTCCTATTGCATAGCCCATCACTCATACATACATTATATGTATGCAATAACATTATGATACATCCTTCTTTCAACAGTAATTCAGCCGGTGGAAGGCCGGACAGTATTAATGGTTGTAGATATTCTACGGGATATTGTAAGTTGATGTTTTCACCACCAACTGATTCAGCATAGTTTATTAATACGTATTTAACCAATTTGCCATGTAACCGATCGACAATTTTCGCGTTAATTTATTTGACTTCATTGTTTCTCGGTGCTAGGATTGCCCATGTACTCATTTCTTCTGTTGATAACCCTTTGGGATGAAATTCTTCAATAAAATTTGGACATAATAAGTCTTGTTTTATTGGGAAATTAAAGTGAGGAAAACATAAAAATGTATAAGAGCTGAGAGTGCAAGAACTGTGTCTGACAAAAGCATTCACACAAATGAGAGATGAGAGGACCATGGATCTGAGCTGTTAACTGGAAATGATTGAGTAGAGGGCATGACTTGAACAGATCTCTTGGCATTAGTCTCGTTTTGTGGGACTTGAAAAAATTTCTTGACAATAGTCTCATCTCATCTCAAGATTTTCTTTTTAATAGAGAGATGTCTAAGGAGCATACCATCCAAGCTGCTAAGCCTGCACTGATATTCTTTATTCATACAAGGCTTTTATAGATATGAATATGCAAAAGCATCTTTAGCATTTAGCTTATAGCATGCAAATCTTTACATAACCACATTTACTTAAGGTAACGTAAGATGATCTAAACCTGTTCTAAACCTATTCAAATGGCAGCCCGCAGGCCACATGCCACCCAGAAGCAACCTCAGAGTGGTCCAGGATGTGGTTTCACCAGAAACAGAAAAAAATCAAGGAAAACACATTTTCCAAACCTTCAGAAATTCCTACATAAATTCATACAGCAGTACAGACCGTGAATGCAACACTCCGCGTAGACTAGCAACATTCAACTCACAATGCAGCACGTTTTTGTGTATCTAGAAATTATGGTACTTGCCTGCATGTCATACTGGCACCTCAGCCTCAACAGCTGTTCATGGCATCAAGTACATATTAAATGATTCTATAATCAATTGTGTGCTGAGTCTTAGATGTAGTCCAGTTTCATCAAGTGAGTGAAAAAGCGGGTTTTCACAAATTAATTTAATTGTTACTCCAATGAGAACTTCTTTTCAAATGATTCAAATGATTGGTTGGCCCTCCACTCACATGCTTTGATCATGCGGATTTATGGCTGTTATAAGAACAACATCAGCCATTGACACTCAAAGCAAAGACCGAATTAGAAAGACTGTATTTAATAAAAACATGCAAAAAATTTGGAATTTTCTTTAAAACTCAAATTAAGCACTGATTGCTTTGAGGGACTACATAACTCTTTTGTAGAATGAAGAGCTTATTATTAACCAGTGGTTGATATTCTTTGATTTCCGAAATTCTGTATTTGTAAATTTAAACTAACAAGCCCAATATTATGTTGTATGGTAAACCTGCACAGTTGGTGCTATAGTAGCGCTGCTGCTTTACAATAAGGAGATCATGGGTTCACGCACCAGGTTCTCCCTGAATGGAGTTTGCAAAGTGCTTTTAGTAGTCAGTAAAGTGTTCTATAAATATGAAGAATGTATTATTATACTGCATGGGTTTCCTCCGGGTGCTCCGGTTTCCTCCCACAGTCCAAAGACATTCAGGTTAGGTGGATTGGAGATTCTAAATTGGCCCTTGTTTGTGCTTGGTGTGTGGGTGTGTTTGTGTGTGTCCTGCCCAGGATTGGTTCCTGCCTTGTGCCCTGTGTTGGCTGGGATTGGCTCCAGCAGACCCCCGTGACCCTGTGTTCGGATTCAGCGGGTTGGAAAATGGATGGATGGATGGTATTATTATACTAGGCAATTGGTCAATTTCATATTTAAACATGTTTCTAACAAAATAAACAAAACGTAGCTCTAGGACTCTCGGCCTTCTATATACCTTCACAGTACCTCAGACTTGATCCAAACACAATGTACATGTACCGTCACCTTTTTGTTTACAAAAAAGGCACTGCTAATCACATGTGGTGATTTAAAACAAACCTATGTTCCCTCAGTGTACAGTAGGCATTGTATTCATTTGTGTTAGTTACAGTTATCTTATGGGTTTGTGCACTGATAGCTTTGATTGCATTGATAGTTCTTTTTTATTCTGTTAAATGCACTTTGCGATGTGCCCGGGTCATATATGACCAAAATATTTATTTTATTTCAAAAGGGAAACAAATGCCATTGCTAATACTGTGCACTGTTTTGTTTTTATGCACTTTGAGATGTGCCTAGGTTAGATATGACCAAAATGGTTTTTTTTCCAAAAGCAAAAAAAATTATTGCTACTATCTAAGATTCTGTTCAGTTATAGCCTTTTTATTGTCTTTTATGCACTTTTTGATTTGCCTGTGTCATATGTGACCAAATTTAAATTGAAACAATGAGTAAACATTATTTGTTTTTCAATACATTAATTTGTGTGGTTTAAAATTTTTATTACCTGCTGCTTACTCGCCGCTGAAAATGTCCGACCCAGCTAAAGTTCTTGGTTTGAAAACCTGGCCCAACTGAATTTGTAATTGAATAGCCCTGATCTAAACCTTAATGGGATATATTCATGGTACTGAGCCTCAAGGTCAGAGTTTGTTTACTGTAGAGGTGTCTGCATACTTTAAACCAGATAGACAAAACCCAGTATAAAGTGCCTTTGGATTTTTGGTAATCTTATGGCACTCAATTCCAAGGATAAGTTCAACACAACTGTATCTCATAAAACAATATTTGCTTATTTAACAGAGAGCATAAGAGTCCAAGACTAAAGTGTTATAAAAAGATTTTCTCCAACATCATGTCCAAAAACACATTCAGGTTTGCATGATTAGCAATTTAAACTGCTTGCGTGACAGGCACTTCACAGCACAACAGCTTGAAGCACAGCATAACAGTGGTTGAAAAAAGCAAATCTCAGTTTCTACTGTGAAGAGGAGATGTTGTGCTGCACGGTTGACAGGGCAAGTGGCAGTAAGAAAGCTATTCCTTAAAGGATAAACTAAGAAAATGGGGTTTGCCTGGGCCATGAAAAACTGGCTGTGGACTACAGCAGACTGAAAAAAAGTCTTATGGACCAATGAACCAAAATTTTAAATCTTCAGTTCATCACACAGGGTGTTTGTACACTGTCAAATTGGTGAAAGGATGGTTTCTCAGTATGTGACACCAACTGGTGACCCTCAAAAACATGTCATCTGATTTGGTTGTGATTTTGGGTCTACCAAATCGGTTCCTATCAGAGTTTCTTCCAGTTTCCAATTGCCTTTGGGCTGTGTAGGACACCATACTCATTAATGCTTTGATTTTTTTTGGAATTTCTTTAAATGAAAGGCTTACACTTCTAAGGGTAATGATGCTCTGTCTCATTTAACTTGTTAATTGCCATTTAATTGCCTCAACTGGGCACACGTTTAACTGGGACATGGTACAAGTAAAATTCACGGAAAATACTTAACAGTGCCAGAGAGCTGACTGAATCATGGCTCTCAAATTAAAACTCCATTAACAGACATTTGGACATAAACCCAGCATATCTTCTTCTTCTTTCAGCTGCTCCTGTTAGGGGTTGCCACAGCAGATCATCTTTTTCCATATCATCCTGTCCTCTGCATCTTGCTCCATTACACCCACCACCTTCATGTCCTCTCTCACATCCATAAACCTCCTCTTAGGCCTTCACCAGGCAGCTCCATCCTTAACATCATTCTCTCAGTATACACAGCATATCTCTATGCATGTCCAAACCAACTCAATTTCGCCTGTTTGACTTTGTCTCCCAAACATCCAACCTGAGCTGAGCCTCTAATGTACTCATTTCTAATCCGTGTCCATCCTCGTCACACCCAATGCAAAATTAACATCTTTAACTGTGCCCCCTCCACCTCGGTTTCTGTTTTTTGGTCAGTGCCACCATCTCCAACCCATATTGCATAGTTGTCTCACTACTGTATTCTAGACCTTCACTTTCACTCTTTCTGGTACCCATCTGTCACAGGTCACTCCTGACACTCTTCCCCACCCACTCTACCCTGCCGGCAGTCACTTCTTCACCTCTCTGCCACACTCCCCGTTACTCTGTACTGTTGATCCCAGGTATTTAAACTCACCCACCTTCACCAACTCTACTCCCTGCATCCTCACCATTCATCTGACCTGCCTGTCATTCACACACATGCATTCTTTCTTGTTCCTACTGACCTTCATTCCTCTTCTCTCTAGAGCACATTTCCACCTCTCTAGGGTCTCCTCGACCTGCTTCCTACTCTCACTGCAGATCACAATGTCATCCACAAGCATCATAGTCCACATAGACTCCTCTCCAATCTCGTTTGTCAACCTGTCTTTCACCATTGCAAATGAGAAAGGGCTCAGAGCTGATTCCTGATGTAATCCCACCTCTATCTTGAATGCATCTGTCACTCCTACCGCAGACCTCACCAATGTCACACTTCCCTCGCACATATCCTGTTCCCCTCTTATATACTTCTCTGCCACTTCTGACTTCCTCTTACAATACCACAACTCCTCTCTAGGCACTCTGTCATATGCTTTCTCTAAGTCCACAAAGTCACAATGCAGCTTCTTCTGTCCTTTGTTATACTTCTCCATCAGCACCCTCAGAGCAAACATTGCATCTGTAGTTCTCTTTCCCAGCATGAAACAATACTGCTGCTTGTTAATCATCACCTTCCTTCTTAACCTAGTTTCCAATACTCTTTCCTATAACTTCATGCTATGGCTCATCAATCTTATCCTTCTGTAGTTACTACAGCTCTGCACAGCCCCCTTATTCTTAAAAATCAGCACCAGTACAGTTCTCCACTCCTTAGGCATTCTCTCACTTTCCAAGATTCCAATAATCAATATGGTTAAAAACTCCACTGCCAACTCTTCTAAACACCTCCATGCTTCCACAGGTATGTCATCTCGACCAACAGCCTTCCCATTTTTCATCCTCTTCATAGCTGTCCATACTTCCTCCTTGCTAATCCGTTGCACTTCCTGATTCACTATCACCTAAATATATTATAAAAGAATTATTATAAACTATTATAAAAGAAAATCTTGAGACAATACTATTGCCAAGAGATTTTTTCAAGTCCCGCTCTCCTCTCAACCATTTTCAACCACCCCCACGGTCCTCTCACCTCTCATTTATGTGAATGCTTTTGTCAGACACAGTTCCTGCGCTTTCAGCTCTTATAAATTTTTACATTTTCCTCACTTTAACTTCCCAATAAAAGAAGACTTATTATGTCCAAATCTTATTGAAGGATTTCATCCCGAAGGGTTATCAACAGAAGAAATGAGTACATGGGCAATCCTAGAACCAAGAAATGATGAAGACAAACAAACTAACATGACAATTTCAATCAGTTACACGGCATATTGGTTAAATGCGTCTCAATAGACTATGCTGACAAACAATTCTGACATGTAAAATTTTACCAGGAGATAAGAAAAGGTAATGTAGTACATCTTCCATGGATAACATTAGACACCAAAGGAGATCTTGATATGCCATTCGTATTAAAACGTTTACAGTTTCCTGTTAGAATAGCTTTTGCTATGACAATTAACAAATCACAGGGACACATTCGAAAAAGTCAGATTATTTATTAGAGAGAAAGAAATGCTATTCACTCATGGGGAGTTATATGTAGCGTTGTCACTATGTAATCCAAACACAGAATCAAAATTCAATGTGATACTGACGAAAAGTTAATTAAAAAAAAATGTTTTTAATGGAGTTTTACAGTAAAAGTGTAAGTTTAAAAAGTATTTGCATGTTAATTTCAAAGCCAAACAGAACGAAAATGTATAATGCAACGAATACCTCTAACTCAACATGAAACATAATTTTCTTTCAATTTATTACATTTTACTATTTTTACTATGGTTAATTACTCACTGTATAGTTCTATTATGGATATGTAATAATTCCCATGAAAATAATAATCTGTTTAAATTGTACAGCCGCTTCCCCACACGCATTTGGCAGATCCGCGGGAGTTGGCGAGCAAAGCAAGCAGGGGCAGAGCCGTCAAGTATGTGTATATATTGTAAAAGAACGAGTCTCAACACTCTTAAAAAGGTTTGGGGCAGTCACCCATATATTGTTCCTAGCTGCAAAAGGATTATATTGGTACAGCAATGTTGCTTGTTTGAGTTCCACACTGAACTGCTTGAGTTAGCCAAGATGGAGGCTTTTATATCTTGTAACCCGGAAGTGATTCAATTCTGGGTGCCGGAACAGGAAGTGACGTCAGTCTAGGTGCTTGAACAGGAAGTGACGTCAGGTCAGGCAGGTTTTCCCGTATTTGATCTGCAGAAATAACAGACAAAGGTTTAGAGCACCCCGCCACCCCCTGGCCTGGCGGGTAATCACCTTCACTTGGTCCCTTCAGCTCGCTCCTAGTCGCACGTGTGTGACTATATATTGTGGCACCCGGCCGGGATGCCCAGGAGGACCGGAGGAGGGCCTGTACCTCCACCAGACCACGAGGGGGTGTCCGCCCTGGTTATGTTGGTGGCCTCGGGTAGGGAGCATGGAAGCCCAGCCCTGTAGGGGCCCGTGGCCACCGCCAGGCAGCGCCCCGCTGCCTGAACAGCCCTGGAGCCCAGCACTTCCGCCACACCAGGAAGTGCTGGGGGGAAGACGACAGGGGACACCCGGACGGCTTCCGGGTGCGCAGCCGGTACTTCCGCCACACAAGGGCGTGTCTGCGGAGGAGTGCCGGGAAGCAGCTGGAGCCCATCCGGGTTCCCATAAAAGGGGCCGCCTCCCAGCAGTCGGGGCGGAAGTCGGGTGGAAGAGGACGGAGCTGGAGAGAGGACTGGAGGCGGCCAGGAAGGCAGTGGAACTGTGAGGCCTGGACATTGGGGGAATCGGTGCAAGAGGCACTGGGGTTTGTGGTGCACGTGAACTTTGTATATATTGTAAATAAACAGTGTGTTGGGTGCAACAATGATGTCCGTCTGTCTGTGTCCGGGCCAGCGTTCACAGTGGCGTAGTCGTGCGGATGGGCCGTCTGGTACAAGACGGGGACCTGCATTCCCTTTTAACAAGTCTGTGGACGGCCCGGCGCAGCAGCGGACCCCACACACCGGCCGCGGGAGCGGCCCATGTACAACCCCGCGGGAGCGGTTCGCCCAGGGGACCGCCACCGGTCCGCGGATTGGCCATCCCCGGGTCCGGGGAAGGAAAACCAGACGTCGCCAGAGTGCAGCGGGCTCCGAGAGCCGCGCTGTCATGAAGGGCGGCCCAGCCGGCGTTGCAACACACGATGCCACACCAAGGCAAGGGCCTCGGCATGACGGGATCCACGAGGTGAGTGCCCTGCCCTGCAGTAATCGGCCCTTCGGGGTAGAGTGTACCTTGTTTTCCGCAGGCAGGGACGGTCCAGATCCGCGCCGGTGGCAGGAGCGCGCCGGTCCAGGGGCTGTCGGCAGCGCGGTGGCGGCAGCAGCGGAGGCTGCGAGGTCGGCTGCGTAGCTGTAAGGAGTCACGTCACCGCACCCAGAGTGGGGAAGACAAGATGGCCGCGGGCCGGCTGTCCCGCCCGCTGACAGGCACGGGATTGGCCAGTGTGTCTTGCGTGCCCGCCGAGGATTGGATGGAGGCGGGACCAAGGAATGCCAGTCTCGTGCCTACAAGAGACCCGATTGGGCCAGAGGGGCTGGCCCACAGGAGACAGGCGGGGAGTGGGGCTGATGGACAGGTAAGCCCACCACCGTCTGTCTCTATGTGTTCGCCGTTGACACAGGTGCTGAGTGCTCTCGCCGCTCGCTTGGAGCAGCTGATGGGGAAGGCGGTCGCGTCAGGAGAGACACCGTGGGAGACGGAGGATCGGCGCGGCGCTGGAACCGGAGGCAGGCAAAGCACCGCCGGGGTGGTAAGTATTGCCGTCCCCGTAAAGCATGTAGGGGGATTTACCGAAAACAGCCGTGACTTTCCAAAGGAGGACCGGCATCAAGTAGGAAATTCCCCAACAGCGGATGCGACGGGGCTGACAGTCTGCGAGGCGTGGAGATCGAGCATGCAGGGGCTGGTAGGATCGGGGCTGATGAGTGCCCTGGGTCCTAGCGCCCTGCGCTCCAAGCCCGCAGCTGTCTCCTGTCGCTCTGCCTGGACGCAGACGGGGCTGGATTTGAGCTTTTGCCATGCTCAGACCCAGACCGTCAGGCCGTCCAAAAGGAGAAGGAGGAGCCGAAGGGTGAATGCCGGTTCCTCCGATAGGAGCGGACGCTGCGCTGGGTGCACGCGTCCGGAGGAAGGCCGTCCTCGGTGGTGGCAGAGGGAAACCCCTGGGCGGCTGAGCGAGCCGTCTGCGAGAGCGGACCTGCTGACATCAGAAGGACGGGCAGGGCACCTGCGGCGGAGGAACCAAACAGGCAAGTCGTGGGCTGTCGACAGGGGGGCGGAGCGCTGCCGGTGCAGAGACCGACAAGATGCTCGGGGCAAGTATCCAGGCAGTGCTTCTGGCCCTCCCTTTGCTTATTTCACAGGTTCGAAGCCCCGACAAGCCCTGAACCCAACGTTGTCTAGGACCTGCCCTCCTGGAACAGGCCGCTCCGCGGGAGGGCTCTGCGCCGGGAGGCTGATGGCACCCCAGCTGGCGGGGACGGTGGAGACAGGAGCGCCGCAAACCAGAGGGGCACGTGGGCGCCGGAGGGGGTGCCGAAGACGGATGTCCCAGGGTGCCGTGTTGGACCCTGGGGACAGAGTAGGACCCTCTCTAGTGATGTGCTGTCCTTTCGGGGAGTGTCGCTCGGACCCACGTGTCTTCGCTAGCGGTGGGGCTCTGTGGCACCCTGGCACCCTGTGGCTTGTACCTCCTCCAGACCGCGAGGGGGCGTCCGTCCTGGTTACGCTGGTGGCCTCGGGTAGAGGGCATGGAAGCCCAGCCCTGTAGGGGCCCGTGGTCACCGGCAGGCGGCGCCCCACTTCCAAACCATCATCTGCCACATCCGGCTGAGGCAGGAGCCCGGCCGGGACGCCCAGGAGGACCGGAGGAGGGCCTGTACCTCCACCAGACCACGAGG
>JANRMT010062792.1:31596347-31626719 GCA_026402145.1 Polypterus bichir lapradei | reverse complement strand
TATATATATATATATATAGTGGCAACAACAGGGGGTGTGCCAGGCACCCTACCTGACACAGTCAGATGCAGGAGGCCCAAGTTCAAAACACACAGACTTTTCTTTTCCTTGCGGGAAACGCCTTCCCTGTCTCCACAAGTCAAACACAGTCCTGCAGAATCACAACAAAATACTCTCTTTTCCTTCTTCTTCTCCTTTTTCCTCCTCCACTCCTCCAGGCAAGCTTCGTCCTTGACCTCCTGACTCTGGCTCCATGAATGGAGTGAGGCGGCCCCTTTTATATTGCACCCAGAAGTGCTCCAGGTGCACTTCCATTAGTTTCCGGCAGCACTCCCGGGTGTGGCGGAAATACTGCTGTTGAGGGCTCTACAATTCTCCAGGCGCCCCCTCCTGGTGGCCACTGGCCCTAACAGGTTTGAGCTTCCAAGCTCCAATCCTGAGGCCCCGATGCAAACCAGGGGGGCTGCTCTCTCGTGTTCCGGGGGAAGTATTGTCTCTCTCCTGGTCCTTCCATCTTCAACACACACACACACACATACCTGTATATATATATTATAACAGCCCAGCCACAGACAGACACGACACTGGAATGTCCAAACACACACAAGTTTATTACACTATTTACAATAACTATTTACAGTTTGCTCTCAGTCCTTGGTCCTTCGGGCCACCTCCACTCCTGTCTTGCAAGCTCCGTCCTCTTTCATCTGACTCCGGCTCCTCGAATGGAGTGAGGCAGCCCCTTTTATAATGCCCCAGATGTGCTCCAGGTGTCTGATGACGAACTTCCAGCAGCACTCCCCAGTGTGGCGTAATTGTTGTCCTTGCACCCGGAAGCACTCCGGGTGTACACCATCCCTGGTCCATCAGCACTTCCTGGTGTACCAGAAGTGCTGTCCTCCAGGGATCAAGGACCATCCAGGTGCCCAGGGAAGAGAAGTGCTGCTCTTCCGGCCCCTCCTTCCTCCTATAACTGAATTTCCTCTTAGGGATTCATAAATTATATATAACCCAATCTAATATATTGCAAATATACTGTATACGCGCAGTTAGTTCTCTTCCCACAATAACCAGAGTAGGGTGCTCTTAATTAAATAAATTACTGAAAAATGTCATGGCTAGCAGCATTTTTCACAGGGAACACTGTCCAAACATACCATGAACTTCAGCAAAACAATGACAAAAACTACCAGTTACTTACAATTTAATTCAAGTATAGCTATGACAGACATCAGCATTCCACATTTTATGTACTGTATTGCAGCTGGCTGAATGATTTCACAAAGCAGATTGAATTACTGGCATTTGATATTTTGTTTTATGGAAATTTTGGTGAATATACCTGCCTGAGAAGACTGAAAGGACATGTTGTGCATAGTTTCCTATCCTGTCTCAGCACCTTCGTCCACTATTATGATTTTTTGGCTGTTTAAGGCATGATGGAGATTGATGAAAACTTTGAAGATACTGAAGAGTCTACATTAAAATACCTTTACAGAAATAGAAAGTGGCAGAAGATAAACATCTGATTCTGGTGAAGTTGTGCCAATGTAATGTTGTACCTAACGATTTCTAATTTGAATCACAATGATTTGAAAACCACCAACCACCACAGAGTAGCTATGAAAACGAAGTTTTTCAAGACAATCCCATCATCCTTAATTTTTTATTGCTGTAGGGAACCCCAATCATACTATTTCAAGCTGTTGATGCAGTATTGGGGTAATGGACTGTTCCTGGGAGTGAAGGCAAAAGTATTTTGAACATTTGGAATATAGCAGTAGTCTTCATTCCATTGAAAATGAGGCAAGAATCTGTAAAGGCAATGTTTGACGCTAGGAAAAAGTAATTTCATATCCTCATTGTTTGATCATATTGTTTAAATGCATAGAGACATAAGGAGTACACCAAAAGATTTTTTACACTTAGGCAAAAGAAATAATTGTTGTTTCACCCCATCACATTAGTGACTTTGTTTCGCCACATTTTACAGGTATGTCTTTAACATAACTAGGTCACAACAAATGAATAACCAAATAAATCTTGTATTGCAGAAATAGCACTATTCTTTTCTATTCTGAAGCCTGTCATCTTGTAAAGGCTGGGATAAAAACAGTAGTTTAACATATTGTGTATGTGTGTCTGCTTTACATGTAGTTATGCAGTGTGGTGTCATATTAAGTGACTCTTCTGTTCCTGAGCATAAAACACACCTTAGGGTTAGCTATTAACATTAATAGATACTAATAAAAAGGTTAAACTGTGTGCAAGTGAAGGGTAGCTAGTTGTTCCACACCAATATCTACAAAAGTTATAGCAAACACATACTGTATACTCTACATCTAATGGCAGCCTATTAGTTAAACATCAATTCCGCTAGTGTTCCAAATTACAGTATATGATTGTCAGTAAGCACCCAGCAACAGTATTGCTTTCTTGTTTTTATGTATATGCTATAAAACGCTCAGGAATACCTGTTTAAAGTAAACTTTTACTTTAACATGCTATTGATAGGTCAACGGCTATGTTAAAGGTGCTTTCATCAGTGCAGCTGGCACATACAAAGCAAGAACCAAACAAGCCATGAAACTTCACTGGTGGTTCTAGGAACTTTTGGAAAAAATTAGTATAAATAAAACAAAAACCAAGATTGTCACTAAATGCTGTGTGTAGCCTGCTTGCCCATGGTTCCTGGTTTTAGTGGAAATGGAGCTTTACTTATGCTTGACTGGTTCAGTGAATGCATAATATTATTGAATGGTTTATTTGCTATGAATCTTGGAGTGTGGCTAAATGAGACCTTGGTTATTTCAGTTTTTGACTTAATTTATTGTCATTTACAATTTTTACAAGTATCCTAGCAAAGCCATCTATTGTTATTTTATAGCCATTGCAATATTATGAATACTCTATGTTTGCTAGAGCCACAAAATGTTGTTTTTAGTCAAGTGGACTGTTTCCACTCATGTGATATCAAAGTCATGTTATTTATTATGTCATTATGACCTGTCTGCATAAGATGGATGAACACTGCAGTAAGCATTATATCAAGAATTTGTATTTTGGGAACCTGTTTTAGTTTTTTCTTTTTTAAAACATTTTTTCAATTGTTGCCATATATACTCTATAATCTTTTGGCTTGAAACTTTCAGTTCCTATTACATTCTTGGTACAAATGTGTACTTAATTTAAATTAAACTAGATTTTTAATGATTTAGTGACATTGACACTACTTTGCTTTGACATAGTCATCACCATTTATGCGCTACTGTTGCTGTGATGTGACAGCGCGTTGCTAGGAGTGCTTATCAAAAATTGTGCCAGGTGACATCAGTGATGCAGCAGTATGGTGCTGGTTTCACATAGAAGGTTCTGGATGTTTATTGGTTTCTGGGGAAATAAAGGCAGACAAAACGTTGAATGTTTTCTTGGACTAGGGTTTTTTATGTCATTATAGTTTAGATGTACTGTTCTTTTACCTTCACAAAATTTACCTTATCTGATACTTTTTTCAACGTTACCCCATGTGGTTTGTAGAGATATTAAAAAAAAATGTAATATCTCTATTCTGCATGTTTTCATGCAGAACAGAGCTAACATACTTTATGCTATATGTAGGCAGGCAGTGACCAATGCTGGACATAAGATAACAATATCAAAATGTCCATGAAAAAATTTCACATTAGAAGTGTTGCATAATCCACCTCAACTCATCCAATCGTATACTGAAAATATGCAAAATACATGTTGTAGGACAAAGTGGGCATTGCCATTTTGCTTGTAATGGCACACAAGGTCTGTTAAAGCAGCAGATTTAACAGTGATGCACAAATCCAGCTGTACCCAAAACCTCAACCTGCTAAATAAAATGGCTGAATTGCAGGTCACACCAATATTATCTTGTACCTCATCTGATAATAAAAATGTAAATCAGAGTTAAGCTGACACCTCTGCAGAGGCTGCTTCAGACAAAAAGTCATTCATCTTAGGCTTGTGACCACAAATTAAAACTGTGATGGACAAAATAACGCTCCTATGAGAAGACACTGTTTCTGTAACTGAACTTGATCCCATCACCAGAGGTTGCACCATCCTTCAAAACTAGCTAAATTCATCTCTTCTTCCTCTCTTTTGGGGGAGCTAAAGGGTAACAATCTCTTCTCCTTGGGAACCAAAAAGAAAACAGGTTACACCATCCTCCAATGTGGGAAAAGACCTCCATTTGAACCCCAAGCAGCAACAAACAACTCCACACAACATCAGACATCATCTTTAAAGACTTGATATCGTAAAAGTGTTTATCTGTGCCAGGATAAATTAGAACTCTAAATAACAAGTAAACAGGCAACCTCTTCTGTGTAACATCATTGTCCGTCTTGTGTCCTATCTTCTATGTCAATATACAGTGCATCCAGAAAGTATTCACAGCGCATCACTTTTTCCACATTTTGTGGAAAATGTGCAATATGTTCCACATTTGGAATATGTTTGGAATATGTTACAGCCTTATTCCAAAATGGATTAAATTAATTTTTTCCTCAGAATTCTACATACAACACCCCATAATGACAACGTGAAAAAAGTTTACTTGAGGTTTTTGCAAATTTATTAAAAATAAAAAAATTTAGAAAGCACATGTACATAAATATTCACAACCTTTGCCATGAAGCTCAAAATTGAGCTCAGGTGCATCCTGTTTCCCCTGATCATCCTTGAGATGTTTCTGCAGCTTAATTGGAGTCCACCTGTGGTAAATTCAGTTGATTGGACATGATTTGGAAAGGTACACACCTGTCTATATAAGGTCCCACAGTTGACAGTTCGTGTCAGAGCACAAACCAAGCATGAAGTCAAAGGAATTGTTTGTAGACCTCTGAGACAGGATTGTCTCGAAGCACAAATCTGGGGAAGGTTACAGAAAAATTTCTGCTGCTTTGAAGGTCCCAATGTGCACAGTGGCCTCCATCATCCGTAAGTGGATGAAGTTCGAAACCACCAGGTCTCTTCCTAGAGCTGGCCGGCCATCTAAACTGAGCGATCGGGGGAGAAGGGCTTTAGTCAGGGAGGTGACTAAAAACCTGATGGTCACTCTGTCAGAGCTCCAGAGGTCCTCTGTGGAGAGAGAAGAACCTTCCAGAAGGACAACCATCTCTGCAGAAATCCACCAATCAGGCCTGTATGGTAGAGTGGCCAGACAGAAGCCACTCCTTAGTAAAAGGCACATGGCAGCCCGCCTGGAGTTTGCCAAAAGGCACCTGAAGGACTCTCAGACCATGAGAAACAAAATTCTCTGGTCTGATGAGACAAAGATTGAACTCTTTGGTGTGAATGCCAGGCGTCACGTTTGGAGGAAACCAGGCACCGTTCATCACCAGGCCTATACCATCCCTACAGTGAAGCATGGTGGTAGCAGCATCATGCTGTGGGGATGTTTTTCAGCGGCAGGAACTGGGAGACTAGTCAGGATAAAGGGAAAGATGACTGCAGCAATGTACAGAGACATTTTCCTGGATGAAAACCTGCTCCAGAGCGCTCTTGACCTCAGACTGGGGCGACGGTTCATCTTTCAGCAGGACAACGACCCTAAGCACACAGCCAAGATATCAAAGGAGTGGCTTCAGGACAACACTGTGAATGTCCTTGAGTGGCCCAGCCAGAGCCCAGACTTGAATCCGATTGAACATCTCTGGAGAGATCTTAAAATGGCTGTGCACCAACGCTTCTCATCCAACCTGATGGAGCTTGAGAGGTGCTGCAAAGAGGAATGGCTGAAACTGGCCAAGGATAGGTGTGCCAAGCTTATGGCATCATATTCAAAAAGACTTGAGGCTGTAATTGCTGCCAAAGGTGCATCAACAAAGTATTGAGCAAAGGCTGTGAATACTTATGTAAATGGGATTTCTCAGTTTTTTTATTTTTAATAAATTTGCAAATACCTCAAACTTTTTTCACGTTGTCATTATGGGGTGTTGTGTGTAGAATTCTGAGGAAAAAAAATGAATTTAATCCATTTTGGAATAAGGCTATAACATAACAAAATGTGGAAAAAGTGATGCGCTTTGAATACTTTCCGGATGCACTGTATATGCATAATCCTATAATCCTTGTATTTATTAATAAAGTGGATTTTTCCTTTTCTTAAAGCAAGTGTGCTTCAGTTACCTTAATACAGGTCTAATGGCCAGAGACTCCCTTCTGCAGCGAAAAGTAAGGAAAATAAAATGGGAGTTTTATCAAATTAATTAATGAATTACCAGCACTACCAAAGTCAAAACTGTTAATTAATGAACAAAGTTAAAATTATCTTATTTCCATACAATGTATTATTACTAAAATATTGTTAAGTGAATTCTTCCTTCTTTCTAAATTGAAGACATGACTTTTGGGCAGTGTACCAGGGGAAGAAGCAGGTCTTGAATTCAAAAGTGTGAGCCCATGTGAAAGAGCTTCCGGGTTGAGGGCTACTTTTTTTATTGAAGGATTCAATTTAACAATGTTTTAGCAAAACATACATGCATTTTGCATGTTTAAAGTATACAAATGGATAACCTGAGGTAGATTATGCAACACCAGTAATGTGAGATTTCTTCATGGACCTTCTGAAAGTGTTTCCTGTTGTCCAGCGTTGGTCATCGTCCACTTCCATTAAAGTATAAACTTTGTTAGTTCTGTTGTGCATAAAGACATGATCATTAAAAAATTTTCTGTCAACAAACAACATGGGGTAACATTTAAGAGTATTATAATTTTTGGCTGGAATATTCCTTTAACCTGCCCTTAGACCTCAACTAATTCCACCTCCTGGTCCTGTGTGCATGTTTTTTTCTGGTGTCTGCTCTGCCACACTGTACACATTCAGAATTTTGGATCAATTTCTTTTTACCGTTTTTCCCTCTTTCTTCTACCATTACTCCCCTCAATATGTCTATGACAGGTTTCCTTATTACAATCAAGAACTGTTAAGTAGTTGCTTACAAAATTAAATGTTTTCTAAAAATGTCCAAATTTGGTCGACAGTACAGAGAAAGCACTCGGGAGTCATCAACTGCTGTATTCTAATCCAAATGAAAAACACTTAATTTGGAGTTTTTCCTACCTATAGGTTTTCTTTTAATTTATATCATGTATAAAAGTTCTAGCTATTCCCTAATAATCTGCAAAATGTCTTTTGTTTCATTTCTTTTATATATGAAAAATATACAATGGATTTGTTTGACGTGTTATCTTACAACACTTCTCTTAACCTTTCAATGCATCATTTCTAATCGTCTTTTTTCAGCTTAGTTATATTTATTTAGAAGAGGTTAGTGCGATCACATTTTACCTATTGCAACAATTCACATATATTGTATACCTAAGTAAAACGTACATAAACGCCAAATCAGCTTGCCGAAATTCAATAGCGGACGCACCTTGCTACTCAAACTGCGCTCGCCGTGGGCGGAAGTGGACGAAACTCGATTTTCGTTCACTTCCTGTCAGTGACGGTCGACGACGCTAAGGCGCTGTGTTCCTCCATCCTGGTATTTAGCTTCTCCATCCTGGTCTCTCCGAAGTGCCCGGACCCAAAACAGGAAGTAAGTAGCCAAATCCAGCCTAAATTTCTGCAAGTCCGATGGGGGAACTATGGAGCATGATTTGCATCGTGCAGGAGAAATGGTTTATTGGACTGCATTTTTTTAAAATAACCTCCTGCGATGTTAATGCTTGCCACGTAAACAAAGACACTTAAGCGTTGTGCAGCGAACATGGCGTCCGTATAGTTTTATTAGGTTTGTTGTAACAAGTATATATTGCTGATTATGACTGCACTGCTAGCTGAGTTTTTCAACATCTCTTGTCAAAGTAATATGTGTACTGTTCTCAAAACTTCATTCTTAGTGGTTCCAATAAAAGGTTAATTTTCCCCACTGTTGTTATGCATTGTAAGTGATTACTGTGTGAAATTATTTGAGTTGCGTAGCTTTTTAAAAAGTATCGCAGGGGGATTTTGTGCATGGCGTTTAAAGTATGAATCGCCTTTATTCGGATAAAAATTTGTTCTGATTACTGTCAGTATACGTATTATGTATCCATTGATCAATAAAGTCACAGATTTTGCAGTTAAATAGACTACGTGAGTTTTAAAATATTTGACGGTATCAAACTGCAACCAGGCTTGCATGTGTGAAATGGAAACTTTTTTAATTAACTTTTTTAATTAATTACTAATATCAACTGGTTATAAGAAAAAAAAGTTAAGAGCTAAACTGAAAATTTCTAATGAAAAAAAAAAAGATCGTTTAGACACGGGTTCCCAAATTTAGTCCTGATCTACCGTTGGGGATTCAGGCTTTTATTTCAACAAGTTTCACAAATCATTGTGTCACTCTTATTTGTCATTAATAAATTTGTTTAGCTAGATTTTTTTTTATTTTCTCATTCTGCGTTCCTAAAAGTGTTGTAGTATGATATTTGCATGTAGAAGAAATTCAGAAATATGTTTTCTTTGTCATAGTTTTAAGCACTTTACTTTCGTATACCATTATGTTTTTAAATCACCTTGTTTCGGCGGCGTTTACTCCCTAAAATATATCCATATACTGACAGATAGTAGTGATCAGTACATGCATAGGTGCAGATGACATGGAATATTAAAGCAGAGGTGCAACTTCCATATTACAGTATTTGGTGTGCTAATAGTGAAAATGCGCTATATAAATGTAATGATTATTGTCATCAGTAAATACTTTGTGGTCCTTAAGTTTAATCCTCTTGACCACTTTAACGGCAGAGGTTCATCCCGACCTCCACCCACTTTAAAATAATTCCTGCCTTTATTAGATAAGTTTCATCGTTTTTGTGTGTCAGTTCAGAAGTGACAAAATGGGTTTGCGGCATTTTTAGAAGAATGAGCAAGCCTTTGTCTGTGTGATAATAATTATTATTTTTATTGTTTTTTAAGATTTTGCTCTTTTTTTATGTTCTGGTTATTTAAGTCTTTTCTTATTAATTAGCTCGCAAGTAAATTTTATACGGGTGGCGAGGTGGGAAGCGCTGCTGCCTCGCAGTTGGGAGTCCCGGGTTCGCTTCCTGGGCCCTCCCTGCGTGAAGTTTGCATGTTCACCCTGTCCAAAAACATGCAGGTTAGGTGCATTGGCGATTCTAAAACTGTCCCTAGTGTGTGTGTGCACCCTGCTGTGGACTGGTACCCTGCCCGGGGTTTGTTTCCTGCCTTGCGCCGTATGTTGGCTGGGATTGGCTCCAGCAGACCCCGTGACCCTGTAGTTGGATATAGCGGGTTGGATGATGGATGGATGGTAAATTTTATATTGAAATTGTTGCTTCCCTTTAGCATTCAATGTCATTTGCCCCTATGTCTGCACTGCACCTCAATAATTGAATGTATCTGGATTCAGTTAAGGTGAGTTAAAAAGAATAGTGACAGGATTTAAAGATATGGCAAAAATGCAAATTTCTTAATTTTGTTTAAATGTAAGTAACCTAGCATATATTTCAAAATTTAAGATATGCAAAGAAAAAAACTAATTAAACAATTGGATCATTTAGAAGCAAGACTGAACCATTTATTTGTAATACTGGTTGGAATGAAAACCAGTAGCCACAATGATGCCCCCAGGACTGGTCTTGGGAACCCCTAGTTTAGAGTTAAATATTTTGGCTTCTGTAGCTGAGTATATAACCATTTCAGTTTCTATGAGAAGACAAACCTGAGCATTTTGGTACAAAAAGTAAAACATTTCTTTCTGTGTTGGGTATAAGAGTTATTCTCATTACATAGAATACCATATGCCCACTCCATGTTCTTGCTGCTCACTGGAACCTGTTTTCAGATATAGTATTTAATGTGCTTTTCACATCTGTAATGCATTTTAGTACATCTTTGGAATATGGGATGAAATTGGAGTACTGGGAGAAAATTTTCCAAGTGTTATCTGTACTGTTATATGAGATCAGAGTATCTTTGTTTAATTTTTCTTAGCATTTTTTTTGTTTTGAAAATTTTAAATTTCAAATTGATGGTAGAAACTCTTTTATTATATAGTGACTTTTAAGCACTGTTTTCTTACAGCTACAAGGGCATTCAGATCCCCTGTTTGGGATTGACACATTCTTTCTGTATCCAAGAGTTGTTTTCAGGATTCCCTCTATATTATAAAGACACTAGCAGTGTTACCTGGCTACGAGAAATTTTCCAAATCAGTGGGCCTCAGTTATAGTGCCATTGGTTAGTTGAATGTATCAGAAGTACTATATAGCCAATTAAATACTTTTCTATATGCAATATTTGTATTTTGTTTTTTTAGGGGCTAATATTGTTAGTTCACTATAGCAACTTACTGCCAAACATGTTACATACAGTTCTTAATGGTGTCTGTGTGAAAGAGATTGCAGCAGAACTCAACATTCAAGCAGTATTCAGTTATGTTACAAAGGTGATTTCAATTTGATTCATTCAAAGTTAAAAAATGTGAAAACTCTCCATTAGCATTATAGCATAAAATAAGTAATCCATCAGTATACAGTGGATTTAAATAAATGTCTACTGAAAAAAAAATACTAATTACTTAGTTGCTCACTCAAAAGCACCATCCTACACTGTTGTTATTGTGTTCTGAGAAACAGCATCTCCATGAGCTACCATATATTGAACATTCTGTTCAGTTGCAGCTAGGCTGCATCGATTAATCTGCAGCGTTTCTTTTCTTTCTCTTTTTTTATTTCCTTTCTCCTGATCATTTGTTGGTATTATGAACTTAATGACGACATGCAGGTGGACAAATGTGTTGGCTTTTTCAAAAAAGCAAGGCAATTCTCTTACTTTCAGATGTGCCATACCCCCAGTCTGCTGATGCAATCAATGGCATTCTACAGAATTTTTCCCTGTTCCTAAATTTGCTCATTTCATGAAATAGGAAACATCCACAACATCCCCCGTACACTCTTCAAATGCTGTCCTTGGGTTCTCAGGGAACTTAAGCAGGTAAAATGGCCCCAAGGCCATAAAGGTAGAGAAACACGGCTCTAAGATAAACACTAAAATTCAAAGAGACAATGAAATTTTTACCCCATAGAGGTTGTTGGGGCGTGGGGGGATGGGGGGTATGGTAAAAAAAAAAAAACAGCAGTTGCTACCTTTGGTAACATGGCACTTTAATCAATGCTGTTTAAACTCCATAAGCACTTACAAAATCGCCTGGAGCAGTCTGAATCATCTGATGGGAATTGTAGTCCCTACATCAGCATTTACACAAGGTTGCAAGTAAGAAGGGGAGGGGGTAATATATATTAAATACCTTTCTTAGTAGATCAGTTGTGCAAAATTTACTACGCTCGCAGTTACATCGTTTGGGAAGCACTTGCTAATCATGTCTTCTTTGAGCTTCACCAAACTTTGATCGTTTCACTTTGCTTCTGTCGACGGCCTTCATTTGCATAAACTGGCACCCCCCGACCCCTTTCTCCTTATAATCTCTGCCAGCGCAGTGGCAAAATGGGGGATATGATTTCGTTAGACAAGTACTTTTGCTAGAGTATTATTAATAACAAAAAAAAATGTCAAATAATGTCTCCAAATTTCACTTAAATCTGTCAAAGGATATTTGAGATTTTGGGGCATTTAATTTTTCTATTGTGGGTTGGGGTTCAACCCCTAAATCTTAATAGGTTAAAATTATCTTTGTTAATGGATATATACTGCCCTAGATGTACTAATCTGCCAAATTTCAGCTTTTTAGCAATATGTGAAAGTTTTGTTAATGAGTGAGTGAGTCAACTTTGCATATACATGCATACATACAGTACATGTATATACATATATGTATATTTGTGTGTGTGTATAAAGTATAATATATATAAATAAATATAGGTTAAGAACAAAATCAGTGTATAATTAACGTATATTATTTGTGGTCTATGCCACCATAAAGACTCAAAAGAAAAATTAAATTAACCTTAGTTTCCTTTTTTGTATAAAAATTGTACTGATTAGCACATTAATATAAATGTTACAGTCTGATTTCTTTATACTTTGTATTATTAAGAGAAAACTGAATTACAAAATCTAGGCTCTGGGTCCCTGTGACCCTGAATTAGTTTCAAGTGGGTTTGAAAAATGATGCACTTGTTGTGATGGCCATTTATTTAATCAACATTAGAGTTTGAGAATTGTTTTTGCAGTAGATAAAATAAGGGACATGTTTCATATGTAGATGTTTATTATTTTATTTTGCACCAAACAAATTGCTGTCTCAGATATCATAGATTCAGAGCCACTTAAACATGTTTCTGATATGTGACAGGTGTTTAAAACCATTTGCAGCCAATAAATGCTTTTGCAATGTTTGAAGAAATGATACTGCGTTAAATACAGTTGAATGAGAAAAGTCTGAACTTTGTTATACCCTAATCCGCATATACATTTACTAATCCTTGTGATTATACATGCACAATGTTGATGTATCTGACTTCATTCTTGTGTGTATATACTGTGTGCAGTAGGGCATATTTCAAGTGCTGGTGCTTTTAGCTCCCTCACTCTAGTATTTAAATAAAGGTCTTTGTCCTGGAATGGAACTAAACAAGCTTCAATCCAAAGCAACATTCTATGCTCCACACTTACACAGATAAACAAATATTGTGTCATTCTAATATAAAAATGCATATGTTATTACATTGTCTTTCTTTGCAGAAAGAATACTCCAACCAAAAATGATATTTTTTTTATGTTCCTTACCCCCTGTAGTTTGCAGCGATGGTTGAGAATTTTTTTAAATCTCCTGTTTTAATGCAGAATTGAAATAAATAAGATAATGATATAATACAAGCCAATGGTTAACCAATGTTGTAGAATGGCAAACAAATTGAAAAAGTCCATGGAATAATGAAAAAAAGTTGTCACGTTACTTCTGTCACATAATCGCATCTCATTGTCCAATTGTATGCTCAAAACGTGCAAAGCGCTTGCCTTTTTGAATTAAAGAGACATCTCTCCCCTTTATTCTTAGTCTAGAGTCCTGTCTTCAGTTTAAAAAGGTAATCCCAGGGTATCAATCTCCATTCTACATAAAAATATATTACATTTTTTAGGCCTATCACTACAAACTACATGGGGTAATTAACATATAAAAATATTTCTGGATTGAGTGCTTCTTTAAACTCTATTGTTTATTCAGTTTTTTTTTCTTTGGATACAGCTCAGTGGAAACACTTTTTTCCCTTAAAAATGATGAAAACTGCATGGTACTAAACTGTAAGAGCACATTTTGGAGAAATAAACATATTTATAAAAATTGTCCAATTTAAAATATAAGTTGTTTTAGGTAGTTCACAATTAGTTCTCAATAAATGTTGTCTCCCAACAAAACCATTAGCCTGTGTACATATGGCAGGAAGTTAAGAAAAGTGTCATTTTCATTGAGGTTCGTTGTTTTGTTTTGGTTTTTTTTTTTGCTGTACTAGGTACACTGATTTTTATCAGGGCCTTCCAAGGATGCTTTTGGGAATTTAAGTCCCCATCTACAGCCACTATGGAAACAACTACTGAATATTTTGAGCAAACAAAATTGTACCCACTTAGTACAGCATTTGTAATTAATGTGAATAGGTAGTTAAGCCCAACAAAGGTAGTCCTTTTGTTGTTGATATTTTGAAAACACTACTTAAACACAACGTTTCAGTGTTCTTAAGTTCTTATTCTCGACTACAGTACTTGGTAACTTAAGTGTAGCAAAAGTCCTTTCTAGATATGTCATCTTTATCATCTCCATAATTTATAATTATATCATGAACAGCATGCCATATAACCTAGGATTTTTTTTTAAATCATTTGTTTGTTTGGTTTTTTTTTTGTTTTTTTTTTTTGCAACACCATTTAATTTAGTATCATCTGCAAATTTAACAAGTTTGGTCCTTTTGTTCCTTCATTTTCCTTTTTTTTTTAACTAAAGATATCTATCCATTGATCCATTGTTGAATCCTCTTAATTAAATTTAGGGTCATGGTGACTCATAGCTGATCCTTAGAGCTGTAGGCATAAGTCCATTCTGTCAGTTTAACTATACTGTATGTTGTCAATGTAAACTCATACAGTACCTTCACTTTTGTGTAAAGCCTTTTATTCTTAATTACACATGGCAAAAGTCAACTTTTGTTTTTGAAAGAACTTCACGTACTACATAACAAGCCTAATTTTAAAGCCAAAGTGACAGTCATTTTACGTATGTGCAGTTTGAGAAATAGAAACACACAACACCTACAAGATTTCCTCCACTTCCTTCTTTTCTGTCATCCAAGAGTAAGAACTTTTTAAACTAAAATGCAAATTATACGGAAAAATGCAGGGCCAGAAAAACTCCACCTGATTGAATTCAGATGTCTTCAACATCTGTCTGAACCATTGAATTGTTCCATGGTGTTTCAAAGAATTCATCCTCATTCCTTTTCCTAAGTCATTTAAGAACTCCAGCCTCAATAATTTTAGACAAGAGGCATTTTTATCTGTACGTATAAAAGTTTTCAGTCACCCGTCTTACTTTTATTTGTGTTTGCTTGTGCTTTGTATTTTTAGGGATGAGGCTGGTATTTCAGAATGACCAATTAGTTCCAAGCCTGAATCAGATACTATGCAGAATTAGTATGGCACTTACCTGCGCTGCTCAATTCTGATGTTAAAACCATTTATGTTAAACACTTCAAAAATGCAATAAGCAATCTACCTAAAAAGATTTTATACATTTTTCTTTTATATTGTAAGGTTGATTATGAACACAATTGAAGAGGATTCTGGCACTGTTACTTTGGAAGCTGTTAACTCTGTTACATTAACTCAGGACTCCGACGGAACCATTATTCTTCATTGTCCACAAGCTGGTAATAATCATCTCGTTTGAATCAACCATTTATTTGAGCTTATAGTTTTTATTAAATTGTACTATGTACATGTGCAGTATAATATGTGAAATTGTGTACGTTAATCTGTTCTTGACATTTCTGAAACATGTATAAATAGATTTTCATTAGATCTTTATTTAGAACTAATAATTGTAAATTTGACTACAGTGTTAGTAACACTAACATTTCAAAGCTTCTTTTTAGCCAGGAAGACTTGATGAAGCTAGTACAATTTCATTATATATGAATTTCATATGTACAGTTTACTAGTTGACCCATTTTGTCAAAATATGTGTGTATGTCCTAAATTCAAACATTTTAAACGTAAATTTGTAAGCCTCTGTTCATCATGTGGTTAAACATTGTGCTTAACTGTAAATACTCTATACCTTAATATACAGTGGGATGCAAAAGTTTGGGCAACCTTGTTAATAGTCATTATTTTCCTGTATAAATCGTTGGTTGTTACGATAAAAAATGTCAGTTAAATATATCATATAGGAGACACATACAGTGATATTTGAGAAGTGAAATGAAGTTTATTGGATTTACAGAAAGTGTACAGTACAATAATTGTTCAAATAAAATCAGGCAGGTGCATAAATTTGGGCACCACAAAAAAGAAATGAAATCAATATTTAGTAGATCCGCCTTTTGCAGAAATTACAGCCTCTAAACGCTTCCTGTAGGTTCCAATGAGAGTCTGGATTGTGGTTGAAGGTATTTTGGACCATTCCTCTTTACAAAACATCTCAAGTTCATTCAGGTTTGATGGCTTCCGAGCATGGACAGCTCTCTTTAACTCACACCACAGATTTTCAATTATATTCAGGTCTGGGGACTGAGATGGCCATTCCAGAACGTTGTACTTGTTCCTCTGCATGAATGCCTTAGTGGATTTTGAGCAGTATTTCGGGTCATTGTCTTGTTGAAAGATCCAGCCCTGGCGCAGCTTCAGCTTTGTCATTGATTCCTGGACATTGGTCTCCAGAATCTGCTGATACTGAGTGGAATCCATGCGTCCCTCAACTTTGACAAGATTCCCAGTCCCTGCACTGGCCACACAGCCCCACAGCATGATGGACCCACCACCATATTTTACTGTAGGTAGTAGGTGTTTTTCTTGGAATGCTATGTTCTTTTTCCTCCATGCATAATGCCCCTTGTTATGCCCAAATAACTCAATTTTAGTTTCATCAGTCCACAGCACCTTATTCCAAAATGAAGCTGGCTTGTCCAAATGTGCTTGAGCATACCTCAAGCGGCTCTGTTTGTGCTGTGGGCGGAGAAAAGGCTTCCTCTGCATCACTCTCGCATACAGCATCTCCTTGTGTAAAGTGCGCCGAATGGTTGAACGATGCACAGTGACTCCATCTGCTGCAAGATAATGTTGTAGGTCTTTGGTGCTGGTCTGTGGGTTGACTCTGACTGTTCTCACCATTCGTCGCTTCTGTCTATCCGAAATCTTTCTTGGTCTGCCACTTCGAGCCTTAACTTGAACTGAGCCTGTGGTCTTCCATTTCCTCAATATGTTCCTAACTGTGGAAACAGACCGCTTAAATCTCTGGGACTGCCTTCTGTATCCTTCCCCTAAACCATGATGGTGAACAATCTTTGTCTTCAGGTCATTTGAGAGTTGTTTTGTGACCCCCATGTTGCTACTCTTCAGAGAAAATTAAAGGAGGAGGGAAACTTACAATCGACCCCCTTAAATACTCTTTCTCATTATAGGATTCACCTGTGTATGTAGGTCAGGGGTCACTGAGCTTACCAAGCCAATTTGAGTTCCAATGATTAGTTCTAAAAGTTTTGGAATCAATAAAATGACAACGGTGCCCAAATTTATGCACCTGCCTGATTTTGTTTGAACAATTATTGTACACTTTCTGTAAATCCAATAAACTTCATTTCACTTCTCAAATATCACTGTGTGTGTCTCCTTTATGATATATTTAACTGACATTTTTTATTGTAACAACTAACAATTTATACAGGAAAATAATGACTATTAACAAGGTTGCCCAAACTTTTGCATCCCACTGTATATGTTGCTGTACCAGATTTTGTTGCCAGCTTATTACAATATTTTTTTTTTTCTAGATATACATATTAACCTGAATACTATGCAGAGATGGCTAAATAGTATTGTTTACTCTTATAATCAAAATTTAAGAATTTTGCAGCAATCAGGGTCCTTTTTTATGTAATTAACCATGGATAATGAATATATCATTGTGTACTTCTAATTCTGTGGTTGTGAATAAACAGTTTCCTCAGGTATCAAATATTTGAATAAGGATATAAATTTTAGCTTAAGCAAAAATGTTTGTGTGATACATTTTTGAGTGTTTGATCAACACCTGCTGGTTCTAGAAAAAGACTAGAAAGATGAAACTAGCATTTAGAAATTACATGTACTATGCATATTTATGAAAATTGCCATGGGGGACAAAAATTGTCTGCTATTGAAACTTTCATGCAGATCAGACCAAACAGTAGTTGTTAAAAGACCTTCCATTTTGGACTATGGAAATGTTGACTTTCAAACTAATTCAGGTATTGAAATGTGTAGTGAAGTGAAGTGTATGAAATATTATTTAATCTTGTGTATTTTCCAGTGTGACTTGCAAGATCAGGGTACATGACTGATTATCTATTTATTTGCAAGTAGCAGGTTAAGTGGAATTCCTAGTGGAATTTAAAGTAATAGCTTTCATTTCTTCAGCTTGACTCTTATATGGTTGTTTAGTGTTTTTTCAATCTGATAAAATTGTTTCTCATTATCACTCCACAGCATTAATTTGGCCCTGATAAAGTCCAAACAATTATAATTCAGATATTGGCGTAAATAAATACTGTATTCCAGACTAACACATAAAATAATAGAGTTATGCCAATACTGGTTTATGAAAACATAAATTGTGTGTGTTCAGGGGAATGATGCCACTAAAACTGAAGTAGAATTCATTACACAATGTAGGTTTCCATCTGTATGTAAAATTTAACATTGTAACTCCAAAATCAATGAATCAAGCACAGTACATCTGATTGTACTCTGTATTCCTTTATACACAATTGGTTTCATCTGTTAATTTGTAGTTGGTAAATTTAGCGTTTTTTCTTTTTGTAAATTACTGTAGTATTATGTGCAGTTTCTAAAGTATTACATTTGTTCTAATTAAATTATTGATTATTGTGCAGATGGCATAGATCAGGGATCAGATGAAAGTTTAGAGCCTTCACCTAAGAGATTGTGTTTATCAACTGAAGAGGATGGGTCTACGGCAAGGATTTCTGTTGTTACAGTGCCTAGTAAGAGTTTACATCTTTTGAAGTCTTTTCAAAAGTACTGTTCTTGATTCCTTATGCACACGTTGATTTAATGTATTTTATTATATTTAAAATTAATTTAAACTTTGAAATAAGTGGCTAATACAGTATATTACTAGATCTTCTGAGTAGTTCCAAAATAGGAAATAATCAACATCCAGTACCTTTAATTTCCATTGAACAAAACACATTGCTTATTAACAGTAACACTTGACAAGCACATGTAAATAAAAGCATCCACCTATACACCTATATTTCCCCACCTAATGAGTATAGTATAGCACTCTGTTCTATCCATCATGCACACTTGACAGGCCCTCTCCCCATCGTGCATCCATCCAGTACCTGCCACCATTATTTCCAGTCCTCGGCTCACATTCACCTCAGTTTTATGGGGTGGGTTTGGGGGGTTGTTGCTTGCCATCCCCTCTCTGCATACCTGACCTTGACATATGAAATATTGGTGGCTTCTAGCTGGGTAAGAAAAAAAATATATACAAGCACAGGCCTTTTTATGATTTAACCCTTACTATACTAACATACACTAAGATAATGCTATTTTCATATATGTTTATGATTCTCTTTGAATATATGCAAATCATCAACTCTAAGAATATACTTTTCTATACCCTAAGATCATTATGGCGGGCAATTTCGACTTCGACCTATAAAAGAATAGTTAAAGTGATTGGCCCTCTTGAAAACTTCAATAATTAATTAATTAATTAATCCAATAATCCAATCAATTAATTAATTAATTTCAAAGTTAAAAATACTGATTTCAAATTTCTAATTGTTTATATCAAAATTCAAAATGTTGGTTTAAAAAATTTAAAAATCTGGCCTCAATTTACAAAAAGCTATTATCAGATTTGACAGTGATTTACAGTATTTAGAATTTTCAACTCCAAAAATTTTGAGTAAACAGTGGAATGCTAAGCCTGCATAGGAAAAAAAAAAGAGAGAGAGAGAGGGAATGGCGACTAAGATGAACTCATCCTAAAATGGTTCCTCAAAAGAGCTATCTATAACACAGGGATTTACTCTTGCCACTCAGTATGCAAATGAGTGGTTCAGATCAAACAAAAATATATGCCAGTGTATACCACATAACTACAGTGGAACACAGTGGTTTCAAAAGAATCATTTAAACCATGTACGGCAGAGGCATTGTGCCACTGAGAAAATATTCTTTTCAAACTATTCTGCGAAAAGATAACTGCTTAAGCTAAAGTCCATTCAGAATTCAGTGGTTGTTTTCAGTTCATGTGGAAATGTTCTTATGATAACCAATGTCTTACATGAAACCAGAAAAGGTTAACATGCTGACAAGGCCTACTTAATTTATTTATGTATTTAGAGTATTAATTTTTTTAAAGATCAAAAGGAGCGTGAAATGCTATTTTCTGTTTTTGTAAGCAAATCAGGTAACTTTAACTTGTAAAACATTTTGACATCTATGGTAGTTCATATTAAAATCATGTAAAATGTATATTTAGTTTATGCATTTTCAAAATAAATATTCAAAGTTCTATGTTTTTAATAAATGTACAGTATACCGACATGTTTAAAGTGTTTCTGAAAATTTGTTTGTATTTCCATTAATTATGTTTTTAAATTATTTGCAAGACATTAAACGGCAGTGCATATTCAGTCCTATAGAATCATATATGGTGGATATAAAGGTCTACACACCCTTATTACAATTATATTTTTATGTAAGGGCTGGGATCAAGCAAAAATGTGTTAGATGTTGTAATGGCTATTTTTAGTGAATAAGTTTTAGTAAAATAATCAACAAAAAAGTCATTGCTGTGATAGTGTTATGTGTACAGGTTTTAATACTTGGTGAAATCATCTAGCACTCTCTGTTAACTTTGAGATGCATGGTGAAGTACAGAGAAATAAATGCTATAAGGAGAATACAAAAGAAAAATCTAAATGATAGTATGTAGAATTAGATGAATAATAATATGTGATTAATTTCAAAACACTGATGTTGCTTTGTAAACAGATCTAGGAAAAAAATCAGGGAGTATAAGCTATAGAGCTGAATATATGTTCAAAATCAGTTGCCTATTAATACCTTGGAAATGTGAGAAAACCAGTGTCAGTAGATCTCTTGTGTCTGGCAGCTTGATACAAAGTTAAAACAACAATAATAATAATAATAATAATAATTGATTCATTGGCCTAAAATGAGCAGTTTTGTAAACTGATAATAAAATTCTGAAGATAATTCAGTTCATGACTCCTTGCAGACATACTGTATAGTAGTCAAACCTGTTGAGCAATAATGTCATCATATTAATAAAAAATATATTTGCTGAAAATTTCCAAGCAAAAAGTCTTACAAGTGATTATATATGGCAATTCAGGACATCCAAATGTATTATGTATTCTGGCCTCTCTTTTGAACCTTAATAAATGTGTGTGTTTATATATTCACTCTTGGGAGGCTCCTCTCCTGGCACCAAGAATGTTTGTGTTTGCCTATTATACAATCCAGTTTCCCAGACAGTCAGTACATTTGCTTCATTTCTTATTAAAAGCTGCAGTGCAGGGTCCACTTCATGCTAAATATTTTTCTTCTTGATGTTTTCTAATATTTTTTTATAACCTTTGAAAATGTTTAAGATTAATTTTATGTACTGTGATCATTTAAAATGAAAAGGTTTATTTTGTACATATAAAATTTTGCTGACCAGTATTGAAAAGTAAGTCATATTATTTAACTTCTTTCTGTACCTTTTTCAATTTAAATGTAATGGACTTTTTTCCTTCGAAAATATTTTAGTTTCAGAAAATGATGATAGTTTTGAGGTGACTATGACTGCAACTACTGAGATGACCGAAAATGAACTAAGTGAAGGAAGTGTTGCACAGATACAGGTACAGAAGAAGTTCGTCTTTTATGTTTGTATTCATTGATATGAAACCTTTTGTACCAGTTAGTACTTGATCCTGAATTACATTATACAATTAAAATTGGTTTAATTTGAGTTTTTGATTTGGTGAAAAGTTTATGTTGACTAATTGATTATTTTTATTACAAAGTTGTGTAAATGATATACAGTGCATCCGGAAAGTATTCACAGTGCATCACTTTTTCCACATTTTGTTATGTTTACAGCCTTATTCCAAAATGGATTAAATTCATTTTTTTCCCCAGAATTCTACACACAACACCCCATAATGACAACATGAAAAAAAGTGTACTTGAGGTTTTTGCAAATTTATTAAAAATAAAAAAAACTAAAAAAGTCACATGTACATAAGTATTCACAGCCTTTGCTCAATACTTTGTCGATGCAACTTTGGCAGCAATTACAGCCTCAAGTCTTTTTGAATATGATACCACAAGCTTGGCACACCTATCCTTGGCCAGTTTCGCCCATTCCTCTTTGCAGCACTTCTCAAGCTCCATCAGGTTGGATGGGAAGTGTCGGTGCACAGCCATTTTAAGATCTCTCCAGAGATGTTCAATCGGATTCAAGTCTGGGCTCTGGCTGGGCTACTCAAGGACATTCACAGAGTTGTCCTGAAGCCACTCCTTTGATATCTTGGCTGTGTGCTTAGGGTCGTTGTCCTGCTGAAAGATGAAGATGTTCTCCTCTCTCCACAGAGGACCTCTGGAGCTCTGACAGAGTGCCCTTCTCCCCCGATCGCTCAGTTTAGATGGCCGGCCAGCTCTAGGAAGAGTCCTGGTGGTTTCGAACTTCTTCCACTTACGGATGATGGAGGCCACTGGGCTCATTGGGACCTTCAAAGCAGCAGACATTTTTCTGTAACCTTCCCCAGATATTTGCCTTGACACAATCCTATCTCAGAGGTCTACAGACAATTCCTTTGACTTCATGCTTGGTTTGTGCTCTGACATGATCTGTCAACTGTGGGACCTTATATAGACAGGTGTGTGCCTTTCCAAATCATGTCCAATCAACTGAATTTACCACAGTTGGACTCTAATTAAGCTACAGAAACATCTCAAGGATGATCAGGAAAAACAGGATGCACCTGAGCTCAATTTATTTATTTTTAATAAATTTGCAAAAATCTCAAGTAAACTTTTTTCACGTTGTCATTATGAGGTGTTCTGTGTAGAATTCTGAGGAAAAAAATGAATTTTATCCATTTTGGAATAAGGCTGTAACATAACAAAATGTGGAAAAAGTGATGCGCTGTGAATACTTTCCAGATGCACTGTATTTAATATTTATATTTGTTTTGTGGATATCAGTCTGCCATCCATTTTCTTAATTTTCTAAAAATACTGATTGAAGATTGCTGGGAGAGAGAAATTACTTACAGTGAACTTATGTTTATTGTTAAACTAAAGTCATTTACTTACATACTAACTGCTTACTTTTAAAGAGCAACTTAGATTTATTTTTACCTAACCTTAGAGTCAAAGACTGAGTCAGCAACTCATCATCACCTAGGTAAACATAACTTTTCTGGTGGCAGGCTATCCTGAGCATATGTTCCCTTCACTCAAAGCACTTCTTGAATTCTATTTCTTAACTGTTAAAAGATTAAAAAGCCTTGATCTTGTGACTGCTTGATTGTAACAGAAAGATCAGGGGACTTCACTTTCACAACCTGTACCCAAAAATAAAGATCAGGTAAGCTTTTCCCCCCAGCACTCCATGTGAAGTTTCTGATCTCCTTGAGCTACATTACGGTGGGTGAAGGGTATAGCACCCCTTAAAATTCAGCAGTTGTTACCCTTCCTACAGCATTCCTTTATTTGTAATATTTCTGAGTTTTTAGTTGATTGCTATAATATTTTTATGCATTTTTATATGTTTTATCCACTTTAACACTGATACTACATGACAGTCTCCAGGACCAGAAAAATGCACTATACAGACTGTTGGATCATATTGGTACACATTATTAGTGCACTGTGACTGATGCTTTACTCCCATCATACTGACAGTGTCAACAACTTAAAAAAAAAAAAAAAAAATGACACAGTGACTGATGCCTCTTTCATATCTGGTTCCCATCTTGCACTAATGCTGCTAGTATATGTTATGGCCTCTAAGACCATGAATATGCATGGATAGTTATGACACCAAGATGGAAATATGTAAAGTTTATTTTTGGAGTACATGTAGGAAAATTATGAGTGCTTATGATGATAATTGTGTTTATAATTAAAGACCCATTTTGATACAGCATAAATTCTTCCAGTGATATTTTTGCCTCTCTATACAAATCATAGCCAATAGCTTTGTGTTATTTTTTATTTTTTTTTAAGATACTGCAAAGTGATGGATCAGTACCTTCTCAAAACAGGGATGATGTGTCTCCAGTAAGTCAAGCTTGGTTCACTACCAAAGAAGATAAAGACACTCTAGCAAGCAAAGGTATTACCAAATTCATTTTAAATTATTGTTCATTCCTCCATTATTTTAATAGATGGTTAACTTCAGGGTTGCAGGGGCTGGCACCTATCTGGTGTCTATTTGGCCAGTGTTAAGATGCTAGGAACATGAAAGAAACCAGTGTAATTCATTTCTTAGCATTATACATTATTTTTTATAAATATTTTTGTTTATTTTGGTGACATCATCACATTACCATTTTTTGTATGGTTATGTTGTCATGGATGCCACCATTTTTGGGGGCTGTTTTTGTGGGTGCCATCATCTTGTTAATTATATTGTTTGTTGCCAGTCATGTGGTTCTGGAATTTCTCTGTAGGTGACGTCATATTTCCAGTACAAAAAATATCTAAACACTGGGAAAATTTTCAACATTTTTAAAATGTTTAGGAGATAATAACATGAGAAAAATATCTATAGCACATAAAAAAACAAAAATGATTCTGGTTTGTCTAGTTTTGTTTTTCAACAATGATTCTGGTTAGCATTTTGGTTTTGATAGAAAGATTATTGGGTCTTTGTGTATCAATATTATCGCCGAATTTGACAATTGGCTATCTTGTCTCTTTAAGGAAATTAAAGAAAATATCTGATGCTTACTTTTAATGAAATTAAATTGGTGTTTAATTGGATTTTTCCAAGAGCACATTTTGGGTACAAAAATCTTCCTTTTAATTGATCATATGGTGTAGACTCAGAACCGATTACACCTTAAACGTAGAATAATCCACACTGCATCAGAGTGAAAAGTCCTTTCTGTGTGGAGTTCACACGGTCTTCGTTTATTCACATTTTTTACCTGCTTCTAAAAGCATGCATGTTACACTCATGCATGTTCAATTTAAAGCTGTTAGTTAATGTATGTCGCTGTGCCATGCAATATACTGATGTTCTATCTAGGGATAGTTCCTGCCTTATGCCCAGTGCTGTCATAATAGGCTGCAGTTCACTGTGACCTTATTATTTCAGAAATCACCTTCAGAAAATGGATTGATCACTAGACATTGTTTTTGTATAGACTGGTAATCTTGTATATTTTCTTTTAGTTTTGTAAAATTTTTGTTTCAGTGCTTTTTATAATTTACACTAGCAGAATACCCGCGCTTCGCAGCGGAGAAGTAGTGTGTTAAAGAAGGTATGAAAAAGAAAAGGAAAAATTTTAAAAATAACGTAACATGATTGTTAATGTAATTGTTTTGTCATTGATATGAGTGTTGTTGTCATATCTCTCTCTCTCTTTCTCTCTCTCTCTCTCTCTCTCTCTATATATGGGCAGGCACTAAATTACAAACGCCAGCAGCAGCCTGTCTATGAACTTAATTTAAAGTTTAGGTTTACATCGTGCTTTGTTTCTGAAGTAGCAGAACTCATGAATATGGTTGTATACGTCACTCGCTCGCTTCTTATTGTTTCGCTGCCTTCTCAATTATGTAATGCATGTTTTCTTCAGCGCTTTTTGGGCCTCTTCCTGGTTTTCTACCTACTGCGTGATTACGTGGGAGGCGTGATGATGTCACACGAAACTCCGCCCCCACGGGTTTCAAGCTCATCTCCATTACAGTAAATGGAGAAAAACAGCTTCCAGTTATGACCATTACGCGTAGAATTTCGAAATGAAACCTGCCCAACTTTTGTAAGGAAGCTGTAAGGAATAAGCCTGCCAAATTTCAGCCTTCTACCTACACGGGAAGTTGGAGAATTAGTGATCAGTCAGTCAGTGAGTGAGTGAGTGAGTGAGGGCTTTGCCGTTTATTAGTATAGATTATTTACTTCACATCATTATATTCCAAAAGCTCATTTAAGATTAGTCCAGTGATATGGTTCATTTCATATGAGATGAATTATTCTATTTAGGGTTTTATAGTATGTTAAATCATTGATTGACTTTTGCCATGCATGTTCTTCCAGTTAATGTGTAAGGAAGATGTCATGGTGACGCACATTAAAAAGTAATCAGTTTTTAATACTTAAAATAACAAAAAGTTATCACTCTGGACACATTTTTTGCCAACATGACATTTTGAGTGAAGATTTTAGTCATCTTATTCTAGGAGGGAGTACAGTTGTGGAAATTTGATTAATATTAATCTCTTCAGGCATACTGTATATTTTTGCTTTTTGTCTACTGTATAATTGTCATGAGCACTTAAGGTAGTTGTGTAGTGTAAGGTGGGTTTTAGAAATGTACCCAATAATGATTACATTGAAGAAATCAAGTTTTGACTTGCAACTTCTTTTTAATAGCCATTGTCCAGAAGTGAATTAAATTATATCTCTATGTGAATGGGCACATTATTTTCATTGTCATAATCTGCCACCAGGGAAATAGATTAAAGGGATGTCTGATTATGTATAAAAGAAATGCAGGTATCGTCATCAGGAGCAAAAAAAAAAATTCTCCTAATTAGAAATACAAAAGTAGAATGTTCAAGAGACAGTCTATGATAAGATGCATGCTTAACTAAGTATAACAAACATGTTTTCCTAATAAAAGAAGAATATTGTATATAGCTTATTAGTAACAATGTAAATACTGAGCAAAGCATGAATTTCTTAATGGATTGCTTTACCAGAACTAGGTTTATTTCAAGAACCTTATGATGATTGTGATTGAAGTAATTTGTTTGATTTGGCATATGAAAAATTGTACTAATACTGGACAAATGTTTTTTATGTCCTCTCCTTTTAGGTCATAAATGGAAGCAAGGAATGTGGTCTAAAGAAGAAATAGATATCCTTATGAGCAATATTGATCGTTATTTAAAAGTATGTGTTGAAATCTTTACATTTAATAAAATGTTTTTAAAAGTGGTGTTTTATACACCTTACATTCAGAAAGAATCTATGTACCCAAAAATATAATGTTTAGACATGTGTGGACTAGGGTTGTGTGATATGTACCGAAAAACCTAATTCTTAAATGGCACTGTGCCAGCATTTAGATATTTTTAATACCAAAATTAAACATCAGCTTCCTACTTCGACCACCCTCCCACACACCCCTTTGACGCATAGTATAGCTGACAATGAAAAGTGTGCTAGCTTTGACAGAATTGATGCTTCATGGGGGGGGCCAAAATGTCATTCTTTACTTGGGCGCTGTAAAAGATGACAAAGACAAAAGAAAAATAGTTGGGGCTACACCGTGACATCATATCTTATAAAAGCAAAAATAATACACAGTTTTCAGCAAAAATACACCTTAGGATGCAAGTCTCAGAGTAGACTGGCAAAGATGCCGACACTTGCTATTAAATACAGGCCAGGCAGGAAGAGACATTTCCAAAGGGACAGACACCGAAGTGACATCAGTGGTGGTCGGGCTGTCGGTCATCTCGTCTGTAGAGGGAGGAAGAGATTAGTCATTAGTATACACTTCCACCTTGTGGATCAGTGTTGAATTACCACCACCGAGCCTTTAAGTTGTTCTCAAGGCACACTTGTGTGACAATGTGATCAAGACTTCATGCAGGACCCCCTTTCTCCCTCTTTTGCTTTGACACACACTGTGAAGTTGCCCACCCTGGAATGCCTGCAATTGTGTGGTGCACTTGGTATACTGGAGAAAGACGGACAGGTTTTGGAGTTCTCTGTTATTTGCTTCAGGACCATTTTGGTTCTGGTACTTGTGGTCCAACAGCTGGTATTGATTAGTACCAGTCCAACACTCCTGTCGACTTGACATGGTGATTATTTATCTCCAAAAGTACAATAATGTATTAAAATAGATTTCACTATTTTCAATTGAAGAATGTCTGAATTCAAGATCGATGGACATATTGCTGTTTTCTATATTGAAAAAGAATGTTTGTTGACATAATTTAATTCAGATTAACTCTTACAGTGTCTTCATTTGCTGACCAAATGCTGTACCTTATGGGTTTTTTTTGGGTTTTTTTTTTTTACCTTATTCTGACATCCTCCCTTGATTACTTACCTTAACCAGTAGTTGTAATTATCCGAACTTTTAGAGCAGATGGTATTTTGGTTGTTTTTTTTATCCTTTAACATCAATGGTGGCTCAAAACTAATCCAAAGGACATGGCAGTTTTCAAAGTGTGTAGCAACTGTACAAAAATATGACATTTAAAAAGAAATGTTTTGCTTTATTTAAGGTTAGGTCACTTTACTAAAACCCTTCACAATTCTGAGCTAAAAAGGTTACTATAGTCTGGGTCAAAACTGACCCGAAGACCATGTCAGTGTTTGAAATGTGTACCAGTTGTACCAAAATGTGACATATGGAAACTTTTTTGCTTTTACTAAAAGCCTTCAAATGTTTTAGCTAAAAACATTATTTTGAGGAATTTTTGAAGGTGTTGAACAAACAAATTATTGTAAATGGTGGTTCAAAAATGACCCGAAACATATGGCAAGGTAGAATTTTTTTAGAAGATGTATAAATGACGAGATGTTTAAGTTTAATTAACCTGGACAGGTGAAGTTTAGGATGCTTTTACTAATTTAAAACACAAAACCTGGGTTAGATTTGACATTTAGATATTGTAAGGGTTAATATCTGTGACATGTTTTTGCTGTTGTTAATGGGCTATATCTACCTTTTGAAAGCATGTGTTCTCCAGATCCGCGTCTGGCTGCAACTGGTATCCCTGCATTATTGAATCTCAATCTCCAGTTAAAGACCCAAACACCCTTACTGAATCCCACTGCCTGTCCTAAAGTATCCTACATGTCACCACCCCTCTGCTTCTACCACCTCTGGATCAGGGAAGTTTTTTGAAATTTTTCCCAGTGCCCAGTTTTCTTTCTCTTACTCTACACCCAGAGTAATTACCTCAGGGCTCCATTTAAACAAATAAACAGTGCCACCCTGTGGTAGTTCCCATTTAGCTGGCTGTTGTAGAATTAACAGATGTCTGGTTTTATTTTGAATATGACATGTTTGTTAATATGCATAGTTGCTGTAATTTGGTAAATAGTAAGTGTGTGATTTAAAATAATGTGAACGTACAGTATATCAAATCTGCTGGTAAATTTGAAATGAATATTCCAGTTTATTCATTTATCCATTCCTTTCTTCAAACCTGTTTAATCAAGATCTTTCATCATTTTATATGAAGATTTTTTTCTTCTTTTGTTTATTTGTTTATAGAAACGTGGGATACAAGACCCAACAGAAATTATTTTTGAAATGTCCAAGGATGAACGAAAGGATTTCTATCGAAGTATTGCATGGGGGCTCAACAGGCCACTGTTTGCTGTTTATAGAAGAGTGCTCCGTATGTATGATAACAGGAACCATGTTGGAAAGTAAGAGAAATTACTGTCATGAATTAGGCTAATTGGGTGAAGATGCATTATTTAAATGATAACCTTTAATAGTTTACTAGCAAAATACCCGCGCTTCGCAGCGGAGAAGTAGTGTGTTAAAGAAGCAATGAAAAAGAAAAGGAAACATTTTGAAAATAACGTAACATGATTGTCAATGTAATTGTTTTGTCACTGTTGTGAGTGATGAGTGTTGCTGTCATATATAAAAAAAACAATACGCTGCTTGTTAAAACGGATAACTCCCGCTCTTACGTGCAAGTCTGCGTGGATATTATGAACTATCGTATTTGTTCAAGTTCTATTTAAATTTTAAATAGAAGGAATTTTTATTTAGTCGACAGAAATATCTTTGGTAGGAATGGTAAAAACAGACAGGAATATTATTCCTGAATAAATCAACTCAAACCTTAAACAACTTATAATATTTTGCTCTCCATAAAAATATATCCTGTCTAAATTATACAAGTTAGAAATAAAGTAAACGTTAAAAGAACAAACATTCAAATTTCTTTACTCTTATGTAATTTTATATAAAAAATAAACTTAGATTTTAAATATCCCAAAAGATTTTGCTCTCCATAAAAATATATCCTGTCAAAATTATACAAATTCAAATATGAACATGCTGCATAACAAAACCTGGAAATATAAATAAAATGTGTTCCTTTCAGCAATAACAAATCAAATCATTCAGTTGTCTTTGCTCATATGTCATTTTAGAGCTGGACGCCTGGCATCTTTTTTTGGCAACAAGTTCGTTTATGTTTGGTGTGAGGTTCTGTGTTGTGGAGATTCTCAGGATGGACTGCAGGTGCTCATGAGTGAGGCGACTCCTGTGTGCTGTTTTGTTAGTCTTCATCACTGAGAAGAGCTTCTCACACAGATATGTGCTACCAAACATGCACAAGGTTCGAGCCGCATGTAGACGGACTTTTTTTGTTCTTCAAAGTCACCAAAGCGCCGTGCGCTCAGTTTATCAGCAAAGTGCGTATTTGGGAACACCGTAGTGACGACTTGGTTCAACATTACTTGGCAACAGGGAAAGTGGGGCAAGTTGCACTGGTGCATTTGTGTCTCCCATAAAAGCAGCTTCACTTGAAATCACTTTGTGATTGTGCACGGGTAAAAACGTCCGCTGAAGTGTCAGATTCTTATTTAATTCTTCTGCTTTCTGTATCTTCTGCATTGCATTCAGGTCTTTCAGGTTATCTTGATGTTTTGTCTCATTGTGCCGTCTTAGATTAAATTCTGTAATTACACCCACATTAGCTCCACAAATGAGACACACGGGTTTACCGGCAATGTCAGTAAACATATACTCAGCCTCCCATCGGTTTTTAAAGGCTCTATTTTCAGAATCAACTTTTCTCTTCAGCATCGTGTGGGCTAGCTTCGCAATAACTTGCAGCATCATAAGCTAGACTTGATTAACGCGGTAAGTGTTCGGCAAGGCTGCTGAAGCGCT
>JANRMT010062792.1:31576425-31595585 GCA_026402145.1 Polypterus bichir lapradei | reverse complement strand
ATTAATTCATTAATATTTATATTATAAACTCGCTGCTTTTGAGGTGGAAGAGCGGCAGCTTTACTTTGAGCACCTCCTGAATGTCAGCTGCTCTCTTGGTCTCTAAGGCTAAGTCCAGACACCCTTTGAAAGAAACTCATTTCTGCTGCTTGTGTCCACAATCTAGTTGTTTCAGTCACTGCTGACAGCTTGTGACCATAGGTGAGGGTAGGAGCGTAGATCAAACAGTAAATCAAGAGCTTCACCTTCCGGATTGGCTCCGTCTTCATCTTCACTGACCTGTACAAAGTCCGCATTAGACGCTGCTGCAGTTCACCTGTTCTCCCAATTCCTTCTTCCCTCACTTGTAAACAAGATCTTGAGATACTGGAACTCCTCCACTTGAGGTAGCACCTCATCCACAGTCTGGAGAGGGTTCTCCACTTGAGGTAGCACCTCATCCACAGTCTGGAGAGGGTTCTCACCCTTTTCTGACTAAGAACAATAATCTTGTACTTGGATGTGCTGATCATTATTCACTATACACTTCTTCCACTTCAAGGTTGTTTTCCACAGGTGAGGTTAGTAGCACCCCATTCCTGCTAAAACTGGGCAAAGCACTGAGTTGCCTGACAGTTTGCCAGAATCGCTTTGAGGCCAACCAAAAGTCATTTTGGCAACTCATTTTCCACCCGAAAAGAGATTTGAGAGGATCTAAAACTATACTAACAGTATTTTTTTTTCAATGTTCATTTGAAACATATTTTGGTATTGTTACAACTTTAACATATAACTTTATTGTACTGCAGAATTTCTTAAAAATGTTAATCTAAACAAATGTGAATTAAGTATCAGTCCCCTTAGTAAGTTAATCAACCCACTCAAAATCTTTGCAAATTTTTACATTTCTATCTTTAATATTTAGCCTTCATTATAATTGCAGATGTCAATTAACTTGTTGATAAATTGTCTTTATTAAATTAAACAACACCAATTTTTTTCTCATCCAAATTTATTTGGCATTTTTCCTTTGGTGCTCTAGAGAAACAAAATTTTCAAAAAAATCAAAAGTGGTAAAACACTTTAATTTTGAAAGTAATAACAAATATCAAGCATACTAAAAATATGCCAAATAATAAAATTGGGACCTGCACTTAATCTGTCTAGTTGGCAGTGTTTTGACTATGTCTTTTTTAATATCTTGGCCTAAGTGTACAGTATAATAAACTCAGCAACTGTATATACTGAAAGTCACATGGCAATAGGTGATTGTTACAGCTGTTTTTCACAGCGATTTTAGATCATTTTTATTTAGTAACTTAATCCTTTTGCATAAATGCTGTATTTTTTTTTTTTTAATGCACAGGTATACGCCAGAGGAAATTGATAAGCTTAAAGAGTAAGTAGATCATCATTATGTAATATTGTTTAATGTAGTAGTGTCCAACAATTCATAATGAATTATAAAAAGAAAATTATTTTAAAAAATACTTTTTATTATTGCATGTAATTGGAGTGCCTGTGATAAAAACACAAATCGGTTAATTAAAATGATAGAGACATGTATCCTGCTGGAAAGGATAATTAAGAAGAAGGAAGTTTAGTCAAATACAGGATGAAATGGCCCTGGTATTTTGGAATTTCAGTGAGTGAAGGAAATATTGGTTTTAATATAAGAGATGAAGATTTTAATTCCTTCAGTGTACTGTAAGTAGAAACATATAAGGACTAGATTAGCAGGAAAAAAGTTACACAAAACATACTGTATATGTGAAATGTACTGGTTTGTTTAATGGCTTTCTAATAGTAACAATTACTTCCTACACAGTTAATATATTTATTGTGAAATTTATTTTGTGTTCTGTTATATTATTTAATTAATGCCTGGCAGAAATGACAGTGTCATTCAGTAACTTAATAATTACATAATGTAAAAATAATTTCATGGATATTCTTTATATGTACTCAAAAGCTAATACAATCCCTTAATCACACATTTTTCACGAAAAAAATTTAAAAACAAAATGTTATTAAGCTACAGGATGCCTGTACTCCTTTTCTTGTATATTTAGTGATCACAGTTGTATTTTCAAACACTAATGTGTAGATAGTTTTATTATTTTGGTCAATTTAATTTGCCATATCCATTTAGTTCAAATTTTAAATGAATAACATTGTAGGGATTAGCCACAAACCCGCCACAAACAATAAAGTTTCAATAAATGGAATGGATCATTGCTTACAACGCATTTCATTCTTGTCTATTAGTAGATCTCATTTTGTGTAAATTATTAAATACCTAGTTATTCAAGATTCTTTTTTTTCCTCTCTGTATTTATACACCAAGTAATACATACGTTAGAAATGAAAAATAAAGTTTAAGTGCATTTGTGAAGCTGTGTCTTTTTAGTGGAAAATTAAATAAGTCTGTCAGAAACTACTATTCTGTAAGTGAGTAATACATGAGATATAATGATTATTAGGCCAGTGAGTAAAGTGTTGCTTCTCTGAATTTTTAATAGTTATTAAAATTATTGTTTTATTTAGAGCATTTTGCTTGAATTTAGTCTGCAATGATGGTGTTATACATATTAAATGGTGAGGGATGAAGGAAATGTAAAACTGCAGTTTTCAATTAGGACTTTGCACAAACTCGAATTGTTCAAGTGTGACTTGAAGAATAACTCTTAATATATTTTGTTTAGACTAAGAGAGAAGCATGGAAATGACTGGGCTACCATTGGAGCAGCACTGGGAAGAAGTGCCTCTTCTGTAAAGGATCGTTGTAGGTTAATGAAAGATACCTGCAATACAGGTAAGTATTTTAGATAAAATTCAGTATTAAAGAACTGAATGGTAAATAATCAGTTGTAACTAGAAAAATCATGTACATTTATACATTACATACTATGTTTTAAGCTTAGCCTTTAATGTGGTGTGTAAAGGATAATACGCTATTACAATGATATTGTCTGACATATAAGCATGCATGACAACAGGAACCATGTTGGAAAGTAAGGCAAACTGAGTTAATAAAAAATTGCTTCAATTAATTAATTGGGTGACAATTCATTATTTAAATGATAACATGTAATGGTTATCAAAAATTATCCATCCATCCATATTATTCCACTTATGTAGATTCAAGCCATGGGGTCAGCAGTCTAAGCAAAGATGCCCAGACATCGCTTCTTTCTGCCACCTTCATCAACTCCTCTAGGGGGATACCAAGGCATTTCCAGGCCAGCAGAAATATTAGAAATACTGTATAATCTCTCCAGCGTGTCCTTAGTCTGCCACAAAGTCTCCTCCCAGTTGGACATGCCTGAAACACCACCTCAGGGAGGCATCCTAATCAGATGCTCAAACCATCTCAACTGACTCCTTTCAATGTGGAAGAGCAGCAGCTCTACATTAAGCTCCTCCTGAGTGACTGCACTCCTCACTATATCTCTAAGGCTGAGTCTGGATACCCTGCAAAGGAAGCTTGCTTCTTCTTCTTATATCTGCAGTCTGGTTATCTCAGTCATATTTCATTAAGTGTTTCAGGTATGCAAGTTATAATATCTGAGAAAGCAAGACAGATTATTCTGTATAAGGTTATTATTACTAAGATTATAACTTGCATTATTAAATAAGAAATTAAAAAGTGTTTGTAAACATAGTATTGCATACTGCAAATAAATTATAACTATAAATGGACTGTTTTTATAAATAAGTAAGTATATGACACAGAGTAACAGTGATACATACTGATGCCTCACAGTTCTTCTACACTCCATGGCTCAAATCTTGGCTTAGGTTTTGTTTGTGTTTGATTATGAAAAAATAATTTTATTGTATGGATACATTTTTTTACTATCAAGATTTATTGTGATGATTAATATATCCCAGGGAAGTGGACAGAGGAAGAAGAACGGAAGCTGGCTGAGGTTGTGCATGAGCTGACAGGCACTGAGCCAGGTCATACTGTCACTCAGGGTGTTTCTTGGGCTTCAGTAGCAGAGATGGTAGGGACCCGCTCTGAGAAACAATGTAGGTCAAAGTGGCTTAACTACCTCAACTGGAAACAGAGTGGTGGAACAGAGTGGACTAAAGAAGATGACATCAATCTTATTAAAAGGTAATTTCTATGTAACATAAAGGGCTTATTTTGCTTTAACGTATAATGTTTAGTGTTTGGACTTGAACTAAAAAATATTTTTCATAATAAAGGATACCTCTTTTAAAATACTACTAGAAGAGAGTTTTCTAGAAAACATAACATAGATTATCTTTATTTGGTTAAAGCACAAGAGCAAAGTGGTACCCTCCTCAGAAATAGATTGTGTTTACCCAAGAATGCTAGAGAATAAGCAGTGGAGCAGATATTAGGTTCTTCTGGCCTTCTAAGAGAGTGACAGAGAAAAAGAGAAAGAAAGAAAGAGGAGTGCCTAGGATGACAGACAGGAGGTTATTACTGCAGCCAATAGAAGGCATCACATAATCCCTGACTGGGATGAGTGTACCCATTTTGGATATCCTGAGGGGGACCTGCCACTGCCAGCTCTAGACTAATGCCCTTGATTTCAGAGAATGGTTCCCTTCCTTGACTGCAGAACTGACCGTGAGAGAGTAGAGATTATATTGAAGATGTATGTCAAACTATAGTGCTTTAGGGGATGGTTCAGATGGGCAAGTGGGTGAGTTACCTTTGTGAATACACAGGGGTATTTCAGACTGTAGTTAAGTCCAAGGGAAGCTAGGGGTTAATTTTTTTTGTCTTTTAGTTAATCTAATTGCATTATCAATTATTTATTATTTGTTTTGACATTGGATATCATGCTTCAAGTTAACTTTTAATAACTTTTTAATAAAGTTAACTTTTGTAATATGGTTAACTAGCAAAATACCCGCGCTTCGCAGCGGCGAAGTACTGCCTTAAAATTTTTATTAAGAAGACAATTAAACCTTTTTAAAACTGAGGGAAAATATACCAATAATTATTTGTTAAGGATCTCTTTGTATGCCACGTTGTCAGTTCGGCCCTCCAGTTGTAATATGACCAAGCTGTAGCTGTGCGCTGACCTTATTACTCTTGAGCATGCAACGTACAGTTGGCCATGTGAACAGTAATCTTGTTTCAAATCTCACAGCTTGGATTGCTGCTGTCATAATCGGTTTGAGTTTCATGGTTTGTTTCAATTACGACAGTATTTGTAGGACTTGTGTTGAAGAGACATTCGGCATCTGTCAAGCGTTGTAAGTATACAACCAGTTTCATTGATAACTTCACATCCAGCTTTTGAGAGTTTAAACATTTCTAAACATCAAAGTGTCCACTACTGAAATCGTCACCTGTGAATCTAAGTTGTTTAAGAGGCATTGGCGGTTGTCCAAAGGTGTAAAATATTTGGCCATTTCGGTACACTTAAGCATTTCACTCTTCTAGTGCTCCTGTGTAGTATAATTATCTCCTGTACCGTCATCAGTCCACACCTTGAACCTGTCCCAGTCATTCAATACATAAGACACAATGTTCCTCCGGATATCAAGAATGAGCCTGATATGGCCGTGCAATATGTAACAAAGAGAATGGAAAAGGCAGGTGCCATCTTCGGGCATGGAAACCACTTGGTAAGTGACAGTTCTTTGATCGATGGTGATCACCTCGATAGACATGTTAATGGGGGTACGGTTGGAATGATAAAGGAAATGGGTACCTGAACAATGTAAAGTAAGTCTAAAATAACTACACAATAACTATAATCGTAATAAATTAACAATAAAACAGCGGAGAAGCCGTGGATTAAATAAAAAGGCTGTAGTTATCGGCAGGGAGACGTGAATACCGTGGCGAAGCAAGGAAGGGAATGTAGAGACTGGAGTGACAGACGGCCTTATATAGACAGGCAGCCAACAACGTGGGAGGCGTTGGGATGGGGGACCCAACGCCGCCTCACACGGTGACCGAGGTGCAGGCTATGGACGTATATATGTACGTAAGTAGGATTCAGTTAGCGTTGGGAACCCGCGTACCAAATTTCTTGAAGATGGGCCCATAAGTAACAAAGACCATTGAAAAGTTCGATATGACGGCCGACAGTGGCATCATATCACTGAAATAAGTACCAAATTTCAGCCTTCTACCTACACGGGAAGTTGGAGAATTAGTGATGTTGGAAACTTCAATATGGCAGCCGACAGTGGCATCATACCACTGAAATAAGTACGTACATTGGTTTCGGTTAGCGCAGGGAAGCCGCCTACCAAATTTCGTAAAGATGGGGCCATGAATAAGAAAGTTCAACATGGCGGACATTGTTGACCATTACGCGTAGAATTTCGAAATGAAACCTGCTTAACTTTTGTAAGTAAGCTGTAATTAATGACCCTGCCAAATTTCAGCCTTCTACCTACACGGGAAGTTGGAGAATTAGTGATGTTTGGAAAATTCAATATGGCGGCCGACAGTGGCATCATACCACCGAAATAAGTACGTACATCGGTTTTGGTTACCGCAGGGAAGCCACCTACCAAATTTCGTGAAGATGGGGTCAGCCTTCTACCTACACAGGAAGTTGGAAAATTAGTGACGTTGGAAAGTTCAATATTGCGGCCGACAGTGGCGACATACCATCGAAATAAGTACATACATCGGTTTCGGTTAGCGCAGGGAAGCCGCCTACAAAATTTCGTGAAGATGGTGCCATAAATAAGAAAGTTCAACATGGCGGACGTTGTCGACCGTTATGACCGTTACGTGTAGAATTTCAAAATGAAACCTGCATAACTTTTGTAAGTGAGCTGTAAGGAATAAGCCTGCCAAATTTCAGCCTTCTACCTACATGGGAAGTTGGAGAATTAGTGATGAGTCAGTCAGTGAGTCAGTCAGTCAGTGAGGGCTTTGCCTTTTATTAGTATAGATTACTGAAAGCAGGAGTCTTTGATTCACACAGCATTATATTTTTAATTACCTCTTGAGGTTATAACATAAAATGGCTATCATAGTGCATTCATATTTTTATTGCAGGATTGCAGAACTAGGGGTGGATGACGAGAATGACATCAATTGGGATATTATGGCTGGAGGTTGGAGCAGTGTTCGTTCTCCTCAGTGGCTACGAAGTAAATGGTGGACCATCAAAAGACAAGTTTCAAACCATAAGGATCTTCCTTTTCCCGGTAATGATTACTTTCATTATTTGAATATCTGCTACTATACTTGAATTGCTACTTGTATTTAGTTAGAAATTATATTATGAATATCGTATTGTATGTATTCATATCACTTTATAATGATAAGGCACCTTGTCTCAAATTATCCTAAAACCCTGTCTCCAAAATGTTAGGATGCAGTGTAAAATTTAAATAAAAACAGAAGGCAATGATTTGCAAATCATTTAAGCCCTTATTTAATTGAAAGTAGAACAAAGAAAACATATAAAATGTTGAAACTGAGAAGTTTTGTTTTATGAAAAATACATGCTCAATTTTAATTTGATGCCAGCAACATGTTTCAAAAAATGTTGTGACAGGGCAATTAAACTCTGGAAAAGTTCTGTAATGCTAAAAAACACCTGATGGAGTATCTTACAACTAATTAGGTTAATTGGCAACAGGTCAGTAACATGATTGGGTATAAAAAAAAGCATCCCAGAGAGACTGAGTCTCAAAGAAGTAAATATGCGAAGAGGTGTGCCACTCTGTGAAAGACTGCATAGACAAATGTGCAACAGTTTAAGAATAACATTCCTCAATATAAAGTTGTGAAGAATTTGAGGGTTTAATCATCTACGTTACATAATATTATTAAAAGGTTCCAAGAATCCAAAGAAATCTCTTTACACAAGGGACAAGGCCTAAAACCAATACAGTAAGTCGTCGACTTACAACTTATGCATCTTACAACCATTTGACTTACAACCGCTACTGCATCTCGCAGGCAAATGACAGTTTTCACTACACCAGCTCTATATACCATGACTCATTCATTTTGATCTCTGTTTATTGCCTGCAGTGGTTTCAACTACGTTCAGTTACATTTGCCTTACAATTACAGGGGAGAAAAGGCAATTGATCTCGACAAAAAAATGAAGGTGATCAAATAGTATGAGGGAAGAAAGAAAACAAATGTGATCGCGTGTGACTTTAAGTTATCCCATTATAACCAGGCACATTCTGGTTAAAACAGAAAAAATTTGAGTGCCCAAACTCTGTTGGTACAATTCCTCCTGTTACAGTTAACACAATAAACACTGGGAGAGGCTCAAACTGATGATATAACATAACACAGACAAAGAAAGGATTTGTGAAGCTGTTAAAGTTTTGGCACCCATGCCAGCAACAGTAATAACGAAACAAAATAATAAAAATTTTTTTACAAAAAATAAATGATTGAAAATCTACACATTGTGCTAGGAATGATGATAAAAAAAGGAAATAAAATATGACTTAAGGCAGGCATGTCAAACACGTTAAAGTTCCTACCCTTGGGTTCTACTCTGTTTATCTTCCTCCTCTTCTCCTGCCTCCAGACACGTCTTCCCCCCTCTTCTTCTCCTTCTTCAGCCAACAGTAGCCCTATTTCAGCCCGCACCCTGTTGGCTAACAGTACTGTTGGCAGCCATTGTTAACCCAGGCCTCATCTTATCCAGTATGGAAATCTGTATTGTTGTCTGCATATTGATCTGGCAAAATTTTACACTGGATGCTTTTCATGACGTAACCTTCCCCATTTATCCGGGGTTGGGACCTGCATGAAAAAACACACTGGTTTGTGCATCCCCTGTGGCTGGGTTAAATGACTGTATTCCTGATTTCGTCTTATATACATGTTTTAGGATGAATTAACAAATCTGAAAATAAACAATCTACCTCATTCATGATTACTATATTTCTATAGTGTTTGCATAAAAAAACAGTCCTTGAACTAAGCATGCATCTCTTTTGAGGATGTTTTTCTAATGAACTGTCTAATAAAGAATAACTCTATTTAATACAAACTTCTTCTTTGTTCACTAGTGCTCATTAAAGGTCTTCAAGATGTAGCTGAAAACCAACAGCCTGATATCAAATTTGGTCTGGGCCCAAGAACAGGTGGAACTTCTCCTCCAGCAGTTCAACAAGTTCAGATAAGAGTGGCTCGTCTGGAGGAAAGTAACAGTGTTTCACCAAGTTCCATGACAGCTCTTCAAATTCCTGTACAGATTCCTGTCCAAATCACACATGTCTGTAAGTCAACTGTCTTAAATGATCACAAGAAATGTTATGAGGTACTTTTGATAAAATCACAAATTAATGCAAAGTTAAATATCAATTAAATAAAACAAGATGGATGCAAAAAACAGTATTTTATTTTTCAGAATGGTTTAAGTATATTTTCTGTGCGGCAGGGTTGGCACGGTGGCTCAGTGGGTAGCGCTGCTGCCTCGCAGTTAGGAGACCCGGGTTTGCTTCCTGGGTCCATCCTGCATGGAGTTTGCATGTTCTCCCTGTGTCTGCATGGGTTTCCTCCGAGTACTCCGGTTTCCTCCCACAGTCCAAAGACATGCAGGTTAGGTGCATTGGTGATCCTAAATTGTCCCTAGTGTGTGCTTGGTGTGTGTGTGTGTGTGTGTGTGTGTGTGTGCCCTGCGGTGGGCTGGCGCCCTGCCTGGGGTTTGTTTCCTGCCTTGCGCCCTGTGTTGGCTGGGATTGGCTCCGGCAGACCCCCATGACCCTGTAGTTAGGATATAGCAGGTTGGATAATGGATGGATGGATACTGTGCTGCATTTAATACATATCTTGGTATGCAGAATTATTTTGTTTTTCTTTCCCGAGCAAATATTTCCAAATTGCAATAAGTAACTCTGGAGACTTAAAATAATAGTGAGGGAGGTACTAGATTAAAGAAAACACTTCAATAGCTGTAATGTAATGGGTGGGTATTGAAACAGATTTCATGGTTGGAAGGTAAGTGTGCTAACCATTATTTTACTATCACAATCGGCATGCTTCTGTTTTTTTGTAGCATTATGAAATTGTAGCTCGGTTTCCCAGCTTTGCCTAGGTAGTACTGTTTCTAAACTTTTGCTGTAAATTTTAAGTTAGGGGAAAAAATTGTTGTGCTTAGACTAAATATGATCCATGATGCCAATTTGTTATGAGATTTGAATCAGCTTTGTGGTTACAACCAATTGCTCTCACCTGAGCCACCCTTTCCTTCCCTACAGTGGAAGGCCAACATTTTTTTGTCTGTAAAAACTAAATTTTGCACCAATACCTTAACCCTTTTGCAAGACACCCTAAGTAAGTGAAGTGTAACTTTAAGCTGAGCTCCAGTAAGAACTAGGTATACACGATGTGGCATGAATAAAGTCAAGGGTAACGTAAGCAACTCTTTGTTTCATGATGAATGGAAATGTAAAGGATAGTCCTTGAGCTTGCATCATCTTCTTCTTACATACTTTACCTGTATTTTTTTTTGTTTGTTTGTTTTTTTAAACTTTATAAGTTTTTTTCTTTGTCTGGTTGTGATAAAGTATTAACAGGTTTGGTTTGGGAACCAAACAGGTGAAAAATCACAACAAATATTAACATGATTTACAAAAGAAATGGCTCCATTTTCCAGTGCTGTTAAGCTCACACAATGCTTTGACTTGCCATTAAAAAGCAATACAAGTAAGAAAGGTAAAAACTGTAATATATCTTTTGTTTTCTGTACTACAACAACTGCTTTCTTGTAACAGAGACTTTTAGCAACATACTCAGACTGTTAGAGGCCAGGACTTCATTTCACAACACATATTAACTTTAGTTATGCATTCAATGCCATCCTCTCCCTTCATAGTTAAACCGTTTAGAGTCATGGTCTAAATACCATACCTTGTAACGTGATCTGGGACTTTTTGTCTGGTAGACAATTCTAAGTCTTGTTTTGAACATAAATACTCCTCAGTATGGTGTGCTTAACCCTTTGCTTGTTTTTTTTCCCTTTTATTTCAGCTGTTTTTCCATGTATGACACAAAATTGGCATGTTTTCTCACAATGCAACAGTATTGGTTCTAATTATTATATAATAATGAGGCCATTTAAGGGGGAGGTTAAACTTCTATCTGAAAGATGTTAATAGTTTACATCACTGAGGAACTAACTCTCTGTTCTCCTCAACATGGTAGAATGTCTTTGAAAGATCATCCAAGATCTGATCAGCCTTCAGGATTGACAAGAGAAGAGAATTTGCAGATGTGGAGTATAACATAATGGTGAATCAAATAGTGATACATGAGATAGAAGCAAGTATAAAGATTAGTTATGAGTCGGCTGAATCCATTCTTCTTCAATAACTAAATGCAAGCCTGTTCTGTGCATGTTGGGTACTCAGAATATTGACTGCTGAAATTAGGTCTCATGGTATCCAATGTTCCAAAGAGAATCGCAGGATAATGAATTTATGTGAGAAATTCAAGAAACACTTCAAAACTGGAGATGAAACATTGATATGTCAATATGAACCCAGAGTGTGTGTTTGTAATTTGAAATTTGAAAAGGCTATGTATAAAAAAAAAAAAGATTATTTTGCAAAAGGGGATAGGCGTTGCAGTACTTAATCTCCAGTTTTATTATGAATTATGAATATATTGTATGTAGTCTGAGAATAAGAAAGGTAGAATGAAGATGTACTTGTTGGGTTAACCATGGAACAGAAATGCTCCTGCCATTACAAATTTTCAGCAGTTAATGAGTAATGTAGTGGTTCATCGCTGTGGCAGACCCTTGAGGCCTAGGTGTTACTGTTAATTGCTTCTGCGCATGGTTATAAATTATTCCAGCCTTTCTTAAAATATAAAGTTTTACACATTGGAAGTAATTAGATACTCAGACCTTTAGAGTCTTTAAAATTGCTCAACAGAAGAAAACATATTGTCAATTTATGTTAACAAAAGCCTGACCAAGCTTCCTAAACATTTATTAAATATCTGTAGTTTAAACTACAGTATATTGTCTAGTAATGATGAAAATAATAGGCAGCATTTTTACATTCTACCAACATATTTCAAAGATTGTAACCCTAGATGATCTAAGGCAATTCTGGGTTTGGAATCTTCCAATTAAAATCTCATAACAAATTGAACTCAACCATCAATAATATACACTCTTCAATAGTTTTCGAAAGCTTAATTTAATTTAATTAAAATTTGTGCATTGCACGTGAGTATAGTGACAAGCATTATCTAAAATGTAGCTGCGGAAAAATCCAAATTATCATTAAATTATGTGCAGGTAAGCAACAGATACTTCTTCTGGCTAAGCAAACTTATATTCAGTAAGTAAAGTCACGTTTCCACAGTGGGAATCATTCAGCTTCTGTTTCTTACAATCCAAATTAAAAGTACCATTTGCTCCATACAGTCTACATTGGTGGTTCTCACCCTGGGGGTTTACAGACCACTGGGGCGGCCGCAAGATATCTGAAAATACTTTTAAAATAGCAGCAAAATACTTAAATTGCTGCAAATCAAGCTACAGCAGGTGTTTCAAACCTTTTAAAGTGTACTGCTTTATCAATATTCAAAACAAAATAACTATCAGTTTTCTGAAAGACCTCCTTTAAAAAGTACATTTCAGATATACTATACATTGTATCCATATATTGTTCAGCTGGTTTACATTTACACCTGGCATCAAAATGTGTCTGCAGTTTCTGCATCATGTCCAAATAGAGATTGGATGGGCTCCCCACATAAACACAATTCAGGGTTTAGTGGTTGTTCTCATTTTTCTGCACAGTACAATGCATTACTGCTAATAACCTTTAGTAAGAATGAGAATGAACTGCTGGTAATCACCCAACAAGAAAAAGGTAAAAAGGAGGTGGTATACCTCACTGCCATGAAGAACTTTAGTGTTTTAGCACAATGGCAAAGATCTGAGAGTCTAATGTAACGGCACTAGCAGCAAATATGATTTTATTAATAAATGTTAGTTTAAAAACAAACAACTTTGTCAAGACTACAAAAGTACAAGAATGTAAATATCATGGCTGGAAGTTCTCACAAATTCACATGGTACACTGGGGTGCCTTGGAGGAGTAAAGTTTATGAACCACTGGCCTGCATGATGCAGATGAGTAAGAAAAGTTTGAGGCTTTGGATATTAAATAGAGAGGCACCAAAGCCTAAATGACAAACTCAAGGCCAAGTTGTTGTCTCCTGAGGTACCCACACACCACACATGAAAGCTGAGGGGAAGGATGAAGCAGGTTATCGTGTCCAAAACCTTTTTAGACTAGTTACCCTAGCTGCCCAACAATGTAAGCCAAAAGAATCCAAATAAGCCTCTGCACATCATATGCTGTTTTTTACAGTGTAAAATGTATGCTTTCGATGAATATGACCCACCTCATGAAACACAATATTTATATACTATCTACATGCAGTAATAGGTATCTTTATTTCTTTGTGTGTGTTATTTATTTTATTTGAAGAAAATAATATTGCATACATTCAAGTCAAAATTATGCAACAAATGACTTAGTCAAACAAAAACAAAAGAAGAAAGGAAAAAAATCACAAAGTTAAAAAAGAAAGCAGGAACAAAAAAAGACAAAACCTAACAAAACATTATTTAACCCCTACCCAAATTCCTTTGTGGTTTTATGAAATATGTATTAAATGTTCACATCATCATATGCCTGAACACTATAGGTGTTCATATTATGAGCAAAATTTTCTAAATTTAATTTAATCCAGACACTAAGACTAAATATATGGAAAAATTTCTACATCTGCTGTGACATGATCAGATATTAAATGATAACTATATATTGGGTTTCTTATCACACGTATTTTATATAAAACATGATGGAAGTTTTTTTTTTTTTTTTTTTTTTTTTTGAGTATCAATATAGAAATTCTCCAAAACAAACTGAACAAGTCAATTGTAAAAAAGTTAAATATTGAGCCATGCTTTTGACCTTTAACTTATAAAATAAACAAAATAGGCAGATTTAAATTTTCTTAGTATAGTGCAATGCATTAAAGTGATAGGTTTCTTAATTTTCTTTATTAGTGTGACATTTATTTGGTGACTGTAGGAATATTTTAGATTTGATTTGTGTAAAATTAATTTCTAAATAACCGTAAAAAATAATTTTGAATATCATATGGCATCCACCAGCTCAGTGTCTTTGTATGTTTTATCTTGGTAGTCAGGTGTAAGTTTTCTTTGTCTATGTATAATTTTATTAATACTGCAGGTTTTCTTTCAATTTAACCTCATCTTTAAAATAGTTTTTATATTCTAATATGTAAGTAGTGTGTAACAGTCCTGGGGCCTCATGTATGAATGGTGTATACTCACAAAAATGTTGCATAAGGCTGTTTCCACATTCAAATTGTGATGTGTAAAACCTAAACTTGACATAAAGCCACGCACATTTCCACAGTAACTCATACCCTGGCGTGCGCATGTTCTGCGCTCGGTTTTGCAGACTGGTGGCACCCAGCATCAAAGCAGTGCTGCTGTTCCTGTGTGGTTACCCTTTCTTTTTTTAAGATCCACATCCCTGACGCGGCTTTATAAATACACTGAAATTAACCGCATATTGTTTATTAGTTTAATGCATCTGATTGTAATTAACCTGTAACAATATAATGGTCCACGGAATGGACAAACTTTTCCAAATACCATAGCTGCTTTGGCGTTGTTACTCTCACTGCACCTTCTTTTTCTTCTTTCAGCAGCTTCCGTTAGGGGTTGCCACAGCGGATCATCTTTTTCCATATTACTGTCACTGCACCACTCAGAGCAGCTGATCGGAAAGAGATTTATCGGTATACAGCATTAAGCACACACTGCCTCAGCCATGCAGCCTATTCGAACTGCTTTCATCAGGCAAATGCTTCAAAACCTTTCCTGTACAGACCTCGCGGTTCAGAAACAGATTCATCCCAAGAACTATAAACGCAATCAATCAGTCCATCAAGTGCTCCTTGTAGAACTGTTTGTACTTATTAGTACAATCACCTCACTGTAAACTTGCACTACAGTTATAATATCGCACAACCTGAGCCACTTTATAAAACGCATATTTACATATGATGACGATATCATTTTTAAGATGAAATGCAGCAAAATCTGTTTATTATATTATGCAGATAAAACTTTAACTTCATTTAAATAATCTATATTGTTAATAATTAATTAAACATGTGAGGACACGGTGTCGCTGCACTAGCAAGGATCTGGCGCTCCGTTCACAGATTGTCCTTGCCTCGTGCTGTATGCTTGCTGGGACTGGCATGAAACTGGAAGGATAGAATAATTAAACATGTACTACGGAGATATTTCAATGTTCCTTAAAAGTTTTGAAGAATCGGTGTTCTAAGCTTACAGATGACTTAACATCTATTACAGAGTTGATTGTGTGGTGATTGGGTATTTGGAGAAATTAAGGACAGGAATTGGGGGTTAGTATGTTTGAAAGAGACAGTACTGCTGCAATAAATTATTTAATCGAAGGTCATGCACGGCAAAGCAAGCATCTTGGTTGCGCAGTGATTGTTCCTGCTTCATTCATGTTCCCATGTTTAATATCATGAAAATTATATCAAGTATACATCTCAGTATTTTAATTATTCAGAGAGCTGTAATATTATGAATGTAATGGATTCTGTGTCCTGTCGGAGGAAGAGAAAGCCCGGAAGCATGTAGTGATTTACACACATAGCGCACACAGAAGATCAAATACAAAACAAAGCATTTAACAGCTACTTTAGTTACGATGGGATTCGAGAAACTAGTAAATTAAACAATTTTAAGATGAAGTTTATGATGTTCTACTTTAATGACAAAATAAACTATGTGATTAAAGTGGAAATTTCGAGATTAAACTTGACATTTCGTGCTTTTTTCCCCACTGTGTGCCTATTGTTTTTTTCTCTGTACCCTAATAAGCTTTCATATGAAACTGAGACGGTGGGCTACGACTCACCTTTTAAGGGCAACTTTGATATCTGACAACTTCTTTTTTATTTCAGGCACTGTGCGACTTTGTGAACTTGAGCTTTCGAGTTTCTCCGACACTCTGTCACTTGATCAACTTCATTTTGTTAGTTAAACCAACAAATAGTACATTTTTCCTTGCCTTCTATTGGTATTCGCTGAAATTCTTCTATTTCCCCCCGTGCTTCTGCCATTGCCTTTTCACAGAACGCTGAGCTTAAGGGCTATTTATATTGATTTACATATTCAAAGAGGCGTAATTCTGGGAGGAGATGGAGCGGAGTGTTACTTTTCATGCTGACCGGGATTTATGTAGCGGAAGAACGTGGAAATTGGCATTCGCACAGATTTATGCACCTGGATTTTTTTGTGCGTAAGCACATTTCCGCTTTTGTGTTTACGTCATGTTATAGTGTGAATTCTATGCATGGTGTTATGCATGAGGCCCCTGGTGGCAAAATACAAAGCTTAGAATATGCAGAATTGTAAAAAATGTTTAATTTCCTCCAAAACAGAATAATATAAGCTTTTTCTTTTTCTTCCAATAACTAGCTTCGTCAGATTCAAATCCGGGTGGTAATGATGCAGAAACAATAACATTAAATTCTGGAACCTTACAGGCATTTGAAATTCTTCCCGTAAGTATTTTATTTTACTTCAGTGTTTGTTTTTTTTATTTTATGTAGAAAACATCTATATGTAAGGCATACCATTTCATAATATTTACTTAGCAAAGACATGGATCAGGTTTCGACTGTTGTAGTGTAATATATATTTATAGTTCTCCTAACTTTTATTATGTTTTGTTATTTTTCATACAAAACCTTTTTAAATTTATCAAAATAACATTACTTTACAATAGTGCATTAATAAACGTTTCTAGACTAAAGCCTTTGAAGGCAATAAATGTAATAAATACCAGTGATAATAATTATAACTATGATAAACCTATAATAAATAGCAGATACCAGTGATTATAATTATAACTATGATAATCCTATAATAAATAGTGACATTTTTATAGTTGCCGATATGCTCACATTTTGTAGTCCTTATTAAATATTTTTGTTTAATTAAATCAATTGCATTTGTGTAAAATAAGTTTAACTTGTTGTTATATAAAATATTTTAAATATATCTAAAATATTTTTTAGTCTTTTCACCTGCAACCTACTGGAACACCTGGCACTTATTTTATTCAAACTGGTTCAAATCAAGCGTTGCCCCTTACACTTTCAGGCAGTCCAACAGTTACACTTACTGCAGCTGCATCGCCTTCCTCTCCTGAACAAATCATTGTACATGCTCTCTCGGTAAGTATTTATGTAATATATACAATATGCATACTTTTTTTTCTCTTTTTTTATGGTTCTTTTTTTTTTTTGTAGCAGACTAGAAATTTTAATAATGTATAAATAAAACATATATGTATTTCAAGTCCAAACTGCTAAATCCAATCCCAAATTTGCAGTAAAGTATTTACAAAACTGAAATAAACAAATAACATGTTGTTAACTTTTAAACAATTATTTTTTGTTGTGTATGTATGTATGTATATGTGTGTGTGTGTGTGTGTGTGTGTGTGTGTGTGTGTGTGTGTGTGTGTATATGTATATATATATATATATATATATATATATATATGTGTATGTATGTATGTATGTATGTATGTATGTATGTATGTATGTATGTATGTATGTATGTATGTATGTATGTATGTATGTATGTATGTATGTATGTATGTATGTATGTATATTCATATATATTTATATACAGGTAAAATTCAATTACAATGAACTGCCAGGGGCCTAATTATTTTGTTGTAAAGAAAACGATAATAAACTTTCAGGGTGCGAATAATGCCCAAATCCAGTGGCTGAAGCACTGCCGTGCAATTGGGTGGGAGAAATTCAACATGAACATTATCTAAATGTGGAAGCATATTGTGGGCAGCACATTTATCAATCAGAAGCTGAATCATCCTTTTCTTGCTCTTCATATTGTGAGGTTTCTGAACTCTTTTGGGATTCCTCCACCCAACGGGAACGACACGCTGAAGTGCGTCCTGAAGCACAATTGCCGCGTCTGTGGAAGACTGCTTGTCCGTTGTTGGGGCAGGCTGACAGTGGTGCAGTGAGGTGCCACAGAAGCAAATTCTAAAAGATTGGGGTCACACTATAAGTCCCTGTCTTACACCCCAAAACACGAGGCTAAGTCTCAGTACTTTAGCAAAACCAGCTTTATTCAGCTTGAAACAGAAACAGCAGTTATTTATTGTGGCGTGATCTGCCACTATCCTATACACAGACAAAGCAGTCAGGCAGGGTTGTGGCCAGGTTAGTGGCCAAGTAATACTGTTTCCTGCATTTACAATGTACCTTGCATCACCAATCGAGATTTTTTCTGTTAGCTTCGGTGAAGTGCTGCAGCAGAGCTGTGAACCTGTTGTTGCCCCGGCAATGGATAAACAGTCTTCCAAAGACGTGACGATAGCACTTTGGGAAGCTATTCGGTGTGTTGTCCAGTTGGGGGAGGTCCTAAGAGAGTTTAGAAACCTCACATTTCCTTAAATGAGTGCCGCATTAATAGAAATGTTTCTTGAACAAGCATCACTGAACCACATAAAAACTGCTTTTTTGATGTCTTCAAATGCAGCAGTTCGCATATGCTTGCAACCTGAGATTTTTCTTCTTTTTTTGCTCAGTCTTTTAAGAAAGATGACCGTGTCGATGGCGAAATTCTGAATTCACTGGCAACATCTTTTTTCTTTTTGCCAGAATCAAGTGTCGCAAACATTAAAAGTTTTGGGTTTTTTTTTTTCCTAATATGAACTGTTACTGTTTTTTCATGTCTGCCATTTCTATAGGAGGGTGATATTGAGTTAAATTCCAATGGATTTTTTCAAATGTTGACGAGCAATAAGCAAAAGAAAGAAAAAACAAATTACAATGTTTCTGTTTGGGGATCGTTGTGCACAACTGAACTGTGACCACAGAACTAACTGCTCTGTGGATGATTCATTCAAGCATTTCAAGGTCACTTCATTGTAATGAAAGTATCTGCTGAATGTATTTCGTAGTAACGAGATTTATATAGTCTCGTGTCATATGGGGAAACTGTCGGAACCATAAAAATACTTCGGTGTAATGGAAATTTTACCTATACCACATTATATATTTAATATGTATATATTTAATATATATATATATATAT
>JANRMT010062792.1:31557000-31576025 GCA_026402145.1 Polypterus bichir lapradei | reverse complement strand
GTATATGTGTGTGTATATTTATGTGAAAGTTACTATATAAATGAATTTACAGAATATAATTCAGTATTAAACATTAACACTTAAACAGCATAATTTTTCAATAAACATTGAAAAGAATATTCAGTGTAAAATAACTAAATTAATATTTCATGTGCATTTTATCTTTATTAGTATATTGAATTTATGATCCACTCCTTTCAGATATTATTAAATATAAAACTCTTGATGAAGAGCTGCAAAAATTAATATAAAGATCTTTTTATTTTCTAATGCCCTCTCCCCCTTCTCTCCACAATAATAGCCTGATCACTTGCTTAGCTCAAGTGAAAATGTTACTGTCCAGATGCCTCATCCAAGTGTGATTATTCGAGCAGTTTCTTCAGATGATATAACATCCACTGTAAACCAGTCTGAACTAGCAGTTGAAGATACTGACTTGAATGAACCTCAGGAAACACTTCAAGTGGATTCATTTAGCACTGATATTCATCAGGAGAAAACCAATGAAATCAAGGAAGGCCTTAATGCTGCAATTGGAATTGAAGAGCTTGGCAGCCATAGATCAAACTATATTAACAATAACATTTCAGAAAGCAGTAATGTTGCAGAAAGCAGGGGCTTGGACCAGGAAGAAGACCAGACTGAAACTTACACAACTGAGGTAATTCATTTTTGATCCTGCTTAATAGGCTTCATGGTTGCAGAAAGCCTGAGCATATTCCAAAAACATTGACCCCATGCGTCAAGCTCATAAAGCTCAGGGTGAATTCAGAGTTTCAATTTAACTTAATATGCAAGACCTTATGGCATTAGAGGGGAAATAAAATATCTGCAGAAAACCACACACAGACAAAGGGAATATGTGCAAACTCCACACAGACAGTAACTAAACCTGGATTCAAACCCAGGATTCTGTTGCTTTCTTGCTCTGTTGCTAACTCTGATGTCCCCTACAACCACAAAGTGTAAAAATATATATAAACTGTTAGTAACACACTCCTAAGTAATGCTTTCTCCCTGTTATCATACCCCTAAACAACAACTTTTATTTCTATAGTATATTTTCATACACAGGATGTAGCTCAAAGTGCTTTACAGAATGGAAAAGTAATAGTTGCAAGAAAAGAAAAAACAAATTAAAATTACATAGTTGGGTCCATAAATATTTGGACAGAAACAACTTTTTTCTAATTTTGGTTCTGTACATTACCACAATGAATTTTAAATGAAACAACTCGGATGCAGTTGAAGTGCAGACTTTCAGCTTTAATTCAGTGGGTTGAAAAAAAAGATTGCATAAAAATGTGAGGGAACTAAAGGGAGAGATTGTGAGGGATTGTGTATTTTTTTTTTTTAATCCCTTTATTTCAGGGGCTCAAAATTAATTGGACAAATTAAATAACTGGAAATAAAATGTTCATTTCTAATACTTGGTTGAAACCCCTTTGCTGGCAATGACAGCCTGAAGTCTTGAACTCACGGACATCACCAGATGCTGGGTTTCCTCCTTTTTAATGCTCTGCCAGGCCTTTACTGCAGCGGGTTTCAGTTGCTGTTTGTTTGTGGGCCTTTCTGCCTGAAGTTTACTCTTCAACAAGTGAAATGCATGCTCAATTGGGTTAAGATCAGGTGACTGACTTGGCCATTCAAGAATTTTCCACTTCTTTGATTTAACAAACTCCTGGGTTGCTTTGGCTATATGTTTTGGGTCATTGTCTTTCTGTATCATGAAACGCTGCCCAATCAATTTGACTGCATTTAGCTGGATTTGAGCAGACAGTATGTCTCTGAACACGTCAGAATTCATTCGGCTGCTTCTGTCCTGTGTCACATCATCAATAAACACTAATGTCCCAGTGCCACTGGCAGCCATGCACGCCCAAGCCATCACACTGCCTCCTCCGTGTTTTACAGATGATGTGGTATGCTTTGAATAATGAGCTGTTCCACACCTTCTCCATACTTTTTTCTTGCCATCATTCTGGTAGAGGTTGATCTTGGTTTCATCTCTCCAAAGAATGTTTTTCCAGAACTGTGCTGGCTTTTTTTAGATGTTCTTTAGCAAAGTCCAATCTAGCCTTTCTATTCTTGAGGCTTATGAGTGGCTTGCACCTTGCAGTGCACCCTCTGTATTTACTTTCATGCAGTCTTCTCTTTATGGTAGACTTGGATATCGATAAGCCTACCTCCTGGAGAGTGTTGTTCACTTGGTTGGCTGTTGTGAAGGGGTTTCTCTTCACCATGGAAATTATTCTGCGATCATCCACCACTGTTGTCTTCTGTGGATGTCCAGGTCTTTTTGCGTTGCTGAGTTCACCAGTGCTTGCTTTCTTTCTCAGGATGTAGCAAACTGTAGATTTTGCCACTCGAAATATGGTAGCAATTTCTCGGATGGGTTTTTTATGTTTTTGCAGCTTAAGGAAGGCTTCTTTGACCTGCATGGAGAGCTCCTTTGATCGCATGTTGTCTGTTCACAGCACAATCTTCCACATGCAAGCACCACACCTCAAATCAACTCCAGGCCTTTTATCTGCTTAATTGGTAATGACATGCCCACACCTACCCATGAAATAGCCTTTGAGTCAATTGTCCAATTACTTTTGAGCCCCTGAAATAAAGGGATTGTGTTAAAAAAATGCTTTAGTTGCCTCACATTTTTATGCAATCTTTTTGTTCAACCCACTGAATTAAAGCTGAAAGTCTGCATTTCAACTGCATCTGAGTTGTTTAAAATTCATTGTGGTAATGTACAGACCCAAAATTAGAAAAAAGTTGTCTCTGTCCAAATGTTTATGGACCTAACTGTAAGAATAATAATGAATAACATTTTTAAAATGTATACACACTTTAAGTAAAAAATTAAAAATAGATAAAAAGTTACAATTCTTACATATAGTATTATACTCTAAGTCTCTAAACAATACCATGGTAAGGTCAAATGACCTGGAGGACAGAAGAAAAAACACATAAGCTGGAGAAAAAAGCAAAATCTGCAGGAGTCCCAAGGTCAAAAATACCATCTAGCCCCCTAGTGGGCATTCTGTCTAGCATAAATGTACTTAAGTCATTTCTCATTTGTTTTATGCTTCATCCTAGACAATTTGGTGCAGTGGGTCTCGTAGACAAGCCAGTGCACCCCACCTTCTTCCTTCAAGCTACACAGTGCATTGATTAGGTGGTGGTGACGCAAAATGCCACTAAAGAAAAAACTTATCGATGTAAAAGTGGAGATTAGTAATGATTGAAAATCTATGAAGGATATGATAATTCTGTGCATGAATAGTCAATTAGGAGTGCAATTAAAATGTAAGTACAAAAAAGAATAAAAAAGTGGATTTCAGAAGTTTTTTTGCAGTGTTCCATAGTGTTAGCCTCAAAACAAACATCAGAGAATAAAACTTAATAAAAATAATGTTATACTGTTATATATAATGTTATATGAGCAAAATCCTAAGACATAAGCAAACTGTAGCATGTAGAAGTTTTCATCACTGGTAAATTAATGGAAGCAACTATTTAGGAAAAAGTCAAGTAGCAAATGAATAGAACAGCAGCATTATCGAACAATTAACAGGGGCTCAAAATTGGGGGGAGTTTTTGTCTCACTAATGTGTTAGAATTGTATGAGGAAGCAAAAAAAGCATACGATAAGAAGTGAGACAAGCACCAACATGAAAGGTTAGTGACCAAACTAAAAGAAGTTGTAAATCAAGGTACAGTATGTAGGTGGCTATAAAACTGGCTCAAACACAGAAAGCAGAGGGTTATGGTGAAGGGAACCTTTACAGAATTAGGTGATGTCAGATGTTGTGTCCTTTTATGCTGGGGCTTATGCTTTTTTCATAGATATAAACAATTTAGACAAAAATATAATCGATTAGCTGGCTAAGGTTGCAGGTAATGCCAAACTAGGTAGAAGGTCAGGTAATGCAGATTAATTTTAATGTAAGTAAATATAAAGTATTACATGTAGAAAATAAAAATGTTAGGTTTGAAATGACAGTGGGAAGTCTGAAACTTGAAAGTACCCCTTATGAGAAGGACCTGGGAGTCATAGTGGACTAATCAATATCAACATCCTTAGAGTGTATAGAAGCAGTATTAATATTAGATATATTTGGTTATATATCACAATGTGTGGAATACAAGTCAAACTTGGGTATGCTTAGGTTATATAACACACTAGTAAGGTCAGATCTGGAGTACTATGTTCAGTTTTGGTCTCTATATTAGAAAAAAGACATAGCAGCACTAAAGAATGTCCAGAGAAGAGCAACTAGGCTGATCACGGGACTAAGAGATAAAAAGTACAAAGAGAGATTGAAGGAGCTAAAGTGTTTGTATTAAAGCAAATAGAGAGCAAGATATGGCATGATTGAAGTGTTTTAAATTATGGAAGGAATCAGTACAGTAGGTCCATGCTGTTAACTTTAAAATTTTGCAATTCACTCCTCTTTGGTCTCTCTAATAAATCTCTTCATAAGCTTCAGCCACTCCAGAATTCTGCTGCTCGCATCATTACTTGAACCCCATCTATTCACCATATTACTCCGGTCTTGCAGCAGCTTCATTGGCTCCCGATTAAGTTTCGAATTGTTTTTAAAATTCTGCTATTAACATTTAAGGCCATTCATAACCTCGCCCCTCCATATCTGTCCAACCTTCTTCATGTTGCCATTCCATCCCGTAACCTTAGATCCTCTCCCTCCATCCATCTGACTCTCCCTCTCGCCCGTCTTACCGCCATGGGGAGCAGAGCATTCAGCCGTTCTGCTCCCAAGCTCTGGAATTCATTACCTACTGAGCTTAGAAATATCAAATCATTTTCATCCTTCAAATGCAAACTTAAAACCCATCTGTTTAAAATGGCTTTTCTCTATGATTATAGTGGCTTTGTTTAGTTTTAATTTTTTATGTCTTCTGTATTTTCTGATGTTTTAAGTTGTTTATAATGTGTCTTTTTATTTATTTATTTATTGTTTGTTCAGTGTCCTTGAGTTCTCAGAAAGGCGCCTTGTATAAATAAAATGTATTATTATCCATCCATCCATCCATCCATTATCCAACCCGCTATATCCTAACTACAGGATCACGGGGGTCTGCTGGAGCCAATCCCAGCCAACACAGGGCGCAAGGCAGGAATCAAACCCCGGGCAGGGTGCCAGCCCACTGCAGATGTATTATTATAATTATTGAAATAAATTCTGCAACAATAACACATAAAACACAGCTGGAAACTTTTTCAGGGAAGATTTTGCACAAATGTTGGAATGTTTTTTTTTTTTTTATACAAAGAGGAGACACATGGAACCCATTGCTTGAGAGTAGGACATTCAGGACCTTCAAATCTTGACTGGATGTTATTTTGGGCAGTCGAGGTGAATAGGATGAATAAGGTGGTTGGACTAAATGGCCTGTTCTTATCATAGTTGTTCTAATATTCTTAGCTTTTAATGCTTGTTTAACTTGAACTCATCATCAGAACAGGACTCCTTTTACAACAGAAAAATGGGGAAGTTTCTTAGCTGTCATTGAGTTTTTTTTAGCTGTGCATAGGTCACTTGGTTCTGCGAGGATTTCCAAAGACAAATATGGTTCTATAATTTTCAACAAGACAGGACTCAGAAACTAACTCGTGATTCGTCATCAATACCAGATGCAGGATATCACAGCTTCCCCTTTTATTATATCAATTAATAATTATTTTTAACATTTGCCTAGTAAGTGGTGCAACTCCATAAATACCTCTTTTCCAGACTGTAATCAATAATTATTTCAACTTCTTGGCCTCTAAATCTGAATGTTTTAACATTTTCAAAGACTTTAGTTTGCAGGTCATATATCTTATATTCTCAGTACCAGCTAAAATAAATGTGTGTTTGTGTAAAGGCAAGTATAAATATTGAAATATGGCAAACAATTGTATATATGTGTACACAACCATTTAAACCATAAATCACAGTGCTACGCTAATCATTGATTCGCTGACATATTTATTGATCATAGGGCTCACAGATCTCAAAACAAAAAATTTTAAATCTACTTTTTAAAAGGTGTGGTTGGATTTTTCTAACGGCATGGGTCATTGTAAACTTGCATCAATGTAAAGTTATTCATTCAGTACTGTTAATCAATTCAGAAAACACAGTAAAGAACCCAATTAGTACTTTTTTTTCCTGTAAAAAAAAGTTTTAAATAAATCTTAATTAAGTAAAATATATCAAAAGTTTTTGTATGTGCTTCAGTGTTACCTGCCTGATTTAAATTGTGAAGAGGTTGCCAACATAATAAGTAGATGTGCTTTTGTTTCCTGTCTTTATTTATCTTGCCTTAGACATTGAGGTCATCAGCCTTGGAAGAGTCAGATGGAGATGCCAGAGTTGGGGAAGGAACAGTACTAATTGTCTCATCACCCAGTGGATACATACAGACAACAGATGATCTCGATAATGATGCTGTTTTACCTCTGACAACACTAACAGGTACCACTGCAGTGCCATGAATTATAATGACTCTTTTAGACTTACAACTTATAGTTATTACTTAAGTTAAAACATAAAAACTTTAGTTTATTATTTGGAATAAATTGTTTTAGAAAAACCTAATTGTGTTACAAAAGTACATCAGTTCGGTTTTAACTGGCAAGGTTTTCTTCTTTTTATAGTGCATTTTAATTGTATCATAGTAGTAAATTTGAAAAAAAAAAATTGTTCTTCATTTTCAGATCCCATATTAGAACATCAGGGAGATGGTTCAGACATTATTAGTTCATCGCTGGACAGCCCTGACCCAGAAGATACAAAAGATATTGAACACTTAGTTGACTGCCACTGACTTTGGTCCTGTTCTCTCTACACTTGTTAAGTCTATGTGATTATGATTTCTTTGTGACCAATTTAGCAACAGTATTAAAGGTTGGGTTTAATCACTGTTTACACTAAGTCATACTGTACAGCAACCACATGCTTAATTTTTTTATGTCATTTCACCGCATATGTGTCTGACAAACTAATAATTCCGAAATTTTCTAATTATAGGTTATACTGCTGTAAGCCAGACATTAGTTAATAAAATACCAACTGAGGACAAGGCATGCACATTTATTTATTTTTTTTTTTTTTAAAAGAACACAGGTAAATTTGTTTACATATATAATATACAGTAAATCCAAAGATTGTCTAATGAGACTATTTTTTCTTAATGTTATTACACAATCTTTAGAGAATTCATGTACACACTAAGCAAAGATATGAAGATATATGCTCCTTTACGTTTTTATTTATTTAAAAAATTCATGTTTTTTTATTGCTTTAATATTTCTACCTAACGAGCACCTCGTTGCCCTGATTACAGTTTTATCAGTCAATTCTCATATTATTTTATGAAAGGAATAGACACTATTTCTCACAGTGCTACATCAGTAGTGCCTATGATATATCCAACAATATTAGACCATTTGGAGCAGCTATAAAACTTTCCACAAGTTGTACACTCTTAGGGGAGGATAAAGGATGTGATCTGACATTTTTAAACAGCCACACATTAAGCATTTGTTATAAAAAAATATGATACTGAGTGCTGGGATCATGTTATGTTCTGCTTTCATTAATGTCAATATTTTACTAGAACAGAATATGAGTATGCACAATAAAGCAATAGCCAGGCAGCTTCTACACGAAGTTCTGTCCATTGAAGGCCCTTATTACTTAAGCACTGTGACACGTACTTAAACATAGTTGAGAGATTTTAGGTGAATTTACAAGTGCTCTAAATTGTTTCAGAATACTAAAATTCATTATTTTTTTTTATTTAAAAGTTCCAAAGTTGTTTGCATTGACATGATTAATTTCATCCACTCATTTAAGTAATAGATGTTTTTATTTATTGTATTTTTTATTGGTTACAACTGAAAAAAATTAGTGCCTGTTTAGTTTATGGTAATGACTGTCAGTTCACTTCAGAGAAAATTATTGACAAGTGTTAGAATTACATTTTGCAGTATTGTTTTACTGAACTTTTTTTTTTCTCCTTTCGTACTTTTTTTGAGTAAAAAAATACTTTACACCTAATGAAACATGAGTAAGTTAAACCAATTACTTTTTAAAGTTTCTCATCATGATTTCTTGCTTTTTACAAAAAACTGAGGGAGTGATAGCCAAAAGGGGAATGTATGCATTAGCAACTGCCTCATTCTTTGTAATGGTCCTCCATTATACAGTAGAATCATCGCTAGCTACAATTTGGGGGAGAACGCAGTCAATGCAATATCACGGTGTGTTCATAGATTCAAATATAATCATCTTCACCTGTCAATCCTGCGCAAGTCATTTATTACACATGTGCTGTCAGTTGAAAGAATGTGCAGATTGTGCTGTGCTGTATATAGAACAGTTGTTTAAAATCATGTTCATCATGAAATATGCTTTACAGTACAGGGATGTATTTATTACATGACAATCCAACTAGAGCAAACTGTGTGTCTCCACCAGTGATGAAATTTTAACAACCTAAATCGCAGACATTATGTCAAAAAACATCAAAGAAGGTTACAGAATAGTGTACTTTAAAGTTGTAGCAAGTAACTAATGCTGCAGACAGACATTTATTGTTTATGTTATTTAACTGCTTTCTTAAAAACTTTCAGATGGTAACTTTTTGGAAAGTTGCTATTATGAAAGCGATTGATAAATAGAGCAAAGAGTCTGTACATGGTATTTACGAAGTGATTGATAGAGCAAAGAGTCTATACAGTACTTGGTATTTACCTACTGTATGTGTGAATCAGTTAGGGAGATCACAATGAATCTTGCCGTTAAGAAGTGTGTTGTTACACCATAACCTTAAAATTTATTATTTCAGAAATAATCAATAGGAAATGCTCTTTTAACCATCCCAGACATGAAAAAACCCCTAGTGTGTGTATGTATATATGAATGTATTAAAATATATAAATATTTTAATATATTCATACATTCATACATACATACATACATACAGAGGTGAGCAAAAGTAGGTTTTCAGTAGTGAGTACATGAGGCTGACTATTTGAGCACTTATGAGATTATACCTAAGTGCAATGTGTCATTATGACATTCTTTTAACTTAATAAAGCTATTGTTTTAATAAAGCTATTATAATAATCATAATCTGCTTGTCTTTTTCCATATGAACAACAGTAAACCTACTTTTGCTCACCCCTGTATACATATACATATGTCGACTCAAGTATACCAGTATAAGTGGAGAGAAATGTTACTGTTTCAGTTTAATTACTATAATTGCCACTTTCATGGGGAACTGCTAAAAAGAGAGCATTTGCAGATTGAATTATTTACTTAGTTGTCTAACGCCAAGCGGCACAGTGGTAGTGCTGCTACCTTGCACTAAGGAGACCTGGGTTCACATCCCAGGTCCAGAGTTTGCGTGTTCTCCTCATGTTTCCTCCAGGTCCTTGGTTTCCTTCCACAGTCCAAAGACATGTAGGTTAGGTGGATTGGTGTGAGTTTGTTCACTCTGTGAAGGACTATGTCTGCTGGGATTGCCCACCCTTCTTAGGATTAAGCAGGCTTAGAAAATGGTATGGTAGGTCTATCACCATAGCCATCATAGCCTGTTGCAAGGGTGGAACATCCTGGTTCTTGGACTGACTGTGGCTCTTTCTGTAACTAATTTAAATTTAATTAGAAACCATGTTTTTTTTTTTTTTTTTTTTTTTTTTGGTAAATAGTGTATGACATTTACATATCTGATCCATGTCTGTGCTGTTCTTTTTTCAAAATATTCTATTAAAAGAAGTTACTTATTAATGTGCAAACAAGGTGAAAATGAGACCCATTAATTTCATAAGCAACTGAATTAAAATCAAGCAGAGGTTAATAAAATAAAGTCTTTTTGCACTGAAAAGTAACAACAGCTTTACACATCTTTCTGACTTTCAAAGAGAAGTAAAGAAAGTCACATTGTTATTCATTTCTGAGCCAGTAGATGGAGAAGTAGAGCAAGACATTTTATTAAAGAGCTAAAATAGTAATAACTGATTGATCTAAAGGCCTGTATCAGCTACAGTTAACTAAGACTGTCCAGCCACGCTCAACCCTGCTCTGTTGTAAATTTGCAGCTTATCCCACTCTGCTGTAGTTGTAATGTGTAGTTTAAGTAATGTACATACAGATGGTTGTATATATTTTTAAATTAGCTTGTATTCACTTTGTTCAGCATTCCTGTGACATTTTCTCTATAGGAAGAGTCACCATAATCCTTGTCTCCAGGCTGGGTGAAGAATTAGTTTCAGTTACTTTAAGTAGGGCTAGTATTCCATATATGATGATCAAAATAACTGAAAACTATACAAATATGGTTTATTTTATTGTAATATCTTTTCTACCAGATAGCATCCACTTTGATCTTGTTAGTATGTGAAGGTATTTGGGAAATGGGCTTTATACTTTGCAGTAATCTCTCTTTGTACTTTAATACTAAGTGTAATGCATTGTGTTTTTACTTGTGAGATACAGCTTGTTTATATACTAACAAATAACATTCAGATAACAGTCTTTGGCAGCAAAAAAAGCAGGGTTATCGCATATATTTTTATAGGAGTTTGTCAGAAAATATTTACTTTTTTCTCATTTGTCAATTTGGTTTTTTTTTTTTTTTTTGTTTACTTGAAGACGTTGGAGTCAATTAAATAGCATTATATAAGTTATCAGTGAATGACACACTATTATCTCTTAGCTCCAAAGTCCCCTCTAAGAACTGATTTGTTTTTTATTTTTTTGTTTCCCCCACTTTGTCTGTGTAAGATTTCTCGGGGTTTCTTAGTTTCCTCCCCTTCAGAAAAATCACTGGTTAATTGGCAACTTTACAATTGACCGGGATGTAGAGGCCATGTAGTAGCCTCCTGTCTAATGTTAGTTTGTGCCGGATGAGGTGCCAGTCCCCCCAACTACTGCAACCCTGAACTGGAATAACTGATGGAAAGTGATTGGTTTTACTCAGGCAAATTGCTCCTTGCTTTTTGTAGCATGTTGCTCTGCTACAGGATGGCACCACATAGTGGCATTTTTCAGTGGAAACTGTGTGTTAAAAGTGTCAAGTGTAAACCCTTATTTAGGATGTCAGTTGTCATTTAAGCAGCAGTGTGTTAGATAATTACCGTAAGACACTGTATTGTTGTACTGCTCTCCCTGGATTATTTATTTTTTGAAATTCCTCTCTGCATTTCAAGCAATGAACCGGCCATATCACGTCACATTTTCTTCTTGTAAATTGGGCAGATATTTAACTAATAATAAGAAAAGTTTGTATGGAAAACAAATAGCAGTCTGCAATAGCATACATTTATTTGCAGGTGTTATCTGTCGGAGTTCAGAATTGCAAGTTCATTACTTCTGAAAGAACATGAAATGTTTAAAGGGGGAAAATGGTTATTTGGTCAAATCACATTTACTGTCTTTTTTTTAAAAAAAAAAAAAAGATAAACATGCACCAGAAGTTCATTTTAGTTTCACATGTATCTAATCGATTGTTTCAAGAAATGATATTTCTCTCCCACCACCACCTGCATAGACACCATTTGTATTGTAATGCAATAAATTCAATAAATTCAGTAATGTAGGATAATACAGATATGGCGCCAACATCTGTCCCTTGTTACCGATAAAAATGTGAGTCGCTTTTTATTATGTTGATTTGATCACCAGCGCTACTTACTCCTAAAGGTCACTCTTTCATATCAACAAAATTCGAGTGTGAGAGGGCTAGTACCGAGCCTACGTATGTTGGAGAAGAGTCTGATTTTTATTTTTTTTCCTCAGTGTGGCTCTTCTACTATCTAACACACAATAACGGCTTCATTTTGTAAGCATTCCTTTAGATTTTTCTAACTGAACGTTTAATAACAAATTCCAAAAATCAAATGAAGATAGTGGGTGGGAAAAATGCCGAAGTATGTTTCAAAGAGAGAGGTCTTAAATATACTTGTTATTATTTGTCTCTAATGGAAGGGAAACTCCTAATCACAATTTAGATTTTCTAGATCGACGGGAAACTCCTAATCATAATTTTGTTTTTCTTGATGTATTATCAATATTAGTTTGAGAAATGAAACACATTTTAAAAGCACAGGATGTTAATTGTTTGTTGACCCAGATGTATTTTAAATGAAATGAGTGCTCTCAGGAGTTTTGTACAGAGATTAATGTTGTTTTAATTATATTTTCTTTCCACCTTTGTTCTTTTTTTAATGCTAGATACTACAATTGAAAGTAACTGTATAAAAATGCTGATTCTTGTGTTACATATGAACATTTTTAATACATTTTCAGGGTATCAGATCTTGCACTCATCCTGTACCTCTTTTACAGGAATTTGTTTTTTTTTCCAGCTGCTTCCAAAATGTATATTTACAGCCTAAACATGTCTTTAATTTATATAGTAAAATGTTTTAGGTCTACATTGTGTTTTATTTATTTATCAAGTAAAACTTTGCATACATTTTTGTTGATGTTTTTAATACTTAATAAACACTTTTTTTGTATATGCTGCTCATGGCTGGTGTATGAGATGTAATTTTCTAAATATTCCACCACATAGCATTAAACATTACTTCAGATTTCTGTTATTTTCTCTAAATGTAGATAGATGTCAATAAATATGTACATTTTTATTCCTATTACCAAAATCTTTAAAAGTGAGGCACAGCTCAGGGGTCTGGGTTCAATGCAAAACCTTATGATTATGTGATTCCCCCCACCCCAGAGTATTACATTAATATTGGTGACTATCCACTAATGAATAACATTAACAGTTTGTTTATGTTTAATTCAGTAATAGTTATGTAACATGCAGAAATGTTATTTTCTACGTTAGCACCATTTTACGTTGTCTTAGCTAATCAAATAGCAGGCTGGGTTGTTTTAAATGACAGACACTTTTGCTCAGGGTGGCTTACAGCAATGGTATAGAAATACTTATTTTTCTTATATTAAATATCTTCATATGCATATTTCAAATTAAAGATAACATTTACATTTATAAAAGCAATCTGTTTGCCATGAAAACAAATATATGTGGTTAAGTCACAAGTATTCTAATCATTATTTATTCATAATCAAATACTTCCAGACAGAGTCCTTTTTTATTAAAGACAGCAATTGGTACCTTGTGGCTTAAACAAAATACTGTTTTTAAGGTTTAGAAAACCTGCAAAATACATTAACACTGTGAGAAATGCCTTCTTCTAATTGCATTTTTTAAAGGAATCAAAAAGTATTTTGTACATTTCAAAAAAAACCTCATTGTGATAACAGGATAAAAGCAGCGTAAAAGATATGATTCTACTTGCATGCATGCTTAAAGTAGTTTTATATTAACATGCACTAGGGAAATGAAACAAACACACAAATTTAACATGGGTGAAAAATGCAAACTCCAAACAGGAAATTCATGACCTGAACAGAATATAAAAATAACATTTTCACACCATAAAACAAATACATTTTTGATATTGTACATTTGACACAGTGGCCATTTAAATACATTTATTCAATGTATACACAAATCTTGGAGTTCATATGAAATGCATCGTCTTTGTCATTAGTTCAATAGCAGAATTTTTTCTTGTGCATTACAATCCAAATATGAAATCTATTTTTGTAAAATTTCTTTCTACATATCCAAACAGTTCTCTTCTGTGTAGTGTAATATTGCTTTTATTAGCTGGTTATATTATGTATTTTTGTGCATCTGTACAGCTTTTCATTCTCTTTTTCATTTTCTTTGCAGTAAATTGTTTTTTGAGCTTCCCATCATTTTCCCACCTCATGAATATATAAATTGGCACAAACACACAGATTTATAATTGAAATAAGAATGTAATAAATCAAAATCCGGAATTTTGGTTCCAAGTTTCCTTGACGATACCAAAATATCTATAGAAAGGAAAATAGAGAAAGTGAACAACCAGATTAGAATATTAACCAATGACAAGTTACTTTTTTTTTTTTTTTACTTGTGTGACACCACAGTTTCTACAGATATTTTTATGATGGAGCACCAGACAAGAACTATAATTGCAAGCATGGTACAGGAAAAGACCTGTTAGAAATTGATATTTTTAATTACCATTAAATTGATTTAAAATATAGCAGAGGCATAACTAGTGTTTATAATTGCAAGTAATGCTTGAAATGACTGATTTCAAAATTATTACTCGCATAGAGCTGCAAATCACCATTATCAGCAGCAGTTCCCTCAGTGTCCTAAAGGTCAACTCCCTTAGCTTATCCTTAATTAGTCATGTCATGATTCTAGGATGCTGGCCTTAGAGTTAGTTTCAAATAAAAATGCAATATGTGAGACTGGCAGTGAATACTGTATATGTGAAAGGTAATGTGCATATATTGTGATCAGTAGGGGGCATTGCAGTGCCCCAAAATCCAAACATAACCACACAGATTCAAGTCTTCATTGAAAACATAAGGTTTATTATTAATAAGTGCCTTACAGAAGGCTTCTTTATCAGGATAGAGCCCCACAATTATACATTCTTTCTTTTCTGCCTGGATGTGGCAGAGCATCTTCTTTTATCTTGGACCAGGGAGGACTTCCGGTGCCAGGGCATAGCCTGATGGAAGTACTTCTGGGTCAACTGGAAGTCCCAAAAAACCAAGTAGCACAACTCCCAGCATCGCCCCCCAGCGGCACCCAGGGACCCCAACAGGGCTGCTTTATGGCATGCCCTGTGGGTGTCTCATGGGCATACCTGACTGCAGAGTTGCTGCCACCTAGCAGTTTGGGGGAGCTATCCATTTCAGTATATATATGCCCCCCTACTCCCTTTGCTCACCAACCCCTGGGCAGGCGCATATGCGCTAGCCACTTTGCAGCTCTGCCACTCGGGTATGGGGAAGCAGATATTCAATTTAAACATAGTTATTTTCATGGGAATTGTTACATATGTATAATAGACCTAACTATTTTACATTACATCGAGTAATTAATCATAGTAAAACATAATAAATTGAAAGAAAATTATGTTTCATGTTGCGTTAGAGGTATTCATTGCGTTATACGTTTTCATTCTGTTTGGCTTTGAAATTAACACACAAATATATTTTAAACTTACACTTTTACTGTAAAACTTCAGTAAAAACAATATTTGGAATTAACTTTTCGTCAAATTAATTCTGATTCCGTGTTTGGAGTTACATTGTGACAACGCAACGTTTAACTGCCCGTGAGTGAATATCATTTCTTTTTCTTTAATAAATAAATCAACTTTTTTGAATGTTTGTCCCTGTGATTTGTTAATTGTCATAGCAAAAGCTATTTTAGCAGGAAACGTTTTAATACGAATAGCATATCAAGATCTCCTTTGATGTCTAATGTTCTTCGTGGAAGATGTACTACATTACTTTTCTTGATGCCTGTTAAAATTTTACATGTCAAAATTTTTCAACCAATTTGAATACAACTAATCTTGTCCTAGTACATTGCCCATCACTCATACATAAATTACACAATAACATTACGATGCATCCTTCTTTCAACAGTAATTCAGCAGGTGGAAGACCGGACAGTATTAATGATTGTAGATAATTTACCACCAACTGTTTCAGCATAGTCTGTTGATACGCATATAACCAATTAACCGGACAGCTGAGTTTGCAAGAACTGTGTCTGATAAAAGCATTCACACGAATGAGAGGTCAGAGGACTGTGGATGTGGGCTGTTAACCTGAAATGGTTGAGCGGAGGGTGGGACTTGAAAAAAATCTCTTGGCAATAGTCTCGTCCCAAGATTTTCTTTTATAATATATATATATATATATATATATATATACAGTAATCCCTCCTCGATCGCGGGGGTTGCGTTCCAGAACCCCCCGTGATAGATGAAAATCCGCGAAGTAGAAACCATATGTTTGTATAGTTATTTTTATATATTTTAAGCCCTTATAAACTCTCCCACACTGTTAACATTATTAGAGCCCTCTAGACATGAAATAACACCTTTTAGTCAAAAGTTTAAACTGTGCTCCATGACAAGACAGAGATGACAGATCTTTCTCAAAATTAAAAGAATGCAAACATATCTTCTCTTCAAAGGAGCGCGCGCATCAGGAGCAGAGAATTTCAGAGAGAGAGAGAGAGAGAGAACGCTCGCTAAGAAAAGCAAACAATCAAAAAATCAATACCTGCTTCTGTGCTTTTAAGTATGCCGAAGCACCGCGATAAAGCGGCATTTTTTTTTAGAGGAGCGTCCGTATCTTCTAAGCAAACAGCCTCTGTGCAAACAGCCCCTCTGCTCACACCCCCTCCGTCAGGCAGAGAGAGTGAGAGAGACATAGAAAAGCTAACAATCAAGCACCGCGCGGGAAGCACATCATATATCATTGAGGAGTTTTAGTTAATATGTAATACATGCTCTGATTGGGAAGCTTCTAAGCCATCCGCCAATAACGTCCCTTGTATGAAATCAACTGGGCAAACAAACTGAGGAAGCATGTACCATAAATTAAAAGACCCATTGTCCGCAGACATCCGCGAACCAGTGAAAAATCCGTGATATATATTTAGATATGCTTACATTTAAAATCCGCAATAGAGTGAATCTGCGAAAGTCAAAGTGCGATATAGCGAGGGATTAGTGTGTGTGTGTGTGTGTGTGTGTGTGTGTGTGTATATATATATATATATATATATATATATATACACTAGCAAAATACCCGCGCTTCACAGCGGAGAAGTAGTGTGTTAAAGAAGTTATGAAAAAAAAGGTAACATTTTAAAAATAATGTAACGTGATTGTCAATGTAATTGTTGTAATGACAATATTGAGAATGATGAGTATGATTGTAAATGTTGTGTATGAGAAATACATATTTTTAGGATGTAAGGATCTCTTTGTAAACAACGCTTGCAGTTCTTCCCTCAGGCTGTAAAATGTCTGCTGAGCTTACTCTTGAGCATGCAACGTACAGTTGGCCATGTGAGAAGCAATCTTGTGTCAAGTCAATGTCGACCTTTTTTTAGAGTATGGCCCTGTGACTTATTTACTGTCATAGTGAAGCAGACCCTTACTGGAAATTGGAGGCATTTGATTTGGAATGGGAGGTCAGAGGGTATGAGAGGGATGCAAGGAATAAATACAGTCTTCTCTGAGCCTGTTTCAGTGAAGACAGTTGCCTCAATGAGGTTCTTGTGCAGAGATTCGATCTAAAGCCTGGTGTCATTACAAAGTTTTGGTGGTTGTAAGTTTTGTAGTAAAGCGGTGGAGTAAACGAAAAGGCAGGAGTCACCAGCAGGCAGACGTGAAGCAAGGCGAACAATAACAGGCTTAAAGCGGTGGAGTAAAGAAGAAGGGAGCAGTGAGCACGAACAGCTGAGGACAGTAAAGAAGCGAGTGAGGAGGCACATGAGCACGGGATGTCGTTAATGTATATAGGCAGGGAGCCAACCACGTGGTAGGTGTGTGGACAGCGGCCATGTGGAAAAAGGAAGGGGGACCGGGGATGGCCCTTGTGTGTGAAATAAATCCTCTTTTAATGGAAATAAGGAATGAAACTGCCAAAAGGAGAGCTCAGTTCCTAAACTTCCTTATGGAGTAATGGTGAGAACCGGCAAAAAGAAGACGTTATTTTCAAAAGTTCATTACGGGGCACAACACGAAATGAAACATACTTAACGTTTGTACGTACAGTGTAAAGGATGAGCATGGGAAAATTGGAAGTAGCAGAAATAGTAAGGAGGGGTTTCCTCTATCTATATATACAGTTTAGGGGGTACACCCGTTTCCCCCCCCTTGGGTGTTATAATAGGACATGAAACATACCTAACTTTTATAAGTACACTGAAAGGAATGAGCACGCAAAATTTTAGCTTCCCACATATATGGAAAGTGGGAGATTTAGTGATGAGTCAGTGAGGGCTTTGCCTTTTATATGTGTAGGTAGCAAAATACCCGCGCTTCGCAGTGGAGAAGTAGTGTGTTAAAGAAGTTATGTAAAAGAAAAGGAAACATTTTAAAAATAACATAACCAGTGGTAAAGCAAGGAAGACTCCGTAATAAGGATGGTTGGGTGCACGTAGAAGGGGTGCCTGCTAACCTAAAAGGGATATTCGGAGCTGATGGCTTTACTTGTCTGTTGTGGAGCGGGCGTCGGCCATGGATGGATGCTAACGCCGTGTCACCCAGGTGAGACGGACTTTATTCTTCAATAAAGGAACTGTCGCCGAGCCGGTGAGACCACTTCTTTACATGTAAATTAAGTAAATTTGTCCGCAGCGCTCATCAGGATTGGTCGCTGGATGCACTGCAGTTTTCGGCAGCGTCTCTATGAAGTTGTGGATTTGCTTGCGAGTATAATAAAGGAACTCGCTGAGCCGGTGAGATCGCTTCTTTACATGTAAATTAAGTAAACGCGTCCGCGACGCACATCAGGATTGGTCGCCGGATTCACTGCAAACTTCCCAGGCCGTGTAATTATAAACTTTTAGAAGAAAGTTCAGATAAAGGACTGGGGAACGTGTGGGGATTGTGTGTGTCTGGGTGTCTAATTTATATGTGTATATAGTTGTAATATAGGTTAAGTACATGTGAATGTATTTGCGCTGTTTATAAATAAGATATTCTTTCCATTTCTTTACCTTTCTTTCTTTCCTGCTTTCTTGCATTGTTTTGTTTTCGGCAGTGTCTCTATGAAGTTGTGGATTTCCCTGTGAGTATTTAGTGACAGCGTGTCTATTAACTTGTGGATTTTTTTGCGAGTATTTAGCGACAGCGTAACGAAGTTGTTTCTGTCTAGCTGCATCAGAAAATGTACCACGACGTCTGACACGCCTCCTTTTTACTGTTTCCTCACAGCTAGGAGTGCTGCTGACGGATGGCCTTATATGGCCAGGCAGTCAATTACGTGGGAGGTGTGGGGATGGAGGACGCAATATAGGCAGGCAGCCAACTACGTGGGAGGCGTGATGGGGGACGCAACTCCGCCTCACACGGTGACCGAGCTGCTGGCTGT
>JANRMT010062792.1:31524906-31556600 GCA_026402145.1 Polypterus bichir lapradei | reverse complement strand
CATACAATTGGCCACAAGTAAAACATTTATCCTGTAAATCAATTTGTGTTTCTCCTATCGAGTAGAGACTTGGTGCTTGTTGATGGACATTGTAAAAAACAATTTTACAGGAAGATTAATTGTTTTGAATTGAAGCAGGTAATTAGTTGAATAATGTGAATTTTGAGAATCTACTAATATTATTAGATGTTCATGTTTTTTTTTATTTTACCTTGTTCAGTCAAGCATTTATCTCAAATTATTACAAACAGCAGTGAAGTTTATAATTTAGGCAGCCCATGCAATGAATGGAATATTTTTAATTCTGGGTTTTCTCTGCAGCTTAAAGAGGAAGAAAATAAACTGCCAGTAGTTTGTTTTGGAGGTGCCTCGAGAGGAGTTGTGGTACTGTATGAGGAAGTTGGGAGTGGCAGAGAAGTAGTGTGACAGTGGTGAGATCTGCGGTAGGAGTGACGGATGCATTCAAGGTGGAGGTGGGATTACATCAGGGATCGGCTCTGAGCCCTTTCTTATTTGCAATGGTGATAGGTTGACAAACAAGATTTGAAAAGGAGTCTCTGTGGACTATGATGTTTGTGGATGACATTGTGATCTGCAGTGAGAGTAGGAAGCAGGTCAAGGAGACCATAGAGAGGTGGAAATGTGCTCTAGAGAGGAGAGGAATGAAGGTCAGTAGGAACAAGACAGAATGCATGTGTGTAAATGAGAGGGAGGTCAGTGGAATGGTTGGTGAAGGTGGATGAGTTTAAATTCTTGGGATCAAAAGTACAGAGTAATGGGGAGTGTGGAAGAGAGGTGAAGAAGAGGTGCAGGCAGGGTGGAATGGGTAGAGAAGAGTGTGAGGAGTCATTTGTGACAGACGGGTGTCAGCAAGAGTGAAAGAGAAGGTCTACAGGATGGTAGTGAGACCAGCTATGTTATATGGGTTGGAGACGGGGGCACTGACCAGAAAGCAGAAGACAGAGCTTGGAGGTAGCAGAGCTAAAGAAGCTTAGCTTTGCATTGGGTGTGACAAGGATGGATAGGATTAGAAATGAGTACATTAGAGGGTCAGCTCAAGTTGGACGGTTGGGTGACAAAGTCAGAAAGGCGAGATTGCGCTGGTTTGGACATGTGCAGAGGAGAGACGCTGAGTATATTGGGAGAAGGATGCTAAGGATAGAGCTGCCAGGCAAGAGAAAAAGAGGCAGGCCTAAGAGAAGGTTTATGGATGTGGTGAGAGGACATGCAGGTGGTAGGTGTAACAGAACAAGATACAGAGGACAGAAAGATATGGAAGAAGATGGTCCGCTGTGACAACCCCTAACGGGAGCAGCCGAAAGAAGAAGAAGCAGTTTGTTTTGGAGGCTTCTTAATTGATCAGTTGTATTGGGGGAGGGGGATTAAAGTCTGCAGACATGAATGCATTGAGTAGGGGTCATCCCCAGTCCCCCCCACCCCAACTTTGCAGATGAGAATGTATGTTAGAATAAGTTCTGGGACTTTGTGAGAAGTGCCAGTACTCTGAGGGCCAAAAGGGATAAATTTCGGTACTGTGTTTGGTTTCCTCCCTGTAAATGTATTGTAATGAGTGATCTTTTCGTGGGTACAGGAAAGAAGACACGGCAATCTCAAGTTTGGACAACCAAGAGAAGAACCGTTTACCAAAGAATGAGGTTCAAAACTGGAGAGTAGTAAGGATTGTGCAGAAGAGAAACATGTGAACAGAAATAATATCATAAACTATATACAGTGTCCAGCTCCTCTCTCTTGAGGTCATGAGGACCTACTAACTGAGCTTTGCTAGCTTTTAAACATTTGCTTTTAGCTATACAATACCTACGGTTACTCACAGCCACAGTGCCTGACATACAGTCAAGAGTTATAGCTTGGTGGTTAGCAACATCTGACTTCACTTATTCTTTCTACATCCACTTCACAGCTCACTTTCCACAGAGTATTTCACCCAGTCTCTTTATCTGTGCAGATCACCTCCTCTTCTTTATTCAGATCTTGGATCTTGGGCAATTCCTTTTCATCTTCACACTTTGCCCTTGCCATCACTCTGATACAGATTCATCTCATCTATTCACAAGTCCTTTTCCAGAATTCTGCAAGCTTATTTAAGTACTTTTTCACATTTTCACAAACTGTAATTTGTCCATATTGTTTTTGTGGCTAACTAGTGGTTAGCATCCTTCAGTGTAGCCTTTGTATTTCTGTTCATGAAGTCTTCTGAGGGTAGTCATCTCTGACACATCTACATCTACATCTGAAGACTGTTTCTGATCTGTCACACAGGCAGGGGCTTTTTCCTTTACCACAGTGAGGATTATTCTGTCATTAGCAGTGGGGGTCTTCCTTGGTCTACCAGTAGTCTCTTTGCAATTACTGGGCTCAGCAACACATTCTTTCTTCTTATTGACATTCCTGACAGTTGATTTAGGGAATCCTAAGGTTTTATTGATGTCTCTAATGGTTTTGCTCTTGTTTTTCAGCCTCATAATGGCATCTTTGACTTTCATTGGCACAGCTCTTGTCCTCATTTTGAATAATGGCAACTACAGAGACTCCAAAGGTAGTCGGTAGGTAGAAGCAAGTCTAGGTATCGTATGCTGGCATTAATGAAGCATTGGAGCAAACACCTGTGATGCCAATTGTCCCAAACATTATGGTGCAGTGAAATGGGGGCCACATGTATAAGAAGTGTTGTGATTTCTACGTGGTGAGACCAAAATGTATCCGAGTACCCTTAAATTAAAGTCAGCAATGTGCACTTCAATCACATCTGAATTCTTTGATTTGTAATTTTTAAGTGTGGAGCAGAGGGGTAAATCAAGGAAAAAATCTGTCTTTGTTCCAAACATTTTGAAGCAAAAAAATCTATTCTATGACACATTTTATGTTGTTGTTGAATCTGTCACATTTTGTTGTACTTTTACTTTCTTGGATATTTATTCATTTTTTCTAACTGTTTAAAATATTTCTCCATAGCATAGGGACCTAATTCACATATTTAAAAAAAAAACAAAAAAAAAAACGCTTAAATAGATCCATCGGCGAATTTTTTGATTGAGGTCACCAGAATGTATTTAGGACAGGAGGCACATATTTACACAAAGAAAGGCGGAAACTAAGAAGCACTTATTGACACGACAACAAGCCAAATTTGGAGCAAACTACTGAGTCGTGTAGCTAAGAAACTATGATAATGACTTTTGAAAAAGTATCTTGATGAAGTATTGGGACAATTCGGCTATTAGTGAAATAGTTGAGCTTAATGGATGAAGTTGTCTCCTGTGATTTGTCAGACTCCTTTACGTGCTCTTGTTCTTAGGGGTGTGCTCTGTAATAGATGTGCCTCCTATGAACAGAATCATATCACTATTATTGTGTAAAGTATCAAAGGTGTTGATAGAAAATTTAAGGTGTGTTTATTATTTACAACATTTAATCTATTTTGAAACATATGACGAGGATAAGTGTGACAGCAGTCATTTTTAAAAGTTTCAATTATCAGTTGTTTCATCACATGGAGTAGAAAAGATGCATTTTATAAATTAAAACATAAGCCATACCAGTTTTACTAATATCAGAATTGCCAAAGTCCTTGTAGTCTGTAGTAACCAAAGATCAAAGCATTTAGCAAGTAAACCACATCAATAAAGATCCACAGCTACACTGATAGAGCACAGGAGGGGTTAGCAGCATTGCAGGCCTGAAACAGCTTACATCCTGAGTATATTGCTCATCAAGTTCTGATTATTCTGACCAAGTCATAGTATATCATAAGCATTTTTTTTCCCCAATATTATACATTTTCCAGTAGTGAGACCAGCTATGTTATATGGGTTAGAGACGGTGGCACTGGCCAGAAAGCAGGAGACAGAGCTGGAGGCGGCAGAGTTAAAAATGTTAAGATTTGCATTTGGTGTGATATGGATGGATAGAAAGAAATGAGGGCATTAGAGGGTCGGCTCATGTTTGACGATTGGGTGACAAAGTCAGAGAGGCGAGATTGTGTTGGTTTGGACATGTGCAGAGAAGAGATGCTGAGTATATTGGGAGAAGGATGTTAAGGATAGAGCTGCCAGGGAAGAGGAAAAGAGGAAGGGCTAAGCGAAAGTTTATGGATGTGGCGAGAGAAGACATGCAGGTGATGAGTGTGACAGAGCAACATGTATGTAGAGATATGGATATGGAACAAGATGATCAACTGTGGCAACCCCTAACAGGAGCAGCCGAAAGAAGAAGAAGATACATTTTCCATAGTAGATCATATCCCTTCAGTGTAAGCCAACAAAGCAAATAGCCTATCAAAAATGTAATTGGAATGTTGAGAGAAACCTGAGAAGTGCCATGTGGACACCAGCAGAACATGGAGGTTTTATGCAGTGTCCAGAGCAGTGTTATTAGAACAGTGTTATCCACTGCAACACCATTACATCAGACATGCAACTTAAGAACTTCCCTGTACTCTGCACGTTATATGATAATACTACTGTATTACGACGACTACTACCACTGCTACAATTGCTATTGGTTTCTACATCTTTTCGCAATGTCAAAAGAAGATGGCCTAAAGAGGGTTAATTACAAATCAGGAAAAGAGCAAATTAGCATTTGTATTTATGTATTAGTGGGACTAAAATTTGTGCTGAATGAAATATATACTTACGAGTATAATCACTGAGATACAAATCATGATGATACAGATGGCAAAGAAAATATTCACAGGCCTTGGTGGTACTTGGGGGAAGACCATAGCACTAATAACTGTCACCTGCACAGACACACCAAAGAACACAAGATTTGCAAAAAGGGAAACTCGGAGGCAAGAAAAATAATTGTATCTTTTATACTCTTTTACAGTACGCAGCTAAACAGACAACAAAAAACATAGATGTTCAAGCAGTGTTCTAGTTTTCTACACAGTGTAATTAACATCATACTTACAATAACCATCAACAGTGTAACACCAGCAAAAATCCAGTTAACGATTCGTTCCTAGAAGGCAAGAATTGAGATAAAGGAAACTGTAAATATTTTGTTACAGCTGATCTTACAGCCTGGCTTTGAACTGTTAATTACAAATACAACATAAACAATAGGCAAGTTTGGCTAAAGACAATATGTTATGCTGCTCATTATTGAAGTTTATCACAAAAACAGGAATTTCAAAGAATGAATAGGGCTCAAAATGACATGCTAATAAGGAAATAGTAGTAGTAATAGTGCTGGCATGTGAGCAGAATGCAATATAATTCTTCATAGTAAAAGTCCATTGATCTATCAGTCTTCTGCAACTTATCCGGATCTGGCCTAAGGGGACAGCAGTTTAAGCAAAATATCAAAGATGTCACTTCTCCCCACCACCTTCTCTAACTCCTCTGGGGTAATACCAAGGCGTTCCCAGGCCAGCTGAAGGATGTAATCTCTCCACCGTAGCCTGGGCCTGCCCTGAAGTCTCTTCCCGATTGGGTATGCCTGAACCACCACCCAAGGGGGGGGGATCTTAATCAGATGCCTAAAACACCTCAACTGGCTGCTTTGGATGTACAGGAGCAGCGGCTCTACTTTAAGCTCTTTCTGAAAGTCTGCACTTCTCACCTGAATCTGAGGTTTGGAATGAGGTAAGGTATTGCGTCAAGCAAGAAAGAGTTTAAGTATCTTGGAGTCTTGTTCATGAATTGCAGAAGAAGACAGGGAGATTGGAGTAGCATCCACAGTCAGTGTTGAGAAGCACAGACATTCGGGAGGAGCTTGAAGTGGAGCTGCTGCCCCTCCACACTGATTAGAATGCTTCACTGTGGAGGTGGTTCAGGCATGTCCAACCAGGAGAAGACCTCAGGACAGACTCGGAGCACAATGGAGAGTTATATCTCCCAGGTGGCCTGGGAATGCCTCGGTATCCTCCCAGAGGAGCTGGTGGAGGTAACAAGAACAAGGGATGTCTGAGCTTCTTTGCTTGGACTGCTGCCCCAGTGACCTGGACAAGCAGCAGAAACATGGATGGAGAAATGAATTGAAAATTAATACTGACTCATTGGGAAATAAGAACCACAAAACCCTTCCAGCATAATGTCATGTTCCATTAGGATCAACAACTGTACTTTAAGAAATGAGTTGAAACGAAACCTGCCAACACTCCAGGGTGCTAGTTTGAAGTCCTCCTCTCTCATATCATTCTCACTTATTTTACAGGTTCCACTTGTTAAAAGTGGAACTCTGATTTCTGATCAGTCTGTAACACAAGTGATTAACTGCTGGAAACTGAACCTTCAGATTCTCTATAGAATCTATAGAATCACACATCTCTTTTACCATGTCAGAAATGAAAAGCTACATACAAACCAATGTGCCTGTCACAATCCACATAGTGTCATCTTCTATGTCTTTGTTTTGTGGATATAACCGGCCTAAAGATGAGCGATGCACATCTTAGAATTTAGAAAACTACATGATTGAGTGCTGCAATGGACCGCATTTTGAATTTGTTGCTGCTTTAAAAATAATGTTACTGGAATGGCCACCAGCTGTGAACTGAACAAGTGGGCTAAAAAATGAATGGACAGATGGTAGTCATGTATGAGAATGTCAATGTCAATGTCAAATTTATTTATATAGCACATTTAAAACAACAGGAATGCTGTGGCCAAAGTGCTTTACAATAATAGAATAAAAGAAAAACCTACAATTAACATGAAAAACATAAATAGAAATAAAATAAATGAACATAAATAAAATAAATAATAAATAGAAGTAATATTATATAATCACAAAGAGGAAACCATCAGTATTACTGAAGGTCATGGAATGCAAGTGAATAGAAATGAGTTTTTAATCTTGTTTTGAACAGTTCAATTGTAGACGATTCCTTTATATGATGAGGTAAAGAGTTCCACAGGCGAGGAGCAGCAGCTGCAATGGCCCTGTCCTCCTTAGTTTTACACTTGGTACGAGGGACAACAAGAGATAACTGACCAGAAGATCTAAGCACTCTGGATGGCTGGTGTAAAGCACACAATTCAGATAACTAAGCAGGAGCAAGCCCATGTAAAGATTTAAAAACTAGCAACAAAATTTTAAAATCAATTCGAAAACTGACAGGCAGCCAGTGTAAAGAAGCTACAATAGGAGAAACAGAATCGGACTTTCTTGCCCAAACCAGAAAGCGAGCGGCAGCATTCTGGACCAACTGTAACCTGCGTATCAGGGATCTGCTAATCCCAGAATACAGCGAGTTGCAGTAATCAAGGAGAGAAACGATAAAAGCATAAGTAGCTTTCTCAAGATCCATAGAAGATAAAAAAGACTTGATCTTACCTAAGAGATGAAGCTTGAAAAAGCAACTCTTGACTACAGAATTTACTTGTTTCTTAAAAGAGAGGTTACTGTCAAAGATAACACCAAGACTGTGGACTTGAGGTTTGCAAAAGACAGAGAAAGAGGCGAGAAGTCCAAGACCAATTTGGGCTTTAGCTGATGGACCCACTATAAGCACCTCTATTTTATTTTGATTCAGATGAAGAAAATTATTAGCAATCCAGGATCTTAGTTCAGACAGACAGTTGTGGAGTTGATTTGTTGCAGAGTTGCAGACGGGAATATAAACCTGAGTATCATCAGCATAGCAGTGAAAAGAAATGTTAAATTTCCATAAAAATATCTCCAATAGGATGAAGGTATATAGAGAATAAAACGGGACCCAAAATGGATCCCTGAGGAACACCACATTTAAGAGGTGCATCATCAGGCGCTGCTGTGAGTAGCAGCCATTCCAGCAGCTCCGTGTAGGGCTTTATCTTTCTACCTTTTTTCTCTATTTTTCTCTATTTCACTGATCACTCCCACCTCTTTCTTTTATGTGGACTCGTTCCCTGGACACTTTTTACTACTTTTACTTGTGAATTTCCCCTTGGGATTAATAAAGTATTTATCTTTCTAGATGAAAAACAGGAATTTAAAGTCACTGAAAAGTGTCTACCAGTTAGATATGACCTGAACCGGTTAAGAGCAGCCCCCTGACAAACAAGCAACAATCATGCTGGAAGTCAACTCCAGGTGTCTGTGTTCCTCCATTTCTTATATAAATTGCAAACAACACCTGCCTTCAGCTCAAATGAGGCCCTGTCATCACCCAATTGGTACAACTGTAAGACAATTTTAGCTTTTGCATTCCTGCATTTCAGTCTTTGTGCGATTACTTTTGTTTTTCAAATGTAAATGTTAGTCTAACCGTTTTTCAATATGATGTACAAAGCATACCTTGGGTGACATTTCCCCAAATAGAGGTCTGTGGGTTGCAGATGTTTTATCTGTATGTTCCACCATTGTAGGTTTATTCTTCCTCTGTCCTGGATTCCCCAGCTATGGTCTGCCTGTGCGTGGCTACCTGAAGAACATTTCTGAAGGCAACATTTGACTGGAGAGAAACCATTAGCATCTTTGAGGTGACTGTAAGATCTGATCTTCTTTTAAACAGACGTATCCTTTTGCATTAAACTGTTCCATTGTAACACTTTTCTAAGTGAGAAATTAGTTTCAGGTTTCTTTACAAAATTTGTAAAGACAGGATGCAAATATCAAAATAAAAAATGGAATGTTGCCAGCAATATATATATATTTTTTTATTTAAAAGCAAACTTAATGTGCTGATAATCTGTGGCTTTATCTGCATAAGCGGTTCTGTCGTAATGGCATTAGTTAGAAAAAGTAGAGGTTGCCATCATGACAGGCTGCCAAGCATGAAGCACCTAGAGATAAAAAATGCGCACTCAGTGACCCAAGCTGTCACTGGTCAGATGACTCAATCACCTTCACATATAACCTCTTAGCTAAGCTCCGCCCTCTGAGCCAAACCATAAGTGAAAGTAAACCAAGGGCAACGTAGTGATGGCAACAATCAGTGAAAACCACAACACTAGTCACACACACACACGTATTGCATCATGCTTTAAAGGTGTAGTGGCCTCAGAATTTAAGGTGTATATAACAGTTTCCTCCTCCTTCCCACCCTGTCTCCCCCAGGTCAGCACGCCCTTCTTCAATGCAATGCTGCCATGGGCACAGTTTTCCTGTGGAACTGGATTGCTGTGAGTTAAAACATGCATCTATCTAGCCATCTTCTATGCTGCCTATCTAGTTCAGGGTGGTGAAAGCCTGGAGCCTATCCAAGCTGTGTTGGGTACAAGGCAGGAACCTACCCAGGGCAAGGTGGCAGTCTGTTGACGTGCACACTGACACACTCTTCATTGGTCAATTTACAGCAGCAAAAGAACCAATCATGCTTGATTTTGTGTTCTTGCATTATAAAAAGAAGCAGGAGGTGCTCAAGTTCAGTCTTTGGTAACTCACTTGTTAAGATCCCAAACCTTTAATTGGTACTTTTAGTCTTGAAAGCAAGTCAAGTGGCTTATACAGTGATGCAGCATACAGTGGCATGAAAAAACATTCTCCAAGACTGTGAGGTATGCATAAACACAGGACAAGTGCAACACATTAAAGAACTATACAATATTACTGTATAAATATGCAAATAAATAATGGTAATAATTTGAAATATATACTAATAAATAAATAAATAAAAAATAAAACCAACAGTAGTAACAACTGTAACTGATGTACTGCATATAAATGAACTACTAGGAGCAGACCTGTGGGCGGAGGGGCAGCAGCACAGATTTCAGAGTCCGGACAGCCAAAAAGTAGAAACTGTTTCAGAACCTGGCAGATCTGATTTTGATGCTAAAGTATGTCCTGCTAGATGGAAGTGGGATAAAATGGCTGTGTGAGGAGAGGGAGCAGTCCTTCACAATGCGGATGCAAAACTTTATAAAGATATCTTTAATGGAAGGCAGAGGGTTCCCGATGATCTTTTCTGCTATGTGTACTATCTGTTATAGTAGCTTACAGTCAGAGACCTTGCAGTTCCTGAACCAGACAGTGATGCAGCTGGTCAGAATGTTTGAGGGTGCCCCTGAAGAAGGTGGTGAGAATAGGGAGAAGTAGGCTTTCCGTTTTTTAGCTGCAGAAGGAAGTTAAGACACTGCTGTGCCTTCTTGGCTATGGGAGTGGGATTAGTGTGTAACAATTGTCATGTGTGGGCAGTGTCATTGTCAGGTTGTCCATTTTCCATTATTGTAGAAGGACAAAAAAACTGCACAGGTATTAGGAATCAAGGTATAAGGAACACCTGACTCGGAGAGCCAATAGAATCTAATAGGGGAGGGGCTGACCATATAAAAAGCGTGATGGTGCAGTGGCCAAGGAGGAAGAAAGGAACAAAAAGTCATGGAACAGCACCAGAGTAATAGTGTAAAATTGCTGGGGAAACTATGACTTCTACGGGAGAAATCACGTGAACCCGGATTCATGCATGGATGACAAACAGTCCTAAAGGATTTTACTACTTCATGTTTTACTTGGTAGTGGGCCTTACAAAACTGTATAAGGAAGTTCCTCATATCAAGTAGCGGCTTGGCATAACCCTTACAATATCGAACATTTTGTGACACATGAGTCCCTGTATTGCAGCCCAAAACACAAGGCTGAGTGTCAGTACTTTAGCAAAACCAACTTTATGCAGCTTGAAACAGGAACAGCACGGTTATTTATTGAAGTGGGATCTACCAATCTCCTATACACAGACACAGCAATCCGGCAGGGTCGTGGCCAGGTTAGTGGCCAAGTAATCCTGTTCCCTGCATTTATAATGTTCCTTGCATCACCCATCGACGACAGGCACTTATAACGCGAATGTGATTGACTCGGATTTGCTTTTGCAGCGAGCCGCTACAGCGCTAGAAGCCTGCGGTTGCCCCGACAATGGATAACCAGTTTTCCACAGATGTGGCGATTGCGCTTTGGGATGCTCTTCAGCGTGTCATCCCATTGGGGGGAGTCCCAAAAGAGTTTACTAACCTTACAATTAAAAAAAAGAAGTGTGATCCTATGGGTAAACATTCAATGAACTTTTCCTTTCAGTTACTATAATTATTGTTTGTATATATCTGTTTTCAGTGGAGTTGTCATATTTTGTGATCCTTCAGTGTAGGGGAGGTGCTGCAGCACAGGTTTTGCATAAGATATTATATTTACAGTAATAATTTTATGACAGTTATCACCTTGTTATCAGTGGGTGTGCTCTGTACTTGTTGAGGAATAAGTGCGAAGTAGTGTTGGTCACTCGTGCTCCGGATTATTTAGTTATTGTTTTCTCTTTAGTTGCTGCTCCAGGGATTGGCAGTGCATTTTATAATTGTGCCATTTTCAGGGCAAGGAAAGTTTCCTCAGGAGCAAGTAAGGTCAGCTGCCAGGTGCACACCAAGAGATTTGGTTATCTTCTTCCACCACAGAGCCCTCGATGTGCAGTGGGGTGTGGACTGCTTGGGCCTTCCTGAAGTCAACCATTATCTCTTTCGTCTTGTGCTTGCATCAGTTTACCAATCGTCGTATCTCAATTCTAACTCATCACTGATGAGACCCACCACGATTGTTTCCTCTGCAAACTTAATGATGGCATCAGAGCTGCATGCAGCCATACAATTGTGAGTCAGCAAAGCGAGCTTAAAAAGTGGTCATTCCATCCAAATCAATGACCAGATCAAGGATGTTATTATGCAGCCATTTTTCAGTAAACATAAAAATGAAACAGTCCCTCATCTCTCACTGGGTTATCCATATAAGTCTGTGGTCATCCTGATTGTTGCCCGTGAGTGAACATTTGAACTAATGAAGTAAACCGGTGCATTCTCTCTCTTTTAGATTGGACATCTTGTTTTCAAACCCAGCTGCCAATAGGACAGAAGCCACCATCCACCTTGGTCACATTTACACCAGAGCCAGTTCATCGTGCAGCATCCTTCATTTCTGTACATTTTCGAAACCAGCTTATCCAAAGTAGCTTTGTGAGGGGCAGCTGGAGTCTATCCCTGCAAGCATCAGGCACAAGGCAGGAACAATTCCTGGACAGGGTGTCAGTCCATCGCAGGGTGAACACAGAGGAACACACTCACTAGGACTGATGTATCGATGCCAATTCACCTGTTTGAATGCAAGATTTGGAAAGAAATGAAAGAGAACAAAAGGAAGGGCTAAGAATTACTAATCCTACCCGGTCTGTAAATAATTTGGATGATGTCCCGGATGTAGTGAGAAGTGAAGCACAAAGACACCTTTTAATGGCTAACTATAAAGATTATAATATGCAAGCTTTTGAGGCAGCACATTTCCCTTCTTCTTGATTACATCTTGCCTGAAGAACGGGCCTGAGCTGCCTGCAAAGCTTGCATATTGTAATCTTTTTAGTTGGCCAATAAAAGGTGTAATTTTGCTTGACCTCTCACTACATCCAAGATGGCTAACACAGTACAACACCCTAGTACTACAGATAATATCCCGGGAAAAGAAAAATCTACAGCATAAGAATGATTTGTTGCAACAGAATGAAACAATAGCAAGCTATAATATTAAATAAGCTCTGTTATCAGCAAGAGTTGACTTTTAATTATTCAATTCAGTTGTAATAGAAACTTGTAGTCACTACAGTCCCCCAAGGCTGAACTTGAGTACCCTTAGTTTAAACTGTTGCAATTGAAGAGCACAGAAATGACTTGTGGTTCCTGGAGGCTTCTGTTCTATTCTTTTCCTTCAGGCAAGATATTTTTTTAATTTATAGAAAATGCCTAATTTTAAAAGATGATTTCTGTGGTTAAATACATCTCGTATACCATGTTTATGAAGAAAGAACTTTGACTAGAAAAATACAGAACATATCCCTTTAGCCAAGAGACTAGAGAAGCCAGAGTTCAATTCTCAGTTCTATCAATCTAGATGTAGCATCCTAGTGAAGATGCAACCACACAGGTTCCTCAGGTCCCATAGTCAAAAGAAGTTCATGAAAGTCTGACGCAAAATGCGACTGATGGCTAAGAAGTGTTAGAAACTCATTGCTAAATTTCTTAACCTCACCCAGTTCTCAGTCAGAGCTCCATGGGGAAAACACTCAATGTCTGGGGTAGAAGTTTTCTTCAAATTCTAAGGTGTAAAATGTTCTGTGAAATCACAAAAATCCTTCAAACCACAGGTGCTCAAATGGAGTGGAGAGCCACAGTAGCTGCTGGTTTTTGCACCTCCAACTGCTTAATTAGAATAATATGCTTGTCGTTAAAGTAACTTTTTAAAATAGTGTACTAGCCTGTGCTACCTGTCTAAGACAGGCTGAAATCTAAGTAACCAATGTGAACCTTAGCAGTACACCATGAAATACGTATGCCATTTGGTATGGGAGTGGTGTTAGTGTTGGAATGTGCCATCTGTTGGAATGACAAATGCAATGCATTTTATGTGCAGTCTTATGAAATGACAGAGGCATAGCAACCAGCTGGACACACAGACACTTATCCTTGAATTACAGTGTATCTTTATTCTGCCACATCAAGTCATTCTTATATTGTAGATTTTTACTATGTTTACGGTGCTATGACCCAAAAGGTTTGTGGCCTGTAGCACATTAGTAATTGTCAGCCCTTGATATTTAATGACAACAGATACCCTGATGAGCACACACTCTGGTGTAAATAGCACCAAGTCAACTGGTGAACTGCTGGCTCCTTTGTCGTTTGTGTCTCTTTGTTAATTAAGAGCACACTAAAAAACACAAGAATCAATTAGAAATAGCAAATGCAGTTGGTTAAGACTAAAAGAAGGAATTAGAAGTTTGGAATTTTAACAAGCAAATTAACCAAAATGAAGCATAAAATGCTATTTGGGCAATGATTGCTTCGGCAAGAATAAACGGATTCCAACTAAGAAACTGGGACAGAACTGCCAGGGTGTGATGAAGACTTACTTTCATGAGGATGAAAAAGTATATGAATAATTATTTTGTCGTGGTCAATCAGTTGGAATTGACATAAAATACTACAAGGGACCACAGCAAACATGCACACTGTGGCCCTCTATGGGCAGACAATAGGCAGTGTGGGCTTGAGAAACCCCAATTAAATACCACATTCACTCAATGTGGGGGCGGCTACAAGGGGTCCCTTAGTAAAGTTCCCCATGTGACCCAAAATGCTGGCAGTACAAATCCAGTAAGGCTCTTGTTGGTCCAATAATGGTTTGTACCCCACAGTTTACCACTTTTTTATGTTTTATGCCGTGAACTATCACAGTGAATTAATATTTCCTATGGGTTTTAGATTTTGATTGTAAAAGTATAAATATCAATTTGAACGACTTCAAAAAGTATTGTTTTTTTTTATTTGATAAAATTGGTAATATTTTTGTGTTTGGGGTTGTAACATTGTCCTGCGGTGGGTTGGCACCCTGCCTGGGATTGGTTCCTGCCTTGTGCCCTGTGTTGGCTGGGATTGGCTCCAGCAGACCCCCGTGACCCTGTGTTCGGATTCAGTGGGTTGGAAAATGGATGGATGTATGGGTTGTAACATTGCAAAAAAAAAAAAAAAATGGTAATGGTACCAAAAAATCTAATAAATATTTAAAGCCACATTAGTATTGTGTTTTTTTTATTTTCCTTATCAATTAATATAATATATATTTACATATGTAAACATAATTTAATTCATAACAACAAACACTAAAAAAAAGTTTCAAGGAAAAGGTGGGCAAGGTGGCACAGTGTTAGTGCTGCTGCCTCACAGTAAGGAGACTGGCATTCACATCCTGGGTACTTGCTGAATGGAGTTTGTGTGTTTTCCCTATAATAATAATCCTTTACATGTATATAGCGCTATTCCCTATAATGATAATTATTTACATTTTTATAGTGTTTTTCCCTATAATAATAATAAATCTTTACATTTAAATAGCGCTTTTCTCACTACTCAAAGCATTTTACATAGTGAGAGGTGGAGTTACTTCGTCCACCACCAATGTGCAGCACCCACCTGTATGATATGGCAGCAGTCATTTTTGCGCGAGTACACTCACCACACATTAGCTGTTAGGTGGTGAAGTGGTGAGAAAGATAGTCAGTTAGAGACAGGTGGTGATTAGAGGGCCGGAATGACTAAGCCATGGTGGGAAATTTATCCTGGACATCAGAATACACTCTGCTCTTTACAAAGGATGCCCAGGGATCTTTAATGACCACAGAAAGTCAGGACCTCATTTTTACAGCACAGTGTCCCAGTAACTGCACTGGGGTATTGGCATCCACTTTCACTCCACAGGGTAAGTGCCCCCTGCTGGCCTCACCTATACCTCTTCCAATAACAACCCCATCTTTTTCTGTGTGTGTGGTCTCCACCCAAGTATTGGCCAGGCCCAAAAGTGCTTTGCTTCAAGTGGATGGCCTGCTCTGAAGCGCAGGAGGTATGTCTCCTGAGGAACGGACAGGTTAAGTGACTTGTTTAGGGTCCCACCATGAGTCAGGAACAGGGTGGTGTAAAGTCCAGTGCTCCAGCTGCAAGATCACAATGGTTTTTTTATTGATTTATTTTCTGCTCCTTGATTAAGACTGTTTCAGGCTTTTTCCATTTTACAGTCTGTGTTTATGCTTATTAATTGTTTTTATTATGTAAGCTATTAATAAAACTGTAATTACATAACTGCCAAATTGTTTTACTAATGCAAGACCAGAGTCCCAATGTCACCATTACTTTAAAAATGAGCAATCAACAAAGAGGCTAATTTTCTTCTTAATGGATTAGTTTCCATACAAACATCCCCAGGATTCTCCTTTAAACAGAGCACGTGAGACATTATTAAAAGAATGGCCAACTGGTCACCTCCCCATGCCAAAGTCTGGGTGGGACTGCAGGATAACAGTAGTTAGTGTTCATCGGAGTCTCACAGAGCACAGAGCCGTGCAATTCAGCCGTAATTCAGACTCCCATTTTGCTGAGTCTTGTGACAGGCACGCTGTTTCTGCTAGTAAGATCAAAAAGATAAAACTAAGGCATTTCTGGGATAAAACAGTAGTGGGCAAACATTTGGGCAGGGACACAAAATGTTGTGTTTTTCAAAATATGTGGCTTCAGTTTTTGTGGCGGCAGTTCACATTGTTTTTATATTAATGTAAAGAGTGATCAGATGCATATTAATGAATTGCAAAGAGCTTTATTAGCATTTTCACTTATTTTAGCCCTGACACAAAATGATCAGCTGAAAGTGTCCAGCAAGCACCAGGACCGTCTCCTCCTGCGGAGTCATCTACAGAATTGTGTTACCACCAGTGCAGAGCTTGCTCAGTATTGGTAGCAAGTGGGTGTGAATGCATCTGCACGTTCAGTGAGGCGAAGACTTTTGGACAACGGCCTTGTGTCAAGAAGGGCAGCAAAAAAGTCACTTCTTTCCAAAAAAAAAATCAAGGACATACTGAAATTCAGCAGGAAGTATAAGGATTGGACAGCAGAAGACTGGTGCAGTTATTTTTTCAGATGAATCCTCCTGAGTGTTTGGGACATCTGGCAAAACGATTGTATGGAGAAAGTGAACTATAGAACTAAGTGAACGCTACCATGAGTCCTGTGTCATGCCAACAGTGTAGCATCCTGAGACAATCCATGTGTGGGGTTGCTTCTTATCCAAGGGAGTGGGCCCGCTCAGAATTCTCCCCAAGGACACTACCATAAATAAAGAATCGTATCAAAATGTCCTCCAAGAGCAACGTCTCCCAACAATCCATGCACATCTGTTGATGATCTGTGTATTTTCCAGCATGATGGAGCACCATGTCACAAGGCAAAAGTGATAAAGAAGTGGCTTAGAGATCATAACATTGAAAGTTTGGACTCTTGTTCAGGGAACTCCCTGGATCTTAATCCCATTGAAAACTTGTGGTCAGTTCTCAAAAAGCAGATGCACAAAAAGAAGCCCACAAATTGTGATCAACTCCAAGCACTAAAAAGGCAAGAATGGATCAACATCAGTCAGGATTTGGCCCAGAAGCTGATATCCAGCGTGAATTGCAGAAGTTATGAAGAATGGTCAACACTGTACATATTGACTCTTTACAAAAATTTAACACATTTGCCAATAGTACTAGGGTGTTGTACTGTGTTAGCCATTATGAATGTAGTGAAAAGCCAAGCAAAATGACACCTTTTATTGGCTAACTAAAAAGATTACAATATGCAAGCTTTCGAGGCAACTCAGGCCCCTTCTTCATGCAAGATGCCCGAGTTGCCTCGAAAGCTTGCATATTATAATCTTTTTTAGTTAGCCAATAAAAAGTGTCATTTTACATGTATTTGCCAATAAAAGCCTGTGAAACTTATGAAATGTTTATAACTGTTCTTCAGTATACCATAGAAACATGTAAAAATAATCTGAAAATGCTGAAGCAGCAAAGTTTGCAAAACAAAACATTTGTGTCAAAGCCATAACTTTTGACCACTACTGACAGAGACATGTTAGGAATGAACCGAGTAGTGAGGACAAGAGGGGGCTGGATGTACACAGGAACTAATATTTAGCAGTGATGGGAGTGGGGGATGTTCAAGGAGATGTAAAGCTTAAAGCCAAGTTTTGCTGCACCTCCACTGACTGGTTAGATGATCTTTCTCTGGAGGATTTCCTATTTAAAGAACAATCATGCAGCAATTTTAATGTCTTTCTTGCTCGGAAAGCCACAGTAGTAGGCATCTCTGAGCATTTCAGGCCTTGCAGATATGGGAAGAACCTGCAAACTCCACACAGAGGTGAACCCGGTATGCGATTTCAATGTACTATTATAGACCTGTGAGAAAGAATCACTAACCACTGTTCCATCCTTCTGTTCATTTTTGTGGTGTGCATGTTGTTTCTCTTTTTTTCCTTGCTAGATTAATGTGGCTCTGGAAAATAAAATGGAAGAAGACAGTGAAGCAAAGTCTCTCCATTTTAAGATACTCAGCTTGTATGTGCACTCTGAATTCAGTGCTTTCCTACTTGTTTTAATTTCTGGACAGGCTTGAAGGTGAAAGCTTCATCTGTCTATATCACATTATATTTTGGTGATGGCAGAAACAAAAACAAGTAGTGAAAAAAAAAAAAATTCCAAAACACCATTGTGATAATTCTTAAAAGGATCTCCCAATATTTTCATACCAGCTCACTCAAAATTTGGGATAATTGTTTGTTATTCCCTTTATTCTCTTTTTGAATACAGGCCCCTTCTTCTAGGTTTCATTCTTCTCTTCATACTGTATATTCATTGTCTGAGCCTGCTTTATAAAGGGCAGAGTTGTGAAGGAAAGTTCTTCATCACCAGAAAACTGTATGAATGCGATGGCAGCTCTTCTAGGATCTTGATCCGTACTGATGGTGAAAAGTGAAGCAGAACTGAAGGAGAAGATAATGAAAGCCTTCAAGGTAAACAGGGCAAAGACCAGAGTGATGGTTAGAGGTAAGATGACAGAAGGTGTGGAAGAGGTGTGTGTGTGTGTGTGTGTGTATGTGAAAAAATTGTGGGGAAGAAACTTGATTTAATTCAGGGGATGTCAGGAGTCTGTGCATAAAAGATGTAGTGATGTGAAGGGTCGTGTGCAGGTGGCGAGTGTGACCTTTGTGTGGAGTTAAGGTGAGGGCAGCAGAATAAAGCAGTCCAAATTAAATTTAGATATCGGCAATGGAGTTGTTTTGGAGAAGGTCAGGAAGTTGTGCCACTTAAATGACGTAATGCAGTGTTTCCCAACCTCGGTCCTGGGGACCCCCTGTGGCTGCAGGTTTTTGTTCCAACCAGCTGATGTTTTTAATTGGACTCCTGGGCTAATTAAGTGAGCTGTTATTTCCCAAGTTCTGCGTTTTGGGAACAATATAGAAATTAGAAAACTAAGTTTGGTTAAAAAAAAAAAAACACACTGTATATCTATATTAAAATGTACCAAGCAGTTACTGTATATGGGAATAATAATGTCTTTTTTTCTTTTTAACAATCTTTTCATCTTGATTTTCATTCTTCTTTTCTAGGTGTTCTAATTGTTCAATTAATCCATTATTTACTAAGTAGTGGGTTTGATGCTAAAGTACTTGCAGCCTTTGCATATTCAGTGTTGTCTGCCAGCGTGTCTGCTCTGCTCATTTTTAATTGTCATTAATAAGATACAACGAAGGGGAAAAACTGCATAGAGAGGGCAAAATATAATGAAATCAACAAAAGAGTTAAGCATTTAAATCTATAGCAAAGCGGAAATATTTCTCAATGTCATATAAATGTAAAAATAATGCTGCTGTGCTTTTCTGAATGTAGAATAAAAGAAAAATAATACCAGCTAATTAAATGAGATTGGTGCTATCAGGTGCTATCACTGATTAGGAATCTGGTTGGAACAAAAACCTGCAGCCACAGTGGGTTACCAGGGGCCTCATGTATAAACGGTGCATACGCACAGAAATGTTGCGTAAAAACGTTTCCACGTTCAAATCACGATGTATAAAACCTAAACTTGCCATAAAGCCACGCACATTTCCATGGTACCTCATACCCTGTCGTACGCAAGTTCTCTGCTCGGTTTTGCAGACTGGCGGCACCCAGCGTCAAAGCAGTGCTACTGTTCCTGTGTGGTTATCCTTTCTTTTCCTGACGCGGCTATATAAATACACTGAAATTAACCGCATATTGTTTATTAGTTTAATGCATCCGATTGTAATTAACCAGTAACAATATAATGGTCCACGGAATGGTCAAACTGTTCCAAATACCGTAGCTGCTTTAGCGTTGTTACTCTCACTGCACTTTTTTCTTCTGTCAGCTGCTCCAGTTAGTGTTTGCCACAGCGGATCATCTTTTTCCATATTACTCTCACTGCACCAGTTGGAGAAGCTGATCGGAAAGAGAATTATCGGTATACAGCATCAAGCACACGCTGCCTCAGCCATGCTTCCTATTTGAACTGCTTCTCATATGACAAACGCTTCAAACCTTTCCAGTACGGACCTTGTGGTTCAGAAACAGTTTCATCTTAAGAACTCTAAACGCACTCAATCAGTCCATCAACTGCTCCTTGTAGAACTGTTAGTACTTATTAGTACAGTTACCTAAATGTAAACTTGCAGTACATTTATAATATTGCACAACCTGAGCCACTTTATAAAGAGTGTATTTACATATGATGACGATATCATTTTTAAGATGAAATGCAGGAAAATATGCTCATTATACAGATAAAACTAACTTCATTTAAATAATCTATATTGTTAATAATTAAAGGACACAGTGTTGCTACGCTAGCAAGGATCTGGTGCTCCGCTCGCACTGTATGCTTCACTGAGACTGGCGTGAAGGACAGAATAAGTAAACATGTACTACGAAGATATTTCAGTGTTCCTTAAAAGTTTTGAAGAATCAGCGTTATAAAAGTTTACAGATGGCTTAACGTCCATTACAGAGCTGATTGTGTGGCGATCGGTTACTTGGAGAAAGAAAAGGAAGGACAGGAATTGGAGGTTAGTACGTTTGCAGGGGCGGCCTTAGGCATGTGCAAACTGTGAACCTGCACAGGGCCGCCAAATCCCAGGGGCCGCCATACCAATATATACTGAATATAAAACAGAAAGAGAAAATAACAACACAGCTAAAAACGCAGCAGCAAATTTCGGCAAAGTTAAACGCTTGTGTCATGAGCACGAGGCGGCTATGTAGTGTCCACAACAGACGTGGCCATCCGCCATGCATAAGATATCATATTGACATTGGCGGGCGAAGGAGCCACTGATTCTTCCTCTGCCCAGGGCTGCCATGAGCCTAGAGCCACCCCCGAGTACTACTGTAATAAATTATTTCATCGAAGGTCGTGCACAATCACTGGGCCACCATGTTCCCATGTTAAATAACGTGCTTCAACTCCCATCATCATGAAAATGATATCACATATACATCAAAGTATTTTAGTTATTCACAGAGCTGTAATATCACGAATTTAATGGATTCTGTGTCCTGTCGGAGGTAGAAAAAGCCGGTTTAAGAAGCATGTAATGATTCACACACATAGAGCACATAGAACACATACAAAACAAAGCATTGAACGTGCTACTTTACTTACAATACGACTTGAGAAACTAGTTAATTAAATGATTTTAAGATGAAGTTTATGATCTGCTTTAATGACAAAATAAAACTACGTGATTAAAGTGGACATTTCGAGACTGAAGTTGACATTTCGTGCTTTTTCCCCACTGTGCTTTTTTTTTTTCCTCTGTACCCTAATAAGCTTTCATATGACACTCAAACAGTGGGCTACGACTCGCCTTTTCACGGCGACTTTGATACTTGACAAATTCTTTTTTATTTCGGGCACTGTGCGACTTTGTGAACTTGAGCTTTCTAGTTTCTCCAACACGCTATGTCACTCGATCAACTTCCTTTTGTTGTTTATACCACTGTTTAAACCAATAAATAGTATGTTTTTCCTTGCCTCCACTTGGTATTCGCTGAAATTCTTCCATTATCCCTCTTGCTTTTGTCATTGTCTTTTCACAGAACGCTAAGCTTAAGGGCTATTTATATTGATTTGCATATTTAAAGAGGCATAATTCTGAGAGGAGTTGGGGCGGGACAGCAGGCGCGTGCACGAGCATTACTTTTCACGCTGACCAGGATTTATGTAGCAGAAGAATGCGGAAGTTGGCGATCACACAGATTCCTGCATCTGGATTTTTCTGTGCGTAAGCAAATTTCGGCTTTTGTGCTTAAGTCATGTTATAGTGTGAGTTCTACGCACGGCGTTATGCATGAGGCCCCAGGACCGAGGTTGGGAAACACTGACGTAATGAATGCTGGCACAGCAGTGATAGCGAGGCTGACAGGTGCAGGGAAGAAATGTTTTGATTTCTAAAGGAGACTGTCTGCCATTGAAAGGAAAGGAGTAAGAAAGCTATGTGAGGATTAGTATGCTGTATAGGAGGGAGACAAGGCTGACGAAAAACACAATATGAAGCAAAGGTGGAAAGAAAAATGATGGGAACAATCAGAAGGACGTGTGAAGTGCCATGACGTGAGAGGAAGACAGATGCTGAGTTAAGGAGCAGACAGGTGGGATGCTCAGGAGAAGCAGACATGGGTGGTTGAGGCATGCGGAGCAAAAGGCAGAGGAAGACTGAGTGATGAAATGCACCAAGATGGAAGTGGAGGAGATGAGGGGGGAGAGAGATAATTATAAAAATGTCACTGTATAGATAGATAATGTATTTGTGCTGAGTAACTGGAAAAGAATCCTCTGGAAGGGTACATTGTTAGAGAAAAACATTAATTGTGAATTTGGGACTTGTCTCTGCAATTGTGTCTGGAGTTTGGGGCTAAGTAGCACCCCCTAGAGGTCATGTCACTGAATTCTCTATCACTTCACCTACCTGCATTAAACCTCTGGAAATCTTCTGACACCAAGTTAACTTGTCTACAAAAGGAACATCATTCACGATTATATTTTTGATAGGTTTACGTTCACACATTTCTTGGTACTGTATATCCTTGGAAGAGCACAGAAAACCTGCTTGACTGCACTTATTCTGGTATTCCAAGAAACTCTGTTCCTAAGCATCAAAATCTTAATCTTTCATTTTGTAGATGGGATTTTAATTCACTGTCTGCTAAAGTGGCAGAGACAAAAGATTAATCATAATTTCATCTTCACTTTTTGTACTGTGTGAATTTTACCTATTATTTTGCAAAGGCAGCATTACCCGGCTGTTGTATATGGTCCTATAAGTAATCAAATCAACTTGCTTTTCATATTATATGTATGTAGTCCTGGGATAACATTTATAACTAGTGCTATTATAAACATAAAGTAAACAATGTTGTGCTTACAGCTCAGTGGAAAGAAGCTGCTTGATCACAGGACTGCATCCTGACTCCTGACCTGAGAGGACACCTATAGCACATTGAGCCTACAATTTGTCCCACACAGAATGTTACCTTCTCCAATATGGTGACCCAACTCACAGGATTTATCGGTCTCTGTGAGAATTCACTAGTGCTATTTAATATTCTGTCTGCAGTTGACATTTTAATGCATGGCATCATTTTATATACTCTTCTGTAATTTAACAAAAACAAACATTTTGAATTTTTATTATTTTATTGTTAAACTTTGTCTTGTGTGCTCCCAGAGTTTAACATATTTATGTAACGTAATTTGTGGAGAGTGCAATTACTTCATAACCAGTACATTTGGCTAAAAGAAAAATCAGTGGTCTTATTTAATTTTTTTTAATCAAACTTCCTCTTACAAGTGCTGTAATAAAACATTTTTTCCCAAAAATGCAAAATAATATGCCATTCTGAAATTGTTGGCAAATCTGGAATGTACACGTAGTGCAACTGTATTAAAAATAATCATGCTTTGTAGCACTGTCTGGCCGTCAACTCAATGGCCAAACACTACTTTTTTTTTTTTTTTTCTTTAAATACATCACAAAAAATTTGTACTGTTTAAAACAATATTGGCTATGTACAACTGAAAAATGTACAATAAAATTAAAAATTTGCAAAGATAATTTTGCGGAATGACTACCACTGTAAGAAAATACTTTTATATTAGCAGAAAATGGGCAATTAACCATTTCATTTTCAAAGTCATGATTATCAGAAAGAGGAATTCTTTTACTGTAGCTAAATTTTCATGCTTACATTGTCCTACCTACCGCTTTGTCTTTCTAGTGAATGTGACATGGCAAATATTCCACTTTTGGATATAAAAACAGGCAGGAGTTTACAGTACATGCACAGTTACTTCTGAACTTGAACCCATTAACTGTCATTTAAATTATGAACAGCCCTTTTCATTAAAAAGGCCAGCTTCGTATAGGATGAGTAAGAAACAGTCAAGGTTTGTAATAAACTCAATGCATATACAGCATAGGCAACATTTCTTTTGCATCAGTATGACAATCTTTGTGCTTGCATAACGTGTGCAGTTAAGAGTTTTAAGTGTTCCTTCACATGTTTGTTTTCTTCCCAGTATGTTATTTGTAAGGCAGTGTGATTACAGTCATTTTCCAACATCGTGAAAATACAAATTGGCACAAACACACAGCATTACAATTGTAAAAAGGATGTAATAAATTAAATTCCGGAATTTAGGCTCCAGGTCTCCTTGGCGATACCAAAATATCTGTTGGGGGGAGGGAAAAAAAAAAAAAGAGAGAGACAGAGAGAAAAAAAAAAAAAAAAATTGTCAGTATATAGAAGTGGTAAATTCAGAGTTATTGGTGGAAATCAGGAAAACCAAAATGAACCAAAAAAAAAAAAAACACATTACAGTAGAAATAAAGCCCAGTACAAATAATAAATTAAGGATCTCCACTCAAATCAAATCTGCTTGTCATTTCATAGGTCTAAAAATAGTGATGAAATTGTCTGTCAACCCATCCCAGTGGCATTTTGAGTCATGTAGTTTTAAATGTAAATGTGAGCTTGATCTTTGAATATGCCTCTAAGCGATTCCCATGCCCCTAATACACACACAGTCTACATACGTGATATTTGAAGGTTTTACAGCACAAAACCATGCATCATTGAAAGATCAAGACCGACCTGTCATTTGGGAACTGAGGTCCTAGAGTTCAGCACCTGCTCCTGTTCTTGTTTTGAACCAATTTCAAATTTAGAAGCGAACCGTAGCTATTAATTGAGCACTTCAAATTCTCCAGAAAATCTATTTATAGTATATTTTTTTCATTGGCCTGACTGGAGTAATACTACTCATCATTCCTTGTCTTTAACAAAATACAGTTTTTTTTCCTCAGTCCATAACACTTACTGTGTACTTCTGCTAAAAATTACACATTTTAAAATTTCACATATTACCAGCACCTAATCATTCCTGAGGGTTTGTATTTTTGATGCTGGAAAACCTCATTTCCCAAACGAAAACAATAACCATGTAATATGCCACAACATGTTCAATTTACTTGATGCATAATCATTTGCCATAAACAGTTTTCAGTTTATATAATTATACATTGGTGCATTAATTACACATAACTAATGCTGCAATTGTAACAGGTTAGAAATGGCCAGTGACCCTGAAAAAAAGGCAAGTTATGTACATTGCTTGAGCAGATGTTCAGCTTTCTTGAAACAGAAGAAACTAAGAGCAAACATCTGATTTACATGACCTGTTTAGGTAGCTTAAAGGAATGTTTTAGGAAAAAAATTATAATTTTATAGATTACCCCATGTTTGTAGTGATGAGAAACAAGAAAACATTTTACGATACATTTCAGTGGGGTCTGTCAGTGGTCTAATACTCAACAGTAGATAATCAATATAACACACACATCGCTTTTCCTGTCATGTGCTCACAACATGCAAAGCGCATGCATTTATTTTGCTAAGATAATGTTAAATACTTCCAGAAATTTAGAATAGTGCATGAACAGAAGCACGCTCAAATGGGATTGAGCTTTTAAATTGATGATCCATCTCACCTTTTCATTCAATTCACCAGTCAAGCATCTGTTGTTCAAACAACATTAGGTAAGTGGAGGAGGAGGAGAAGAAAAAAAAAACAAAAAAAAAAACAAAAACAAAAAACACACACACACACACACACACACACACTTGCTGTCAAGGACAAAAAAATGCCACGGTTTTCCTGCAGTTGAACTAAATTAAAAGTGTGCTCACACATGTTAGATTAAGCAACTTAGAATATAAGGGCACCACAGGCTACAATGAATAAATTTCCTCTACTGATAAATACACCCTGCTTACGAGGTAGTTTAACCAAAGGCATTAAAAGAAATGTCGTTTTAAGATTTGACTAGTTTTGGTTTTGGAAATGTATGACATTACGAATGATTTTCAAATATCTCAATTTGTAATCACATAAGCACAGTATATCACCCAAACATGTTGTCCCCATGTTAAATTATCATTTGTTGATATTGCAGAACTTGCTTTTAAATATCTGGGAATGCATTCAAGTAATCTCAAAGCAATTTTATCAATAAATCAAACTTATTTTGTATAGAGCTCCTCATAGAAGACACTTTAAAAAAAAAATGTGCTCTAGCATTCAAAAATAATGCTCAGGTAAACAAAGTAAGCAGCTTTCCCCAAGTTAATGGAAATATAAAACTTTGCTATTTTGTAATTAGTTCCTGGGAGGATTTCATAAGATCTGAATGGTATACAGTGTACATTTTGAAATTCAGCATTCAGTATTAATAGTATAACATCTTAATTGCTAACTAGACCTTCTTAAAAATAAAAATAAAAAAAAAATGAAAGAATCTGTGTGAAGAGAAACTTCCTAATGTTTGCATAAAACTTACCTCTAACAAGTTTCCAACTGCGTCCCTGGGTTATTTTTGAACTAATTTTAAAGTAACACACAAACCACTGTAAAAATTTCCTTCATAATTTTAAACAATCACTTCTTAATCTCCTTTTCCTTAAATTGAAAAGGCTCATCTCTTTAAATCTTTCCTCAAAATTCCTGGAAGTCCTGGAATCAGCCTAGTCGCTCTTTTCAAATTATTTAAGCACTTCTGTGTCCTTTTTGTAGCTTGGAGACCAAAACTGCACACAGTACTCAAGATGAGGCCTCACTAGTGCATTATAAAGCTTGAGCAAAACTTCCTTGGACTTGTACTCCACACATCGCGCTATATAACCTAACATTCTCTTAATGGCTTCTAAACACTGTCTGGCAGATGATAGTGTCAAGAAAACTATGAATTCCAAATCCTTTTTATTGGATCTACTGTACTTCCAATTTTCAGACTTCCCATTGTGTATTCAAACACAACATTTTTACTTCTTATGTACTACACTTTACATTTACTTGCATTAAATTTCATCTGACACAAATCTGTCTAAGACTGTATAATATCAAAGTCCCCCTGTAATGATTCAATGGAATCAAGATGATCTGCTAGTCCACCTGGCTTGTTATCTTCCATAAAATGAACAAGCTTGTTATTTATCTTCCTATACAAATAATTTACAGACCACATATTCAAAATAGCAGCAGCTACAGCTCTGATCCGTGTGCGATACGACTCTTAACATTACCCAATTCTGATATGGTTCCTCGTACCTTAACCAATTCAGCACCCATTTACACACTTCAACCTGAACTCCCACTTCTTTCAGTTTGATGCCCAGCCTTATGTATAAAATGCTTTACAACAGTCAAGATAAATAATATCATATACTCCACTTTGATCGTATACTTTTGTGGCTTCCTCATAGAATTCAAGTATGTTGGTAAAACATGACCCCCATCTTCTTAACCTAAGCTTACTGTTCAGTAAAATCCCTGCTCTTGCCAAGTGTTGCTCAATCCTTCCCTTTATAATCACTTGCATTAAATGTACCTTTGATGCACCTTAGGCTAACTGGCCTATATTTGCTTTGATCTGGCTGATCAAGGTTTTAAAAATAACGGGACATATGCCATTTTCAAGTCCTTTGTAATTTCCCCATCACACAGTGAGACTTTCTTAAAATATGCGTCAAGAGTTTATACTGTATATGTATTACCTAATCTCTTTAAGAACTCAAAGATAAATATTATCTGGTCCTTGTGATTTGCTTGATTTCAGTTTATTTATGTTAAGCAGTACTTCTCCCTCTACAATTTCCAAATCACTCAGCATCTCCTTAGTAGTCCCTTTTACTGCTGAGAAGTTACCCACTTCCTCACATGTGAAGACTTTAGAAAAATGCAAGTTTACAGGGTCTGCTATTTCATGGTGTGTATATTTTAATTCCCCTTTACTGTTCCCTAATGCACTTCACCTCCTCCTTGACTGTTCTTTTATTACTAAAATACTGAAAAGAATTTTTTGGGTCATCTTTTGCCTTATCTGCTATATTCCTCTCCAACTGCTTTTTAGCTTCCTTAATATCCTTCTTAATGGTTACCCTCAAACTCTTATATGACCTACGATTTGCATTGGAGTTATTAGTCTTATATGCCTTTTACAGCTGTTTTTTCCCCTTTTCAGCTTCTTATTAACTCACTGCAGAGTTTTGTGTTGGTGCTTCAATATTCTGTGTTAAAAAAAAAAAAAAAAAAAAAAAAACACAGTATCTGATTACATCTAAAAACCCCTGCTCTTGTACTGTACTATTTGCAAGGTTAGTCCAGTTAATATTTGGGTAGTTAAAGTTCCTCATGACTAAAAAGAAGTGCATTGAAATTATTGTCTGCGTTGGGGTGGGTATATAGAACACTCCTTTTAAAATAAGGCCCCTTTCCTTATTGTGTTCCAGATTAATCCAGACATCCTCACTAAGATGTGGCTAATCGTTCAACTGAAGACATGCGTTTAAATTTTTTTTTTTTTTTTTTACATCAACAGCAGCTCCCCCACATTTTCTGTTTTGTCTATTCTTCATAAAAATATGTACCCATCTATGTTACACTCTTCTCCATCTTTGTTTTTTAGCCAAATTTCTGTTATTGTTATATTATAATTATGCAAAGCTATATACAACTCTAACTCACTGGTTTTATTTTTGATACTTTTAGCATTAAGGCAAGCTATTTTAATGTTTTACTTATTTTTCTTTTGCACTTAAACTTTGGGTTAGAATTTACATTACTCTTTGTGTATAATTCTAAACCTGACCTGTCCTAAAATCCCTGACCTTTCACTTCATAGTTTAAGCAATTATTACCTAACCTACTAATATGCTTCTCCAATACATTGGTGCTCCTTTGGTTCAAATGTAACCCGTCATGATGGAACAGGTCCAATTTTTATCCCCAAAAGAAATTCCAAGACCCCATACCCTTCTATCTAGCACCAAGATTTCAACCACGTGTTAAGCCTTCTAAATTTCCTCCAATTTTTACCTTTAATGGAATGAGGCATAACCTTGTCAGTTCTGCTCCTTAGCTTGGCACTTCACTTTTTAAATTTTATTGCAGAACTGACAGTCTGCCCTTATGTATGTCATTTGTTCCAACATGGGTAATGACAACTGATCCACCCCCTCTCTGGGCAAGAGCCTATCCACCCATCCATGGGGCTTGCTGACCTATGCACCCAGAAGGCAACACACCGTGCGCTTTAATTCCCCTAATGATGGAGTCCCCAATTATCAGAATCTCTGTCTTTCTGTGGACTGCTTTTGAGGTGGCCTGTTGGGGCTCCTCATGTCTGCCTACCACCTCAGATTCTTTAGGAAAAGGTTAGTCACCTCCAATTCAGAGGTTGATGCGCACGGACAGTGTGCGCCCTTAACCCTACATCTAGTGACCATGACACAACTCTCTCTACCTGTATGGTCTGGAGACTCCTCCTGTGTCACCTTAGGAGTGCACTCTTTTTCTAAAGGACACCTAGTCCAGGTCCACCAATTTTCTACTACTTTGCAGGCCAGCCAACTCCTCGTCCAGTTCAGCAACCCTTAACTCAAAGTGCTGCCATCTCCTCATGACACAGCCTTCAAGGAAGATGGTCTTCTCCTTGCATTCCTCTAAAACATTCAACACCCAACAAAACTTGCATTGCAGGGACATCTTAATTAAAATTTGGCTTTGGATTAGTAAAACCGCTCAAAATTTAAATAGTTTAACTTAAACTACTACAGTTATTTTACTCCTTCTAGTCCCTTAAGCTCATGTAATATTCTCCCCCTCGACTGCCTGCTGTTAATCCTTATTAGAAGTTAACTTTACTTTTCCCTGTCCATTCACCTAGCTTTAAGGCTCTCTTATTACTTCCTTACTTTGAAGCTCTCCACTCACACTGCATGTATTCCTTTATATTAATGAACCTTTATGCTGTTGTCCTCTTAATTGCTTTACATTTCAAACCGGTAAGAACTGTTCTATCATCCTTCATACTACTCACTTACTAAATATCTGCTGCTAGTTATTTACTTATTCTCTAATTTGTTTCTACAGCAGCTTTTGCCTAATCAATGTTTCCTTGCTAGATGCCAGTCTACATACCATGGAGCCCTTCTCTTAACTGCTTTTAAGTCACTGGCCTACCTGTACTTAACATAAATACCATCTTACTTATCAACACGTGTCCTCAATTTTTACTAGTGTTAGCACTCAACTGTATAAGTGCTATATGGTGCTCTAACCAATTATTCTTTATATGCCTTAACTTTCCCCCACTAATGAATCACTGTTACTTTTACCTATTTATTGCTACAACACCAATTATTTACATACAGACTTGCCTGTTTCAGCTACCGTTCACTGCATTGCCAATGGTAGTTCTAAATACAAGTAACAAGAATAAGTACAAGTAACAAACAACTTTTTCAAAATGCTTTCCAAACCTTCAGCTATCTTTGCTCCTTTATATAACCTTCTAAAGGTGGTGGGGGGGATTCTCAATGGTTCCTTAGTGGCTACCAAAAAACAAAGTTTTAACTGCAGACTTTGTCTTTTATCTCACAACACAGTAACACAAAACACTCAGCACTTCTTCTTCCACTCTAAGAAGGAGGACAGAGTTTGTATATCTCAGTCTGCAATCTCTTGCTTTAAGCACTCCAGGATAAATGTTATCCAGTACTGGTTATTATTTTAGATATTCAGCCCATTTAATCTGAACAGTACTTCTTCTTCTACAATTTCTAAATCACTTAGTACCTCCTTAGTGGTCCCTGTTACTGCTCGAAGGTTTTCCAGTTGTGAAGTCCTCAGAAAAATGCAAGTTTAGAGCATCTGCTATTTCATTCTATATATATTTTTATTTCCCTTTACTATTCCTGATACACTTCGCTGCCTCCTTTACTGTTTTTCTTCATCCAAAACTTCATCCTGAACAACACAACGCTATGATTGCACTATAGCAAGCATAAAACTGGATGTACTGATCACACACATGTAAGTCGTCACTGGTAGTTTATGGTTTTCATTTGTTTTTTCAACATTTCTTGGAAGTTAATTTTTAATTTGATTCCCTTGGTTAGATAAGTTCCTAAGTGATATAGCTAGTACCAAATACTTTCCTATACTGCATTTTAATTTGCCTTCTATAGACATTTTTTAGCTTTGTTAAATGAAACTCAACTGTAGATACTGTGATACCTGAAAAGATTATTGAGGTGAGATCACACTATTATTATGTTAAACTGTGACATATTCAGAAGAGACAGACATGACGGATGATAGATAGACCAGTAAACATACAGATAATAGCTAATAGCAGGCAACATCTATTGTTATATACAAGTGCCCTAATTAGATAGTGTTTTAAAATTTTATTTATCAGTAAGTATAAAGAAAACTAACTGTATACCCCATACAGTGTCAATATTAGAAAACAGCATTTATATTCATTCACAGACAAATAAATCCTAAGGTACACCAAGGTGTGGATTGTATACGTCAAATAAGCAAGCACAGGTTATACATGGATATAGGCTGAATTTTTGGGTAAATTATTCTGTTTTAATGCTTTTTTTTACCAACCATGATTATTGTTTTAAATCAAATACAATCTGATAAAATTTTTGTAATACAAAGTGTACCTGTAACTATTTTATGGTAGAACAAAGTCTTTAAAAATACTTTACACTGCAAAAGAAAGCAACAGACTAAGTAATGGAAAGGGGTGCAAGAACAAGCTAATATACTTACAAGTATAACTGCAGAAATACAAGTCATGATGATACAAAGAGCGAAGAAAATATTCACAGGTTTTGGAGGTAAATTTGGAAAGACAAAAGCACTAATAATTGTTACCTGTAAAAAAAGGAAATCACACAGAGATAAAAGTTGGAGCAAAGCAGTTTTGGAAAGGTGAAAAAAAAAAAAAAAAAAAAAAAAAAAAAAAAAAAA
>JANRMT010062792.1:31494148-31524806 GCA_026402145.1 Polypterus bichir lapradei | reverse complement strand
AAAAAAAAAAAAAAAAAAAAAAAAAAAAAAAAAAAAAAAAGAAAAGTGCTCTGGAATATGAAATCCAATGCACAAATTATTCCTTAACCAGTTATTCAGAAAAATAAAAATAAATAAATAAAATACATATGGAATAGACTGAAAACACCAATTTCTTATTTGAAAGTCATGTTATTCAGAACTGCTAAACTGGAGAATAAATTTATAAATACTTACAAGTACTAGCAATAATGTTAACCCACCAACTATTAAGTTGATGATCCGATCCTGCAAGGCAAGAACATGCAAAAATCATTAATTGGCAACACAAAAGCAAGATTGCAATTCGAAAATAAGAATATAATTAGACAACATAAATCAAAAAACATATACTCCAGGTTATATGTTGAAGTAGCCATAAATAAAAGGCTGATAAGTTATGTAACTGTTTTTGTACTTTTTTTTAAACTTCTACAGAGCTATTTTAGGGAAAAAAGACAAGATCACATCCATTGACCATTCAATTCAAAGGTTACTTCTACCACCATCTGTAGACAAGAGACAAGAATTTAAATTTGAAATTAAAACTGGAGGAGAAGAGTCTTTCATATACTTTTGAGCAGAGTTCTAGTATGTCCAACACAGTGTTTAACTATAGTATTTAATCAATTCAAATGAAAATGAAGTGTGAAGCTATGCTGTTAATACAATACAAAGTTTTAGCAAGACAATAACCATTGTCCATAATAGGGTACTGGTTTCTCCAGACGTTATTTCCTGGCTTACACTCCTATATCCCAATTCTGAATTGACCATGTGCAAGTGAATATTAGAGCCCTGCCCCTTCCAAAAGGGTTGGTTCCTTTCTTATGTTCAATTGTTGGGTCCACCATATCCAAGACCCAGAACTATATTACACTGGTTATGGGTTTGAGAATCTTCAATGAAACCAAAAGGATTCCTAGTCATATTTAGAAATCTGTTAAAGCAAAATCAGTTGACATTTCAAGTGGGTTGTGGGGTTGATCTTGCAACTGATTTTGGGCTGTGGATCAAGTCATGCTAATACTGGAACAGAGTAACATATAATGCTTTTCAGAAACAATGTCCACAAAGATAGCCTAAAAACACACCAATCAGGTTTACTTTACTTTTGCTGGAAAATAGCATACCTGAAAAAAAAGGCTGCTGAATTTGCAGATTATACTCAAATGCTTGACATAGCTATACAAGCAATTTTTAGTTTAGGTAAAATATACTTTTCAGCAATATTTTATAAAGGCCTAATAGCACAATGTTTGTTTTGTAACACCAATCAGCTCATTGGAATACTGAGAGGATTTGGTGTTGAGAGATTATGTAGACATGAAACAAATCATGGCCCCAAGTCCACTCATACATTTTGGACTCCTGCATTTATTTACAAAAGCCAAATGCAGTACTGCTGTTTTCAGATTTAAACTGGGAATAATTTTGACAAAAAATTTAAATTCAGTAGTGATATTAACCACAAGAGTGCTGCCTGGATGCAAGACAACAATCTGTCCCTAATCAAGACAGGGTGAGTTGAAGTGATGCTGCCCGCATTGTAATATATATATTAATAGCTGTTTAAGCAATGCCCAACAAAACATGCAAACAAACTGAAAGTATGCAATATAATGCATGCACACTCATTTCTATAAAGGTGCCCAAACTAACTGACAGTACTGGTAATACAACTGAACCTGGAAAAAACAAATTATCAAACATATGCAATAATCTATAGAAAGGCGTTATTAAAATATTCAGAAATTAAACGTGCACTCTCTGTGATAATTTGCATAATGTATACCTACCAGGTTACACTCAAAAAGTTGGAAACTGTGGAACTTTATCAATGCAATGCATTGCTCTTTTCATTTATTAGAATCTGTAAAAAGCTTTTCTGCAAGTGGCAATTGCTGAACTTAAAAAAAAGTTTTAAAACCTATGTATATAAAGACTTTCAAATCAGGTGTTTACTTTAATAAAACAACTTCTTACACACAACAAGCAGAAAGCAGACATTTGTTTTGTCATGCTTACTTTGATTGCATAGTTTGAAACAAAGTATTCTGGTATAATGATGTCCCTTCTAGAATGCTGCCTTCTTTGACACAATCGCAGTGATGTTAATCATCATCAAAAGTTTAGAGAACAAATACACTATAAGTACTCTTTTTGCACAGTACCATGTATTATATATGCATTTAAACTGTAATCAGGAATGATATTAAAAAGTCAAACTAATAATGCAAACCCTAGCAGATGTTTCTCCAAATAATGGTCTGTTATCCATCACGTTGGTCCCATAAGTCCTGGTTGTATAATCCTCCATTTTAAGGTTATTCTTGAGAAGCTCCTGTATAAGGGACTTTCTTGGAATCACAGCAAAAAGGCTCCTAAGATTGCATGTCTGAAGAACATTTCTGAAGAAAGTACTTGCTTATGTAAACTGCATTTGTCAAAGAAAAATTGCTGGCCTCTTGGAGACACGTTGTTGTTCTTATCTTCCACTCATTTTCCCTGCAAGCAAATATATCAACCCTTAACCAGCTGGAATAAGATAATCACACATTTGCTTTATATCATCAAATGTATTTGCAAGTACTTAATACAAAAAATTAGCTAGAATGTTATAACATTTTATAAAATTGTACAGAACATGAACTAGAGAAATCAGATTGACAGTTTTTACGAATAATCTAAACAAACCTTTTGAAAACTTTTACAATTGTACAGTAAACACTACTTATTGTGATGTATAAACTCATTTTAAGCCAGACGGATTCAATTTTTTCTGTCCTGGTTTAGGGTAACTGACAGGATAGAAGACCTGTCTCAACTCCAATGCTGTTTACATATATGCAGTTTGTTTCCTGCTATTAATTTTTCTCCAAACCAAAATAAAACGCCAAAATGTGAAAACAGAGCTCTATTCAAATAATTTAATTCAATCTCTAATGTGATCATCAAGTACATCAGTGAAATTTAACAACTTATCGACAAGCAATAAATAATCTGCCACTTCTGAGTTTACAGTCAAAATGAAATACACAATTTTGGGATGCTGCAGAAAACTGGCCAGAGAATAACTATAATACAACTGGAAAATTGTGAAAATCTACACAAGGTATGATCAGGTCCCAGAAGCTACAAGCTAGCTGTACTACATACTGCACAACCATGTCATATTTTAAAATATATAAAAAAAGGCATTGTTCCAATATTTAATAATCCAACTCTTTCCAGATATTCACATAAATGGTATTTTTTTCTAAAATTGCAGAAAAAGAATTGTAGGACAATCAATATTCCTTAAAAGAACGTGGACAATCGTCTGGACTAGATTCAGTTATAAAAAACTAGCCGTCCCCTGCAGCTCCGCCCGCGTAGAAGTCAAACAGAACAACGAGGAAGGCCCTGCCTGTCTCCCTACTCCTGATGTCACGCTTCTCTTCATTACTTTACAATACATAAGCATTCCTAAAGCCTGCCAAGGTTTACATGTATCATTAGTACTGGGATAATGGTTTTCCAATTTAACCTCATACCAATATATAGACACTTTCATTGCCTATATTTATTGTATGTTTCTCAATTGCTGTACCAAAGTACATCCCTGCACTCCTTGAGTAAATTTCTGTCACCTTTGATCCAAGTCTTTTTTGGAAAACAATTTGCACATGTTCTTATACAGATTGATTTAGAGGTAAACATCATAAAGGTAATACAGATTCATTTTCATGTTTAACTCTCATACCATTTTAAAATCAGACATACAATGCTTTATCTGCTTTAGATGAGGCAAAATGAAAAGCGATTCCCAGGTGAATGGGCAAAAGGTTTCCATATCCAATATTGCCCAATCTCATAATGAATAGTTTATACAGTGCAACTAAATTTTAAACAGCCAGCTTCCACAATTCAGAGGAAAATTTTCATCATCTGCTCAGGCTGTACATACTACATGGTGACATGGTACTTTGGTTTTCAATTAAGAGCTAGCACAGATATTCAAACATAAGTGTGTAGTTTTACAGATTTGCTCATTCTAAGAGCTTATTTATACTTACTGTGTGAAGCCTACAGAATCGACAACCAAAACACATTCCTACTTGGTTGCAGCTCCTTCGATCAGCGGATCGAGATTCTCCTAGTCAGTAAGTGACAGTTTTTGGTTAACATTGCATGCCTAACCATGTCACAGCTGAGGAAGTGAGCCTCTGCTGGTGGAAGAGTTGTACCTGTAATTCTAGACATGAACAGGAAAAAAAAAAAAGTGAAGCTGGAGTGTTCAAAAGCGGCGAAAGAAGGGCAAGTGCAGTATTCTCAGGAGTGGGGGACCTACATGATGCACTTTTTCATGTTTATTATGGTCTTTGGTGAGAGCTGTTAACATCAATATCAGCCCTTCATTCGTCATTCTGGCTCACACATAACCAGCCTCTCCTTGAAATTCACCACTTTTGATGCAGTAGTTAGAAAAAATTCTGCATGCTACGCACAGCAAAAACCCAGAATGCAAGGTTGTGCCTCTTTGTCCAATGTTATTTTTGCCACATTTTTGCACAATAGCTTACTGCACTGCAACTTTCTCTCACCCGTTAAATATTCTTATTAATGATCACAGTTAGACACAGAATTGCCCACTGCTGTAATGTGTGGACTACCACAATGCCAACCTGTCAACCTCTTACTAGTTTTCTCTCTCTCTTTTTTTTTTTTTTTAAAATATATGCCAAGCACTGCACCACTTTTTGTTGTTATCCGCAACACATGTACATGTACAAGATAAATTCAATTTGGAATTACAAAAATTATTGTTGGACCTAAATTTTTAATTTTAAAATGAACATTTTCCAAGTAAATTTAGATGCTTTAACAGCTTTGTTTCTTAAATTAAGCAGTTCTTACAGTGGAGCAATTGCAGTGAAATGCGTAGTCTTGACTGCCTTTTAAATACTTCGAAAAGAATTAATGGTCAGAATGTCTTTTGTATGCTATTTCTTTAAATTTATAATGGTATTGATAAATGTTACTTTGAATTTAAATGCTCATCAAAAGACAAAAATGACTAAAGGAATAAACACCAATACCATATTTTTGACAAGGATATAGATCGTGATTTATTACCAAATAAAGAAAGTGATATTATGTTGGTGGTATAATAAAGCAATTATAATTATTAATATATATTATAATATAATAAACAATCCTGATTAGAAGCCACATTTTTAAAATGCATGAGAAAAAAGAAAGAAAAAATACTTACTAGCAGAAAATACCTACCATTTAAAAAAATGCTTCAATTAGTCCCGATTGAACCCCTTTGTTAAAAAAGTTGAATTAATCAAACATACTGCATTTTTTAGTGTTCATTTTGACTGTGTCTAAATAATAACCAACAAAAGTCATTTGCATCTATTTTTATTACTTAAAAGAACCACCCTGTTCACTCACTGAAACATAACACCCTCCTATTTCCATCTTACCCTACTAGTCACATCTGACTAGTGTGGGTAGGGACCCAGCTTTCAGGTCTAATTCTGTCTTTTCTGTTGTGCAGCTTCCTCTTTCCTATTTCTTTATATTGATCAGTTAAGTTTCATTTTCTTTTGTGCAATCATTACCGATGCTAAACACCTCAATTTAACTCAGTTTTTCATTTTACTTTTACAGTATTTTTAAGATGACTTTTTTCTTTTCCTTGCAGTAACTAGGTGGTTCAAGTTATGAACACAATTTCATGTACCACAAGATTATGTGGGCTCCAAATTATTATTCCCAATGTTATTTTTGAATAAGGATCACAGTTACCAAAATATTTAACAAACAATATGTGATAACTTTTTGATGAAGTAAAAAATAAATAAATAAATAAAAACTGCTTCAACTTTCAAAACACATTTTACTATTACGCCGTGTGTATATATATATATATATTTTTTTTTAAACTACATTGAACAAGGTGCCATCGCCAGCAAAGAAAGGGGGTACTAGTAAACTATCTGCCATGACAAAGAGAGCTCAGTAACCATCTGCAAATCTCTTTAAATAGTGGAAGAACGCAAATGACCCACTGGGAAACTAATAAAGTCATAGCATTGTATTTTTACGACACAGGAGTAAACTGAGACTTCAGTATTCATTTCTAGATTCTTTTCTGCTGGTCTTAGTTTCATCCAACCTAAAATGAAGTCTCCGTTTGGTTTAACTTCACCCTTATCCTGAGCATGATTTCATCCATTTTCTACATTTGCAGTATCTCCTTAAATAATTTAAGGAGGAGGATGCAAAGACATGAGCACTTATAAGACAAACCCCTGCTTAATTTAAAAGATACTGTAGACCATTAAATACCATCCATTTTCATTTTCAGATTATTTACAAATTAAACTAAAAAAGTACAACAACACAATTTATGCAGAGTTAAAAACAGTTCAGATGTGGTGGCCAGGTATGAATTGCAAGACCCAAAATAACTATACAAGAGTCACTAAGTAGAAGGAGCTCTTCATCTAGATAGATAGATACTTTATTAATCCCAAGGGGAAATTCACATAATCCAGCAGCAGTATACGGATACAAAAAACAATATTAAAGAGTAATAAAAATGCATGTAAAAACAGACTAATAATAATCCCGCTAATAATAATATTAGCATTTACTCCCCCGTGTGGAATTGTAGAGTCGCATAGTGTGGGGGAGGAACAATCTCCTCAGTCTGTCAGTGGAGCAAGACAGTGACAAAAGTCTGTCACTGAAGCTACTCCTCTGCCTGGAGATGACACTGTTAAGTGGACGCAGTGGATTCTTTATGATTGACAGGAGTTTGCTTAGTGCCCGTCGCTCTGCTACAGATATTAAACTGTCCAGCTTTATTCCTACAATAGAGCCTGCCTTCTTAGCAAGTTTGTCCAGGCGTGAGGCATCCTTCATCTTTATGCTGCCTCCCCAGCACACCACCGCGTAGAAAAGGGCACTCGCCACAACGGTCTGGTAGAACATCTGCAGCATCTTATTGCAGATGTTGAAGGATGCCAACCTTCTAAGAAAGTATAGTCGGCTCTGACCTTTCTTACACAGAGCATCAGTATTGGCAGACCAGTCCAATTTGTCATCCAGCTGCACTCCCAGGTATTTATAGGTCTGTACCCTCTGCACACAGTCTCCTCTGATGATCACGGGGTCCATGAAAGATCTGGGCCTCCTAAAATCCACCACCAGTTCCTTGGTCTTGCTGGTGCTCAGGTGTAAGTGGTTTGAATCACACCATTTAACAAAGTCTTTGATTAGCTTCCTGTACTCCTCCTCCTGCCCATTCCTGATGCAGCCCACGATAGCAGTGTCATCAGCGAACTTTTGCACATGGCAGGACTCTGAATCGTATTGGAAGTCTGATGTATATAGGCTGAACAGGACCGGAGAAAGTACAGTCCCCTGCGGCGCTCCTGTGTTGCTGACCACAATGTCAGACCTGCAGTTCCCAAGACGCACATAGTGAGGTCTGTCTGTAAGATAGTCCATGATCCATGTCACCAGGTGTGAGTCTACTCCCATCTCAGTCAGCTTGTCCCTAAGGAGCAGAGGTTGGATGGTGTTGAAGGCGCTACAGAAGTCCAAAAACATAATTCTTACAGCACCACTGCCTCTGTCCAAGTGGGAGAGGGATCGGTGTAGCATATAGATGATGGCATCCTCCACTCCCACCTTCTCCTGGTATGCGAACTGCAGAGGGTCAAGGGCATGGCGGACCTGTGGCCTCAGGTGGTGAAGCAGCAGCCGCTCCATGGTCTTCATCATATGCGACGTCAGAGCAGCAGGCCTGAAGTCGTTCAGCTCACTAGGACGTGGTACGTTTGGGACTGGGGTGATACAAGATGTTTTCCAAAGCCTCGGGACTCTCCCTTGTTCCAGGATCAGGTTGAAGATGCGCTGTAGAGGACTCCCCAGTTCCAACGCACAGGCCTTCAGCAGTCATGGCGATACACCATCTGCACCCGCTGCTTTGCTGGCACGAAGTCTCCTCAGCTCTCTGCTCACCTGTGCATTACAGTTTACATGTTTTCACATAATTTGCAACTTTCAATTAGAGAGTTGTTTTGTAAAATTTACCTTGAAAATAGAATTTACTGTTTGTATGGTTAACAACAGCAGTATCCTGTGAGCTACTGACCTGAGGAACACTAATCGTTGTACTAAAGAAATACATTTTCAGGAAACAGGTCAAATAATCAGTTTTATTTAAACACACATAAAAATGATTTCTAGCATTAATGGGTTTAAATAGGTAGAAATGTACTTGGGTATTATTCACAAATTTAATAATTCTCATTAAACTAGCAACATTAAATATTTCTTGCAGAAATGATCTATTGGATTTAGTATTAAATTGTTCCATTACTTCTTTTGTGGTTATACAATTATTAAAGCTATAGTGTGGTTTTTAGAACACAAAAGGTGGAAATAACATTACATGAATCCCTCAAATACAGGATACAAGGCTCAATCCAAAATTAGAAATGGCTGAAAGAGCAAACGCTTAAGAGAAAATTAAAGAGATTATATAGAAAATTACATACTTAAGTGCTAAGTCAATGCACTAGCCTGAAAGTCTATGACATTAGATTTTATTACTTGACTATCTCAAGTAAATTTTTCATTAACCAATCCATCCATCTATAATACCACCTACTTAATCAAATTCAGCGTCATGGAGGTTGGGATCTAATTCAGCAGCATAAGACTCAAAGCAGGAACTAATCTTTCTTAGGGTGTCACTCGGACACACCCATATTCACCTATACGAGGCAGATTAAGTCCATCTTTATTTTAGATCACTTTTCACAGCAGCCAGCATCACAAGGTGCATTTCAAAGTAAAAAATAGTAAATAATAATGAGGATAATAAAGCAAGCAAAAAAAAAAAAAAAACACACACAACTCTGCTATACAAGACGGAGTTGTTAAATTATAAAGTACTAAGCTGCATCATATGCTATTAAGCAGGTAATTCCCAAACTGGTTTTGCAGTGACACATGCTTAGAATTTACACACACAAAAATGTAATTTAAATGCCCTCTTGTATAAGAGCATATTTTGAAAGATGGAAATGACACCAGTAACTAAACATTCCAGTTATGATACGTATGATGCCCTGGGTGCCCGCAACCTTGTCATCTCCGGCCTCCTGGGACATAAATACTGTAGTCCTGAACTGAGACAGACTAGGACAATAAGGATGCTAACAAGGTCAGTGCAAAAGTGCACAGAGCTTATATTTACAATCAAGAGTCCAAAAAGTGCAGTGCAATTATTCTAATAAATAAATAAATCAATCAATAAAAACTGTGCATTTCTGGAAGTTAAAATCAAATCAAACAATTTCAATAAACAAATTAAAGATCAGGATTAAAAGCAAAAACTCAGAATCCGCTAATCTTTCCATCTTGCCTTTTGAGTCCCAATATGCCTTTCTATCAGTCCAGTCTTCCCTGCTCACCATACTGGCCTGCTCAGCACAGCCAAGACACCAGTGAGCATGGTCAACCATCTTTGGCACTTGTCCTCACCACCATTCTTCAGCATACGTAGGGACCTAGTGAAGCTGCTTCTTCATCCAACCATCATCTTTCATGACATGTACGACAACCATCAGAGCCATTAGCTGCTACTGCTTCTAGCATAACTCAACAGGAGCAACTCCAACATTAAAGTGCTGTTCCTCTCCCTCTACTCAGGTCATCTTGATCACCATGCTTCTTTTCCTCCACACTGGCTCACACCCAATCCTGGCATTCTCTCTCTCTTTTCATCTCCATCATGGTTTTACCTCTACCCTTTCTCTGTCTTTTTTCTTTTCTCTTTCACACTTCCCTTTTTGGTTTTTAATCAAATCTTTTTATACCCTGCAAGTGCAGGTGCACCAAACAATCCACGAAGACTTAATGAGGGATGGCCGCATGAACTACATTTATGCACATAACATGCATTTAGAGAATTCCCTCATTAAGTTCTCTGCATTTGATAGCTTTCTTCCTGCACACTTACACTCCTGGGCTCTGAACTGCACCCCTACTAAAAGCCGTGCACCACCACTGATCACTGATTCCCTTTACCACATTAAGGTTCAGGTCGTAATTATTTTCTGACATAGTTACACTTAAATAAAAAAAAAAATACAAGTAGCTACAATTTTTCAAATATGTGTTGAATCATTTTTGGTTATTAAGGGGCACCTGATGTCTACCTTTTCCTTCACATGTTCAACACACATAAATTAGCTCATATCAAAAAGAGTCAATTAAAAATAACAACTGATCCAATTCCATGTTCACACTCCAACCCATTAGTCAAAAGGATATATCCACTGCTCAGACTGGTAGAATCTGAAAAACAGTGAGATTGAAGAGTCTGTCAGGAGGAAATGTTTTCAGTGATTCATCAAGTGTCCAGCCAGAGATCAAACTTTATTTGCACTTCAAACACAAGGTTATAATCAGTTGATATTTTAATGGAGACACAAATAATTAGCCTTCCCTATGCTCTGGTGTTCACTGTTTGCATCTGTTTGTCTGTGCCTACAAGGCAGCGGAACATTATGGAAGAAATTGACTTTCAGTTTTGGGTTTCCGTAGCGGACCTGAATAATGCATTTTTCTACCTTCAGTCAGATCTTATGAGAAACAGTCTTCTTTTCACCATTTTAATTAAGCTGAAACAGACTCTACTAATGGAGAAGTAAAAGTAAATGAAAAGGCTCTCTTTCCCATCTATGCTACATTCACATATATTAATAAGATGAGAAAGTTAATGTAGCAGATGGGTTGTTGGAATTTAGTAAAAAGTGCAGGAGTTTATGTGAATGTAATGCGTAAAGATCTGGGACTTTTATCCATCCACCCATTATCCAAACCGCTATATCCTAACACAGGGTCACGGGGTTTCTACTGGAGCCAATCCCAGCCAAAACAGGGCGCAAGGCAGGAACAAACCCCGGGCAGGGCACACACACACACACACACACACATACATACACCAAGCACAAACACTAGGGACAATTTAGGATCGCCAATGCACCTAACCTGCATGTCTTTGGACTGTGGAAGGAAACCGGAGCACCAGGAGGAAACCCACGCAGACACGGGAAGAACATGCAAACTCCACGCAGGAAGGACCTGGGAAGCGAACCCAGGTTTCCTTACTGCGAGGCAGCAGTGCTCTGGGACTTTTAGTTAAGATTAATTCAGACAGTCTTTTTTTTCTTGTTTTTTGGTGTACAGAACAATAGTTAGTAACCACTAAATATCATGATTCAAATATTCTTCATGGTGGGCTCTATTCCTTTAAATATATATTCCCATTCAAAAAGTTAAATTTTATTTAGTGTCAAAGACCAAAGTAGTGTTGATGATTCCCATCCAATTTAGTTACACTTTGGATATAATCTAGCAGCGCTCCCAGTGCTTACTTCCATTTCTTCTCGCAGCACAAAATACTTTAGTAGTGCTGAATCCGAGCCAGACAATATGCCAAACTTCTTTTAAATAGCAATAGCCAGTATTTGATGCCTTGCTGTAATGATACAAGCTTAAAATATGCAATACTCTTGTTCATCTTGCAGTCTTTCCTGCCATTTAGCAAATGGGATCAACCAAAACCATACTATACCATTTTCTAAGTCTGCCGAATCCTAAGAATTGTCGTGAAATTGTCGTGAAATCACAGGGTGAACACAAAAACACACAGGTTAATTTAGTGTTGCCAATTCAGATAAACTGCAGGTCTTTGGATTGTCAGAGGAAACCAGTGCAGACACAGGGAGAACATGCAAACTTCATGCAGGGAGGACACAGGAGGTGAACTCTGCTCTCCTTAATGTGTGGCAGCAGCAATTACCACTGAGCCACAGTGCTGCATCAAACAAAAAACAAAAAAATCTAGGAAACATTTGTTGCTGCTTAAGATACTCTTGGTATTTTTCAAGTCAAACTTATTTCTTCACAATCATTGCATATATCTATTTGCTGCATGAAGTTGTGTTCTAAACTTAAAATAAAAAAAATTAAAAAAAAACAAAAAAAAAAAAAAACAGCTTGCTATAGCATTTTATAATGGAGATTATGGGTACTGGTGTCCCTTTATGAATAAAAAGGCTTAATATATAAAGTGATAAAAGGTCCGTCTATCCATCCGGTATCCATGCCCTTGCCCAAGTATAATATGAACAGGGCTAGAATGTTCAATGAAGAAAGGCAACAAGACAGACAAAGAAGAGGGATGTCAGGGCTAGAATGTCTGATGAAAAAAACAACAACAATGTACCAAGAAAGAAGGAGGCAAAAGGTGGAAATTGTGAAAACGAGGTTCATAAATGCACGACGTGACTGAAACAGACAGACTTATTATTGTACCATTATGCCCGTTTTAATAAATGAACATTATGCTAGGCTATGTAATATATACCATGATTGTGACTTTTAAAACCAAAGTTTGTTTTTTGCACTACACACACCACCATAGAGTGGGCTGCTGATTCTTGCTGAAGGTAGCACATTTGAAAAAAACAAAGAAAAGAAGCAGTGTATGTCCTCCTTCCATTTTGTGGAAAAAGCCCACCCCTGGAGAGTCCTAGTGCAAAAAAAAAAAAAAAGATATAGAAAAATTTGCAAGCCTGGCACTGTTAAGCAAAAACTTGGCTCCACCACTGCACAGCTTTAGAGTGTGCTATGCTAACCATATAATTTTCATGCTTGTTCCATGTCATCATGGGGTGTCCATTTACTGCTGAAAGCAACAGTACAATAATACTCTAGATTGGATGCATTACTGTTTCAATTTGGGCAGTTCATGACCAATATATTGTGTTGTCAAATCATAACCTGATCCAGTTCTGTGCTGTGGGAATACTGGTATACTTTGGGACTTAGTTTTTCAATATTGCACCACCCCCAATGAGTGATAAAACAAACAACATCACTTGTAGCCATTTGCACAATTCATCCTCAAAGTTTGTTAGCCAGTGTGAATTTGGGATCATTACACCATCCAACCATAATAATTCAGACACAAATCTGTAGATGCTGTGATAGTGCACTTCAAGACACAAGCAAAAATACCCAAACACACTAGTACAAAGATAGTTTGCAGTTGCCAGCCAACCTAACTGGCACAATTTTGGGATGTTACAGCAAACTTAAAATATCCCGGTTGACCAGACATGGCAAGATCAAATATAATAATCAGCCTGGAATTAAACACCAAATGATACTGCTTTCAAGCAGTTAAAACAACTATTGTGTCACTTTGCTGCCAACAGTAATAACCAGAAGTACCACTGTATGAAAAAGTATTTCTAAGTATAAAATAGGATCATTAAGTGCTCTTAACTTACGGAAAGCATCCTTCTTTCCCTGTCATTCATATAAATCCAATTTTACCATACCTTATCTAGCAAATTCACATATATGCATAATAATTTTCCTCCTTGGATATAATATTAAGCTGCTATTTTATGCATCTTATTCAGCAGTATACAATGTAAACATTATGTGATGATCATTGTCTGTGTTCATTAGTACAAAAGTAGATTGATTCATTTAGTGAACGTTAGATGGCAAGAACATGTTTTACCTAGAAACACACTAGAAATACAGTATGTAAATCAGAATCCAAGCCCAATGATTATCAGACATTAAGACAATCTAATGTATTTTTTTTATATAACATAAGTTATGTATAGCAGAAAGAATAAAACAAAAACAGAACTGTTTCAGAAAACATGGCATAGCTATTTTGAGTTGGGACAAAGACTTTTCTATTAAGAAATACAAACTACATTGGAGAATGAAATAAAACACTGCCAATTTCCTACACCAAAACCAACTAAACACCTGTTCTATGAATCCTGGGAGGGGGGGGGGGGATTAAGGTACTTGTAATTTTTCTGATGACATAACTTCACTTTCAAATAGTCTTTTATTTTAAACAGAGGCTAGATTAATTTAGCTTAGCCATAGCCTTCATTACCACAATCGCTTGTGATATTTTGTTGAACTAGTTTTGACAATGCAAAAACATTTCAGAACATTTGCAGTAGTTAAAAAAATGCTGCTGTTCTAAACTGCTGAAAATCAATAATTATTTATCCTTTTTATTGATAACCATAATATCATCACTGTAGTCTAACATTATAACAAAATGTTTCACACATTATAAGGTTTTTATTTATAGAAATACGATAGCTAATCAAAAGGTTTTGGAACACAATTTTATGCTAGTAATTTATCACAGAAATATATCAGCATACTCGGTGGTCAACAAGATGTACTGTATTTGCTCCTCATTTTTCTACAGAATCTTTTCAAATTCAGCAGTCAGGCACCAGTGAGATATAAGAGCATGCATCTCCTTCTTGCACTATTCTAAATCCTGCAATTGCAGCCAGAACTTCAATAATCATCTTACTAGTCCTTGATTTTAGAATCAGTCATTCTATGTAATTCAGCGATGCCTAACAATTAATAATGCTTTCATCAACAGCATGATCTGCATATACATTTTGTAACCACCTTTAACTGTTTATCACCGATTCTTGATCTTCCACAAAAACTTAATAGTCATTTTCTAAATGGCACATCATCACACATTGACATTTTAAGGGCCAATTACACACATGCTAGGAAACACTGTTTAGTGGTAGCAGCAAGTGGGACATTCCCAATTAACTACAGAACAAGCTGTACACCACTCCTGTTAGTTTTGACCAAAGAGTAGATAATGTTGCAAGTTTTACAGAATTGCTAAGTGAAAAAAAAAGAGACAACCTTCTTATGATTGGTGGCCTGCAATCATCCTGATTTCAAGTCAGTTTAGCATTAAAGGTCTTCACTTTGTAGAAAATTTTCCTCTAAAGTTTTGTGATAATACAAAATAAATGACAACTTAAACCAAGTAGATTTGCAGGAGCCCCTGGGGTCAGATTAATTCTGCATTTTTTCACTGCAAAACATTTTTGGGTTTTCATTAGTTAACAAAGCCAACCTGTTGTCATTTAAGGAACTGGCTGATAAGACAAGACTGACCATCTTCATGGCTCGGTTGCCTCGGTCAACCCCAGGATTCATTTATTTTAAGGCAAAGTACCTTTGGCATATGACTTACTGATGGTGCAGTGCATGGTGGCTGGCTTGTTTATAAAGGTAATTGGTTGAACCCTCCATTTTTTATGTAGCCTGTACTTCTCATTGAAATATCAATCATGGCATTCATTACATATGCCAGGTGATGATGGGTACCCGCACAGACGCAGGCATCTTACACTTTTCTGACCACCAGAGTGCAGAGGAGAGGCACCACAGTGCTGCACTCACTCACTTAGCACACTCAGTTATGGAGCGCAGGTGGGTCAATGAAGGTCTTTAGCATCGTGACTGTACATGTACGAGGTTAATTTGCATCGTTCATACATGAGTGTTTCAGGGCGACAAACAAGTGAAGTTAGAAGTGCATTCATGAATGCACTTTTTGCAAGATGATTGTAACTTAGGTAAGGTAAATTGTGTAGAAATGTGCGTATACCAGGTGTTATAAATCACTTTTTTTGTACGTTGGAATGATTCCCAGCAGCATAAGGCACAAGGTAGATGCTAACCCTGGAAGGGGTGCCAGTCCACTTCACTTAAAAATCTGTTAATTTAGTTTTGTAAATTAAGCTAACATTTGCCCCTCCTGGACCCTGTGATTATCAGAGGTGACTGTGTGCAAAGGGTGCAGACCTATAAATACCTGGGACTGCAGCTGGATGATGAATTGGACTGGACTGCCAATACTGATGCTCTGTGCAAGAGAGGACAGAGCCAACTATACTTCCTTAGAAGACTGGTGTCCTTCAACATCTGCAATAAGATGCTGCAGATGTTCTATCAGACGGTTGTGGCGAGTGCCCTCTTCTACGCGGTGGTGTGCTGGGGAGGCAACATAAAGCAGAAGGACACCTCACGCCTGGACAAACTGGTGTGGAAGGCAGGCTCTATTGTAGGCATGGAGCTGGACAGTTTGACATCCGTAGCAGAGCGACGGGCGCTGAGCAGGCTCCTGTCAATCATGAAGATTCCACTGCATCCACTAAACAGTATCACCACCAGACAGAGGAGCAGCTTTAGCAACAGACTGCTGTCACTTCCCTGCTCCACTGATAGACTGAGGAGATCATTCCTCTCCCACACTATGCGACTCTTCAATTACACCCGGCGGATGGGCGGTAAACGTTAACATTATACAAAGTTATTGTCTGTTTTACCTGCATTTTTATCAATCTTTAATTTAATATTGTTTTTTTAACAGTATGCTGCTGCTGGAGTATGTGAATTTCCCCTTGGGATTAATAAAGTAACTAACATTTATGCATTTGAAATGAAGAAAAAACTGGAGAACACAGAGGACAGCTCAGGTGGACACAGGACAAACATGTAAATTAGGACTATATCATGGTAGGTAAATTGAAATATTGCTGAAAGTCACAAAAAAAAAAAAAAGTGAATTATTTCTCTACATTAATAAGTTTTGATGTCAAACACTGATTTATTAATAAAACCTTAAGGTTTTATTTTGAAGACATATTTACATTTACAGAAATGATGAAAATCATTTGATGAATATTTAATCAACGGAATAAAACACCATCAGGTCATCCTGCACCTCTCTATATTTTTGCTGGCGCATATTCAAAAATGTTTTCAACCTCACATTGGAACACTTTATTTGCTTTAAGTGCTCTCAGGTGAAGGAAAAAAACAGAAGAAGAAGAAGAAAAAGAGGCAGCTAGCACCATATGTGCATTTTCAAGCAACACAAGAAATTCAAAAACAGCGAGGTCTGAAAACCTTTTGAAAGTAATTCAGGGTAGCAGGCTATACACTACATAGTCACATTATCGTTTTAAAGCAACATAGAATAAACCCATTTCCTTTAATACAAAAGCTTGTTTGCTTGTAGAAATTGTAAATACCCTTTTTTAAAATAAAAAAAAAAGACTTTGTGAAGTTACATTAATGGCAGCTAGAGAAATATCTTGTGCAGAACAGCTACATTAAATTTGTAAAAGTAAAAAGGATGACAAAAAAAAAAAAAAAAAAAAGAGGAAAAATATCAAGATGCAGGATACAGACTTTTTTAGATGTACTATATACACTGTGCTTGCATTCTACAACATATAAAATACCAGTACTCATTTGTTTTATTATTTATTTATCTGTGTTGGATCTTCCCATTTTATAAAACTCCCTTAACTAAACTGAATATGGATGACATTAATATTAAAGAAGGTTATGCCAATAACCTAGTAGAGCAGATAACATACAGGCGTATCAGCATCTAGTGGTTAACATTTACCACAATGTACAGATGCAATCTCAAAATGACCTGAAAAAAGTTAAAAAAAAAAAAAACACACACCACATGCAGTGTTCATATACTGTACTGGCAAGTGTTTTGATGTCTGTAATCATTTATGGAGAATATTCTTACTTCCATCTTATGTTTAAATACATCTAAATTAGCTTACTTCTATGGGAACATTTTTTTTAATCATTTCTTTTCTTACATTCTGCCAGGTTTTCAGTTGTGCTAAATGCTGCAAAAAGAGTGAAAATGTCCTTGTCTCACTAACTTTCTCTACTATGTCTTTAGTACTGTGGCCCAAAAAACTGCATTAGACTTAGATGGTACGGTAGGCAAAACCTCATGTAATATAATGCTCATGATACAAGATGCTATATTAATAAAAAAAAACATTGCTTAATCCAATTATGGTAAAACAGTAGGACTACACAAGTTTGGAAGAAGTTGTTTTAAACAGACCAATCAGTTCCAAAAAGATCAAGAATCTCATTCAACTAGATTCTTCATTAGGGACATTTTCACAAGGCAATCAAGCTTGACAACTGTCCAGACTGTCACAATTTTGTATGAAGGTCGTATATTAAAATTAATACATTTTATTTATATAAGCACCTTTCCCATGCTCAAAGTTATTCGCAGAGATTTATAATAAACTGGGAAAAAGCAGAAAAAAAAAAAGATCAAATACACAAACGCTGGATGCAAAATAATATCAGCATAAAACACTAAATAAAGATAAATACATAAAACACAAAGTGTTGAATCAGGATAAGAGACAATAAACCAGTATAAAATACAAATACTAAAAGAAAACCCTGAACAAATAACTTGTGATACATATTCAAATTATCTTGAGCAGCTGGACAGAGAGGGTAAACTGAAAGGAAGGTCTGAAAGTCAGGGTTAGTTACGTCTTCCTGAACAAATGAGTTTCCTTTTAAAAGAATGAATCATGTCAGCTGATTGGGAGGTCATTCCAAACTCCTGGTACTATAGACCTGAAGGCTACATCACCCAAAGAGCACAGTTTAGTTTGGGGCACAAGATGTTTGCCGGAATCAGTGGACCCTAGTGGGTGAACAGGAACATTGTGATGGAGAAGGTTACTCATGTTGTCCAGTGTGAGGCTATTTAAAGCTTTATAGGTTGTGAATATATATTTAATCTTATGTGCTTGCTGCTATGGATCTGTGTAAATAGTCTTACAGCAGAGTTTTGAAGCAAACTGGAGTTATGATAACTGATTAGAGGAACACATGCGAGCAGGTAGTTATAGTTGATATGGGATGTAATAAAGGCATGGACCAATTTCTCAGCATCAGAAAAGGGGAGGAATGAGCAAACATTGCATATGTTACAGAAGTGGAAGAAAGAATGTCTCTTAATGTGGTTTATGTGGACAGAATAAGAAAGGGAGGAATCAAAAATGACAGTAAGATTCTTTGCGGAAGGTGTGATGATTTCAACACCAATAGTGATTGAAAAGAAGCTCATTTTCTTAAGTTGAGCTTTAATGCCAATCGGAACGGCTTCAGCATTGTTGCAGTTTCATTTTAAATAGTTATGTCACACTTTTTACAATGAAAAACTTCTGAGACTTATCCACAATAAAATGACTCCCCAGTCCAAAGCTGCAAATAATATGGCCAACAGGAAGCATGTAGATGCAAAACAGCAGAGGGCTGAGGACAAAGCATTGAGGAACTCCTTCTGTGACTGAAGCTGTGCAGGTCCTGCTTGTTGTCAAGACTAAAAAACGTAAAAATGTTTATTGGTCAGATAGGACTTAAGCCATTGAAGGGCAGTGCCCTCCCGATACCCTGAATGTTCTTCATTCTCGACAGTTGAATATCCTGCACTGGGGTCTAAAAGAATTAATGTGCTGGTTTGCCCAGAGTCTGTTGCCATAAGCAAATCATTAGTTACGTAAAGCAGTGCAGTGCCCTGAAACCAGACTGTTCAGGTGTTCCTCATGCATTTTTCTCCTACATTCCAAAAAGGTGTGTTAAGAGAACCACTGACTTTAACTTGCTGACATACGGTTGTGTATGACAGAACAAGATCTTGCCCACCTTGTGGCTTACGTTGGTTTAAAAACTAGTTGCTTTGATGGGTTTTCTCACCTGCCTATTAAACATACAGGACAAACAGTACAGAAGTGAGTACATAAAATAGATTGATTAAACAGGTTGATCAACACTGATCGTGCTGAAACCGAGTATTTCAAATCACCTTAGCCAGGTAATTAAACAGGGGACTGCCATTAATTATTCTTCTAAGTCTCTTCTCTGTGTAATGCACTTTGATTCTCCAATCTGGTTAGGCGTTTTCTGGAAGCCCGAGGAAAGAAGCTATACGGAAGAATTCCAGATGGATAGTTGCTCTCTGAGGCACCTTCATCTGACAGTCTTTGTTCAAGTACATCTCTTACCATTAAACAGGAATTAGGCAGGTGCCAACTGCAAAAGTAATAGGATCATGGTTTTAACACCGAACGTTTGCTACTCTGGATATAGACACAGCCCGTCGGCAGACGTTAAGCTGTCTGCTTAGCCGACTGCCCAGGTCAACTGCGTGTGCTCCAAATTGCGTGCTCCGGAGACACATGGGCGGACTTGGCAGCCACCACCCGAGCAGGCACGCGCCACAATAAAGTCCCGCAAAACAACTTGACAGTCGCACAGTGCTCTTCATTCACTACCACGGAAACTCAGCAAAATTCCAACCGTCAACAATGCGAAATTTAATTTAGTTTGAGAAATATGCCCGGTTACAAAACCAACAATAAATCCCTTGTTAGAAAAACACGAGTAACTAATAGTCCACATACTCGAGAGTCATTACGTAGGCCCTTGAAAATGCTGCCTAATGCGATTTAACATTAAGGCGATATTTATCTGATTAACAAAAATGAGAAATAAATCACTTTAGTGACAGGACTGGATTTAACCCTTTCTTCAGGTTGTGTTTCTTCACCCCCCTCCACATCGTAAACAAGGTTTCACTATGAATGTGACAGTCCAATAATGCGGACTCGCCCATCCCTGGTACACGTTACAACTTGCAACATAATAAAACAGGTAATTTTCAGTGTGTGAAAAATGAACAAAAACAAAAAAACTTACCAAAATAGATACATCTAAAAACGTTTGATGTGTTTTCGTATCCTGAGCTGCACCAACCGCTGAACTTAACAGTGAATCGGGTCAGCTGGTAAATTAAGGGCGCACGCGCTTAAAGGCGACGTCTACGGAGCCGAGATTCTTTTATGTCGACAAATATTTTAGGATTGGAGCGTTAAAAATCAACTCGCCACTCATCAGGTCAGTATTGTTCGTTAAATAAAAATTAGTTATACAAAATATAATGTTTAAAGTTTATTGTTACTTATTAACTTATATACCCTACAGCCACTTTAAATATGTACACAAACAGTTGTGCTAAAAAAGTAAGTATACCACATGAAATGTTTTTTTCTTTTTTAACATATGTGGACATATAAAGATTTGATCTTAATTTAGACAGTATCTCTAGATAAGGATGATATAATATAACAAACATCATGCCACATTATATCAGATAAACTTTATTAATCCCTATCGGAAATTCACATGCAAAAAGTATCAGAAACATAAGAACAAGGATACAGACTCACAGGACAAATAATACAGCCAATCAAACAATCGATATGTAAATAAATATTGTTCAGATATTTCAAAATGGTGTTTCAAAATAATCTTAATGAGTGCCCTGGGATGAAGCATTGAAATGCCTGATGCCAGTGGACAAAAAAGACACCTAGAGGCGCTTATTATCACACCATGGTGTAATGTGCCTGCGGCTAAAAATGCTCCAAGAAAGGAGGAGAAGGAGATTTTTCATAATGGCATCCAGTTTTCCCATTATCAGCTTTTCCACAACAGCTTCCAGTTTGTTTAGGGTTTGCCCTCATGATGGTGCAGGCTTTCCTGATAAGTTTGTTCAGGCATTGTGCTTCTTTTGAGCTCAAGTTGCTTCCACAGGAGACCACAGCATACACTATCAGACTGGCTACTATGGACTAATAGAACTTTTCCAGTAGTTTGTTGCATGCATAAAAAACCTGAGTCTCCTTAGCAAGTGCAGTCTGGTCTGGCCCTTCTTATACAGTGCCACTGTGTTGTCAGACCAGTCCATTTTGTTGCTTATATGGACCCCTAGGTACTTGTAGCTCTGCACTACTCCCACATCCTCCCCCTGGATGATGACAGGTCTCGGAGGCTCCTTGGTACACCTAAAGTCCACCACAAGCTCTTTTGTCTTGATGATGTTGAGTTTAATGCTGTTGTTCCTACACCACAACATGAAGTATATATGGAAAATGTAAATACCACCCTCACTACCTTAAATACCTAAAACTAGAATCAGGTGTGCTCAGGTGCAAATGGTCAGAACATCATTAGTGAGGATCCTGCCTGAACATGTCAAACTTAAACCTCAGACATTCAATTTGATTTGCTTTTTCTTGTTGAAGTGTTTTATCACCATTCCAAGATCAAAAGAGCTCTATGGCTCATTCAGAATGAAAGTTACAGATACCTAGGACTCTGGGAAGGGATTTAAAAAGATATCCAAACATACTGGAAATCAAAAATTCCACTCTCCAAAAACCATATACCAGTGGAGAAGATATTAAACAACTGCCAACTTGTCTAGGCCAGGCTGCTCAGCAGTTTCACCCTGAGAGAGGGAATGCAAGATGCTAAAAGAACCAAAAACTCCAGGATTTCTTCATGAGACCTACAGGTAGCTCTTGCCGCTGCTGATGTTAAAGTGCATGAAGATGCACAAATTAGATTTACATGGGAGATGTTCCAGAAGGAAACCTTTGTACCCAGAATATTAGGGCAAGATTACAGTTTGGCCATTAATACTAAGGCAAAGACTAAAATAATGTGCTCTGGACACAGGAGGCACAGTACCAGAAGGCATGTTTGGAGCAAGCCAAAGACAACATTTGATCAGAACACCCTGATAACAACTGTAAGACATAGTGGTGGGAATGTAATGGCTTAGAACTGTTTTGCTGCATTAGGGCCTGGGCATTTCACCATCATTTGATCAATCCACTATTGATTCTTCATTGTACCAGAGGGTGATTGATGATAATGTGAGACCATCTGTCATAAGACTGAAGCTCAACCAGAAATAGACCTTGCAACATGACAATGACCCTATGCATACCAGTAAATCCACCAAGGTATGGCTGAAAAAAAAAGGAATGGAGGGTTCTGGAATGGCCAAAATAAAAGCACAGATTTGAGTCCCATCAAGATGCTGTTGAAGGATTTGAAACAAGCTGTAAGTGTACTTACTTTTTCATGCGATTGTATTTTGTACCCTGTAAAGCCCCATTTTCCTTCCAGAACAATTGGGATTCTTCAAGGCATGTATTCAACAATGTGCTGTAATCCATATTTGACAATAATATACCTGCTGTAGTCACAACGTCCTGTTATATCTCACAGGAGTTGAACCCAGCATTGTTCATTGTTCATTAAGAACAAAGTATTAGCCCAAGCTCTCCAAGCTCCTGCACTTTTTGTGTTCTTTCTGCACACCACTGCTTTAATGGGCTGTTATCTGAAAATGTATACATTTTCTATTACTGGTAATATGAACAAGCTTGGTCATTCTCTTCTGATTTCTGTTATTAATACGGCATTTTCATTTACAGGACTGCTGCTCACACCATAATCTGGGAGGTCTAGAGAGTATAATACATGACAATACACATTAGGTGGATACCTACTAGGTAACAGATACTTCTCGCAACTGAGAGAATGTGGTGGATGTTTGCTGACTGGCTGACCAACCGCAAGTGTTACCTGGTGGGTAATCACCTAATAATCAGATTGCAATTCAGGCTTAAAAAAGTATGTAATACTCCAATCTTCACCCTGCCAAATAAGGGAACCAGCTGACATGGTGATGATGTCCGAGATTCAATCCCCAAAAGGAGATGCAAAAAATGAGTACACCTGATGAGCCCCAATAAGAGCAAAACATTTGTGTGTAGTCTTTGTATTGTTTGGCAGATACTGTATCACACATTGTTTTAGTATCTTTCAGAAAAGTGCTTAAAAACATCTTTATAAGTGACAGCTTAATTAGCAGGAAATTTATCATATATATTAACCTTCAGTGGAAGCTAGTGGTGCTGCCTTGCAGCTCCAGAGCCTTGGGTTCAAATCCTGGAACAAACAATTTCCTTTGTTTTGTTTTGATTTTATTGATTTTATTAAAATCAAATAGTATCCCATACAAATAACTCAGGTTTTACAAAAAAAAGGTTTGAAACAAATCAAACCCCACCCCTTTATAAGAGAGCTAGGCCAGCAGAGTAAAACTTAAAGCTAGTAAAAATAAGTAAATAGATAAATTAATAAATGAATAAAGATAAATGGAGTAAAAGAGGGGAGAGAAACTGCTTCCTTAATTTTAATGTCCATCTCTGTCTCCTTGTCCTCGTCCTCAAGCGTCCACAACTCTGGCTGTTTTGAAACAGGAAGACTTTTGTTGTGTGGCACTTGTCTCATTGCAGAGGCAAGGTTTGGTTACTCAATAAACTTCCTGTTCTTGGAAGAAACTCCTGAGACATTTGTCATGCAGAAATAACAATCAATTACATTATCCTTCTGCTCCCACCATATTGTTGGAATGGCAAATGGCATGGATGGATGCACACCCTTCAGCCAAGCTTGCAGACTGGTACCGCAAGACGTACAACATATATGAGGAGCCCATGCTTTATCATGGTCACCAATTTTGCTCCTGCAGTATAACTCATATGCCTTCTTTATGAGTGTGGTCCTTCTCTGATTCTGTGATTTCAAAGTAAACTCACCGCAGATGTAACAAAAGGTGTCATGGCTATTGTGACATTGGTGAAACATTTCATAAAATATAGGACATTAAATTCACGGCCTTGGAACTAAACGGTTTTATTTCTAATGTAATACTCATTGACACGGACATCATTTAGAAAGACTGCAGCTACTACTCACTGCTTCTACTAGGTACAGTATATATAGGGTTGTGTTGCCGTGGAACAAGCCATAGTATTAAAGCTCAAGCACACATGATCAGACAGCTTTTCTTGCAGTACTTTAGCTAAGCAAGTCTCTAGTGTAAATTGCATTGATCATGACTGCAAAATATAATGAATTTGACCATGGAAGATGATGAGCTACTGTCAGGCAGCTAAACCTGAATACCCATGACTATGCAAAACACCCTGATTTGAAAATTTCATAATTTATTATAAAACTAGCTGTTTCATAAAAACCTTGCGTGACAGGAAAATTTTTACATTATTTCTGTGATCAACATCATAAAATCTATCTGGCACACAATAAATTATGAAAAAAATAAAAACCTTGTAAACCACTGCTTCCTGTAATTTCGAATTACCGGTAGATGTATTGGCTAAAAATGGAGGGAAAAAATGTGTATATATTTATGTATGTAGGATTTGTTCTAGGGTTCCGGTAAAATGCTATTGGGATAAGTATTGGTTCCCTGGAAGTTCCTTAGCAATACATACACTTAGAGTTGTATTAAAATTATGTTTAGCTGAAGCAGCCTGCCATTATTTTTAGTAGATTTTATATAAAATACAATAAAACCTTTACAGCTGCCATAGAGCTAAATGATATTATCACCTGTGTTATAAAGCTTTGATTCTTGTTTTTATAAGTTGAAGATAATTTCCTGTAACTATTCTATGTAATGTAATCTTTAAATATAAAACAAAGAAATGTCCGGTCTCCAGCACCCACAACAGGGCTAGAATGGCCAATGAACAAAGGCAACAAGATGCACAAAGAAGGAAAGACATAAGGGCTAACATATCTAGTAAACAGAAGTTCCTAAATACACAATGTGATCCAAACAGATGAACTTACCATTGTACCCATTGTCGCAGGTGGCTGGGTGTGGTCGGCAATCAGCCACTTATTTAAGGAGCCGCCGCCCTGCAATCAAGGCTGGAGTCGGGTGAGGAGGACGACGACAATGTCGTGGCAGAGGAGGCGAAGAGAGGCCCGAGTGTTTTGTGTGTGAAGAGACTGGTTATTGACTTTGGGGAACGGGGGGTTTGGTGGTGGTGCACTTGACCTTGTGTAATATATTGTGAATAAACGTGGGTGATGGAGCAAATGGTGTCCGCCTGTGTGTGTCCGGGCCGCTATATTTCACACCATTTTAATAAATTTAATTTCACTGTGCTGGTAAATTACATAAAGTAACAATTTGTTCCCAATACTGTGCCTAATGTTTCTGGGAAAGACATTGGCTCATTGTGCCCCTGATTTTAGTAAATAACTAAATGGATAAATACAATTTAAAAGTATTATTAAAAATGGTTTGTTAAAACCACATCAGATTCAAATATGTAAAAGTCAAGACCAAAAACTTGAGCTTATTTCTGCATGCATTGTATTTATCTTATAATTTTCAAATAACTACTGAGATTCACATTGAAAAGTGACAATCAATAAGAAATAAATGATAGTAAAATGACAGTAATAAACTGTAAGAAGCAAGTTGAGAAAAAGAATAAAAGAATAGTCATTGTAATCAAGCAACAGTCATTGGTAATCATTGCAAAATGAACAGGAATGAAACACCATAGGCATTTTCACAGAAAAAAAACGAAACTGACATACTGTGCTTTTTTCCATTCACTCAGATGCTAAGCATGATCATTTGTGTTAAAACGGCAGGGTTATTTTTGTTTATCAGTAAATTTTTTTTTTTTTTAAGGCAGAAAGACTGCACATTATAGAAGATATAGAGATGTCATTTGAGAAAAAACAATGCATGATGTAATGCCTTAAACTAAAAGTTATATTTAAAAACTGCAATACACCGGCACCTGTCCACAGATTTTTTCCTCGCATGCGGTCAGTACTTGCTGGGACAGACTTCAGCTTCTCTGTGATCCTGCTCTGGATAGCAGGTTTAGAAAATGGATTGAAATATTTTTTAAAAAAGTTATCCAAGAATTCTCATCACTTAACTCAATCGCATTTTAAATGATGTAAACTAACCTACTGATAAACAGGTAGAGAACCATCATTTAAATCTTATCAGATCAAAGAAAATAATTTGTTTTATTTTAAATGAAATAACACAAAGGATAGATCTTTAACTATGTTTGCTCACTTCACATTCTGCAATGGAAGCATGGTAGAGCAACTTCTGGTACTGCCTCCTTAGAGTGAAGGGTCCCAGTTCTGTTTCCAGATTGAGTGCTTTCTGTGAGGTCCTTATGCTCTCTCTGTGTCCAAGTGGGCTTTTTCCTGATATTCCATTCAAAAATCATGCTGGATGCCTGATAGGCAAACATTATCTGACCTAGTATGAGTAAGCATGGCATAGGTATGAGTGTGCCATGCTAGACTGGTTTAGCTTCCAGGGTTATTTTCTGCCTAGTAAGGAACTGACTTCCCTCAGCCCTCTACTGGAGGAAAAAATGCTATTAGATGCTGACATTAAATAATATTTTGTTTTAACTGCTGTTTGTAAAACAATGCTATTACTGTATTAAGATGAGAATGTTTCCAGCATTTATTAACTATTCTGTATTAATATAACAAAATGAAATACCCGTATACAGTACTGTAAATCTGCAGTAATCTAAAAGAAAAACTTTTTTTAACTAATATTATACCATTTTTTTAGGGGTGATACATTACTTATGATGTTAATAATAAATTCAGATAAATTAAATGCAGCATTATTCACCAGAACATTTTGCAGTAGTAATGTCTTTAATGATTTAATTGTCTTACAAAATGGTAACCAAAACACAATTTTGTCTAAATAAAAACTTGAGATAAGTTCAATAAGCATACACTTTAACTTTGTGTACTTCTTTATCTTCACATTCTCTTTTTCTGTTGTAATAATAAAAAGTATTGTCTCGTCGCTGAAGTTTCTTCACATATCCAGTCTCTGGCCAACGTTCAATCTTCAAAAAGAAATTAAAAAAAAAAAAAAACACTTTTTATTCACAGTTGCTAATTGTTCTCATGCATTAGCATAAAATTATTCAAAGAAACACTTTCCATAAGACAAATCTTTACAGTAACTTGTACACAGCAAAATGTCTTTGAAGACATAATTTTTAAAGTTCATTTTTTAAAACAAATACATAAGGGCTTCTATAAAACAAATAATTCTGATATAATATTTTTTTTTATATAATCTTATACATCATTATGGCATCCTGTCCTGAGCTGGTCTTTGCCTTATATTGGTTTCTTTGGTAATAGGTTCTTATATCCCATGATCTTGACCAGAAAAAGCAGATATAAAGAACAGATAGATAGGATTCAATAATATAAATGTTTTTTTAATGGGAGAAATAGGGCAATGCAGTAATATAATATATTAAACCTTGTGCCTGCTGAGTTACAATTTGGCTAAAACTTAGTCGATAATTGTTGTTTCTTGCCACAAGCAGAGTTTATGGGATGGCTGGTGTTGGGTCCTGGCCCACTGTAATGGATGCACTGTGTTATTAAAATAAAATTTAAATACATTTTTTTCAGAATTTTTCTCAAGGCTACAGCTTAAATATGTTAATAATCAACAAATACAATAAAACCATCCTTAAGCAACTGTCTTTTATGTCATCTATCCTTAAAATGAAGAATATTTTGTACAACTTAAATAACAGGTTATGGTTTTGAATTTAGCTTGAGAGAGGTTATTTCAATTTGTATATTTTCTATATGGTATTTTCCATTTTAACGTCCAATAGCCACTTCCTGCAAGTCTCATTAGGTAGTACAGCATGTTGACTAGTAGCAGTGTTACACACACCCTGAATGACATGCCTATACAAACAGTGCTGTGGTGGTCTAAGCAAATCTATCTTGCATCACACACATACCCCTCTTACAAAATATTTACCTAACATAAATATGATACGTGTCTCTGTGATGAAATAAAAAATGTACATACATGCATACTATTTCATCATCTTCTCAGTAACTTCTTTAAGAATCAGTCCAACAATTGCAACTATAGAGCACTTGGCTTTAATTTCAACTTTTAATTGCATTTAGCACAAGCAATTTATGAATTTGTTTAAGATTGTTGTTTTTACTTGAAGTTCCTGCTGTTGATAATTGTACTATAGAAATAGCACACTTGATTATGTTAGTTTATGTTGCTAGATTAGAACATTTCATATTTCTAGCCCTTTGTGACAGGATATCTGATAGATCAAGATATGCTTTGGGAATAGAAATACTTTGAATACACAGTAGGTAACGTATTTGGGAACCATGATAACCCATTTTTAAGACAACACACTGATCAAGGCTCCAAGTAGAGGTTCTGGAAAGTGTTCATCAATACTAAAGAATGCTGTCAAGGACGGTGCAAGTTAAACCTTAGACTGGGGTGGAGTGGGGCAATGTTTCATAATTAGTGGAGTGAAAAGCTAATTATAGGGTGTACTGTTTTTACAGAAATGAATACTAATGGAATTTAAGAATGGACAAGTTAGTCATTCATGTAGTAGATTCCCAGTTATACAATTGGGTATCATAGTTAAATAAAATGATGTATATTTTTGAAGATATTTTATACCAAAAACATCATTTTTTTAAAAACTAATTATAGCATTCTCAATCTTATTTAGTCCAATTCAGGGTCACTATTCTGACAGCACTGATCACAAGGCAAGAAACAGACCAAGACAGGAACCTAGTCCATTTCTTGGCCCACTCATGCATGTCACACTCATATTTACATTTATACAGGGCTAATGTGGAATAACCAATCACTTAACTAGTACATATTTGGGGATAACACACTCTTATTCATACTTATACAGGACCGATGTGGAATTACCAGTCACTTAAGTGGTACAAATTTGAGGATCACACTCATATGCACACTTACACAGGATTAATGTGGAATTATCAATCACTTAACTAGTAGATATTTGGGGATCACACTCACACTAATATTCACAATTATACATGATTAATATGGAGGTATCAGTCACTTAACTGGTACATATTTGGAGATGTAGGTGAAAAACTTGAGTACTGTATTCACAAATGTCAAATATAAAAATAACTTTTATAAACGTTCTATCAGTCTAGAGTCAAAAACCAGTTTCTTTACCAACATCACTTGCTTCACTCGTCTGTATTCCTGTTCATCCCTGTATCCAGCCTGCTGAAATCTGTACAGATCTTCGACTTCATCTGTCCATTGCTTAGCACGACTCATTGATTTTGGCTGAGAACTGGATTCACATTGCTCAAGTGATGCCATTTTTCTAAACCGCTAAAGAAAAAACAATGGAGCAATGAGCAGACATTAACAAAAACGACTTTAATCTTGGACGTTGATTATACTACACTTTAACGCATTATACTTTCTCAAATTACTTTTTAATGAATTTGAAACGATCGATTTGAGTTTATGTAGGTTCTCAATCGAGCAGAGGTCTTTTCTAACTACAAATCAAAGATTAGTTATAAGTCATTTGACAACCATCAGCACTTACATTACTGGTCTCGGAGCAAATAAAATTCAATTACTGTCTCAGAGGTAGGTTGCTCGAGTACCTTGCCACTTATGGTTTCCCATTAACCGTTAAACAAATGAGTGGCACACATGCTATGCTTTTACGTTCATATACCAAGTTTCACCTTACCGACTTCCCTAGTTTTCCAAAATATGAGTGAAGCAGATAAAACAAAACCTCGTCTTAAGTTTAACGCATAAAACGCCTTCATAAAATAAATCAAAAAGTGACTTACATTAAGCTGCAACTACGCCTTATATTTGCTTCCCAAATTAGAAGGTTGTAGCGGTTGTTATGACGCTGTTGTTGAAAGGTCTCATAGCAACCAAGAGGGCCCATCAAAAAACAACCCGAAGTTCACAAAGTTAATGAAGTATGAATCGTGTTCAGGTTTTCTTTGGACAATCAAAATGTAAACCGGAGTTCGTTCACGCTCTTGTTTCGTAAAAAGCAAAAAAAAAAAAAAATCAATAATTTCAGTTAATACATGCAGTAACTAGTTCGCTGCCGTAGGTATCATAATTCAAAAAACTTTTTTTTTGCCTTTGTCTGCATCATAATTAAAAATAATAATTTGGAAAGATGGCACATATGCAACGTTGCAATGATAGATAGATAGATAGATAGATAGATAGATAGATAGATAGATAGATAGA
>JANRMT010062792.1:31425569-31494138 GCA_026402145.1 Polypterus bichir lapradei | reverse complement strand
AGATAGATAGATAGATAGATAGATAGATAGATAGATAGATAGATAGACCTTTATTTATCCGAAAAAAGAAATTACATTTCTATAGAAGGTCAAAAAATATTTAAAAAATCCCCAGCTCCTCTCCATTAAACTCAAGAATTACAAAAGAGTATAAAGATAATAGAGCAGACACATGGAAGCATCATATAGGCGTACTGCCGTTAGGTATAAAGAAATCCCTGTAGTTGAGGATTTTATTCGATTCTTGGGTGACCATATGTCCTAGTTTTTAACCCGACAGTCCCGATTTCAGTCTGCGTTTCGTTTTGCCTGACCAGACGACCCGTTTTTTTTCTGGGTCAGCTGCGATTTTATGCATCGCGTCCAGGTGTAATGAAAATCTCAGTTCCCCATAAAAATCAAAGTTCCCTGTGCTTTATGCGCATGCATACAACTTTCAGTCGCGCTACTCCAAGGCTATCCCCCTCCGGGTCTTCGATTTTATTTTCGTTCAGCACACACACGGGAGTGATCAAATTTTGTCCAAGTTTGGGACTTTCTGGTCATCCTAAATACTGCGAGCAATAACATAATTTGCTCGTTTCGTTTATTAACAACCTCTACGAAGGGGACTGCAGAACTGCGTTCTCTCCTAATAAACGCTGTACCTACCGAGGGCTTGGTCGAAAATCATTTAAATTTAGCTTGGTAAGCTGCCTTCCAGTCGTTACCTAAGGACAAGGCACACTGAGGAGTGGTGTCAATGAATGCGTGTAGTTTTCTCTGGATGCCTAAATTCTACTACCTTCCAAAGGTGTTCATCCGTTCGCTTTCATAAACCCGATCAGGGAGGCTGGAACCTATCCGAGCAATTGGACGCAAGGAACAATCCCTGGACAGGACGCAGTCCATCTTAGCGTAAACATACACGCTAAAGCCAGTTTATGCACACTAATTCACCCTAAACGTGTTCGTGTAAAATTAGGTGTCTTTCAATATTTCCGGTTTGAATGAGTTATGCCTGTTTGTATGAGACTGTCCCATGGTGTACTGGAGTTCACCTATTGAATACAGTAGTTCCATTGAACAGTTCCTGCATTTAGGTGTTTCCACTCTTCTCTTCACTATGTACACCTATATATGTACATATATACATATACATATACATATACATATATATATATATATATATATATATATATATATATATATATATATATGTATACCTATAGGGTGTACTCGAAAGGGTTGAGTGAGACAGGGTATAGGAGTCAGGTGGAGGACTTTTTTTTCCTTAATTAACAACTAACCTGTATCCATCATTGGAAAATAAAGAAAAGTGAAGGTCTTAGTAATATTGATCTGCTCAGGTCACCAACATATTCTGATGGTAGCTGTAGAAAAAAGAAAATCAAAAGTTTTGGAAAAGGCTGGTGTGTAGAATGAGAGCAGTAACAGCAATTACTATGGATTTTACCAACTAGAATTGTCTTCTCATTTACAAACTGGTTGGAGTTTGAGGTCCTGACTTAGTTGGTCATCTGTTTGCTTGCTTCACATCTTCTTGTTTTTTGATTGCCACTTAAGGAAAAAAAGCAAATCAGAGGACTGAGTTTAAAAAAAAGAAAACATGACATTTAAAACAAAAAGAATAGAAGTCAGTTAATGGCAGAAATTGGTCACTGATGAAGAAGTAGTAGGTAGGAAAACCTGCAGCCACGGAAGCCCTCCAGGATCAGAGTTGAAAATCCCAAGATGAATTCCAAGTAATTTTTAGTGTTTTCATTAGTGCTTTATAAGTCTTACTAAGAGCAAACTTTTTGTTGGGATTTTGTTAACTGGACAAGCAATGCTCCTAGATAGCCTCTATTATAGCATATTGCTCAGGTCGAAAATCAGTGATGAAATTGCAAACTGTACACATTTATCTGTATAATGCTATAAATAGCAATAACTCAGCTAAAGAATGTTTTTTTATTTGCTGGATATTACAAGTCTTAAGTGCATTTTTAAAACATTTTTTTTGCCATAATATAACATTTAATTAGAGTTTACTCTGAGTTGCCAGTTTATTAGGTACAACTTCCTAGTGCAATGGTGATCAACATTGGTCTTGGAGGTCCGCAGTAGCTGCAGGTTTTTGTTCCAACCCAATTGCTTCACGAGAAGTCATTTGTTGCTGATGAAGCACTTATTGCTCAAGTGATCACTTTAGTTGTCTCGCTTGTTAAGATTTTGGACACTTAATTGCCTATTTGAGTCTTGAACAGCTGTAGTCATTGTTTTTAATTGTTCTTTATTAGCAATAAGATGCAAATGACAAAGGAAGAAGCAGTTCTCCATGTAGCTTGTTTCCATTTACACTTTTGTGTATTCGTTGTGCACTGTTTGGCTTAATAAAATACTTAGAAAGAAAATGAAGAGAAAGAAAGTGGAGGACTGAAAATTAATCATGCATTTTAGGCTTCAAATCGTTTGGATTATATCCTTAGAAATGAAAAAAAATCTATGATATAAGAATGAAATCACATTGGAGATTTACAATATTAACAACCTATTAAATTAAATAAGATCTGTTATTGGCAAGCATTGGATTCTAAATAAGCAACTGGGTTGGAACAAATACCTGCAGTTACTGTGACAGTCCATTGCCCACTCCTGACCTAGTGGCATGTTGCACCTCCTTTGGCTTTCTGAATAGCAGGAATTTCTACAGGATGTTGGATGTGCTGTTCAGGAATATTGCACCACATGCTAACGTGATTGAATTGGTCAGTTGCTGCTGGTTGGATAGCTACACAGTCTTACTGTGAAAAGTGCTTTCAACTTCAACCAAAAGATGGGGCTGAGATTAGGGGCCTGTGCAGGCTACTGAAAAAAATGAAAATCCTCTGTCATGTTCCCTGCACCATTGGTTGACTCTTAATGTCTTCTGGCATTGTACATTATTATGCTGGAAGTGTCCATCCAAGTGTTGGATAAACTGTAGCCATGAAAGAGTGAATCCGGTTAACAACCATGTTCAGATATGCCTGGCCTTTTAGATGTTCTTTAATGGGTATCGGTGTCCTAATATGTACTAAAGAAAAAAACAAAGAAAATCCACACCATTACACTCCCTCCACAGTAATGTAATGCTGAAACATGATGACTCTATAGATTCCTGTTACTTGCACAATTCAAAAGGAACCTGGATTCGACCTACAAAGCAACAGTTCAGACTGATGTTACAGTTCCAACTGGAGACATGTTTTCTTGTTGTTGTGTTTTCTTGTTTTTTTTTGCTGACAGCATTAACACCTGACATGGTCCTTGGCTGTTGTAGCCAATATGAGGCCATGACCAATATGTGGTGCATTTTTGAGATAACAGTTTGCACCTCAGTGTTGAATGGAGATATATGTAATCTTCCCAGCTGTGAATTGTCTGTTTGCTTGTATGGTTTTTGTTGCGATGTAGAATTTGTGTGTGTGTGAGTGTTGGGGTGTGTCAATAACCTGGCAAATCAATCAGTAGGGTGGTGCAGTGGCCAATGCTAATGACTCGAGGATTTCCAGATTTGAACAGGAAGCTGTATGATGACTCAAGTGACCATAATATGAACAAATATGATACAATTTTAAACAGCTGAAAATTGTTTGTGCACATGGTTTCATGCACATCCTTTGAATACATGCATACATTATTTCAAAATGAATATGTGTTTTTAATTGTGCCCTTTGAGAGGGACTTTTTCTGGACAAAGTGAACCTCTTCTTAAAATGTAGTGAATGAATATAAATCTACAAGATTGTTATTAAGAGTTTTCATAAAGCTCACATTCTCAATTTTTTATTTTCTTTTGTGCCATTTTTTACCAGCAACTTAGCAGTTGTAAAAATATTTTACAACATAAAGATAACTGAGTAGAACGAAGTGCTTCAACTTGAGTAGTTTCTAAAAAGACAGACAGAACTTTATTTGCCCCGGGGGAAATTTGGCGATATTAAACTGATAAGTACATATATAGTACTACACATGAAGGGATGATAATGTGAGACCTTCCTGTCGCTAGAGGGCAGAACATCGCTGATCACGGAGCAAGAGGTGCTTGGCGTTTTTCTTGCTTTCTTGTTGTTTTGTTTTGTTTGAATCCTGGGTAGCTCCAAGTTCTTCTTGACAAATGTACAGTATGTACCGAGGAAGCGTTAGAAATGAGTTGTTTCGAAGGCCGAATGAAGGAGTACCCAACGATATCAATAGATCGCTATGACAAAGAAAATGTTAATGCCAGAGCTTATTTTTTATCCCATTGTCATAAAGGTACGACATGATTTTATATTAATAATGCACTGTGTGTACAGAGAAATACCCAAATAGCTTATTAAAACACTGAAGGAAGTTTGTGACCATTTTATTAACAAACGGATTGAATTACTACTATGGTTTAAACATGTCTGCTGTTTGCCTTTAAATTTGAAAAATAACAAAAAAAGAAATGAACACTTTATTTATAAATAATAATATAACAAAAATCATAATAACGTAATGTAGCTGAAGTTATTCTCACCCCACAGAAGTGATCCAATTGGCCGCGGCTAAAGGAGATTTTATTAGAAAGGCGGTGCCTTGACAGGTGCATACATTGAAGTGCGAGATTTGTCGTTTTAAACACCCTGCATATTCACGTTATCCATAATTAACTAGTAATTTCAAAGTTAGCCTTCTTGGAGAGAAAACAAGTGGTGTTGTGTTAGTAGGACCTGATAAAGCACAGCGGTCGGGGCTCAGGAGCTTTGCGTATGAGGCCTCGGTATTGTCTCCCCTTAAACTAACGACGGAAAAGGCACCTTCAGAAAATTGCTTTGCTTTATGTGTACGTCTTATAACTAATAAACCAGTAGCAGATGCATCTGTAGTCACTTGTTTTCTTGATGTTTGAAAAAGTAGTGATTGGTGCTGCTCTTCATTAAAGGGTTGCAATACTGGATTGCATTTGAACATTAGGAGAACATAATCTTCAATTCTAAGTGCAAACATGAACTAAACTTATTATTCCGACATTTATACCCAAGGGAGACATTTATAAGCAAAGAGTGTAATCTGTTGCATTTTTAATACCATTACAAATTTGGGCAGAATGGCTGTATGAACTGTTAAAGATAAAATTCTAGTACTTAAATAATGTACCAGTTTAGTCATCCATATATTTTCTGAAGACGTTTTCCTTTTCCAAGGTAGTGCATCCATATTTGATTACATGTGTGCTTTTTGTCTACTACATACGTACATCCCACATATAACTCCTTGGTGGCACTTTTGCCTCATGGATTTTGGTTTTGAAACCTGCTTCCCTATGGATTTTACACATTCTGTCTGTGTTTACATGAATTTTCCTTGGGTCTTGTCCAAAAAGAGGACGCCAAAAGCCCCAACTACAAACCCTGAACTTAAGGTTCGTGGGCGTAAGGCCAGGTACACCAGGGTCCCTAATCTTAAAATTTAGATTAGGTTCCTAATCTTAAAATAGTGTTAAGGGTGCCTAATCTTAAAGTTGAACCCTGGTGTATACTGATGGTGTCTGCTTTTTGAACAAGATCCTTTTCCTTTCACATCCCCAAGGATATCCTGGTTGGGTTGCTTTGCAATTATGAGTTGGTTCTGTATGAGTTTAAATGTTGGTGTGTGTAAGTGGACCCTTATTCTGGGCAGTTTCCTGCCTTGCACCCAGTCCTGTGTTGGCTAGAATTTTTTACAACATTATTCTTAGGTTCACAGGTCCTTGTAAATTTCTTAAATAAATAAGTATTGTTGGCCCTTAACCTGCAATTGCTCTATCCTGGGGATGACGTTAACCTGCCTCCAGCCCTGCAAGAAGGTCCTCCAACTTGCAGGGAAAATTTGGGGGTTGGTGGCAAGACTGGCACTCCAACCTCTGAAAAAAAAACAAAAAAACCTCACATTGTTCCATTCCATCTGAACTAGTGTGGTGCTGAGGTGTCCCATGTTGCATGACTGCACTCAGGTCCTAATTTGGGATCCTGAGGTGGTTTGTCATGTGGTGTGTGCGACAACGGGCTGTATCACACATGCGCCCAATCTCCTTCCCTCTCCCTCTGTCTCTCTAATAGATGCAGCTGTGTTTAACTCATCCTTGTAAGGTTGTCATATGATTGCATTTACAGCAAAGGTTCTTTGTAATGATATTATTGTCTTTCTGCTTTATAGTATGCAGATGAGTCTCAGCACAATAAATATATTCTCTTATTCATGTTTAGATCATCTTCCTTTACCCTTTAAAGTAAACATTTGAACCTATAATTTGCATGGTATCAGGTATATGCTAAATAAGCTTTTGTATATTCATATCTATAAAAACATTCTCTGAATAGAATTGTTAGCATATCCTAGATTACAGTGCAAAAATATCTTTTTGCATGGTGTAAACCAGATGCATGTTTTGTTACATAAATTACCTATAGATTTGCTGAAGTCCTGAGACCCTTTGTATTCTATCCACAAAGGATCAAGAGGAATTTGGGATTGAGAATTTTTCCATGTCAGCTGCTAGAATAGACTCTGGCTCTTCTCGAACTTGATTTGCATTAAGTGGGTTTTAGAATGTGATATAATCATTATAGATATGTTGCATTTTACATTACGGTGTGGCAGATACTCAAAACTTGTCCTGGCAGTATCAGGTAGCAGGCCAGAATGTATCCTGTCACTCATTCATATTAGGCTGATTTAAGGCTGCATATCATTCATTGCATTTATTTGTGGGAGAAAACCAGGTTCTCTAGAAAAAAAAAAAAACTCGCTCAAGCTCAGATAAAACATTAAAATTGCACGCTGGAGGCAGCTGAGCAAGTAACAGAACCAAGAATTAATACCAAATGTTTTGTTCTATCCAATTTTTAAGTACAACTTTATGTTGTTTTACTATATCAGTTGTACTAGACAATGTAAACATACGATTGTATTCACAGTACATACTTTTATCAAAACAGCTGAAATAATTACTGTCATCAAGCTTGTTGAGTTTACTCATTACATATGGTAGATATAGTAGACTTTCACACAAAGCAGTGTCTGTGTTGGAGAGGAATAGGTTGTGAGTGATGGAGGTACAAAGCTTAATGGGATCATACTTTGCATTTTTTTTCCACAGATCATATGAAGGGATTGAGAGCGCCAGCTCTGAAACGCAGACTGAAATGCAGGTAACAAAGGTCTGCTATAGGCTTAAAAGACGTTCTTTTAGTATTTCCTTTTACTTAGGCAGTGAAGGTTTGTCATTGTGAAATTTAGAAATTTGGGATTATGATTGGCTGCTGCACTATTGTTATGAAAAAAAATTGATTGGGAGTCCTTTCAGTGTCTACTGTGTTTCAAGAAGGGACTGGGAGTCTACTCTGTTAATAGATAAAGAGGGGTTAGAATCTTCTGTTAAATTCTTCTTTTAAGGCAAAAGGAATAAGATCTCAAACGGGTTGGAAAATGACTGACTGATCTCAGACCATTGCCAGTCAAAATCAGTATACAGATAATTGCAAAAAAATGTTTTTCTAAACCGCTTAGGTCTTGGGGGTGCTGGAGCCTATCCCAGCCAGCATAAAGCACAAGGCAGGAACAAACCCTGGACACAATGGCTATCCATTGCAGGGAGAACACACATATACACACATGCATACACCCCAACCACACACTAAAGCCAATTTAGTTTTGCTAATCCATTTAACCTGTATGTCTTTGGACTGTGGGAGGAAAGTGGGCACAATAGAGGGAGGACCCGGGATGTGAACATTGGTCTTCTTCCTGTAAGGCAGCTGTGCTATCACTGTACCACCATGTTGCCCACAAAAAAATGTTATTGTGTAACACACAGGTTTGATTACATTATAACAGAAAGATTTGTAGTGGTATTGTCCTTGTTCGTGGTTAGTAAGAATGGGGTTTTATTTGGCCAAAAAGATGATCCGTGGTCACACTTGTAAAATACAATTATCTTTTTTTTTATTTTATCGAAATGAGTGTAATGTTAGACTTTACTTTTGACTCATTATTTAATTTACTGTTGGTTAGTTATTTTTACTGAGACAAACATTTTGTTTGGTCCAGTCTGACAGTTCGTCTCTATTGTTCCCCGGTGACAAAGGAGTTACTCTTGACAAATCCAAGATATACGTTCTGGGAAAACCATATTGTAAGTACTACTTATTTTAATTAAAATAGAATTTATCAGCTATGTAAGGTTCCAAGGAAAATACTGAAAATCAATATTTTTATGCAGTATAATGTACAGACAATAATGTATTTGAATTGTTTTAATTATTATGAAGGATTTGTACATATAGTTATTTTTTGGATTACTTTTAGCAGTTTTCCAGAATACAGTACTTTAAACTCTAAATACTGGAAATATAACGTTATTGTTTAACATGTAAAGTAATTCCTGACAATAAGGTATTTGAATTGTGTGATACTGTAGCTTCTAAATGCTGTTGAGTTGTCAGATTAATAATTGTAATGCTTGAAATTGGGGATAGAAGTACATTATGAACTAAATACATTATGAACAACAATTGACATTTGCAAGCAAATAAGTAATCCGTGAAAGTCTACCCTGCTGTCAGTGAGTGACACATAAGAATTTACTGTTATACAGCTAGTGTGGTATGGTGGAGCATTGATTAGTGCTGCTACTGTGCCAAGTTGTGTTGTTGTTATTTTTCCCATTTTATCCTGGTGTGGTCCATTTGAGCCTGGTTATTTTGCCAGAGTAAAACCACAGAACGTTTTTGACAGAACTACATTGAGTCTTTATAGTGTCAATTTATAATAGATCAAAGAGTCACAGGTTAAAACTGAAAATATAACTTGTGGCTGTAAATGTGACAATAGTAATGCAGTGAGGTCAAAATGTTATAATGCATTGCTGGATAACAGAACTTTTAAATTAACATGATACAAATGAAGTCTGAAAGATAGGCAAATCTTAATTTAGATTTTTTATTTTTTTATTTTATTGTTTCTAATGGTTATATGCATGTTTTTGAAATATTTGTATGAGGTTTTGTCACAGCATAATATGCAGTATGTCAGGAAAAGAAATCTGGAAAACCATGTATGTATTTTGTTACTCTTTTAGGTTGCAATTGAAGTGGAAACACCAACGCAGATTCCATTAATTGATGAAGCAACTGGCGAGGTATTGAAATATAAAGAAGAGTAAGAGTTTGACTTAATTTCTAAACATGGATTAATAAGGGATTTGTTTAAGTAATAGTACCAATATTTGCAGCACCTGGGTAGCCTTGATATCTTTAATTAACCCTATCAGACTCAAACCTACAAATTGCCACCTGGCTGTATCTTTGTATTTTTAGTGTGAAATGACATTTTACACAGTGATTAAGTGCTATACAGTCTCCGAATTTTATACAAATTCAGCTTTTCAACAGTGCCTATAGTACTAGGGTGTTGTACCGTGTTAGCCATTATGAATGTAGAGAAAAGCCAAGCAAAATGACACCTTTTATTGGCTAACTAAAAAGATTACAATATGCAAGCTTTCGAGGCAACTCAGGCCCCTTCTTCAGACATATTGTACACTAATAAATTATAGTGTTTGTATACATTTGCTCACAGTGATCAGAAACAGATTACATCTTGCCTGAAGAACAGAGCCTATGAATAGTACTGTGCAACATGAAATGTGAAAATAGTGTGGAAATAAAATATTTTTTTTGTTGCTGAAATATACAAAACATACATACTGAATTAATTTGAATAATAGAAATAAAAACCACTAATATTTTGAAACAAGTAAACAAATGCAAGGCCCTGGTTTACGTAAAGTTCTAATCCCATTTTGGGGACTGGGGGGACTGTTCTATTTCTGTCTCTCTCTTATCCAATTCCCCACCCCCATTTATGTGAAAAAAAAGCGCTGCTTGCCCATCAAATAAAAAAACATTGCTGATGAGCTTCAGCTTAAGCAAAATAAAAGTCAGTTATGTAAGTGGAATTCAAAGGCTAAACATGCAGCACAATACCAGACCTCCTTAAAATATATCCAGCACCGCTGCAGCACTTCAGGTCCAAATAGCAAAATAACATATTGGCACCTACTTAGAAATAAATGTACACCTTACAAAAGCAAAATACAGTGAATTCAGTTTGAAAAATAAAAATCAACTTATACGTAGTCTAAATACAGTATGGATGCATGCTGTTAGAAGGATCACTTGTCCTGTGCAGATACAGATGAATCATCTCTCTTCTCTTGCTCAACAGTTCTTGCAGAAATCTAAAAAACGTTCCAAAATCTGGAGGAAACCCATGCGGACATGGGGAAAAGATGCAGACTCTAGTCTGCTTCAACTTCCATTTAATTCAGTTCATTTCATTTTTTTCTTCAATAGTAGCCTTCTGTATAAACCAGCCTAGGGCAGTACACAGATTTTAAAACAAAAAAAGAATGAATTAATAAATTAGTAATTCTTGCAACCATGAATATAATATAGACAGTAAAGCAGCATGAATCCTAGCAGCTCTAGCGTTTTTTCAGTATGTTGAAATAATGGGTCTTAAGACTTGATTTCCAAAAATCATGACATATAAAAATAAAATTGGAAGCAATATCCAGTCCTGGACCTTAATTATTGCCGCGTTCATCTATATATCAACTGTGAATGCCTAACATTTGGGTAATTTTGCTACTCCTACTGACTGTATTTCTACCCAATCACCTCCTTGGTACATGGCAGTTTTTCATGCAGGCTTGGGGTTAACTTTGAAGTGTTGGCTAGTTGTGTGGCATTTCTGTTGTAACTCAAAACTCTAAACTAACTCTGGATAGCTATCAGTGACTCCTTTGACAATATATCAACACTCCTGCAATGCTTTACAAAAGAATCCACTTGTAGATCATTTTCTCAAATATTTTTTCCCATGTTTGTGATAGAACTCTCTCCAAAATCCCTTTTGACAATAACTGTCTGCTGGTTCTTTCCAAGAAACTAATAAGCTCTGAATGTTCACTCAAACCCTGTCTCTTTTCATAAGCTCCACCTTTGCAGTCCAATCTTGAACCAAAGGCATAAGGAAAGTAAAAAAAATGGTTTTCCCAGTTTTACTGAGTTATTATCCTGTCTGAGTGTCTTACAATAATTACTTTCACTCTTCTTTAGAGTCAATGGGTTTTATAAGTAAATAATATAATAATTAAATAAAATTTCATTGTGGAATAATGCTAAAAAAAATTTGTAAGGTGCCACACTGTTTGTTAGTAATGCAAACGTGTTTTAAATGGTTAGGCCATTTCACAACAAGTTTTTCCTTTGAAAACTTTTGCAGTGTTGTACAACATCTTTTGTAAAATCTTCCTGATAATGCATCTCTGTATCTCACACAGTGAATCAATTTCAAACATGATGTGATATTACAGTCACCAGGTTTCCAATGGTATACTGTAAATATTGTACACTAAAAAAAATCATAGTGTTTGTGTACAGGCATTTGCTCACAGTGATCAGAAACAATTATCTTGGAGAAACATAAAAAATACTGAGGAAGCTTTTTTCTACCTCAGTTGTTCTGTGGATTTTAAACAAAAAATATTATACATAGCAAGCTTTAGGAGTTTTTAGAGTGCCTACTCTCCATCTACTTACCATCTTTAAATGCCATTTACTACAAAATGGAAGAATGCTCAGGTTCTGAAATTTGGCATTACAAGAAGCCATGTCTTTCTTTTCTGGTAGTGTGAACCAATACATAATGTTGTATTTTATGTCGTTTTGGATTTAAGAAGTTTGATGTAATCCTAGCTGAGTAGCATGGGACAGTTTATAGGTAGTTGTGAGATGCACTGAGCTCACTTTTCTGCCTGTGTACCATTGCTTTTTTCTTCTCTAATTCTTCTCTTAGTACCAGTTAAATTAAAAAACAATTAAAAGGTGATAATAATGCCACAGAGAGAGTTGTTTTGTTGTAGAAGTGACATATTCAAAGAGAATCATAAAATCCACCACTATAAAAAGCAACACTGCATGCTTGGCTCCAGGGATGTTTAAAATATGGAATTAAGAAGTACAGTATTACATTCCAAAGTTGATGTGTTAGCTGGAATAGGCACAGACCCTGCATTGTCTTGCCTTATGTAACTATTAAAGTGAATGACTAATTAAAATATGATTTACTTGAAGTGGTAAGAAGTAGGTCTTAAAAAAATGGAAATGTAATTTTGATAAGTAAACATTCACCATCAACTAAATCTAACTCCTGCTCAGTTAGTCTTGGAAGTAAATAGTGTCTTGTACTCTGTTATGGTTCATATTTTCTCTATGTGATGTGAAACATTCGCAGGTTCAGCAGCTTCTGATAAAATGATTATGACAGTGGAGAACTGTACCCTCTAGTGACCGGAGCTCTTTGTCTCCCTATTCCCTGGTATTATTTTAAAGGGCCACACACCCATCTGTCATTTTGGGCTGTCTAGGAAAAAAAAGTAGACCTGATGGTATGCCAACCAACAAAAATGGGCCACCACTCTTTAAGCTATTCTTTAGTTAGGCACTAGACCTCTGGATGGTTTCTTTTTATTCTCTTAATAGTTCTTTTTAATTATAAAACCTATCTAGCTTGCTTTTCATCCTGTAAGTTTATCAAAGTAAAGAGCCGTTAATTAGAAATTTGTTTATTATGACATGTAAACATGAAATGTCTTGTACTTTTAATGGGAAGTTGAATGTTTTTCCACCTCATGTTTAACTTAAGCATCAAGTCATAAATCTGGAAAAAAATAACCTAAAAGCATCATTTTTTTCCAGAAGGAAGACATTGTTGTAACTTTGCTCCCAGCTGGCCACTGTCCTGGGTCGGTCATGTAAGTTGAACAGTTCTTAATTATATACTGTATGATGTATTTTTTTTTTTTTTTGTTTTTTCAGCAGTTTCTGTTATAAAATTTAGTTTGCCGTAATATATTTTTTAACTTATCTTTCAGGTTTCTGTTTGAAGGAAATAATGGGACAGTTCTTTACACTGGAGATTTTAGATTAGCAAAAGGAGAAGTAACTCGCATGGAACTTTTGCATTCTGGAAGCAGGTAACTTTTATTTAATGTTGCTGTATACACAGTACCTTGAAAAAGTACTGTCTCCTGACCAGTTTTACTGAATAACAGACCCTACACTGAAATTTTTTTGTCTGTGATATTTTTATTTCAAAGAACTGAAACACAAAATTATTTTTTAATGTAACATTGTTTAATGCTAGGAAACAAAGTTTAAGAAGAAAGGAAATATATGATATTAATGTATGCAATTTTCATATTTATTGTAACTTGATTTTCATGAACTGTGATGTGGTATCATTGTACATTGCAGCATAACACACACTGGTATACAGTATATTGCTTAGCTTTTCTAATACTTTAATTATATCATATACATTTTTTTCATTGTTGCATATATATTGTTATTTTTGAGCACTTCTGAGACCCTCCCCAATGGTGCTGCACACTGAAATGCAGTTGATACTTCTGTTGGGGTTGCTTGTCTTTCTTAGAGGCAACAGTGGGCTTGTCGTCCCAGCTAGGCAACAATAAGTTTGCAGATTCACAACGTAACATGTCTGTCGCCCGGTGGCTGATGCGGGGAACATTCTTACCCGGCTACTCACCTGGCTTGGTCACTGCTTGTTTGCTGTGTTTGTGTGTACTGAAGTGGTAACTCTCATTTGAATAAATTCCTTGACTGTTCCTGTTTTGATTGGAATAAGGTTGGTTTTCTTGAAGCCTTTGGACTCTGCATCTTCTCTCAGATGTAAGACAGTGAGTTCCGTATCTAGATAGATAGACAGACATACAGACAGACAGACTGACTGAATGTGCTATGTACAGAGGGGCATTCAACCTTTATCAAATGAGGCAAAGTAGGTGTAATTATTTTGGTAATTTTTTTTAAACCCTTCTGAATTTTTATAAAATGCTTGAATTCGTAGGTAGGACTTGTTTGTATATAATTTAGCACTCATGTGAACAGGTAGTGTTTTTAAGCTGAGAACATGTATATGATGACAATGTTATCTGTTTTAAATTAACTTTCAATAATCAAGGCCACAAAGGGATGAAAATAATAACAAAACACCTTATAGGCAAATGACAGTACATTATAGAACTGAAAAGATGTATCACATCTTAGTGTGATTGGGGCTTATGTGTAACACAACAATTTGATGTTTTAAATTACAGTTCTCAGAATATTGATTACATATCTTAAGTTTGGTTATCCATCCATCCATTATCCAACCCACTATATCCTAACTACAGGGTCACGGGGGTCTGCTGGAGCCAATCCCAGCCAACAAAGGGTGCAAGACAGGAAACAAACCCCGGGCAGGGCACCAGCCCACCACAGAATTTTAGTTATTTATTGCTAAAAATCGGACTGACTGTATCAGGAAAGTAAAGTTGCTTAGAAGTTTTTATAAGTCCATTTTTTTTCAAAACACTAGTCTGCCCACTTTTTCAAATTTCAGAATGTAACTTTGCACAGTGGTGACAGTCTCAATATTAGTAAGATTGTATTTGCTACCATAATTTATAATTGCTTTGGTCAGAATTTTATCATTAAAAGGAATTGGGCAATTTTAACCTATAAATGATTTAATCCTCCAGTATTCTTATAAGACTGATGATTCATTTGAAGTACCATAACATTTAGACCCTTTAGGCCATGTCAAACTAGATGACTTTTCAGCAATTTTCAGGCGTAGACTTTATTTACATAATCGTATTGAGTTGGAGGCCATCTAGAGGTGCTCTCGTGAAGGAAGGCTGGTTACCTAGAGTGACATACCCGCAACTCACTCATACTAGTCTGTTTGATTTTGTATTTAGTTGTAAGGGTGAGCATGAGAGCTGACAATAAATGATTGTTCAACCGAAAATACAATGCATATAATGCAGTGACAAGGAATAAGGAATGCAAACAAAAGAGAAGCTTGTCTGTTTGCTGTCTCATGTTTTTCATTCACAACAGAATTGAGTAAAGGGCGAATATTGTGGTTGGACTCTCGTTGCTATTAACACTTCTACAGCACTGGTTTCCTCAGGCAACTTGCTGTTGGTTGTCAGAAAAAAAAGGGTGAGCATGACTGTGCTGGAAAGTTGGCATACTGTTGAATAATTTGATATGCTCAGGCATTTTCCTTGTTTTAATTGATACCACCTGTGGATTAGACAGCAACTGCAGCTGTTAAGTCTGACATTCCCTGCAACTAGAAGTCACGTAATGTGACATCGGCTTTGGTCTTTCATTGACAACTACATGTCACTCCAGCAACCCAGGGAATAACCTGAATAAATAACAGTTATATGAAGAGCCACTGTGCTAGCGTGAATGGTAAACAGTGTTTCTGACAAGTAAAATGTTATTATTATTATTATGATAATGTTTAATATATTTTTTAAAAAAAGGATTCTTTGGATATGGCTGTGTGTTATAGTTAGAGAAGATTATTTGTATAAATAAAATACATTACTATATTACTTAAAACCAACTGTGGTTTAAATGCTGCTGCTGAAAAAGATATGTTTGATAAACAACATTCATATATTATCTCCCTGATTCTTTTCTGTAAAGGAATTTTGTTAACATTTATTAACTTTTGCATGTATGACATCTAAAAATCAAGCTCTATAAGACAGTTTTGTAGTTGAGGAGAGAATGCATGTTGCATTGAATTGGACTTTTAATACAGTTTTATTGCACTAACCTTATTATAAAAATTACATTTTTTGTAATGTGGCCCTTATAATATTTCAATACTTGGACCGGTATCCATATACCATGCTTACTTATGTAAACTGTACTAAGTGGGAAGAAAAAAAATGTTTATTTTTTCCTTAAAGAGCTGTATAGACTTAAACCCATCAGTTCTATCTATACACAGCTATAATTACCTGGAGGATAAATATAAAAAAGGAGGTACATTTTTATTACATGTTGCCACCACTTTAGTCTGTGTCTTTGGGTAGAAAGGCTGCCTTGCTGCTTTCATCCGTTGTCAGAAATGGTTACGGCAGTTGTTGTTACCCAATAAAATAAATGTGAATTTGTATTTAAAAATTTAAGCTACTGTCATTTTAATACAGAAATATCACTTAATTAATCAGCACTATGAAGATTTAAAACTTTTGTTCAAATTGCTGTGTTAAGGATATTCTTTAAATGATTTGCAGAGATCGATTACAGAAAATACTCCCTTAATAACTGGGTGCCTTTCCAATATTCATTGGGTTTTCTGGGGTAGAATGAGGTGCAAAATATTATGTTTTTCATGATCAGACAACTGATTTTTCTCTGTTTTTTTTTTTTTTTTTGCAGAATTAAATATATTAAGAGTGTTTACTTAGACACAACCTTCTTCGATCCAAGATTTTATCAAATTCCAGATCGGGTGAGTCTCATATTACTAACCTTTTAGATGTAATTAATGTAATTAGAATTTGCAGTTCTGTCTGTTGCCATTTATATAATTGAAGATACCATTTTATGTTTAATTTTGTGTGTTTGGCTGTATTTATCTTCCACAAAAAAAAAACAAACTAAAATATACTGGCATTTTTTCAGTTATTTTTACCTTGATTCATACTAATGTCTTGCTTGATATTGATAATATGTCTTAGAATTTAAATGACCACCTCATGGGTGCAGCGCGCTCTATCAGTGTATCAATGCTCCCAACCTCTCTTCCTCTTTTTAATGCCAGAGCTAACTGAGTGAAAAGATCGGAGGAATGTTGTGTGTGTGTATAATTGTTCTGGCTGGGAAGAAATGAGGCCTGAGGTACAAGCACAGTTTGAACAGGAGGAGAAAAAGAACATTAATTTTTTATGTTTTTATTCACTTCTTGGTGACTGAGTTTTGCAAACTTCCCTATCTGATTAGCTGGTTATGATGTTCACTCTTGCTGCCTTACAGTTTTTCAGACCAGGCTCTGATTAAGGCAATGCTTGTACAGAGTTTGCAGTTGATTGCAGTGTTTGGTTATTTTTTTTTTCCAAAGTATTCAGATTATTACAAACATTCCAAAGTTTCATATGTTACAGTAATTAATATTTATGCATTTGCACCATGTAAAACGAGTCACGCTGTAATGTACAGGCATCATATTGAGGTTTGGTGCCTGTCTTGTGACCGAAGCTGCTTGAAAATACTTCACCACCTTGTGGTTTGTAGTGGACAAAGCATATATAGAAAATGGATGGATTGAGCACAACCAAATCTCTACATGTCTTAGCCATACCATGTTTTATAAACACTGTAAATAAAAAAAAATGGAATATCTCCTTAATTTTAGAAAACAATGATTTTTTTTTTTTTGTATTTTGTCCTGCATCTAGGAAGAATGTTTAAAAGGGATCATAGATTTGGTGAGAAGCTGGATAACTCTTAGCCGATATCACGTTGTCTGGCTCAACTGTAAAGCAGCATATGGATATGAGTACCTATTCACAAATCTCAGTGAAGAATTTGGTATACAGGTGAGACTATACTGACAATTTTATTGTTTTATTATTAGCAAAAAGTTGTTAAAATTGTAAATAACAATCATATATGTTTTATACTTTTGTTTTTTATTACATATCTTCTTTACTTTCACTAATTTGGTTTTGCATTGTAGACTAACATGATTTGTTGGTGATTGAAGTGAAAGTCACAAAATATGGGTAGAATGGTAGATTAATTATCCCAAAAGAGCCATATTTGCCAAAGTTTTAAACCCAATCACAAAAACAGCGTTGCAAAGTTAAAGAGATGTTTTTGAAGTTAGCGCAGCAGCAATAGTAACAGTTTAGCCTATCATATTTAGGGCATATGTGGGAATCTTAAATGTGCTAAAACCACAGCCATACTGCAAGTAGCACTTAAAGCAAATTTTTCTTTGTAAAATAAAATGTAATTGACAGTAGCATAGAATATACTGGAATGAGGATTAAACATTTTATGCATTATTGAATATGATTTGATCATTTTTGGAATGTGTGTGTGGTTGTATGTCTGTTTACTAACTAGTGAATAGATCATCCAGCTGTGATCACATTTTGTGTTTTTATTCAAATCCTGAAATTTAAACAGCCTATTCATTTTGAACATAGTCTGCCTATGGAAACTTCTGGTTTACTGAATTTAATTTATTTTTTTCCTCAGAAGTGCCTATAAAAGTTCTATTTTACAAAAATATTACAGATGAAGACTATACATATTGAAAGTTCTTTAAAATTTTTGAAGCATTTTTTCAATCTGTGCACAATGATTTGGTTTGCTTTGATTTTACATATACCACTAAGAAAAATGATTCAAATGAAAACATTTATAAAAAATTACGGTGTAATAATATAAAACATTATGGTGTTATAATTTTTGCACAATGAAAAGAATATCTGAATTTCTTTAACCTAAAGTTATACTGCTGTTAAAGATTACAAACTACATCTCTAATAATTAGAAATGCATTTTATGGATGCCCCTTTCCATCATGTAGCAAAAAATTTGACTTCTTACAACAACTTAATTGGCTGAAACACTGTCATGACAGTAAGTTAAATAATATGCCTTTGAATAGCTGGTAACCACATTAGTCAACATACAAAGGCTTCCTAAGGTGTGAGAGCTATGCCAAAAATGTGTCACTGTTGTAGGGGGCCATTGAATATGAAAGCAAGTGTTGAGTGTTATTGAAAATTTCAGAATATCTATTGCAACATGAAATTTGAATAGTCCTTATATACTGAAGCAATCTGTAATAAATAAAGCTGATAATAAATGAGCTGTCAAACAAATAGGGACAGTGATTTTAAGACACAGCACACAGACAAGTATCACGTTTTTGAAAAAGGTAGATTTATTACCATTTTATTGGTAGGTATTTTTATACCTACAACCGATCTAAAACAAAGCCAGAAAAAAATGTGTGGATCTATAAAGAAATCCATTGTCTCTATAACATCCATCCATCCATCATCCAACCCGCTATATCCTAACTACAGGGTCACGGGGGTCTGCCCAGCTAACACAGGGCGCAAGGCAGGAAACAAACCCCGGGGAGGGCGCCAGCCCTCAGCAGGGCACACACACACACACACCAAGCACACACTAGGGACAATTTAGGATCGCCAATGCACCTAACCTGCATGTCTTTGGACTGTGGGAGGAAACCGGAGTATCTGGAGGAAACCCATGCAGACACGGGGAGAACATGCAAACTCCACGCAGGGAGGACCCGGGAAGCAAACCCGGGTCTCCTAACTGCGAGGTAGTAGCGCCTCCCAATGCACCACCGTGCTGCCCTGCCTGTATAACTTGTTTTTTCAAAAAGGAAAAATTACCATTTTCATATGAAACCTGAAATGTCTTGATACCTAAAACCAATCTAAAATAAATAAAGCCAGAATAAATTGATGGATCTATAAAGCAATCTTTTGCCAGAGGGATAGTGACTGTACTGTATAAGAGATTTGTATGCATTCACACAGCACAAACACTATTTGTGGGGCATTGTAAGAAAACAGTATATTAAATAATATATCTTGAGGTTCAAAGTGTCTTTATAAGTTTCAAAGTACTTTTGTCTAGCTAAACTTTGAACTTCCCATCTGCAGAAGTAAAGTAGTAAAGTAGTGATTGACACTTAATTTGTCATAAGGTAATGGAAAATTTCTTATACAGTTTTGCATTCAGTTCTTAATTTAAAACAGCTTGTAATGGAACCAGAGACGTCAGTGAGCCCCGAACCCCAACACAGTCCCGGGTTCAAATAATGGAAGGTTTATTACAAAATACTTCCAAAAAGTAGCACAAACACACAAATTTTCTTTCTCTCCACAATACCCTCTTCTTACCACCACACTGCCCTCCTCCTTGCCCGGGTAAGGGAGTGCGGTCCCTTTTATAAAGAACCTGGGAATACTTCCAGTGTCAGGGCTAGTGCCCGATGGAAGTACTTCTTGGTCACATGGAAGTCCCACTTATTAGGGAACGCATCTCCCTGCAGTGCCCCCTTGTGACACCCACGGACCCCAGCAGGGCTATGTCGCCACACTACACTTCCCAGCATGCCCTACTGGACTTGTACTGGACACTTATATCCAGGGCTTCTGCCATCTATTGTCCTGGGGGAATAAAGTCCCCAGTGATATCATCTTCTGGAGGGCTGTCCGTCTATCCAATCCAGTCTTCACTTCTGGGTCTGGCTCCTTTCTCTCTCCTGGTTGGGATGCCCATCTGCCAGTTCGGAGCCTCCTGTCCGGGTAAGGAACCATCCCCTTTTCTGGTCGGGATGTCTGTCCAACCCCTGTGGTGTTTACAAGATTCATTACTGTGAGATCTTGACTAACACTTAGCACTGTTTTTCTTCAGTACATTAAAAAGTATAATAATGAAAATCTTTTTCTCTCTTGCAGCAGTTTTGTGTTTCAAAATCTGTTAAAGGGATTCTCCATATGCTAACTGTCACATTTGTTGCACTTGTAAAGATTGATTTTTGACATCACTAAACATTGCTCACTCAAAATTTTTTTTTGATCACAGGAGAAATATCTTAGAGATTAGCCTTTTCACAGTCTTACTTTAGCTTAATGTGCATGTCGCATTTTTGTTCTATTTTAGGTCCATGTCCGATATTTGGACATGTTCAGAAATATGCCTGACATTCTCCAGCATCTCACTACAAACCGAGAAACTCAAATACATGCATGCAGGCATCCAAAGGTATATATATATATATATATATTTTTTTTTTATTAACAAAAACAAATCAAATTTGGATTAATTTATAAGTATGTATTCTGCTAAAAGTATCTTTTGTTCTATACCAGCACTGCACTGGATATATACTTTGTCAATGGCCAAGTACAAAAAACAATGTATATATAGTTGGTTATGGGTATAGTCAAGCTACAATTTAATATTGTGCTGTCTAAAGTTTGAAATAGTTAAGTGCAATGGTAATTATATGTTTCTTTAATTCTTTGTTTTTGTTAAGAACTACTGATTGGACTCACTGCTATTAGAGTTGATGTGAAAAGTCAAGTCATTGTAATGGGTGACACTGCAAATATGCATGGAACTGACTTTTTCGGCACTGTGCATGGCACCACGTCTACTGCATTACAACTGAATGTGAAGTGTTTTTAGGCAGACAGAACTTTTTGTAGTAATTTATGTGGTGAAATGCACTTTGCTTCCATTGTAAGAATACTGAAGTCCAGGAAATGTTTTTATTTTTCGTTGTTTGCTGCATAACAGTTAATTTTATCTTAATTTCACATAATTAAATAGAGCAAAGAAGAAACTCAAAATCCCAATACTCAAACTGATTCAAGGATTTTTTGAAATAAGAAACAGATGACAGTGTAGAGAACTCCTTATTGCTGATCTTAGGATTTACCATTTACCAGACAGCTAGCAAGAGACTATGATGTGAGTTGTTGATAAAGAAAATTGAACTAATAAATATGCACAGTAATTTTCCTGTCACTATCATTTGATTTTCATGTTCTTTTGTTCTCCTGAAAGGCAACATGCTCATTTATTTTTGTACCTTAGGCTCATTTATTTTTCTACCTCATTTATTATTCTACCAATAATTGTACCTTTGCCTGCAAACACAGCGAGTAACACAGCATAATAATGTATGCCCAAAACAGTCAACTGAAATGATAGATGAATTGTACTAATTTGTTACACATGCAACTTAAACTTAAACTTAGTCATTTTTTACATATGCCATTATAATATGAAAAGCAAAGTTAAACAAAGTTTTCCCACTGTAATGAAAATATTTGAATTGTCTTATTTGTGTTTTAGAGTGCAAGATGTTTTTAATTGTGTAAAAAGAAGAATTTCTGTTTTTAGTATTGTTTGTCTGGAAGGTTATTAATAAATATATACAGTACATATGTTTATATTTGCAGGATGATGAGTTCTTTAGGGGAAACAGACTACCTTGTGGTATTATAGCCAAAGATGGAACACCATTAAAGATTATCAGCATTAAGCCCTCCACCATGTGGTTTGGTGAGAGAACCAAAAAAACCAACGTTATAGTGAGGTACACATTGAAGTTGTTTCACTTTTGTAAATATAATTTTACCACCAATAGAATACATTTAATATATCAAAACTGGTTGTCTGGCTGGTGAAATCAATTTTATTTAATATAATTATTTTACTTTCTTTAGAACAGGAGCAAGTTCATACCGAGCATGTTTTTCCTTTCATTCCTCATACACAGAGGTATGTCCAATGTTTCATATTACTGTTTTGAGTTGTATGTAACTATGTTAAGGGATACTCCACCCAAAAAGTATTTTTTCATATTTCATACCCCCATGTAGTTTGTAGGAATGGCAGAGAAAAAATTGCCTCTCATCCTAATTCATTAATCAAGTTCATGTGAACTTGAATTTCATGTTTTTCCATAAGTTCCATATTTTAAAATATTTGAGCAAAAAAAATGCCTGTGTTTTGCACATTTTCACCATATGATTGGATAACTGTGGACTATGAGATGAGTAACTTTTTTTCTTTTTTTGTGGATGTTTTTCATTGTTTGCTGTTGTACAGCTATGGTTACCACTGCCTTGTTTTAAATCATAAATTTGTTTTTTATCTTTAGTCTGCATGAATGAATTCTCAGCTATAACTAAAAACTACGTACATTGGTTAAGTAGCATAAAAAAGCATACATTTTGGATGGTGTATTACTTTAAGGTGTTTTTTATTTGTATTCAAATTGCTGGGTTTTTATAATTCCATAGTCATGACTGTTCCTGGTTAAAAGTTATTCACCATTAATTTAATTTATTTCTGCAGTAATGATTAAAATATATAAATCATATCCTGGAGCTGTAGAAGATAACTGCAGTGCAAAAGGAGCAACTGTATCTTTAGAGACACTTATCCTTTGTCCCTTTGTGAAGCTAATCTGTCATCCATCCATTATCCAACCCGCTATATCCTAACTGCAGGGTCACGGGGGTCTCCTGGAGCCAATCCCAGCCAACACAGGGCACAAGGCAGGAAACAAACCCCGGGCAGGGTGCCAGTCCACCGCAGTGAAGCTAATCTTATTCTGTGCAACATCTGGTTAACATAGAAGTTAATATAACAATCTAATTTAAAGTTTCAGAGGGCTAAAGCCTGTCCTATCACTGCTGGGCCCAAGGCAGGAGTTAACTCTGAACAGGACATGAATCCATTGCAGGTCTCAGACACACACACAGAATGGTATGGGATTGCCATTTAAGCTAACTAACAAATATATATGAGGAAATACCCAAAAGACTCAGGGAAGCATGCAATGTGGGAAAGAAAGATTCAAGATAAGTTGAATCACACAGCAGATTGAATGACAACTGCCATTGTAAATTGGCAGTACAACACATGACATCCAACTGTGAGCCTTATATTAGACTCACCATTAAAACTATGTTGATCTGCATGTTTAGCTTATATAGCACATACACAATTCATCAACTACACATTTTAGAGTCGTGCTGAATGCTGAGTAAGTTTGATAAGGATTGAATTAATATTTGTAATAAGTTGATCTATGGTTGTCACAGTGTGATAGCGCTATTATGATTGTTCTCAAAAGTGCAGGATATAAGGAAGTCATGGGAGTCCTTGTAGACTTCTTTTAAATCTCCAACCAAACAGTATACACAGATAATTAAATGATGGGTGGGATGTTTGGATTACAGTGTGCATTTTTGGGCTCACAATTACCATGACATGACAATTCAGAACTAAACTTAGGCTAGCACTGCAGAGCATAAGCAAGAAGGAAAGATTGAAGGAATTACACCTTTTCAGCTTAATTAAGTAGCCACTTGCACGTGAAGTTCTCCCAGATGGAATGTCACAGAAACACACCGTACAAGGTTTCATGGGGGACTGCTCTTCATGTATTTGAATCACGCCATTCCATACTATGCCACACTGCTCCACTCAGTTTCACTTAGGGGTCCACCTGCCACCCCGATGAAGTGTCACTGAATTACACTATGCAGACTTTCTCTGGGGATTGCTATTTGATCAAATGTACTTGTATCATGCACCCCTTCGCAGCCTCCATGTTCATATAATTGTCTTTGATAGCATGTTGCCCATTCTGGGATCCTTAAATACATAGGCAGAATATGCTAACTCCATGTAGAACCTGGTGCACCGAGACAGGAATGACCACTCAGTGACACCACTCTGCTTATGCTAAAACATCTGTACTAAACTTACTTAACTGCAGCCTGATTAAACTTATATGCATTGGCATTGTAAAGCAGCCCAAGTGCATGTTAACGTTCTCCCTGCTATACATGGTGCCCAGTCCAGGTGTTGATCCTGACTTGTGTCCTATGATAGGCTTCCACTGCCCCGTGACCCCACCCTGGCTAACCAGGTCAGAAAGATAGATGGACAGGTTATTATTATTGTACTAATAGTTGAGAAAAATGTATGATTAAATTAGTGGATGGAAGATATTGAGTACAGCAATTAATAGTAATATTGGGTGGCAATGTGGCATAGTTGTAGCAGAGCTGTCTTGCAGTGAAGTGACCTGGGGTTTGTGTGGAGTATACATGTTCTCCTCGAGTGCTGTGGTTTTCTCCCACAGTCCAAACAAATGCAGGTTAGGTGGACAGGCATTGTAAAATGGCCCTAGTACCCTGCAGTGGACTGGCATCCTATCCATGGATTGTTCAGCCTTGGATGGATATATGCCTATAATGTTCAGTTATTGTCACTTGATTGCACTCCGGCTCAATATACTCCCTCTCGCTGAAGCACACTTGTGCAATAACAGTCTAGTGGCAGCAGGCAGTATCTTTGTGAAAAGATGAAATAAGCTACCAGATAGTGAAAGAATATAAGTGATTATAAGTGCACCTTTTTCCAGTTATTGTTGGGTAGTTTTCTACAGAAGAGAGACAGCAATTCACATTCGGGCATCAACATTGCTTGATGTCAATAATCACACTTGGGTATGACTTTTCAAGATGAGTCCATGCCCCTCAGGCTGAAAGGTCACGGAGGAGGAGGAGGATGAGCAGTGGAGTAAAACTAACAGCCAGTCACCTTATAAAATGGCTGAACTTGCATTTTGCTTTTTTTCCTTGTTAAAATAACATGAACATGCTGTTTTATAGTATGTTTGTATTCTCAAGACACAGATCAACATTTTTAGATGGAAAAATGTATGTATTAAGTATATTTAAGGCTTTTATGTAATAGGACCCCAGTACCCTTCATCCTCTGGGTAAAATGCAAGAGTGGGTTAGTTATTTTTTTTTAATTATAACATATGCTTCACAGTAGAAGAAAATTTCCTATGGCAAATTAATATATACCATGATTATGAAGAAATAAGTAAATTTATCCTTTAAGCCTCTTTTGTAGTGTGTTGGCTTAGTTATATATGTGCATTGTGCTGCTGGTAGATTTGTTTTACTTGTTTTACTTTTTTCTGCTTCCAAGGTTAGAGATTTTTTGATGCACATCTCTCCCGCTCATGCTTATCCTAATGTTATCCCCATGGGCAAAACAACAGAAGATATCATTGAGATGTAAGTATACTCAGTCCTGAAAATTACACTAGCTTGTACTGCACTTGAAATAAATATAGGTTTAGGCTGTCATAATCTACTTTATATTACTCGCACCATAATAGAACTTTAAAGGTGAGTAAGGAGGGGTCATTGGTCTTCCAAAAGTATTGAACAAGTCTTCGTTCTCAGTACACTAACAAAAATGTATTTCTTAAGCATTATTCTAACATATATAATTACAATCAACATGGTTATTCACTAACAAAAATGTTCTGATTATGTTCTTATAGTTAGTCTCCCAGCTATACATACACAGCCTTGCATCTCATTAACATTTAAGATTCGCAAAATATATTTTAAATTAGAAAATGTGCTGAAAAGAAAACAATTTATATCAATACTATTTTGAAATGGTGACTTACAGAATACAGTTGACAATAAAACATAAATACACACAAGTAACGCATGGACATTTTCCTACTAGTTCTACACGTTGAGTCTTCAGTAAACATTAGCCTTAATGTTTAAACTGCTAAGCAGTGGATGAAGCTTACAAACTGATTAACAAAATGACTGACCTTTTCTGTGTTTATTATATTTCTATAAGCTATTACAAAAAAAAACAAATCTTTTGGTTGTCTAGGTAGGTATGTTGGTTATAAAAACACATTTGATACATTTTATACAAATCTTGATCTGCTAATAATAATGGAGTAAATCACCATTTGAGACTTGAATTAGTAATCCTTGGGATTGTTAATTCAAGCACAACTGGATTTTGGTTAGAAACAATAAGCATAGTATAATTGCAAGGTCTGAGAGGGGGTGAAAAGAAAATGTACTGCATTTGTAAGTGGATATTTAAAAGAGGCATTATTAAAATCATACATATCTGTTATATTAAACATGTGTCATATTTAAAAGTCATTACTTTTTTTTCAATTTAGATTATTTGATATATGAAATAAACTTTTATCTATGATCACATTTTAATTAAGAAGCACATGATGGCAGGTTGGTATAATTATGATGAATGCTCACCAAAGTTTAATTTGTGTGCGTGCTTTTTCAGTTATATATAGTTATAGATGTTTTAGAGGTTATTGTGTGTTGGTGAAAATATGAAGCCTCATGCCTAATTCGACATTTTATTGTGGGAAATATATTTAAGTAGTTTTTCAATTGAAAGCTCTACCGTATGACTAATTAATTTAAGGTTGGATAGCTCAAGCTTAGCAAATTTTAATTAGTGTTTAAAATAAAGGTATATAGTAATCCATAACAATTTTGTGTATTTTCCTTTTGCAGCTTGCAGCCTTTTTGTATGTCCAATTCCAGAACAGAAGAGAGTATGTATAAACCTTTGGGAGCACTAAAAAGAGCAAAAATGATGTCATACACAACAACAGGTAATGCATAGTCTTTTGGTTAATGCATTTAAACAGCAATATTGTCAGTTCAAGCCTTGCTTATATCTCATTGAATGGAGCTGAGTAAATAATTTTACCTAACTTTGCTCCAAATACAAAATATATATAAGCAACAATACGGTATTTTTTTACTTGCAGATAGAAAGATGCTGTATACATTAAATGTTGATGTGTCAGAAGAGCAAACTAGTACTTTAAAATTCATTGTAGCAACGTCATTCCAAAATGACCAAAGTTCAGCAGCTCTAACTTAAAAAATGGGATTCAACAAAAGCCTGACACGCTGAAATGATTCCACAGACAAAATATCTTTGTTTTTAAAAGTTTTCGTTACAATTCAAAATAAAGCAGTTCACACAAAAAACAAAATTAAAATAGCAAAAAAAAAGAAAGGTTCTTGTTAAGAAAAGTTTAAATCTTGTTACATTTCAAATCATTACAAATCACTTCAAAATGTTTTTCTGAACCATGTCAAGACGATGGTCAGAAAACTGTATGCCTATCCCATTTCTGAGTTGAAAATTGGTCTTTTAAGTTTACTGGAACCTGTTCTAAACAACAACTGACACAATTAACACAACGTATCTCAGTTATAGCAAGAACGCTCTATCTCTTACTAACTTATAGGGGGAAAAGGCTATACCATTGTCTATGACTATGAAAGAAAATCTATATTCTATTGAAATTAAGCAAACACTAATATGAGTTTAACTCAAAGCTTAACTTTAACTTTGGCTCTTACATTCACGATTATTTTAAAATACTCTTGAGACTTTTGAGACTGATCCACATCTGATATTAGTATAGTATATGTAGAGAAGTATTGTCAGGCAGATACAAACTAACAGACAGATGATGGTTTGTGTGCTACTTAACATTGTTTTCAATGCAGGATGTCTGCGAATTTGTCACCCCATGATTGCATGGAAAAAAACAGTAAAAGAAAGACCATAGTTTTTGGTCTGAGTTGTACCTGCTATATTTGCAAGTAGAAACAATTGAGGACAGGACAGGAAACGACTGGTGAGAGCCCAATTGTGGGTTTTAATGTAAAACAATTGTGTAAATCCTTTATGACAAGTTTTGAATACATATATTTTTGCTAGTCATACTAAAAGCGTCACATTTGTGTCACGTACAAGTAACAAAATTAGAATTGAGCTGCAGCGTGAATACAGTGGTTTTGGTTTTAAAATTAAACACAGGGTGGTTTAAAAAATGGCGCAGTTGCAGTCAACAGCATGGTGTCATTCTTGTAAAAGAATAAAGATCTGAAATAAGCCTGGGTAAAAATATCGATTTTTTCAATTAATTGTTATTTTTTGTTTAAACAATTCAATATCAGCTCTTAAAGTCTCAAGATCGATCTTGCAAATCTCTATCCTGCCCAATTACTATATGCAGATTTTTGCTTAGCTTCGTTTTTTGCGTCCGATGCAGTAGATGCTGCTAATGTTGCTATTAAGGCTTTCTATGGAAAAAGCACTTTAGTTCCTCTTCTTTCGGCTGCTTCCGTTAGGGGTTGCCACAGCAGATCATCTTCTTCCATATCTTTCTGCCCTCTGCATCTTGTTCTGTTACACCCATCACCTGCATGTCCTCTCTTTACTACTTCACATAAAATGGTGTGTCCTTTTTAACTGAAATCAGCATCTTATACACTTAAATCAAATGTGTGGACTTACTACGGATTCAAACTATGTGTTGGTAAGGAACAACTAGATAAAAGCAAAGCCATATGTAAGCTGTGCAGCTCAGAAGTTAATTATTGTAACACAACAAATTCGAGAAATCACTTATTCCGACATCACACAGAAATTTTGTCCCTGTTGACATCCAAACAAGTAGAGCCTAGACAATTTGCACTGTAGATGGTGTTTAGCTCCAAGTTTCAGTTAAATTTGCCTCATGCCCAAAAAATAACAGAATCAATTGCAGTTTTTAATCTGTAAAGATAAGAGACTTACAACATGCCTCACCCAGCAAAGCAAGAGGGCAACTTTCAGAACAGCCTGCGGTATAGAAGTGAGTGTGTGCTTAAAGCAGCCGACTTGAAGAAGCTCCATTATAGCGGCGTTATGAGTCACAATAGCCAGTTCTTTTTCTTTTATGTTCCATTAATTCAACGCTACTGTCAACAAGCATCATCTCTAGATCCTTTTTTTTGTCTAAGGACTGTCACGACACATTTTTGAGACTGATTAATACAACTGCTATAAGTGAGTAACTGAAGATATTTGTAACGTGTGAAGAATTATAGAAAGACATGAGTCTTCCTGCTGTATGTTTAATTTCGACTAATTCAGGATTATTTTAAATGTTCAATAGGGGAATAAATTTGGCTAACAGTTTAGTTGAAGGTTGTCTACATGGAGATTCATAACATACAAAGTGTTTATTGAATAACATTTATTAAGAAGCAATATTTGATTATTTTAGAATATTATTATTTGCAAGAAGATGTTTTATAAAGTAAATGCTGTTGCATTGTATCGAAACAAGGAGCACCCCCCTAGTATGTTTGGACTCTGATGTGGTGATACATATATTACTTAAATTATGGTGAATTTTAAATGAGTGTAGTGCTTTTTTTGTTGTTTAAAAGAGCAATGATATTTTCTTCCACATCTTCCAAATACTGATGTTAACTGTTCACTACTAATCAAGTATTTCTTCTTAAATGTCATTCCATGCTTATGCATATGTTATGAAGTCACTATGTAGACACCACTCAAATAAAGTGATACCGAAATTTGTCACATTATTTTAATGTTCTCTATGCATGGTTAAGCAATTTCTAAAAAAATCCACCACTTCAAATATTTCAGTGCATGCTAATTCATTTAAGATAAAATCGATATCGAATCAAACCAGGGCAACGTGAATTGGAATCAAATTGAATCAGGACTTCAGTGCTGATACTTCTCCCTAATATGAAACAAATATAATAATGATTCAACAAATTAAATAGTACAAATCAGGACACTACAAACTGGAACATAACTTAATCAAGGAAATAACTGCAGTGAAATAAAAAAAAATAATGAATAAACATAGTAGTCTCAGACCTATACTAACGGGACCTTGACAAATCATTGACAGTTTCTTGGATTTAATACTTTTTTTTTTTTTTGCCGGGCCCTTAAAATGTTGAATGGGGGTCCTACTCAGCTCTACTCTACTCTACTCAAACCTGCCTCCCTGACAACTGAAGTCCCAAATTATTCAAACAATTTTTCAGATACCACATTCAATTAAACCCATGCTGCCAACACCAATTTGTTGTAATTCAGGAGAAAACAGCTGTGGTGTTACCGTTTTGTAATAATGAAACGTTTTGGAGCCCCACTGTTAGTATTTATTTATTTCTACTTCAAATACTGTATGTTGTTATTTCTACCTCAGGATGCTCATAACATCTTTATTAATAAGCTTGTTGTTGCCTGGAATGGGAAGGCGTAGGAAGGTGAGGACCACAAGAAGGAAGCCTCCTCTGTCAGTTATGTTGTAATGCACAATTTGTCCTATATGAAGTACTATGCCGCACTGATAACGTGGGTACATTTTTGCCAGTTCCCTGATGATTTTAGAATGTATATTTACAGGTTTGGCAATGGCCATTTGTACCTATTGCTTGTTTTGATCACCGCTTAGTTATTATATTTCTTTATAATCATGTGATGAAGACAACCTCTGGTGGATACAACAGGCAAAAAAACTGATTTTCCTAAGCCATATCACCAATCTCCCAGTTATGAAATTTTAAAATTTTATATAATGAAATATAACAATATTTTCTGGTATTGTGATAATAGCTATTGAATCCTGTTGCCCACTCTGATGTCTCATTCCATGGACAGGAATAGTAGCCACAGCAGGATCCTAAAAAAAGTATCTGGACAGAACAGGGTCAGTTATAGTTTATTATGACCTCCAATAGCTAACTACGATAGCTGCAGTATGGAAAAGTAATCAGTAGTTCTCGTCAGGGTGTGGTAAACTGAAATTTAGATTTATATGTTGAAACTGACATCAGGCTTGCAGCTGAAAGCTTCACTTCCCACAGCAGTTCAAGTTGTTCTTGAACCTTTAGAGGATCAGCAAATAGACATGATAATGTACACTGTAGGATATGATATTTTCTGATAAGTAAATAGGGTCCAGTTTATTTGGAGGTATGAAATCTACTCTAAAGTTCAGTTGAGGTCACAGTGGAGACTCAAGATACTCGTACTAACAAGCTCACAGATTTGCAAGGTTCGTGGTTATGCACAGTAGAGAAAAAAATGAGAGGTTTAGGGAGCAGGTATCCTGCTAGATGCTTCAAAGATCTGGTTTATCTTACCATTGTAAAGAGCTCCTCATGCATTCATTCCATACTTTCATTATTTAGCTTAAAATGTCAAGTTTTGTGTTGCAATTATGCCCCCAAAGCATAGTGCAAGTCCTTTGGGCACTAAGCCCAAGTATGCCAAGTGAATGATGTGACTAAATGAGAAAATAAGTGTGTGATGTTAATGAATTGACCAGCTGGCTAGAGACTTTGAGGCTACTGGTTCCATTATTGATTGTAATCTCAAGGTTAAACTTTAAGTTGCCTCTCCTATGCTCACATACATTGAGATCGTTAAGCAGTGCACAAAGCAGATGTTGCTGATGAATTATTTCAGGCCAGTGCATCCTTTATGATCTCCAACGCCAGCCATGAGTGTTGAAGGTGATTTTGGGACCTTGTCAGTCTCTGTATCTTCTGACAGCAGTGATTTTTTTTTTTTTTTTTAATTGAGATGCGAGCACAAAGGAACTCAGAATTCTAGTGAATGACTAGTTTGAAAAAGTAGTTTTTGCATGTTACCGATAATATTTTTTGTACTGCATTTATGGGTTATTTCATGGTTACTGTATTATGAAAAGTGAATATTAAGCAGAAAAATGTATTTTGAGGAATCTCTAGCAAACATTTTTGGTGGTCACAGGAACCTAACCCCCTGTTTCCCATAGGTTCAATATATTAACAATTTTGTTTTCAGATTTCACATCCTTTCCTAGGAATGTAACCCCTGTGAAAGTTGAGGATTCTCTTTATATTTTGTTATACTTATTAGTCCTGATCATTTTTCTTGTAGCAGCATTTTAAATTAACTGAATAGTGTAAAGAGAATGATTCGAGCAGCCAATGAATAAATCATTGCAGTAATCCATTCTACTTCAAATCAATTCTTCAATTAATCTTGTCATGATGAGATGAATTGCTTATTATACTAAATTTCTGTGAATAACTGAGGAGATGCTTCCTCTTATGAGCTATGTCAGGCCTGTCCTTTTGGACCGAGGTTACGGGCATGCTAGAGGTATTGTATAGGGTGGTCCAGATCTGTTTATGCAGTTTTCATTACGCTATAACTTATTAAGTTTATTACATAAAGAATTCGCAAAGAATTCTTTTTGTTGCCAATAAATGGCAGCACCTGCCCTGCATTCCAAAATGGCGGGGAGACGGTTGTCAGTCGAACAGCGGGTGCGATGTGTTTTCGCCTTTTCATAATTGCATAATTAGATCTGAACCACCCTGTATCAATTGGCTAGCCTAGGAATTTCCAAGGAGAGCCTGAAGATTGTTGCTGAGAACAGTAGAAACAGTACAAAGAGATTCCCTGTTTGACAAACAATTATTTTACTCAATTGTTTTAATTATATTTTTTCTATTTATTAGATTCTGATAGTGAGGAAGGTCTCTTTGAGGAGAAACTGACAGTTCCCTGGAGGCGCAAGATTCCAGATGAAAAGAGTAATTTACCAATATGTGCAGAAACTACATCAGATAATTTACCGAAATCTCAGATAAGCTTTTGTGAAGACACTGCTAATAATTACTCCATGGTAGCTAGTTTACCGACATTAAAAAATTCCTACATAGATTGTGAAGAGTCCAATGATGATGATGAAGAGGAAGAGGATGAAGATACAGTTGAATGCAATGCTGATCAGACAGTTAATGGTGGTAAACCTTGTGTTAGCCATAGCCACAGTGTCAACTCCAGTCTGAAGAAATGGGAAACATGTTGTAAAGAGACCACAGAAGAAATAACCAGTCAGCAAAATCAGGCTAAGAAGCTTAAATTAGACTTGGATATCTCAAAATCAGAACTGCCAAAGTGGGAATCCTTTTTCAAACCAGATCCGTTAACAGACTCAGAACAAGAAGACAGTCAAAAGCAATGTGTGGATCTGACAAGGTCTCAGTCTCCAAATTTGTTTAGTGATACAGACAATGAGGAATCTATTTATATTTCTTCTCAGAATTCGTCACAGTCTACTCATATTTCAGAGCAAGGAAGTGAATGCTGGGGCAGTCAACCGGATACCGTGTTAATATCATCCCAGGAAAGGAAGGAACATTCAGTTTCTGCTGGCCAGTGCAATGTAACATTTTGTGATTTCCTGAAACCACAAGAAATAGCCTTGAATAATTTTGGAAAAACTACTTTGGAGGGTAGGGAACAGCTGATATCATTTAAATCAACACAGTGTTTGCTAATTGAAGATTTAGCAACGTCATCTAAGATTGCAGCTGAAAACACAGTGTCTGTTCAGCAGTCCACTTGTGACTCCCAGGACTCATCTGATTTTGAAATTCCATCGACGCCCGATTCTGAGGTGCCGCAAGAAGAGCAACTAAAAGATCTGTACAAAAGGCTGGCTGCAGGAGAGATGGTCATAGCTAAAAAGTCTATATGAAAGCCATAACTCTGTTTAGAATTCATTAGTATTTTTTGTATATCTGAAGATTAATGAAGTAATTGAATTGTGTTGTTCCTAATTAAGCCTACGTATTTGGGACAAAATTCTAACATTTTTTAAAAATATTTATTAATCTGAAATTTGCATATATTTTTTAATCTGTTTTTTTTTTTTTTTTTTATAAAAACCCTTTCCCAAAAGAAAAAGGACCAAAAATTGTGTTAATTTAAATAATGTGCAATATTCAGCAGTTTATTAATATCATCAAGCAGAGAGACATATTTTTCAAAAGTAAGCAGCTTATAGGTCTTTTACAGAATGTATGTTGTGGGTAACTGTTTTTCCATGGTTAATTTATTTTGAATAAATATCTGTAATCATATGTGTAATTTAATTTATGGTTTTAATACTAATTTACTTCTGGACAATGAAGGTTTTGCTTCTTAAACAGGGTTGTGTATTTTATGGATTTTGGCCTGCTGATCACAAAAATCACCTGTAAATCTTCCTGTGACATACTATTTTATTGCAATCGTTTATTTTTATAATTTCCACTCATATTATAAGTAAACTTCTACAGAACAACAGCTAGAACTGGATCATCTGTGGTGATCTGAATGTGGTAGAAATGCAACTTGGATATACCAACTACCGCTGTTTAATTTGAATGTGAATGGGACTGGCATGCTAAAAAATCTCATTATATTAAAACTAGATGTGGAAGCCTGTGCTGTAAAAAACCCAGACTCCTAGAAAACATTGAAATCGTCAGAAAAAAATTGAAGTGCAGAGTCGATGGTTTTGTTTTGCAGATGTGCTCGTCCCCCTTGTCTATCAGCGGCTAAGCAAGTTTCTCTCTCCTCAAAGGCTTCATTTTGATGATGCGCTCGCCTTGCTTGTGTATTAGCGGCTAAGCGAGTTTGTCTTTCGTTAGCGGGTTCACTTTGGCAACGGAGTCGCTTTCTTTCAGCTTCATGCTTTACCCTCGTACTTCTTTCTTCTTCCAACTCGTTAACTTGGGGCCGCCTTGCTGGGTCTTTGAGCTTCATGCTGTAGCCTCGCACTTCCGGGCTGGACAGACAGACACACATAAAAAAGCGTAGACGTTTATATGTAAGAAGGGCAGGCCGCAAGCAGAAAAGCATACCACATAACCACTTATCAACCCAAAAAAGACATTTTGACTCCTCTTCATGGGAAACCGTATACAAGGAAGGCAAAGGATTATGATATTTGAGGTGTTTCCACGAATAACCAATACCAAGATTAAGGAATACGTTTTTGTTGGCCCTCAAATCAGACAAGTCATTGATGACAGCAGGTTCAAATATCTACTAGGGGTATTGAAGGAAATCACATGGAAGGTACAGGGGGTCCTCGGGTTACAACGTCGCGGCATACGACGTTTCGAGTTTACGATGCTCATTCCCATAAAAACTTAAAATAAAAAATTGAGACATAAGTGTTTCGGATTACGCTGTTGGCATCGTACTTGCAGACTTACGGGGTGAACTAGTTTGGTTACGGGTGGCGAAAGTATGCGGCATATGAGTGAGGAAGTTTGCGAACTACAGTAGTTTTGTTGCATGCTGTGAAAGTAAAAGTACGCGGTGTATGAGTGAGGGAGTCGAACTTACAACGCTCATTCCCATAAAAACTTAAAAAAAAATTGAGACGAGTGTTTCGGCTTATGCCATTAGCGTCGTACTTAGAGACTACGTGGGCAAACTAGTTTGGTTATGCGCAGTGGAAGGATACGCAGTAACACAGCAAGGGAGTTGGCGAACTCATTTGGTTGCACGCGGAGGAAGTGTTCTATTTGTGTTGCTTTGTTTGACAACTTTTTGGCCCTTATCATGGCTCCTAAACAAAAGTCAGAGTCTTCAGATGGTAGTGTTTCAAAGAAGAGGAAAGCAATCACGATGGAAGTGAAATTAGACATTGTAAAGAGATCAGAAGGAATAAAGGTAAGAATTTATTTTTACACTCATTTTTTGTCATTTTTTCTGTTACTACAGTACAGTGTACAGTACAGTATATTTATGTCCTTTTCCTTTTTCTGTGGCTTAGTTGTGTTTTTATGTTCTAGATTATAATTTTGCAAATGTGTTAGGATAGGTAAGTGACTTAGGCTAGGGTGTGTTTCAACTTACACCAAAATTCGGGTTACATCACTGTTGTAGGAACAGAACTGTGTCGTAACCTGAGGACCCCCTGTATTCAAGGATGTAGGTAAGAATTTTTCTTGCCAGTTGCAGAGCAATAGACTACGTCCAGCTGGTTGACAACATGCTTCAACCTTGCAAAACCATGAAGTGCAAGCCGTGTTCAACTGCTTGTTAATGCAAACATCTAATCGGCCAATCACATGGTAGAGACTCAATGTATTTAGGCATGTAGGCCTTGTAAAGATGACCTGCTGAAGTTCAAATTGAGTGTCAGAATGGGGAAGAAAGGTGATTTAAGTGACTTTGAACATAGCATGGTTGTTGGTGCTAGATGGGCTGGTCTGAGATTTCAGAAACTGCTGATCTACTGGGATTTTCATGCACAACCATCTCTGAGATTTACAGAGAATGGTTTGAAAAGGGGAAAATATCCAGTGAGGAGCAGTTACTTGGGAGAAAATGCCTTGTTGATGCCAGCGATTAGAGAAGAATGGTCTGACTGGTTTGAGTTGATAGAAAGGTAACAGTTACTCAAATAATCACTCATTACAACGGAGATATGCAGAAGAGCATCTCTGAACGCACAACACATTGAAACTTGAAGATGATTGGCCACAGCAGCAGGAGACCACACCGGGTGCCTCTCCTGTCTGCTAAGAACAGGCAACTGCGGCTACATTTAGCATAGGTTCACCAGAATTGGACAATAGAAGACTGAAAAAAATGTTGCCTGGTCTGATCAGTCTTAATTTCTGCTTGACATTTGGATGGTAGAGTCAGAATTTGGTGTCAACAACATGAAAGCATCCTGTCATGTATCAACAGTTCAGGCTGGTGGTGGTGATGTAATGGTGGGAGGGGGGATATTTCCTTGGCACATTTTGGGTCCCTTACTACCAGCTGAGCATCATTCAAATGCTATAGCCTACCAGAGTATTATTGCTGACCATGTCCATCCCATAATGACTGCAGTGTACCTATCTTCTGATGGCTACTTCCAGCAGGACATATCTTCTGATGGCTACTTCCAGCAGGACAATGCGGCATGTCACAAAGCTGAAATCATCTCAAACTGGTTTCTTGATCATGTCAATGTGTTCACTGTACTCAAGTGGCCTCAATCTAATAGAACACCTTTGGGATGTGGTAGAACAGGAGATTCACATTATGGATATGCAGCCAACAAATCTGCAGGAACACCCCTGAGGAATGTTTTCTGGCACCTTGTTGAATTTATACTACAAAGAATTATGGTAGTTCTGAAGGCAAAAGAGGGTCCAAATTGGTACTAGCAAGGTGTACCTAATAAAGTGGCTGGTGAGTGTCTATTTATATATGTATTTTGTTTTCTAAAAAATATAACTTCTACTGCAAAACTTGTTTTGAGAGATAATTTAGGTGCAAGAGACTAAATGTTTCCAAGCAGTGCTATGTGATATGACATTTAAACTTGGCAAAAATTAAACTTGTTTCCAGAGTTGTGCATCATAAAATGTCTTGATGATATGCTGTAATATCCAGTTTTTGGATCACAAAAATCACCTAAAGCACCAAGTTTTTTTGTGTGTTTTATTTACTGGTGTAAACAAAGGCTTTTAGCTCTATGCATACTTTCTCTTAAACATTTGAAGTGTTGTTCTTGCTACTGCTCAGCCATTTGCAGTTTCTTTATTACATAAGCCATTTATTTTTGAATTTGTAATTTAGGCACCGTAATGCCAAAACCCCCTTAGTGCATAAAGCGTTAAATTGAATTGATTTCTGAATCTCGATTGCTAAAGCCAAACTGAGTCACGTCTTCCAAGTGTGCATAAGGGATTTTCCAGGTATCTAAAGACATTTTAATAGGCAATACTGAATTGGCCTGTATGGATGAATGTATTTGCTTGCCCCTCAATGATTCTGGGATATATACAGCATATCCACACACACCCCTTAGGTTACCTGCAATGACGAGGCGTTGGATGTTTTTTAAATGAGCTATAGAAAAAAAATTACTTTTTGCCTGTGCATTCAGGAGCTGAGTTCACCCTCCTTTTTACCGCTTTCTATTTTGTCTTCTGTTAAGGTATGTTTTCATTTTTATACTGAGCCACAACATTGCACAAGCAAAGACCACAAGGGACTTCTGGCAACCTTAGTTACAGCTTGTTTAGAATGTTGTGCAGGGCTGAAGTATTCTCTTTTAAGCCTTTAGGTTTATGGGTCTCTGCTATAAATATAAGGTGGTCCAGATCTAATTTTGCAACTTTTAATGCAATGCAGGAAAACAATACAAGAGAAAAGAATTGCTGTTCGACTGACAACCGTCTCCCCGCCATTTTGGAATGCAGAGCAGGCGCTGCCATCTATTGGCCACAAAAGAATTTTTTGTGAATTCTCTATGTAATAAACTTAAGTTATAACGTAATGAAAATTGCATAATTAGATCTGGACAACCCTGGTCTATGGTAGAGATCACTTGGCAGAATTTGGGAATGGTCAAAGCTGCACTGAGGGTCTGTAATGAAGCCAAAAGATTAAACCAAATTGGATTTCTTTGCAAGAATAGTTGACTTTAAGCTGTGGTGAGAAACTTGCTGTAGAGCCCCCAGGCACTTGAACAGGCACCTGAAGTGGTTTAAAGCAACTCAGAAGGATTGCTGCAGTTATGTAAAGGTGGTGATGTGTCCTTTGAAAGGATTCATTTTTCCTAGGAGAAACCTAAGGAGTACCTGGCGATCCTTGAGGAGAAGTATGTTTTTTTTGCCACTACTTTGGCTTCATGTAGGGACACATGTTAAGTTTTAAATGTCTGCCTACAGAGTAGCCAATGGGGTCAGTGCCTAGATAAGCGGAGCCACTAGTGAGGTCCTGTGCTCTTTCTACACCCGCCAAGTCTACGGATGCCACGTCTGTGTGCCATCAAATCTCAGTCCAGACTCTTGACATGAAAACTGCTGCCTCCATCAAAGTAGCTGAAGACTGGTGAATTTTTTTTGTCTAACTGATAATGGCTGTTGGGTTTTTGCAACCTACAAATTGTGTTCTGAGCTCTTTACTTGTGATGATCAATCTTTGTTTCCTTGTCTTTAACACTTGTTCCCAAACAGTCTTCCAGACTTATGCTTACTTGATTATGTCAACATCTTTTGTAAGGCACTTTGGATAAAGGTATCTGTTAAGTAAATAAATATTATTTCTTGAGAAGGAAATTATGGTCTACCTCCCCACAGCATATAGCAATCTTTAGTATGGATAGATCTATAGGACAAAGTGGGCACTGCCTATTCTGCCTGGCTTTTTAGTGGCACAGAAGGTCCGTTAAAACTACAGACTTAACAGAGATGCAGAATTCCTGCTTCACACCCAATGAACAGTTATGAGAAAATGGCTTAACTGCAGCTCTTAGTATACCAGGACCAGCTTATACCTCATCTGATAATAACAAAGGCATTATTCAGAGTTGAACTGACATCTTTGCAAAAAGCCCCCTCAGACCAGAAGGCACCACCAAATGGACACCCATATTCCAACAAAGAGCAATAATTCGACGAGTGCCAACTTTGATGGGCAAAATAACCCACCTATGAGCAGGCACTGGACGTGACTTTAGTCCCCAGAGGTCACACCTTCCTCTACAATCACTTCAGAACTCTCTTGCACGCTCTGAAACCAAAAAGCTGATGAGCCGCTCCCTCTTTAGGGTGCTGAAAGCTGTTGATTTTACCTTTGTGGACCTGAAGACTGCAATCCACTCTGCCAAGGCTAACTCTGCGCCAGTGTCTGCAGCCATTTCTTCAAGAAGGGAACTTTAGAGCCTAAACTTTATGTGCCAGAAAGAATGTTTTTACATATGAAGTTGCAGTCTGGGAAAAAACACAGCAGCACATCACGGGCAAAGGACCACATCACAAAGAGACACACTCCAAAGCAAAAAGAATCCTGCGCTCGCTTGAACCGGGAACAGCAACAACAACTCCACACAACATCAAACACCATTCAAAATCTAAATAACTAGTAAACAGGCAGCTTCTACTATGCTATGTGTTTGTCTGTCTAGTCTGCCTGCTCCCTGACTGTTCATTTATGTTAGGTAGAATGCCCAGAGGGGGCTGGGTGGTCTCGTGGCCTGGAATCCCTGCAGATATTATTTTTTTTCTCCAGGCGTCTAGAGTTTTTTTTTTGTTTTTTCTGTCCTCCCTGGCCATCGGACCTTACTCTTTTTCTATGTTAACTAATGCTGTCTTTTTAAATTTTTTTAAATTAATAAAAGACAAAATAAGAAATTTTTAATTTCTTATTTTGTCTTTTATTTTTCGTCATTATGTAAAGCACTTTGAGCTACTTTTTTGTATGATAATCTATACTAATAAAAGGCAAAGCCCTCACTCACTCACTGACTGACTCATCACTAATTCTCCAACTTCCCGTGTAGGTAGAAGGCTGAAATTTGGCAGGCTTATTCCTTACAGCTCACTTACAAAAGTTAAGCAGGTTTCATTTCAAAATTCTACACGTAACGGTCATAACGGTTGATAACGGTCGACAACGTCCGCCATGTTGAACTTTCTTATTTATGGCACCATCTTCACGAAATTTGGTAGGCGGCTTCCCTGCACTAACCAAAACCGATGTATGTACTTATTTCGATGGTATGACGCCACTGTCGGCCGCCATATTGAACTTTCCAATGTCACTAATTTTCCAACTTCCCGTGTAGGTAGAAGGCTGACCCCATCTTCACGAAATTTGGTAGGTGGCTTCCCTGCGCTAACCATAATCGATGTACGTACTTATTTCGGTGGTATGACGCCACTGTCGGCCGCCATATTGAATTTTACAAACATCACTAATTCTCCAACTTCCCGTGTAGGTAGAAGGCTGAAATTTGGCAGGCTCATTCCTTACAGCTTACTTACAAAAGTTAAGCAGGTTTCATTTTGAAATTCTACGTGTAACGGTCATAACGGTCAACAATGTCCGCCATGTTGAACTTTCTTATTCATGGCCCCATCTTCACGAAATTTGGTAGGCGGCTTTCCTGCGCTAACCGAAACCAATGTACATACTTATTTCGGTGGTATGACGCCACTGTCAGCCGCCATATTGAACTTTCCAACGTCACTAATTCTCCAACTTCCCATGTAGGTAGAAGGCTGAAATTTGGCAGGCTCATTCCTTACAGCTTACTTACAAAAGTTAAGCAGGTTTCATTTCGAAATTCTACACGTAACGGTCATAACGGTCGACAACGTCCGCCATGTTGAACTTTCTTATTTATGGCCCCATCTTCACGAAATTTGGTAGGCGGATTCCCTGCGCTAACCGAAACCGATGTATGTACTTATTTCGATGGTATGACGCCACTGTCGGCCGCCATATTGAACTTTCCAACGTCACTAATTTTCCAACTTCCCGTGTAGGTAGAAGGCTGACCCCATCTTCACGAAATTTGGTAGGTGGCTTCCCTACGCTAACCGAAACCGATGTATGTACTTATTTCAGTGGTATGACGCCACTGTTGGCCGCCATATTGAATTTTCCAAACATCACTAATTCTCCAACTTCCCGTGTAGGTAGAAGCTGAAATTTGGCAGGCTCATTCCTTACAGCTTACTTACAAAAGTTAAGCAGGTTTCATTTCGAAATTCTATGCGTAACGGTCATAACGGTTGACAATGTTCGCCATGTTCAACTTTCTTATTTATGGCCCCATCTTCACGAAATTTGGTAGGTGGCTTCCCTGCGGTAACCAAAACCGATGTACGTACTTATTTCAGTGGTATGATGCCACTGTCGGCTGCCATATTGAAGTTTCCAACGTCACTAATTCTCCAACTTCCCGTGTAGGTAGAAGGCTGAAATTTGGCAGGCTCATTCCTTACAGCTTACTTACAAAAGTTAAGCAGGTTTCATTTCAAAATTCTACGCGTAACGGTCATAACGGTCAACAACGTCCGCCATGTTGAACTTTCTTATTCATAGGTAGAAGGCTGAAATTTGGTACTTATTTCGGTGATATGATGCCACTGTCGGCTGCCATATTGAACTTTTCAACGGTCTTTGTTACTTATTGGCCCATCTTCAGGAAATTTGGTACGCGGGTTCCCAACGCTAACTAAATCCTACTTACGTACATATATACGTCCATAGCCTGCAGCTCGGTCACCGTGTGAGGCGGCGTTGGGTCCCCCATCCCAACGCCTCCCACGTTGTTAGCTGCCTGCCTATATAAGGCCGTCTGTCGCTCCAGTCTCTACATTCCCTTCCTTGCTTCGCCACGGTATTCACGTCTCCCTGCTGATAACTACAGCCTTTTTATTTAATCCACGGCTTCTCCAATGTTTTATTGTTCATTTATTACGATTATAGTTATTGTATAGGTATTTTAGACTTACTTTACATTGTTCAGGTACCCATTTCCTTTATCATTCCAACCGTACCCCCATTAACATGTCTATCGAGGTGATCACCATCGATCAAAGAACTGTCACTTACCAAGTGGTTTCCATGCCCGGAGATGGCACCTGCCTTTTCCATTCTCTGTGTTACATATTGCATGGCCATATCAGGCTCACTATTGATATCCGGAGGAACATTGTGTCTTATGTATTGAATGACTGGGACAGGTTCAAGGTGTGGACTGATGACGGTACAGGAGATAATTATACTACACAGGAGCACTAGAAGAGTGAAATGCTTAAGTGTACCGAAATGGCCAAATATTTTACACCTTTGGACAACCGCCAATGCCTCTTAAACATCTTAGATTCACAGGTGACGATTTCAGTAGTGGACACTTTGATGTTTAGAAATGTTTAAACTCTCAAAAGCTGGATGTGAAGTTATCAATGAAACTGGTTGTAAGCTTACAACGCTTGACAGATGCCGAATGTCACTTCAACACAAGTCCTACAAATACTGTCGTAATTGAAACAAACCATGAAACTCAAACCGATTATGACAGCAGCAATCCAAGCTGTGAGATTTGAGACAAGATTACTGTTCACATGGCCAACTGTAAGTTACATGCTCAAGAGTAAGCTCAGCGCACAGCTTGGTCATGTTACAACCGGAGGGCTGAACTGACATCATGGTATACAAAGAGATCCTTAACAAATAATTATTGGCATATTTTCCCTCAGTTTAAAAAGGTAAAATTTTCTTCTTAATAAAAATTTTAATGCAGTACTTCGCCGCTGCGAAGCGCGGGTATTTTGCTAGTGTGCTATATAAATAAATGTTGTTGTTGTTCCCTGTCACGTCAATACAAATACGCAGCTATCATACGCATTTCTGTAATTCTAGTGTTCATTAATAAACTGAATTTTTTTCATTTCTTAAAAATGAGGGTGCTTCAGTTACCCTGAAACAAGCCTAATGGCCGGAGACCGGCTCCTACAGAGAAAGTTAAGGAAAATAGAATAGGAGCCTTACCAAATTATTTAATTAATTACTGGCATTGCTGAAGGCAAAAGCGACAATTAACCAAATTTAAAACCCCTTCTTTTTTCTCCCCCACATTATTTTGCCATCCCTGGTGGTAGGCAAGTGAAACTTTCACTTTTCTATAGAACTTGCAGTAAATTCATGCTGTAGTCTTTTACGTTATGACTGTGAATTGCAGAATATGAAATGTACACACTTGCTTCATGTTTGAAGTTTTACCAAACTGCTGCGCTGAATCCAACCACGACCATGTTTCACGACTCATGTTTGAGAGGATATGAATGCCTAACAATATGCACATTAGCATCCTGTACAGTGCACCTCTTCTGCTTAATCTCCATTCAGTGGAATCCAAGTTTTCCATTTGTCAATGACCCTCAGGGGCCAAAATATTGTATGCCCAGCTGACCCCTGAATATCCAGTCATACAGTATAATGAAATCTGAAAGGAGCTCCCGACTTGCATCGCAAATGTTCTTTTTCAGTGAAGAACTCGCAGTCCAGGTAATATGAACCCTGCCCACAGAACATAAAAACTACAAGAAAACTGGAATTGGCTTCTCTGTTTTCAACACCGAAAAATACAAGTAAATTCTGAAATCAAAGAATATACAGTAGGTTCAGGGTTCGCGGATTTTTCCTTAGAACCTAACTATTAATTGTTAGCGGAAAGCGCAAATATCCTCCGCAATTTTCCATAGCAATACTGTGCTGTAGAGAGAACAGGAAGCAACCGCTGAGGGAAACGCAGTTTAGGATGGTGAAAGTAGCCAATCTAAAAGCGTTATTCATTTCTCCTTGCTGCTGATTGATTGCTGCCCTGTGATGCGACTCCAGCCGAGTGTCCTCGCGTTTTCCATTTTGTTATTCTTAAACACACGGGATGTCGCCAAATCGCCCTGTACCTTCTAAGGCTTCTGGCACTGAGCCTAAGCTCCAGAAGAAGTTTAAAACACACCAGGAGATGGTTGACCTACCAGATTTGCTCCGGGAACTAAAAAGTTATGCTGCAATAGCGTGCCACTGTGGCATTAATGAAAGCACTGTAGGCTACATAAAGAAGAACAAAGCAGCGATCCAGAGTACCGTATCTGTAAGTTTCTGTGATAGTGCCAAAAAGGTAACGACTGTAAGGAATAAAAATATCAGCAGGATGGAATCTGCCTTGGCATTGTAGATCATCAACTGCAGGAAGAACAACATCCCCTTGGACGGTAACATCATACGCGAGAAAGCATGGAAATTGTACCAGCAGTTTGCTACTGGAGAGAGACAATGTAGCAACTTCCCATCACAATGTTCCTGAAACCTATAAAGAAAAGCCAGCCTGAAGAAGAGGCGCCACCTGAGGAGTTTTAAATCCTCTGCATCGTACTGCACAGCTACTTAATCATCAATATCATTCATCATTTTACTGTATTTTAATTAAATTATTATGTATTTACTCTGCTTATAACAAAGAAGACGACAGCGCATACCAAAGAAAATGCGCTTGCATGAATTACAGTACATATAGCAGTAACATCGGTATTTTACATTCTAGCACTGCGGGAGACACAGCAGTACAGTACTGTACAGTATATGGGTTTACCTTTACATTCTGTTTTTAGGTAATGTATTAAGGTGATTTTTTAGGTAATGTATTAATGCATTAAGCTGAGTTTGCAGTGGAATTAAAGTGCTTTGGGGGTATACTATATTTAGGGTTTAAACTATAAAAATAGGCATTTAAAAGGCATTTTTTAACCACATCCAAAAGTCGCGGCTTTGTTTACATTCTATGAAAGCCTTAACCTTGATCTTGTAGAAGTGAGAACTCCACCATACTGTATGTAAAGAGTTAAACTGACTGGTGACCTATTCCGGTCCCCAGTGCCACTCGATGGGTATAGTAGGAAGAGTTAGCAGGTAGCCCCCCTGTGGTTCATCAGTGGTGCCTGCATTTCCGTCTTTAAGCTCTTTACAACTGTCTGACACACTACCAGCTTTGCAGGTGTTTCCATTTGTACGTTAAAGTCATGTGTGAATTTACTTAAATGTGAAAATTCTCTTAACCACAAGCTGAGATAACACATCTGTGCTGTCCGTTTTAGTACAATGAACTATGAACACACGACTGAGGAAGGCAGGATAAATTTTTTATTCAGGCGTCTGACAACAGTTGCCACAGAACGTACCTAGATAATTGGTAATTCCAGAATGTTTGCTCCTTTTGGTGTGACCCTTGTGAATTGCTTGCTTTGCTCATCTGCTGCAAACACATTTACAAAAAGCTGTTACACGTCAACATGTCAGTATATAAATGCAGGCAGTATCGCCTCACTAGTTCAGTACATGAAACAAAAAAAAAAAAAATACAAAAAACATACAGTGGATCTTGTCATCTTTTTAATTTGCTGTGTTTTCTGATTATGCAGGTCAGCACTTTATGTCATTAACACAGATATTAATGTGTGTACACTTCAGTGGAACTGCGTACTGTGTGGTATGTAACAAACAGTGTCTGTGCGCATTACTAGGGGCAATGCCAGCTCATGGGGAAAAAAAAAAAAAACAGTTCATTTACAATTATAAAATGTTCATTTATATTATTAGCTTTTTAAAAGATGTGTTAAGTTCAAGGATAGTTAGATTTTTTTTTTTTTAACTGGTGGCTTCTGGGAATTGATTAGGAATCAGTGGAAAATTTGACAGGAATAGTAAAGTACTACTAAAATGTTTGGGACGCTGGCTGCCAGCTGCTGTTTTTTGTGTACACAATTTTGTGTTAACTGTATAGTTCATAAGCTAAAAAGAATACTTCGGTTCATCCTCATGAGAACATGTGCTGCTACTTTGATGTGTCCATTAAACCTGGGGCTTTTCAATTTCTTGCAGGATTCACCACATGAATTCAGAAATGGTTGTGCTTCCTTCCACTTCCCTTTAAGATGCCACTTCAATGGTCACTGCCTCCGATTTTCCTGTTGTTGCTTCGGTACATGTGACATGAAGAGATCCGTCCCTAAAAAATGAAAAGGAGCAAGGAGTTCAGAATGCTGTCGGTGAGTAGTTCATGCCTTCAGAGATGCGAGCACATTCAATATTAAAGGCATAAAAAGAATAGCAGTCAAATTGTGTTTCCTTGGAAATATACTGTATGTACCACCCCAGCCACAACCCCCAAAATGTGACACTTTTTGAAAAAAGCTGCATTGTCAAGATTGCAGTTGTTTTTAATGTTAATGAATCAAAGCTTTATTTAGAGTATCATGCACTATCATCTCCATAACATTGCCAGCCTCCATCCATTTCTGTCATTTAACACTAGAATTACCAAAGCTTATGAAAAAACTCGTAGATCCGTCCCACCTTAAATCGCTTCTCACCTCTCCGTCAGCGTCTTTTGTCCTTTAAATGTGTTGATAAGCAGCAAGCAGTCTACTATCACATCCCCCACTGGCACACAGTTTTCTCAGCTCAAGTCTGTTTACCTGCGTGTCAGTTGCTTGGAGTTGTATAGAGTGTGAAGTCAAGCAAAATGACACCTTTTGTAAATACTGTATCGTTATTTGGAGCACATGCATTTCATGTGTGTTCCGTGTCTACAGCGATCTATGTAAACACATTGTTAAAAAAGAAATGGTTTTTCATGTTTTAGTACTAATTGACAAAATGTACGCATGAAGTTTATAATGTGTGAAGCCTGAAGTCCAAATATCAAAGAAACACTTTCACAAAAGGTACAAATATTTTATTCAAAAATATAACTGCAGAAAAACAACACGTGTTAGGGTGCGACATTGGCACGCACTTACTACGACTGCTTCGGGGGTGCAATGGTATCAACTGTTGACTGGTAATCGAAACTTCACGGGTTCAAGACCGGACGAGTCCATTTTGAGAAGCGAGGTGCTCGTATTCTTACTACTTTAGAATAAAAACATACATTTGATTTCAGTCTGTAACAGCCGGTGTAAATGTATGATACTTGTATAGGTTAGCTTTGTTTATTTATTTATTTTTTTTATTAAGTTTCATTCTCTCAGTCGCGTTCATGATCCAACCCTACCCTACCACCCTATCTGACACTGCTATTTTTACATAAAGACGTGCTATGCTTGTGACTTTAGGCTGTAGGAAGTAACTAACTAAATCCAAATAAATAACATTCATCTGGCTCTTATATACAAAGTACAGCAACAGCAGCTTCCACCTGCAGCTATAGACTCTTCAGCTTGCAAGCGACTTTCCACTCTAGTGTTTACATCTGGACGGTGTATGTGCCCTAAAAAGAAGTCTGACTGCATTCTCGTATCAATGCTTTCGAACTGAAGTGTCTGCGTGCACTTTTCGTGGCGTTACACGTGTATTTTTTGAGCATGCCCGTGTCGCTCAAACACAGGAAGCTCTGCAGTGTACTTGTGACTTTAGGCTGTAGGAAGCAAGTAACTAAATCCAAATAAATAACATTCAATCTGGATTTTACGTAAGTAACATATAAATGTTGATGTACAAGTACACTTTTATTCAAGAATATAACACTACTTTATATATAATAAATATATGTTATTTATTTGGATTTATTTACTTCCTACAGAGTGCAGAGCTATAGCACGTCTTTATGTGAAAACAGCAGTGTCAGATAGGGTGGTAGGGTAGGGTTGGATCGTGAACGCGACTGAGAGAATGAAACTGAATAAAAAAATAACAAAAAAAACAAAGCTAACCTTTACAAGTATCATACATTTACACCGGCTGTTACAGACTGAAATCAAATGTATGTTTTGTTGCAGATGGCTGGGGGGGCAATCCGGCCGGGACACCTCGGAGGAGGGCTTGTGCCTCCCTCAGACCATGTGGGGGTGACCACCCTGGTGCCTTTGGTGGCCACGGGTACAGGGCTTTGAAGCTCAACCCTGTAGGGGCCCGTGGTCACCGCCAGGGGACTCTGGACCTCAGCACTTCCGTCACACCCGGAAGTGCTAGGGGGAAGAGGAGCAGGGACACGCAGAGTGATTCCGCAGATACAGCCGGCACTTCCGCCACACGGGGGCGTGTCGTTGGGAGATTGCCAGGAGACACCTGGAACACATTCGGGTGTGTATAAAAGGGGCCACCTCCCTCCATTCGATGGCTGGAGTCAGGAGAGGAGAGAGAGATAGCTCGGAGGAGAGGAGTGGAGGCGGTCAGAAGAAAAGGCATTGCGAGAAGGCCTGGACTTAAAGGGGTGATTGGTGCTGCCGCACTGGGTTTGTGCTCACTTTATTGTAAATAATAGTTGTGAATAAATGTGTGTGGTGTTAAAACATCATGTCTACCTGTCTGTGTCCGGGCTGTACCCCACAGTTTTTATTCTAAAATAGTAAGAATAAAAGCAGCTCACTTTTCAAAACAGACTCGCCGGGGATTGAACCTGTGAAGTTTTGATTACCAGTCAACAGTTAATACCGTTGCGCCACCGAAGCAGTTGTAGAAAATGCGTGTCAATGTTGCACCCTAAAACGTGTTGTTTTTCTGCAATTATATTTTTGAATAAAAGTGCACTTGTTCTGTTATATTTGTACCTTTTGTGAAAGTGTTTCTTTGATATTTGGACTTCAGGCTTCACACATTATAAACTTCATGTCTACATTTTGTCAATTATTACTAAAAACGTTTCTTTAACGATGTGTTTACATAGATCCTTGTAGACACAGAACACACATGAAATGCATGTGTTTCAAATAACGATATAGTATTTATAAAAGGTGTGATTTTGCTTGACTTCTCACTCTATACAACTCCAAGCAACTGACATGCAGGTAAACAGACTTGAGCTGAGAAAACTGTGCGCCAGTGGGGGATGTGATAGCAGACTGCTTGCTGCTTATCAACACGTTTAAAGGACAAAAGACACTGACGGAGAGGTGCGAAGCGTTTTAAAGTGGGACAGATCTACGAGTTTTTTTGTAGGCTTTGGTAATTCTAGTGTTAATGATGCTCAAACTCTGGTTCATTGTTTCAAAATGTCTCGTATTGATTACTGTAATTCCCTCTTCCTTGGCTTCCCTACAAAATCTATACAGAAGCTACAGTATATTCAGAACTCCACAGCTAGAGTCCTCACCCACACAAAAAAGTTTTGCTCACATCTCCCCTGTTCTCTCCCAGCTTCACTGGTTTCATCAAGGATTAAATTCAAGATTCTACTTCTCACCTTCAAAGTCCTACATAACTTTGCCCCCCTCTACCTCACTCAGCTACTAGCTCATTACACTCCTTGTCGCTCTCTCAGGTCCTCAAGCAGTAATCTCCTTACTGTCCCACGCACCAGACTCACCACCCTGGCAGGCAGATCATTCAGTGCTATAGCCCTTCAACTTTGGAACTCTCTTCTTCAGTCTCTCCGAGTTTGCTCCTCTTTCTGCACTTTTAAATCTCCACTGAAAACTTTCCTCTTCTATGAACTCTTGTCATCTGTGTAATTTTTTTTTTTTGTACTCTGTATGTAAAGCGACCTTGTGTTTGTGAAAGGCGCTCAATAAATGTAACTTGCTATTATTATTTATCATCATCATCACAGGATAATTCTAACATTAATGCTATACCACACAACTTTTGTTTTGTTTTACTACATTTAAAAAGTAAAAGAAAATCTTGAGCTGTAGAAGATGCTCAGTTTTTTTTTTTTGAACTGCGGCGATACCTTTTCATGGTGAGTACTGCAAGGATGTCGTGGTTTTCTTCTTTTTTCACCAAATCTTTAAGAACAATCTGTGGAAGATGGAGACACTGATCAAACAGTGAAGGGCCATGTAAAGAGCAAAACTAAATATCTACTACAACATTACAACAAATAAATATAAATATTTAGCACAACTGTTGAAGGCAGACATCATACCGAAAGTGTTTTCAAGTTTTATGGTTGGTTACTTGCTTTATCAAGTTATGTTGCTTTATTTATTACTACTTTAATGCTAGATGTGTAGCAAGGCCTCACATTTTGTCAAAGAACACTTCATCAGGTTACCTGACATTTGCTGATGCAGGATTTGCAGTATGTATACATTTGCATAATCACAGCTAAGTAAAAACAGGCTCCAGCTTCCAATTCTAAGTCCTGTAAACACTAACTTCATCTCACATACGTGATCAGAGGTTTCCTTCTGCTTATTTATTTGCACTCGGCAGAACTGGCTCTCACTATATGCTCCACTGGTATATTTCCTATTGCGCACTGCATCTTATACTGCTCAGATATATCTGGATGAGCTATCCCTGCTTTCCACACATTTTTTGTCTTTGTCCCAACACTTCACTGTCTTCAACAACCCACAAATTTAGAGCTTGCAAATACATTTTTAGCAGTGAAGTGGACTGGTTTGAACAGCATGTCCCCAAGAGCCTGAGCGGCCACTGACTCATTACAAATAGCACCAAATATCAGTCTGCTGTGCTCTTCTGTTTTTAAGTACAATCATAAGCTAACCCACTTGATTCACAGGTCACTGAGAAAGAACTAAAACATCTACTTTTGGGTACAGCACACAGAGCATTTCGTAATCAAGCCTGGGGAAATCAAACTACCGTATATGCTCACGTATAAGTCGGGTCTTGAATCCCGAATAATCAATCATAAAATTAGACCCCAGCTCATATGCCCGTTCAAAAATGCGACACTTATTTTTTATTTACATCTTCTTACCTCCTCCAATCTTGCATCAGTTTTTCAGAAACATTGAATTTTGTTGCAGCGGCGCAGTTACCAATTTCTTTTACTACTTCAACGACGTTTAATTTAAAACTAGCTTTAAATTTTCTTCTGATCGAATGCTCCATCGTAGATAAGGGATGCTCTTACGATAAAGGTGTATGAGGGTGTGAGATACAAAAACACAACAGTGCAAATGTTGCTTCAGAATAGTTTGGGTATTACCGTGTGGTCACGTAGGCACAATAGAGACAGAGGTTAGAGCATGCGGCGATACAGCACATTGCCGCACCCACATATAGAAAAAGGTAGTGTGCTCTGTGGTTACTCTTTTAGGTGGGCGTTAGCATATCATAATCCCTTGTACCAATAGCATAAGTTTTCTGCATTCGACTTATACAACGACATTATAAAATACTTGAAATTATACTGTAAAATCAAGTCCCGACTTATCCATGGGAGAACTTATCCGCAAGTATATATGGTACCTGCTCTGACATTTGGATTTTGTCTTAGTTGCTACAACTGTAGATCTGCTGCATTCAGAAGATGAATGTCAAGTACCAGTTTTTTGGGGTTATGTCATTACAAAAATATATGTTTTTATTTCTGAACTTGCTCTATAATTGGATACAACTGTTAATAACTGTAGGGCTTTACCCCAATTTTTTACTTTTAAAGTTAAGCTGTATTTTAAAAAGACTGTACGATGGTCACAGTTGGGCACTGAAATTCTGATCTTTACTTGCAGGCAGTGTGGTGTAATGGTTAGGCCTTTGGACTTCAAACTTTGAGGTTGTGGGTTCAAATCCCGCTACTGACACCATGTGACCTGCCTGTGCTCCAATTGGAAAACCAATAAGAAATGTAACCAATTGTATCATAAATGTTGTAAGCTGCCTTTGATAAGGGCATCATCCAAATAAGTAAAATGTAAGGTAAGTCTACCCTACACCGAATCAAAGCTATCTTAAGCAGAAATATTTATTAACACCCTGACATTAACACTCAGACATGACTTGGGTTCAGAAATGTATGTAAACACAGTTAAGGCTGAGTTAGACTCTGGTGATATCTGCTTTACAGCGTTACGTCCAAATAACACTCAGGACAATTTATTCTGCTATCTAGTGGCTAAAATAACATAATTCTGCAAAGATAACAGGAAAAGATTTCTATACGTTTTGCCACTTTATGGTAACTCATCAATATTCAATCAATATGGCAAATAAAAATCATTAAACCTGTTTCAGAACAAACTAAAACTGAACCATTACTCGAATTGAGCGAATTAATGATGATGTGAATTGGTCATCAGACTTTGATAAAGACAGGGAAACTGACACTTGTTCTCTAGATTCCGACCTGCCAGGTTTCAGTGATGTCGGCTTAATATTACTGCGGTTAATCCTGCACCTCCTAATTGCCCATTTACGATATAAAGATGTCAGTTGATCATGGTTATCTGGACTATTTATGATTTGTTAATGATAGTCTGGTGGAGAAAATAGTTGTTGCTATGCTGAGCAATGTCGGAAAAGTCACAGTAAACCATTTGCTTAACTTGGTCTCTGTGGGTGCAGGTGACATGTGGGTGTTTTTCAGTCTCCTGATTCTGCAGTACATAGTGGATAAACCAGTCCAGAGATGGAACTGGATTACAAACCAATTGTTGCAGACACCCATTTTCAGCATAGTTATTAATGAGAGATGTTTTTTCACTCCTTATGAAATGCTTGCATTTCACTAATAACAATACATACAGTATGATGGAGCCAATCACCCAGCACCAAAACATTCCAAACTATGGGATGTGTATCAGGTGATCTTCAAAATGCACAAGGTTTATGTTCTAGATTGCAATACAAGTCTCGTGGGTTATAAGAGAAGACTGTTGTGGATACAGTACATAACATCCAAATGGACATGATTTGGTATCAAGTTCTACATGCTGTGAGAAGCAAGCTCTGGGTACATCTGGAACTCAATACTTTACTCTACTAGGGTGACAAGTGTGATGGCAAGTACAGTCAATATGGCATTGCTACATCAACTATGCTGTCACTGGCGGGCCCTTTGCTTGACCAAGGTTAATGTATAAAGATGGGGAGTGGAGTCAGGTGATTGGCAGTGTGGTCCTGAGATGAGCACATGACTAACGCTCGAAGGACAGGGGTTATTCCTACTGAGTGCCCCAAGAAACAACAGCAACCAAGTGCTCCGAGTAGGCTCCTGCAGACGCAGTGTGATGACAGCAGGAGATAAGAGCAGGGCTCAATGGGTCCCTGTGACACCAAAGGATGGCAGCAAAGGTTACAAGCCAGGATTTAAAGGTTGACTGTACTCGTCAGTCGATGTCTCCTAGTGTTGAGGAGACTGATAAGGGTGAGCTGAGGAGATATCAAGTGCTATGGCTCATGGTTTTTTTTTTTAAAAAAGGATGGATTACTGCCTGAGATTTTACCCTTGTTTTAAGGATATATTTATTGTTATTTATTTACTGACTTAACCTCCACGTCACTTGTTTTTATGGATTATTTATGTATTTATTGACAGAAGCACTGCACTGTTGTGGAAACAAAAGCCATTTAGCACTTTGCACCAACCCTTGCTGTGTCCGAATCGCCTGGCTCATCTAAATTTATGACTATTGATGGTCACCAAATTCAAGGACATAGCGGCAGCTGCAGCCTGCCTAAACCATCACAGTAATATGAAGGTTTACTATAAAAGAGCAAAATGGCCTTACCTGAGCAACTTTCTTTGCTTCGGTGGCACAGTTATTCTGTACAGACTGGTACAATTCCAGACAAACAGAGGATCCAGTTCCAGGACAATGCAATGTATGATGTCTCCTGGCTGGCAGAGGAGTACCAGAGGGAAGCAAGACTGTGTATATATCAGCTCCAGAATCATTTACTTCCTGACAAATAAGAATGCATCAACCAAGTTAGTAGCGTCCACTTATTAAAGAAATAAAGTTTCAGCATAAAGACTGAAAATATACTTGTTACCTTGACAGTTATGTCTGAGGCACAGCACTCAACTGTGAGTGTCTCATCATCTAGAGTGGAGCTGTCTTTACCAAGCAGTATCCCAGCCTCTATAGCAGCTCCAACAGGAATCACCTCATCTGGAGGAATTGAGTTAAGCAGCTCAACATCTGGAAACAGGTCCCGGATCATTTGCTGAAGCTTTGGAATCCTAGCTGACCCTCCACACAAGACCACCTACAAAAACAATATTTTTCTCTCTGTCAAGGAAACTGGAAACAATTTACTATGCAGCTGCATGATTAAAACATACACAAAAACACCAAGAATCTCCATCATTCTTTCATTCTCATGCAAAGACTGACCATTTTTTTTTTTTGCAGTTTCTTCACTTTGACTGGAGCTATAATCTTTCTCCCCTCTTCTGTAATTTTTTTTTTTTTTTTTTCTAATCCTGATTCTAACATACTGTCGAGGGATGATCATCTACTGTACTACACAAGTGTCCTTCACTTGTGTGAAATGGAACATATCTCAGTTTGTTGAGGAGTACTGTGTTTACTGTTTATTTTGAAATATGTCAGTATTTATACAGTATGCAAGAAGCCTTGTGATGCATTTCAGGAATGCTGCTATATAAAGTTAAAATGTAACTAATTAACTAACTAATTGGTGAATCCTCAATACTCTTCCTCAATACATGGCCACATAAAGTAGAGGCCATATGTTTACATACACCTTGGCTAAACACTTTCAAACTCAAAATTCCCCAATTCATCACATTACCAGACAATTCACATGTTAAGTCAATGTACTCGAGGCCCATATTATTTCCTCTCTACCAGTCTCCTTACTGTAAACAGCATTGGTGCCTCCAGTAATTGATGTAATTACTTTTAGCAGCTTCTGAGCTGTTAATGGTCATTATTACTGGTTATTTGGGACACCTCTAGTTGTATACAAGGGGCATACCTGCAGAGCTAGTGCCACCTTGTCCAAAAATCCTAAGAACTGACCTTAAGTGGAAAATTGTGGATCTTCTCAAGTTGGGTTTTTCTTTAGGAGCCATCTCCAAAAGGTTCAAGGTACCAAGAGCAAAATGAATTGTACAAAAATATATAAAAAGCATGGGACTGTATAGACTTTACATCATTTAGGAAGGAGGCACAAAATGACTCCCAGGGACGAACAAAAATTTGTTCTGAAAGGCTAAACAGCATAGACAACAGAAGAGCTGAAACATGTTCACTACACAGCTATCTTTGCCTCCTTATCAAAAATGAAATGCCATAATCTTTATAGATATACTGCTCATTGCACTTCTGGCCACTAGATGACCAAAATTTATTCACACTGATACTTCAGAATATTCTGTATGATAGATTGTAAGCAGTATGTTGACAAAATTGAACAGCTAGATCTAAATAAAGAAATAAGAATCCTCGATTAATTAATTCATTAAAATGGTTTCCAGCAATCTGTTTTGAAAGTCCACACACTTCCTTCTAGTAATATAAAAAATATGAAAAAGAAAGTCCAATTTCTGTAAGTACATAATACATTAGATAATATGCTAGTGATGAAGAACTATTATTGCACTAAATTGCTATACTGGTCCAAAAATGTAAATATACTTGTCTGCAGTATGCTGTGTCTTTCTGTATAGTATAACCAGCACGTAGCAAACATATATCCAAGATAATAAAAGAGATTCTTCTTACATAGCAGAGAGAAAGATTTACAGAGCAGCTGCTGATTACCGTATATCCTCGCGGATAAGTCAGGACTTGATTTTACCATATAATTTCTGGTATTTAATAATGTCGGTCATATGAGTTGAACATGGAAAACTTGCACTATTGGTCCAAGAGATTATGATATACTAACAGCCACCTGAGAGAGAACCATGGAGCACATTGCCTTTTTTTTCCTTTCTATGTATTGTGCCTTCGTGACCACACGGTAATACCCAAACTATTCTGAAGCAACGTTTGCACCGATTTGTGTTTTTTGTATCTCATACCCTCATACACATTTATCATAAGAGCATCCCTTAAGTACAATGGAGAGTTCGATCAGAACAAAATATGAAGCTAGTTTTGATAAACTCGTTGAAGTAGCGAAAAAATTGGTAACTGCGGCGCAAACAAAATTCAATGTGTCTGAGAAACTGATGGAGGAGGAAAGAAGATGTGTAAAAAAAAAAAAAAAAAAAAAAAAAATGATGCATTTTTGAACTGGCATATAAGTCGGAGTATGATTTTATGATTGATTTTTTGAGTTTCAAGACCCGACTTATATGTGAGTATATATGGTAAGCAGATTTACCCAAAGTTTTTTTATGAACTTTTAACAATAATTAAAGCGAAATTTAAATAAAGTACAGAAATGGAGTAAGAAAAAAAAAAAAATTAAAAACAGGCAAATCCTTTAAGTTAAAACTTAACTCTCTCACCACTCAAACATGCACACGATTCTTAGGCAATACATATTGTATACTCAACAGCACCTATTCTCACAGTTTATACTGCCTTAAAGGCTTCAATTGATAGTAATAAAAATGTTTTCATTGCTTTCTTAACTTATTGATTGCTTTTAATTTGCTCAAATGAGCTTTTTGAAAATGACAAATCCAATTTAGACAAGCCAAACTACACATATGCTAAAAAAAGGATCTTAAAAAAACACCCTAAATCAAAACCTAAAATTGGCTTGCAAGGAACACATGATAATGTGATGGATTCAGAATGGCTGGAATTATGAAGGAAATGCTGCCTAAGCAAGCCTAGCTATTTAGCTGGCTCACAGCTTTCTTCTTGTGTTTACCATTTGTGTCTAGGATTCCTCTTGCATTTGTGTTTCACTTCAGGACCTCTTAATACTGAAATAAAAGCTGACAGCAGGCAGCAAAGAGCAAAATAAATTAATGGTTTTATCCCCGTGACCATCCTTATTTAATGAATGAATGATTTGCTGGATGCCCCATTAATCTGGTCTGTGGAGAATTCCAGGGGGAATCAGCTCAAAAAGGAACAACTGCCAAGGCAATAAAATGACAAGACCCAAGATCTCTCAACCTGAAGATCTAAACAGATTTGGCAGACATTTACTCCTCCCTTCAAAAAAAGATAGAGTGGAAAATGTGCAAATGCCAAAAAATAACGAAAGACAAGAGTTAGGGAATTGAAATAAAAAAGGTTTTAAGGAGCCACAAGGATGCAACAGGTTAGTTCTAGAACAAATCTGGCAGTTTTTGGGTGGGCTTAACATAATGTTTAACATAGCATGGTGCACTGGGATTTAAAATAATGAAGGAAAAAAAGACTTATACCCAGAAACTTTCAATGGTTAAATTCACAATAACTGGGGGGAAAAAAATAAAAAAAAGGATTACTAACACCGTAAATGTTTTACTGGTTCAATATATAGACTTTGCATAGGGGTTATGAATACTACAAAAAACCCCAGTATGCCATGTATGTACTTGTCAAAGATCCTGCACTCAGGCAGAGGATAGACAGCCAAACACCATCACATAAGAAAAAAGAAAAACGTTTTTGTAAGTGTTAGTGAGATTTCTGCTGTGACCAACACTGCTAAAAGGATCTAGTTAGTATCCTGCTTAATTTTTTGGTTTGATATGCATAATATTTTTCCTGCTGTGCACTAACAGCACTGCCTTTATGAACCAGGAGGCCATGTAAGGGCTAAGTACTTGTTTTGTGGAGTTGTTGTTTGAATAAGCAATGTTAACATGGGAGATGGGTATGAGCTTATTATCTAAAACCAGCCTTCTAAAAGCTATATAATCCTAGGAGCTATTGCTGTCAGCAGATTGTTTCAAGAAACTGGATCTTACTTCTTACCTTACTGATGTCACCCGTTGAAAAACTGACTTGTTCCAAAAGAGTAACAACTGGTTGAATGCTCTTATTGAAGAGTGATGAGCACAGAAGTTCAAATCTAGCCCTGCAGTAAGACACAAAGTGAGTATCGTGACAGATTATTCTATAGTTTCCAGAGCTAGTATACATATTAGTGTCCACTGCTTACCTGGACACATTGCAATCAAAGTCCATCCCATCATAGAGAGAGTCCACAAAGCAATTGGAACTTCCTAGCGTTGACAAAGAATGCTTTGCAGTTTCAGCACTGTTCATTAACTTCATCATTGCTCTTGGGTTTCCTCTTATATCGTGCTTAAATGATCTATAGTAAAAGAAAAAGGTTGTTTCATTTTTGTGAAAGGGCACAAATGTAATTAAGTTTTTTCCAAATTTTAACCAGACATTCTTAGAAACATCCAACAGCTTATAAATTTATATAAAAGACTGCTGTTTATGAAATCGGCAAAATATTGTATCTACTGTGGATGCCTTCATGTTAACTTAACAAAGTTTAATTCCTGTTAATTCAAAGCAACTGCTCTCTCATTAACTTCTAATCTAGGAGTAGAATGGCGGAGTAGTGACGGAGTGGTGGCTCTGAGGCTAGGGATCTGCACTGGCAATCGGAAGGTTGCCAGTTCAAATCCTGTAAATGCCAAAAGGGACTCTGCTCTGTTGGGTCCTTGAGCAAGGCCCTTAACCTGCAATTTCTCTGTCCTGGGTATGATGTTAATCTGCATCCATCCCTGCATGTAGGCCTTCCAAAATGCAGGGAAAAACTTGGGAATTCCAGCCACCATAAAACAACCTCACACTGGCTCCACTCCATCTGAATTAGTGTGGTGCCGAGGTTTCACCCGTTGCATGGCTGCACTTGGGTCCTAATCTGGATGCGGAGTTGGGCTGTCGTGTGGTGGGTGCGGCAATGCACTCCTAACCTCCTCCTAGGAGTAGGAACACATAATTGAACAAAATCTGAAAATATTTTTCTCATTTTAAAACTGTTGTTTTAAATAGCCCTTGTGCATTAAAGTCAAAACCAAATTAAAAATACTGACAATACATTTAGAACTAACATGTCATCATTATACAGGAGATGCTTTTTCACTCTGCCAACCAATAACATTTAAATGAACGAATACAAAAATGTCAAAAAGCATCATCATATGAGGCTGTGAGAGGGTCAAAGTCTAGAGGACACCCATTAAGTGTTATTCTTCACTCTGCTCTTAACACCTTTAACAATATTTATAAAAATACACTGTTCAAAACAGTATACAATTAAAAACAAAATCACCACATCACCCTCAAAGTGTTCTATTACTTTAATAATGTCTACTGACAAAGAACATTCAAACTGTTTCACTCCAAGCTGCAAATACTGCAGTCCAAATTGCCATACTGAAAATCTAGGATACACAGTTTGGCACAACACTGTGATGGTGACTTACTCCCATGGTTATACTCAATATAAATAAGGCTCATTTTCACATTTATTGGAGTAGTATAACATTTTTACTTGACTTCCCACATTTGTCTGACAACTATTCTAAGTCTCCATTAAAATTACAGCCTGAAGTTTGCTGAGGAGTTTATGATTAACAAACCGTCTATGGACATGTATGATGCAAGCTAAAGGAACGCATTCTACAGCCCTGCTGTGTTTGCTGCTACTACACAGGCTGAGCTCAGAGGTGTATACACAGTTTTATGAGACAGTTTTATGTAATTAAGTAGTTGTCTCAACAAGACAAAGTTTAACAGAATGCTCATAAAAAAGAAAAAAGATACAGAGGTACAAATCAATCAAGATGAAAGAAACCACAGTGTCATTAGGAATCAAGTCACCTATTAATGGTGGGGAAATTCCTAAACATTAAGAGACTAACTCATTAAAAGCAAATTAATGAAAGTGATTATTAAAGAGGATGGAGAACCAGCTATCTAATACTGGCATGATAGCAGACAGTCAACATGGATTTAGATGGAGGAGAACTTGTTTCAATGAGATTATGGGAGGCAACAAATGTATTTGATCATTGGGGAGTAAACAATATAACCATCAGACTGAAATGAAAAAGAATGGTTAAAGCAGATATTTGTATTTGTACCAACCTTCAAATGTTTTTATTTATTTATTTTTTTTAACTATTTTTTAACAGAAATAAATGCCATAATGTCTTCCAAATAAAAAGCATGGTAATAAATTTGACTACTCTGGGGAAAATTATTTTAAAAAAGTAAGGAATACATATAAGAAGGTTTCAAGGATTGGAAACAAGACCTGTTAAGTGTTATATTAATCATTTGACATGGAAAAATGTAGTCTAATCTTTTAAACTGGTTTGCAGCAAAGTTGATAACCATCAACCTGAAAAAAAAAATATTTTATTTGTTAAAAAAAAATACAAGAAAAGCTATAGTATACTTTTCATGGGTTTACTAACCTAATATGAATTGATCATACAAATTAAAGACAAATGTTAACAATTAATACAAAGTATACTCTAAAAGACCCATCTCACAAATTTAAATGACCAGCTGTATATATTTTTAGGTAAGCTAGGTATGGAGTTAAGATTAAAAACGTGGATACCAGTGAAACCAGCTGCCACATACTGTAGGTTACACCAAAAACAACACTGAGAAATGACTCCATAAAATATTAGATCTTAAAAAAAGTTTTAAAGTCGCAACAAGTACAAAGAGACACAGATACACTGTGGATGTAGAGTACTTGCCTCTGAAATTCAGATGCTAAATGCTGAGCCAGGGCTTCTGTAAAACACTCCCCTCCAATGCTATCGTCGGTCTGCGTGGCAAGGACTCTGTATATCCCACTGTTAACTTCAATCAGTGTAACCGAAAGGGAAGTTCCTCCAAGCTTGTATACTAAAGCATGACTACAGAATAAAATGAAAAGGCTGGAAGTTTGCTTCAGCTGTCTAAAACATTTGCAACATTTATCTGTCAAACTTTATTTTATATAGCACATTTCACAAAGCATAATACAGGTATGCCTAAGTATTTTACAAAGCGTACAAGCAAACAATTCAAAACACAAAGTGCAATACAAATGAATAACAAACTTTAAAGTTGATAGACAAGTGCAGTGCAATGAGCTTTATTATAATTTACACACAAATATCAGAGCATAAGATACAAACAGGCATATCTGACATAAAAATGTGCAGTTTAAATATTCATGTTAAACGTTAGGAGATGGGAGTAGCCACAATTCTAAAATCAGTGTTCACTGATAGATCCATTATGTTGAATGACTAGTAATGAAGACATAACAAGGTTGGTATTTTGGCATCAGAGGAAAGGTATTGTGGGAATCTTGTATTTTTTGTAGGCAACAAAAAGATTCTGTTGTGATGTTCCAAAGTAAGATTCTATCAGCAATGAACCAAAGAACAATGGACCACTTAAGCATGGTGACAGAATGTAGTGGCAAACTCCCACAATAACAGAACTGAATTGACTATATCTGTTTGGTTTATTTAATACCTTCATTCTCTGAGCCAAACCCATTTTAAAAGGTAATGCAGAAAAATACACTATATGGCCAGTAGTATGTAGACACGACCACCTTCAGCAAAATGGATGTGTTCAGGTGTTTGAGCCACACCCATTGTTAACATTGTAATAAAATCAAACACCTAGCCACGCAATCTCCATTGACCAAACACTGGTAGTAGAATGGGTCGTACTGAAGAGCTCAGTGAGTTATAACAGGCACTGGCATAGGAAACCACTGTTGCCACAAATCATTATGTGAAATTCCTACTCTCCTAGACCTATCCCATTCAATTGTTAAGTGCTATTGTTGTGAAGTGGAAGAGTCTAGGAGCAACAAAAGCTCAGCAACAAAGTGGTGCACCACGCAAATTCACATATTGGGCCATCAAGTGCTGAAGCACATAGCACATAAAAATTGTCTATTCTCTGTTGCATCACCTATACCAGAGTCACAAATTGCCTCTGCAAGCAGCATCAGCACAAGAACTGTTTGTCTGTAGCTTCATGAAATGGTTTTCCATGGCTGAGCAGCGGTACAAAAGCTTAAGATCATGATGTGCAGGTCCAAGTTTCAACTGGAGTGATGTGAAGCACACTGTTGTTGGACTCTGGAGCAGTGGAAACATGTTCTCTGGAGTGATGACTCAAGCTTCATTATTTGACAGTCTGATGGATGAATCTGGAATTCAGAGATACCAAGAGAATGCTGCCTTCTGGACTACATTGTGCCTACTATAATATTTGGTGGAGGAGGGATAATGGCCTGGGGAAGCTGGTTAGGGTTTGTGCTAGGCTCCTTGGTTCCAGTGAAGGGTACTATTAATACTACAGCATACAAAGGCATTGTAAACAATTGGGCACTTCCAGCATGACTTTGCCTCAATCCATGAAGCCAGTTTCATAAACACATGTAGGAACTTGAGTGGTGGGCACAGATCCCTGACCTCAACCCTAGAGAACACCTTTGGGATGAATTGGAACACTGACTGAGATTCATGTCTTCTCGTTCAACATCAGTACCTGACCTCACAAATGGTCTTTTGGCTGAATGGGAACCACTTCCTACAGACATGCGTGAAAATCTTGTGGTAAGCCTGGGGCAGGATTGTTTGGAGCAACTCCATATTAATGCCCATGGTTTTGGAATGAGATTTCCAACAATCTCATAAAGACATGATGGTCAAGTGTCCACATACTGACTTACTAGTAATGTACATTATTAGGTCTTATGTCCAAAACTGGACTTAATGTCACAGAATTAGGTAATTCTACAGTCTCAAATAAACACATACACATGGTAAAAACTGATGGAACATCTGTTCATTTTTTTTCATTCAAAATGATTTGTTTATCCAGTCTGTTAAAACATCTTAAAAGCATTTAATGCTGGCAGATATTGTCCTGGCAATATCTAACCAGCTATTCTGTGAACCTGCTTTTTCCACAGCAGGACTACATATACATTTATTGACAGCTTTGGCAATTACATCTATTTTAATTTATTTTGGTCTCTTGGATACCACTTTAACTTTTGGCAAGGTGATACCACTTCGTGATGGGATAGGGCATTAAAGCATATTCCACTCAACAGCTTCATACATCACCGCCAAAACTTTTTCCAAGAAAACAAGTTCTCATTCAGCACAAAAAAAAGGACAGGCATTCAAGTGAACTGTCTACATTCTTTTCATATTAACTATGGGTCTAGTATGGTATGTTTTATCTTTGTGATTTCTCTCATCTGAGAGTATGCATTTCTCTTTTTTTGTTACAAGTGTCCAATACTTCATAATGCAACATTTTACTGATGTCCTTAGTATGAACTGTGTTCAAGCTTATTCATTGAGTGGTAGCCTTTTGTATTTGTAATATTAAAAACATTATATAAAACTGTTTAAATCATGTAGCACAATGATTAATGTATCATATAACATAAAATGCCAAAGATGTCTAGTAATGCTATTTCATTAATACAAAGCCATATTAATCACAATGCAATTTAATTATTACAAGTATAAAAGAGCATGCCGCCACCAGTGGAATGGATACAATTGGAAAAAGAACAAATTAATAATGCAGATGTTTTTGTTCAGCTCTATTGATTTAATGCTATGCTAAATAACTGTATTTCTTTAGTAAGCTTGTGTCAGACAAGGGCAGAGTGTTGCCTTAGTTATTAACACTGCTGCATCTCAGTGTGCTATGACTGGACAGTTTGCATGTTTTCCAAGACAAACATATTAGGTTACTTTGCAACTCCAAACTGGCCTAATGATTTGGACAGACAGAAATATTTAAAACTGCACATCTATTTCTAATATAACTTAAAATGCAAATAAGAATTTTGGATTTTTCTTGAAAACAAAACTTGCCAAAGACAGAGAACTTTCTATTATGCTAATTGGAAGTAATATTTATTGTGTATGTAAAACTTGAATGTTCTCCTGTCTTTGTACAAAAACACCAAGTGGTATATAGAATCCACGCACATCTGCTGTAAACACCAACCTACAATGCATTTCCATGAATGCTGGTAATGGCTCCTAAAAGAAATCTGAATGGGGTGGGCAACATGGCCAAAAATAAATTCTAGGATTAGAAAAAAGCTATGAAAAAATAAGGATAGTGACTGCACTATATACAAGTATAAAGATTATTTTCAAACAAATAAACAATTTGCATAGAATCACAATGTTCCATCAAGGCTGAACTTTTATTAAATACAAGCAAATAAAAGCACATAAATCAATCAACTTTAAAACAAAAGTACTGTAATATTTATATGCCTGCATCTTTATTCCTAGCAGTATTTAATCTGACATTTCCAGTAAATAGCCATAAAAGTGCATTATTACAATATATGCCACTAATGCAACCATTTTAATGCGTTTAAAGAGAATAGAATAAAGAGAACACAGGAAAGACTTGTTCGCTTTTAGCTCACAAAGTGAAGGAAGAAAAGAATGATGCTTCTCTTTAATGCAAATTTAGCACAGTATTGACAACTTTAAACCACACTGACAAGTGAACAAAGTCTGTGTTTGAATGTATATACTGTATATGTAATGATGTACAAAATAAATAAGCAGCTAAGTTTGTACTCCATAGAAGTATTATTAAATGACCAAATCAGCTTGCTACGCTTTAGAAATGCATTCAGCAATCTAGGATTCCACTAGATCTTGGTAAAGGTAAACTTCACAAAGCTACAAAGCAGTTTTATATCCAAAAGAAAGCCTGCACTAGACAGATTCATTTGAAAAATATTAAAATTTCTAAACAGTCAAAACTAACAATGAAACATAAAAAAAAAATTAGAACTGAAATGTTAGATTACCAATTTTTACATCTTTTTTTAAAATTTCAATTTTTGTTTTAATAGTTAGAACTATTAAAATGTATAACATTGATTAACAATTACCTTTTTCCACTTGGTGTGTCCTGGCCAATGCCATACGCAAGAAGTGCTGCTGAGGGTTCATGTATTAATCGTAAAACGTTAAAGCCAGCTGCCTCTGCTGCATGCCTAACAAATAAATGTAACATTGTGCTGGTTAAATCATTTGAAATAAAAACCATCCATGCAAAAAAATCTACTTAAAAATGAAAGCCTTTCCCAATTGCACAATTAACATTTTTTTTTTATTGTACAGTCCTAAATGCTTATGAAGACTCTAAAGGAATTTAAAAGAATACCATGAACACACTGCCATGAGCTGGTGTCCTGTTCAGAGTTGACCTCTGCTTTCATATGTTAGCTAAATTACCTCTACCTAAGATGTCATAGATAAGTCCCATGGACTAATAAATATTTGATCATGAACTAACCAAAAAAGTAACCCTTCCTGTTTAAAATACTTTATGTGCCTCTTTGGCGTATTTTGGTGAAGTATATTTTTTGCTTAACACATTAGTTGCATGCTGATACAGCTCTTTGGTTTGGTTTATCTGATACTTAAGTTGTTTACTCATTTAAATATTTATATAGCAGCAATATTAGCATCTCTTATATGTATGAAATTGTCATACATCTCCAACTGCATTTTATAACTTTTTGGTTAATGCTCTAATGCAAGGCTAATAAAATGAAGACTACTGATTATGATTTTATAATCTCATTTCATAATCTATTTTCTTTCTGGCATAAAACAAACTATTTAAAATTATTGTCTGGTATCTTAAGTCATGACTCTCTGCAGATACCGTAAATCAGATTGCAATGACAAAATGGATTGCATTAACATAATGAAACCTTCATGCTTGTTCACTAATAACTAAATTGTAAATGGCAATTCTGGTTTTTAATAATATGATAAAAGACCAATCATCTTGGTGCATGCTTTTTGCTGATGACACTGTGTTGTGTAGCATGAGAAAAGAGGAAGTGGAGAGGAAGTTGGAAGAAGGCAGAAGGGCTTTGGGAGATAGAAGGATGAAGATAAACAGGAAGATGACAGAATATATGTGGCTTAATAATGATCAAGACTCAGAGGTTAGCCTGTAGGGAGAGCAGTTGACAAGAGTGGATACATATAAATATCTAGAATAAGTGGGCATCCAAGATGGAAAACTAGATGCTGAGATAACCCATGGGAGTGCAGTGTGGATGGAACAATTGGAAGAAGGTATCAGGAGTATTGTGTGTGTGATGAATTAAGGTCGAAAGTTAAATGTAACATTTTTAGGATGGTTGTGAAACCAGCAATGATGTATGGAGCTGAGGCATGGGCAGTAAAAGGAGTGTAACAGAAGTGGACTTACAAAAAAAGGACAGAAAAACAAAATGAGACAATCAGAAGTGAAACAAAACTAGGAGAGATATCTAAGAAAGTATAGGAAAGAATGTTAAGTGGTATGGACATGTGAATAGGAATGGCAATGAATACAGTATATGGACAAAAAAGTTATAGGAATGGAAGTACAGGCAGAGAGGCCAAACCGGAGTTAAAAGAAGATCTGAAGGAAAAGGGCTTGACTGACGCTGGAGAAGGCTGATCAAGCACATTGACCCCACATAGAATTGGGAAAATATGAAGAAGAAAGAAGAAGAATTAGAATTCTGTTTTTTAACAGTTCATTTTCCATCCACTTTGCTGCCATACTTTCATGGCCCAATTCAGGGTCACAGGGAATTGTCACACATAATACAGCCATGACAATGTTGTGTAGAAGAAACCTCAGAAGAAATTATTAGTTATTAGTCAAGGAGCTGAAGTATTCACATGTGTCCTCAGAGCATATAGTTTGCCACCATCCTGATAATCCAAGGTATACTTCTGCATGTAGTATGAATCTGCTCTGAGAAAAGAGGACATGGAGCCTGCACCTTCCACAATGTTTAGTTAACATGACACTTTACTGGTATGCATGAATTGAAAATTGTTCAATACGTTTTCTTCATCTAACATCAACTTTCATATCCATTCAACATTCATTAATTCATAATTCATTATTTGTGAAAATAGCATTTTACTGGATCAGTGGCATGTACCATATACAGTATGGTAATCCAAGTGTACCTAGTTCCCAGAATCTTTAAACCCACTTTCCAATATAGGCAAATAAATCCATACAGTATTTTAAATATGACATAGTATAGTATCTTCTACTGGTTGACAGCCACCATCTCAAAAGCTATCAACCACAGAAACTAGAAAATATATAGTACATGTACTGTGACAGAGTATTCCCAATCTTGCCATGGACTGTTGATCTTTTCTACAATTAAAATGGAAAAATACATTTTAAACTGCATAATAAAATTGTATTACTTAATATATTAACATAAAAAGTGCACCATGATCCAATTAAATTGTATCCAAAACCTTACCTCAGAGCGTTTTTCTGCTCTACTCCAAATTCAAAAGGTACTGTAATAACTGCATCATTGACATCTGAACCCAAGGCTGACTGAGCAGTTTCTGCAATAACATTAAATTACACATTAGAAATAATAAGTACAATAAAAGGAACTATAAAAATGTATGTTCATAGTTTTTAGTTTACTTTTTTTTTACCAATTCATAACTTCACCAATTAATCTTTCTCTTCTAACGAGACCAGCAGTCTATCTTATAAAGGGTCAATATTTCAGAACTTTTTAGACACAAAATGTAACCTCTTGCATACTCAAGACTTAGCTTAGACAAGATGGTTTGTACCTTTAATAGAAAGGAGTATTGCGAGAGGGAAATAAGTTTCAGTTTTGGTGTGTGCAACTTAATTTAAAAAATGCAGTCTATTATATTAAATCACTTTCTGGACATGCACTCTTCTTTCCTTCTGCTCCATTTTTTAAATGAATGCAGCAGTGTATGAAAACACTCTTAAAAGCCAAACCATTTACATTTATTTAAAAGCTTGGATCAGCCATTGAAGTTGTTTTTCTTTTTTGACTACATATGGCACATTAATAGATCATGACTAAATGGAATATTTCAAATATTTTCTATGCTAGTTGCTATATTACACAGTTAAAAAAAATAAAACTGGCCAATTTTCTGTCAGGGTTATTAAAGGTTTGCAATTTTCCATAAAACTCCTGACTAGTGTAACAGTAGAAATATGCAATTTCCAATACTACTGACCTTTCATTTTAATAAAAATTAACTTTGCCACCTCTTCAGGCGAGATAAGTTTGATATCGTCACCAGTATCAATTTCATACTTTGCCATTTCATCTGCATTAACAACCTGAAAAATAATATTAGTTTTACTCCAATTATTGTATAATGAGTTTCTCTAAACCTGCAATTTCACTATGCATCATTTCTTTTTTCCCCACTCCACCCCAAAAAACCCATATGACCACATAAAACCACAAGCAGTAACTCCACATAAAAGACATCAGGATAAAAGAAATCAGGACTTCACTTCAGTGCTTGTGCACCAGACCCTAACCTTAGTTATACAATCATCTATCTGAGAATTTCAGACTTCTCTAAACAAACATTCTATATTCCATCCATTTTTGAACACAGATTTCAAGTGCTATTAATATTTACGGGTCATAGGGACCAGAGGAAATTCAACATAAATAAAATTATTAAATGTATACTTTATACTTACTGGGCATTTGCTCTCAGCTGTGTGTTTTTGAGCATGTGGGTCATTGCAACTAGGCATGAAAGAGAAAAAAAAAAA
>JANRMT010062792.1:31386789-31421925 GCA_026402145.1 Polypterus bichir lapradei | reverse complement strand
AAAAAGAACACAGCATTCCAAGAAAAACACCTGCTACCTACAGTAAAATATGGTGGTGGTTCCATCATGCTGTGGGGCTGTGTGGCCAGTGCAGGGACTGGGAATCTTGTCAAAGTTGAGGGACGCATGGATTCCACTCAGTATCATCAGATTCTGGAGACCAATGTCCAGGAATAAGTGACAAAGCTGAAGCTGCTCCGGGGCTGGATCTTTCAACAAGACAACGACCCGAAACACTGCTCAAAATCCACTAAGGCATTCATGCAGAGGAACAAGTACAACGTTCTGGAATGGCCATCTCAGTCCCCAGACCTGAATATAATTGAAAATCTGTGGTGTGAGTTAAAGAGAGCTGTCCATGCTCGGAAGCTATCAAACCTGAATGAACTAGAGATGTTTTGTAAAGAGGAATGGTCCAAAATACCTTCAACCACAATCCAGACTCTCATTGGAACCTACAGGAAGCGTTTAGAGGCTGTAATTTCTGCAAAAGGCGGATCTACTAAATTTTTTTGTGGTGCCCAAATTTATGCACCTGCCTGATTTTGTCTGAACAATTATTGTACACTTTCTGTAAATCCAATAAACTTCATTTCACTTCTCAAATATCACTGTGTGTGTCTCCTATATGATATATTTAGCTGACATTTTTTATCGTAACAACCAACGATTTACAGTGGTGTGAAAAACTATTTGCCCCCTTCCTGATTTCTTATTCTTTTGCATGTTTGTCACACAAAATGTTTCTGATCATCAAACACATGTAACCATTAGTCAAATATAACACAAGTAAACACAAAATGCAGTTTTTAAATGATGTTTTTTATTATTTAGGGAGAAAAAAATCCAAAGCTACATGGCCCTGTGTGAAAAAGTAATTGCCCCCTTGTTAAAAAAATAACCTAACTGTGGTGTAACACACCCGAGTTCAATTTCCGTAGCCACCTCCAGGCCTGATTACTGCCACACCTGTTTCAATCAAGAAATTACTTAAATAGGAGCTGCCTGACACAGAGAAGTAGACCAAAAGCACCTCAAAAGCTAGACATCATGCCAAGATCCAAAGAAATTCAGGAACAAATGAGAACAGAAGTAATTGAGATCTATCAGTCTGGTAAAGGTTATAAAGCCATTTCTAAAGCTTTGGGACTCCAGTGAACCACAGTGAGAGCCATTATCCACAAATGGCAAAAACATGGAACAGTGGTGAACCTTCCCAGGAGTGGCCGGCCGACCAAAATTACCCCAAGAGCGCAGAGACGACTCATCCGAGAGGTCACAAAAGACCCCAGGACAACGTCTAAAGAACTGCAGGCCTCACTTGCCTCAATTAAGGTCAGTGTTCACGACTCCACCATAAGAAAGAGACTGGGCAAAAACGGCCTGCATGGCAGATTTCCAAGACGCAAACCACTGTTAAGCAAAAAGAACATTAGGGCTCGTCTCAATTTTGCTAAGAAACATCTCAATGATTGCCAAGACTTTTGGGAAAATACCTTGTGGACTGATGAGACAAAAGTTGAACTTTTTGGAAGGCAAATGTCCCGTTACATCTGGCGTAAAAGGAACACAGCATTTCAGAAAAAGAACATCATACCAACAGTAAAATATGGTGGTGGTAGTGTGATGGTCTGGGGTTGTTTTGCTGCTTCAGGACCTGGAAGGCTTGCTGTGATTGATGGAACCATGAATTCTACTGTCTACCAAAAAATCCTGAAGGAGAATGTCCGGCCATCTGTTCGTCAACTCAAGCTGAAGCGATCTTGGGTGCTGCAACAGGACAATGACCCAAAACACACCAGCAAATCCACCTCTGAATGGCTGAAGAAAAACAAAATGAAGACTTTGGAGTGGCCTAGTCAAAGTCCTGACCTGAATCCAATTGAGATGCTATGGCATGACCTTAAAAAGGCGGTTCATGCTAGAAAACCCTCAAATAAAGCTGAATTACAACAATTCTGCAAAGATGAGTGGGCCAAAATTCCTCCAGAGCGCTGTAAAAGACTCATTGCAAGTTATCGCAAACGCTTGATTGCAGTTATTGCTGCTAAGGGTGGCCCAACCAGTTATTAGGTTCAGGGGGCAATTACTTTTTCACACAGGGCCAGGTAGGTTTGGATTTTTTTTTCTCCCTAAATAATAAAAACCATCATTTAAAAACTGCATTTTGTGTTTACTTGTGTTATATTTGACTAATGGTTAAATGTGTTTGATGATCAGAAACATTTTGTGTGACAAACATGCAAAAGAATAAGAAATCAGGAAGGGGGCAAATAGTTTTTCATACCACTGTATACAGGAAAATAATGACTATTAACAAGGTTGCCCAAACTTTTGCATCCAACTGTACATGTGCATATAGTGCAGACAGTGCAAATGGTTCATAAAGTAACTCAGGTTATGCAATATTATAGTTGTAGTGCAAGTATACAGTGAGGTAATTGTAATTCTAAGTACAAACAGTTCTACGGGGAACATTTGGTGGATTGAGTGTTTTTATAGCTCTTGGGATGAAACTGTTTCTGAGCTTCGAGGTCCATGCAGGAAAGGCTCTGAAGCGTTTGCCAGATGAGAGAAGTGCTGATACGTTCAAAGTTCAAATAAGTTCAAATGGCTGAGTGGAATCTGTGCAGATGCTGGTGGCTTTGGAGGAAATGTGTGTTATAAATGTCCTCCAGGGCTGGAAGCTGCATCCTGATAATCCTCTGCACACTCGACACAACCCGCTGTGGACTTTCTGATCAGCTGCTGTGCAACTGTGATACTACAAACAGATACAATGGATTAAAAAAGTTTCAGTGGTGCAGGGACAGAAACAACGCTGAAGCAGCTATGGTATTTGGAATAGTTTGGCCATTTTGCGCAACATTGTATTGTTAAAGAATGATTACAATCAAGTAGCTTAAGTTTATAAACGATATGCAATTAATTTCTGTGTATTTGATAAAGCCTGCATCACAGATATAATTCTAAAAAAGAAAGGGAAATGACACAGAAACAGAAGCACTGCTCCGACTCTTGATGCTGCCAGTTTGCAAAACCGTGTACGCACGGTGTGAGGCTGCAGTGAAAATGTGCACAACTTTACATCAAGTTTAGTTTTTATACATCTCGAACTGAGCGTAGAAACAGGTGTAAGCACCATTTATACATGAGCCCCAAGATCACTACAGACTTGTTTTTATATCCCTTAACAAAGCCATTAAACCAAAGCTCTAACTTCTTTGAAAAAAATTAGAAAACTACAGTTGAAGTCAGAAATTTCCATATACTTAGGGTGTATTCTTTAAAACTCACTTTATAATCCCTCCCCAAATTTTATTCCAACAAACTATAATTTGGCATATTGTTTAAGACATCTACTTTGTGCAGGGATGAAAATATAATTTTTTTCCAAAAATGTTCACAGATAGATTATTTCAGTTTTTATTGACTATATCACAATTCCAGAGGTTCACAAGTTTACATACACTTTGTTAACTATGTATTTAACCAGCTTAGAAAATTCCAGAAAAATATGTCAAGCCTTTAGGCAATCAGCCTCTGATGGCCAATGAGCCTAATTGGCTATCAACATTTGGGCAAGGCATACAATCAAACTCACTGTCTCTTTGCTTGACATAATGGGAAAATCAAAAGAAATCAGCCAAGACATCAGAAAAAAAATTGTGGACTCCACAAATCTGGTTCATCCTTGGGAACATTTCCAAATGGCTGAATGTTCTCTGTTCATCTGTACAAACAACAATATGCCAGTTATAAACACCATGAGACCACACAGCCGTCATGCTGCTTGGGAAGGGGACGCATTCTGTCTGCTACAGAAGAATGTACTTTGGCATGAAAAGTGCAAATCAATCACAGAACAACAGCAATGGACCTTGCGAAGATGCTGGAGGAAACAGGTAGACAAGTATCTATATCCACTGCAAAACGAGCCCTATATCGACATAACCTGAAAGGCTGCTCAGCAAGGAAGAAGCAACTGCTCCAAAGCCACCATAAAAAAGTCAGACTGCAGTTTGCTTCAGCACATCAGGACAAAGATCTTACTTTTTGGAGAAATGTCCTCTGGTCTGATAAATTCAAGATCAAACTGTTTGGTCGTAAAGAACATTGTTCTGTCTAGAAGAAAAAAAGGTGAGGTTTGCAAGCCAAAAAATACCATCCCAACCATTAAGCATGGGGGTGGGAGCATCATGTTGTGTGGGTGTTTTGCTGCAGGAGGGACTGGTGCACTTCACAAAATAGATGGCATCATGAAGAAAGAAAATTATTTAGTTATACTGCAGCAACAGCTCAAGAGCTAAGTCACAAATGGGTCTTCAAAATGGACGATGACCCTAAGCATACCTCCAAAGTTATGCCAAAATGGCTTACGGATAACAAGGTCAAGCTATCACAAAGCCCTGAGCATTAATCAGATTGAAAATTTGTGGACAAACTGAAAAAGCATGTGTGAGCAAGGAGACCTACAAACCTGTCCCAGTTACACTAGTTCTGTCTGGAGAAATGGACCAAAATTCCAGCAACTTATTGTAAGAAGTTTGTGGAAGGCCACCCAAAAAATCTGGCTCAAGTTAAACAATTTAAAGGCAATGCTACCAAATATTAACAAAGTGTATGTACACTTGTGACCCTCTGGAATTGTGATATAGTCAAAAAGTAAAATAATCTGTCTGTGAACACTGTTGGAAAAAATTACTTTTTCCCTGCACAAAGTAGATGTCTTAAAGGATTTGCCAAATTTATAGGTTGTTAGTATAAATCCTGGAGAGAGGTTATAAAGTGAGTTTTAAAGAACTCACCCTAAGCGTATGGAAACTTCTGACTTTAACTGGAAATAAATTAAGCTTGTATGTCATTGTTATGAAACATAATTCTTCCGCAAAAATTTTATTTCTGGCTTAGTATTTCTTTTTATTGCATAATGCCGACTGTGGTGAAAGGTCAATGTTTCAACACAACCTTAGCAAATTCTGGTACCAATAACTACAATTGTGTTTTTAAAAACAGCGCAAAGAAATTCTACCTGATTATAAGTGTAAGAGACACTTTATGACTGTTGAAGCTGCACTATCATTAACAAATGATCTGAATAATATATGCCAAGTGTGAAAACAATGAGTTTAATTTAAGGCAAATATGATTTAAAAAAAAAAAAAAGCATGGGATAGGTTTGCTACTGCAAATTTTGAAATAACTATGGATGGGAACACAATGAAAATTTAAACCTTAAGTTAACCAAAACTTAATAAGAACCAAACTATTTCACTTACCAACCAACAAGGGTGTTGAGCATGCTCTCGTAGTCAATGTTAAACAATATCTTGTGGTATCTGATTAAAGCTATATATCATCCATCCATCCATTATCCAACCTGCTGGAGCCAATCCCAGCCAACACAGGGCACAAGGCAGGAAACAAACCCCAGGCAGGGCACCAGCCCATCCCAGAAACTATATATCAATCAAATCAATATTTTGTTTATACACTACTTTTCTAAAATCTTATTCTGACTTCAACAGTGCATTCAGTACTATTTTGACAAAACTGCTAACTAAAAATTTAGTTCAAAATTAATTTGATGGCTGCATACCTGTTTTTTTTTTGTTTTAAAATCAGGTGGCCTGCATAGGTATGTTAATTTGCCCAGTTTGTATACCAATGTGTGCCAAGCTGACATCTCAAACTGAGATGTGCTTAGCTATATACTGCACTGGCAAGTTTTTTTTTTGTTTTTTTTTTAAATAAAAAAAGCTCTATTGTAGTACTATTTTGTAATGATATATCTAATTCTATTAAACAGGGCTCTGCTAGCTTTTGTCAGAGGCAGGTTTCTCACATTATCTGAATGATTTTAGTGTCAGCAGGTATATTTCACAAAAGTTCAATTCATCTCTTCTACACTGTCCTGTCCATTAGTTTTGTGTGTTTGTTTGGAAACATGCATGGCCATAATAAAGTTAATTTGGAAGATATGATTAAAGCAGCAAGATTAACAATCTTAATCATTTACTACTGTATAACATCTAACCTCTCAGTGTGAGAGATGATTGAATCCTTCAATCAAGAGTAAAAGCAATGTGATGGAAGAAATCATCATTAGTGTAGGAAAGGACATCTTTGTTGTTCTGCCCATGTGAAAGAAACTTTTATTTTGGTAATAAAGGGGTTATTCATTTCAGTTTGTATATCAAGCCCTTGGTATAGAGTATATACTGTATATCAAAGCACCTTGCACCACTGATGGGTGCTGTGCTGCCATGGTACTGAAGGTGTTATATCATCCAATGTTAATTATATTACAAGCAAGTTTTTCTTTGTATTGTGGCTTTTGTCCAAAATAAAGCCATCTCCCAGCTGTTGCTGTTTTTGTGTGAATGCTGCCCTGTATCGAGTTATCTGTTTCATGTGTACTTACCCAAGACGCTACATGTACCTTTAGCAGTTACACCATTAAAAGGTAAAGTGCAACTGAAGCACAAGGCAAACTGAATTTAAATTACAACTTTGAGTTATTTTTTTTTCATATACTGTACTTACTTTTTTTGATATTGTTTAGTTGTCCCACACAATTGAATTACTATTTCATTAAGGAAAAATAGTTCACCTTGACCTCTTGCTGATTAAACTGCACCTAACTTCATTAGCGTAACACAATGGTTAAAAATGCAGCCCCACAGCTAAGAAATACAGGGAATTCATTTTGCTACAGAAACGTAGTATGTTCTTCCTGCTTCTGAGTGGGTCCCCCCTAGAGTAAACCAGTTTACTTCCCATAACCTTAGGGTATGTGTTATGTTCAAGTTAACTGCAGACCTAAATTGATCCTCTACAATTGACAGTGGCTGGGTGTGTGTGAGAGAGCTAGCCCAACATGGATCAATTCCAAATCTAGTGACAGCAACACCTACTGAAAAAAAATTCACAGTTTTTAAAATGAATGAAAACTGCAAAAGATACATACAAGAGTGACAAATGTCTTGTTTCCAAAGATCACACAAAAAGAGAATTTTGAGTACAAAGAGCTGTCATTTGAATAAATGTCTCTTGTAGAGCATAAATCCAACATTGTATGTAACATTTTGATTACTTACATGATACAGTGGGGACCAGTTTGTTTAATAATGGTTTAATGCACAAGTGTTAGCATGGAGCTTGTGCCAAGTTTCCTTTGTTTGTCTGCCCCTCTTTGTCCCAACTATAGAAAACATTTCCTCAGCACATACTTAAGGTTGACGAGCTAAGTCATTAGAGACAGTCCCTTTGCCGAAAATATATAAACATATACACACACACACACATTTATATATAGATATATTTACACAGACACACACACAAACACTCCTTCTAGGTGGCGGCCCCCCCCCCCAAGTTACCTTCTTCCAAGGATCTGCTTTACTTTAACCACTGTGTTTGTGGCATTTCTTATTCTTCCTTGTTTTGCTGTCAATCCAACAATCTAAGAAAGAAACATAATTTAAAGCAAAGTGTAGCTTTAATAATGAGAATAATCAATTTTAAATTCCCCCGCAAAAAAAATTGTGAAAGCCATTCTTGCAAATTTAATGTTGCACTTCCCAAACACATCTAACAAAGATTACAGAAGTAATTTGTTTTAATGGCTTACACAAAACATCTTGTACTTCTGAAAGCTTCATCATAATAACAGTTGAAGCACATCCCCAAAGAAGAATTAAGGTTAATCTACACTGATGATTTTTTTTTTTTTCAGATGAGGCCTCTGGTATTTCAAATTTACTGGGAAAACACTCAAGAAAACATTTATAGTGCTTTTGTTCTGTTTCAGAAAGTGATTAACAACAGTAGTTATGTATGGTTGAAATTTATCACTGAACGTTTTAACCGCTAATTAATTTTCTCCATATATGCACAAAATCTGTGAGAGATGCTCCATATGTTGAGTGTTCTGGTACAGCTTTGTTGGATCATATAGTCCATACATTACAGGGTGAAAGTTATGTTAGCATTCTGGCTTTAATTCTAATGCATTTAAAGCAACCCTAGAATTTTTCAAAGGTATGCCTTATCTTCTCTTCTATTCCCAATTTTCCATTAACACAACAAAAACTGTACTCCTGAAACAAACAATGCTGGTGGCTAAGAGACTGCTCATAACCTAGTATGACACATTAAGGATATGAAATATCAGTCCATTCATTTTTGACAATGCTTTTCCAGTTCAGTTTAGGCGGAGCTGGAGTCTGTCCTAGCAACACCCATTAAATCTCAGTATTTCAGTCTTGCATGGGAATCACTAGAAAATGACTTAGGACTTCGGCTACAGTGGCATACTGTACATCAGAAGGTACAGATGGAAAACGGCTCATTTCTTAGTGGCCTGAAAGACTGACTGTATGCCGTAACAAATAAACTAACGCAAATAATTCAAGTGCAATAATTAAATCATACATAATGATAAATCTTTCTTAAGTGATAAGTCAAGCAACAATAAAAAAGTCTATTTAAAACATACCTTTTCCTTTTCTCTGAATGCAACAACAGCAGGTGTAACACGATCGCCAGAGTCATTTGCAACAACATCTGCTCTGCCATCCTGGAAGAGGTTAGACACAAAATGAAAATAATATTAACATTTTTAATGTAAAAAGGGTATACAGCTGGGAATTATTTACTATTTTGTTCATTGCTTACTTTAAACTATTAAGAACATCCTGAAATTTATTACATTTTGAACACTAGTGATAAGCAAATTCTGTGGAATGTTCGGGAACTTCACTAAACTCCACAAAATGCATTAAAGTCAATGAAGAAGTAGAAAAGAAACTAGTTTTCAGTGGCTTATAATGGTGCAATGCTGTTTAAAGTGTCAAAAAGAGCTAGGGAAGTGTCTGCCAAAAATGTTGGACTGATTATTGTGGCCATAAATGTGATCTGAGCTGTGAGGGAGCAGTGCCAACCATAAGGTCACCATGCCTCAAGCAACAAAAGATGCAAACAGAATGATAACCACAAACTAGCAGTATGTTTAAATATATATAAGGTTTATGATGCACATCTTTTTAGATAGGGACATTTTAGGGATATTGTATTTTTTCACTTGACAAAACTGCAAAGAAAAGAGCATGAAATTCATTAGTGTGCAATTACATCAATTAAAGGATACAATGCATCAAATAAAACACTTAACATATAACAAACAAATTATCTCTGTAGCTTGAAGTGATCTATATTTTAACAATTAATAGTCTTCTAGAAGTGTGTCAGATTTTCTTAAAAAAATGACAAAATTAAACCCATTAGAATATATACATTATTACACAATGAAATTTACGGCTGTCCTTATCCAAATTCTGCTTCGTCCACTAACTTATCACAGGCCTTTATGCAAGAAAGATGATCAAGCTCATCGACCCCATATAGAAGTGGGAAAAGATGAAGATGAAGATGGAGGAGGAGGAGGAGGCTGTAACAGGTATACTGTATCAGGTAAAGCTCGACTATAGAATAGATGCATATTTCCTTGAGATATTAAAAGTGCCTTTTCTCTCTTTGCATAGAACACGACTGTGTCGTAAAAACTTGGCAAATTTTCTGTACTGACCCCACTAAAATGAGCGTACCTAATATGAAAATGCAAACTGTCCAGGCACTGAGAACCTGGATAATCGTTAGAACTGTTAGAACCCAGTATTGTATGACGAGGATCATGAAGATGAAACGATATACACCTTCAGTTGAATAACAAAAACTATGTAATTTAATTTAATAATGGCAATGATATCTTTCCCTATGCAATATCAGAGGTCATAAACAAAATTTAAGCTATGACAATTTTTAGCGCGAGCAACAAATCCCAATTATGAAGGCATTTATACAGAGTACTCAAAAAGTACAAAATAATAAAGGTTAGGTGAACTTGCGATCCTAAACTGGCCATTGTGTATGCTTGGTGTGTGCAAGTGTGTGTCCTGCGATGGACCGGCGCCTTGTCCAGGGTTTGTTCCCTGCCTTGCGTCCTGTGCTAGCTGGGGTAGGCTCCAGCAGACCCCCGCGACCATGTTCAGTTCTAAGAGAGTTAGACTGACTACACTGCAAGCATATCTTAACAAAAAACACGCGTGAGAGTTTACTAGACTAAAAACCCAAAACTACCCGCTTCACCTGTCAACCATGTAAAGTCTAGTGATATTAAATCGCGCCGGTATGAAGACACGAAACACTGTTAGACGCACACAACCAGTCATTTCCATTCATCTTTAATCTGGTCGCTTTAAAACACGCAACAGATCCAATATCACGCATCTCAAACTGGACAAATAAAACACGCCATGATATTATATGATCAGCAATAAATATTCTTAAAAAAATCCGACCTTAAAAACTGCTACACAGGCACATGTGTATCCCAGATGCACTCCAATAGCAGCCATGCCTGTACTGTGTAGAATGTCCGTAGGAGGGGTTAACAAAACGCCAATGGGCACAAGGGTGCTACAAATTAACCAATCATATTATACACTGTGACGATTGCTGTCCAATTATAGGCGAAATAAATTTGCGCAAGCGCACTGACTCAATATGGGCGGAAAATATGCTAATATAACCAATCAAAAGCTTTCAATGGCTTGATGCACGAAAGGTAGGAATTCCGAATACGCCAACAGTCTTAAAGCCACCAATGGCAAGGTAGAAAGAGAAATGAAACGTCACATTTGATCAGTCCGTGTAGTTTACTGTTTATTTTTATAGGCGTAGAAACAAAAAAGAAGATATGTGGACAGCAAACGTTGTTTTGGTGTTAGCGTATAGCCTCTTAGTACCCGATATAGTTTACACAGGGGGATGTGAAGGTGAGAAGATAAGGCATGCTGCTTTTTTGTGTGTTTAAAAATAGCAACATTTTCTACTAACTGTGGAAACCGTTTGCAGCATGCAAGTCAAATAGGAGCATGGAATTGTGTGGGTTCCGTTGTAACGGCTGGAGTATCATTTCAGTTGTCTCTGCGAATCTATAACCGAAAGAAGCAGTATTTCCAATGAGATTTACAACAAAACAGGCTTAAAGAGATTAATTGAAAATATGACAAGTCTGCATGATCTGGATATTTAATCATTAGGAATATTACATTTATATATTTTTCATTATAATGAAATGTTTTGGGGTTCAAAAAAGTATACAAATTAAATAAAAATACTTTACACATGTTGCATAATTTATTTTCATGCTTTAGAAATCAAACGTATCGTCAACAAAGTAACACATTTACATGTAAGTTTGACTGACAAAAGTAACCATACAGCTGCAGTAGATTTGTTAGAATAAATTAACCACAGTCTTTCGCCAAAGCTTTTGATTAATATCCTTTATTAAGTGAGGTGAATAAAATAGCCATTGTTTATGATGCCAGATTCAAGACAAAGGAATCGCACAGAGGCAGCACCAATCCGACAGATCATGCCAGTGACAGCAGTTGTGTATAGAACAATCAGAAGAAGGCACTATAATCACTATCTGACATCTTTGAAAAACACAGTGTCAGTCAGTCATTAACCAACCCGCTATATCCTAACACAGAGTCACGGGGGTCTGCTGGAGCCAGTCCCAGCCAATACAGGGCGCAAGGCAGGAACAAATCCCAGGCAGTATAGCTGTAAAATAAAATGCAATATACAACTTTACATTTGATTCCTGTATCTATCAGTCTGACATTTTCTAAACTGCTTTGCCGGGAACAGGGTTGCTGGAGCCTGCCCCAGCTGTCATGGGGGCAAAACAGGAACAAACTCTGGACAAGGCGACCAAACACACACACCCCAAACACAAACTAAGGGCAGTTTTTTAGTATCGCCAGCCCACCTAACTTTCATGTCTTTGGACTGTGGGAGGAAACCGGAGCAACCAGAGTAAACCCACACAGACATGGGGAGAACATGCAAACTCCACAATAGGGAGGACCTGGGACACAAACCCTGCTCTCTGCAAGGCAGCAGTGCTACCACTCCACCACTGTGCCGCTCTTGTTCTTTTTAGCTTTGTCATTATAAATATATAAACCAACCTAACTTAAAAACACTTACATTTTATGATACTTCATTACATTTTTCAAATTTTTCTTTGCCCCACAAGAGAAACATAATTCACTTTTCTGAATGTCTGTCCCTAATAAATATCTGGTAGTAGGCAGTTAATGGTTCAGCTCATAGGCGTGCAAAATTAAGCTGATAAAATATTAGTTGTGAGGTTATTTTTATTTGCACTCATGGAAACAATAAAAACTTAATGTTTTCTATCTCATCACATTTAAGTGCTAAATTGAAAATAAAAAGGCTGAGGTGTTGTACTTAGATGCTTCCACTTCAAATTAATAGCACTTACAGTTGACCAGAACAGATTGAGTAGAGACCCATTCTACTGCCTGTGTTTGTCAATGGAGATTGCATGGCTATGTGCTTGGTTTTATATACTTTTTAAAAGTGAAAGTGACTGAAACATCTGATGTTAGTCATTTGGAGGGGTGTCCACATACTTTTGGCCAAAATAAAAACGAGTCTGTGAGAGGCTGCATTTCAAAAATAACATCTATAAAAATGTTCTAAATCAGAAAAGCGATATGATTTGGGTGGGGAGGTTAAATCTTGTTTTGCTTTTTCTTTGTAGTTCTATTTTTCCTTTGTTTTTTTTCTATATTGATTTTTAAGTAAATGATTGTACAGTATGTGGTATATTATTATTTGTTTGATTGAGTATCTTGCCATTGTGATGTTCTGGTTTTTGAAAATAAAATATAAGAAATAAAAAAAAGAAAACGGACAAAATAATTCCTTGATCTCTAAAACCAGAATAATAGCTTCATTATTTACAGAGGTCAAGGAAGAAGCTGAAAAAATATAAAGGATGGTTAATAGAACATGAAAACAGAAAGTATTTTTGTATTTTTCAGCTTAGATTTGATTTACTGAACATTGCAATATCTGGCTATTCTCCCTTTCTACCTTAAAAACTTAGGCGGCATCTCTACTGATAGTGTTATGCCAAATAAAAATCGTGATAGCTTTGTGTCAGTTATGTGTTAATGTTGCCCCTAGACAGGACACCCATACTTACTGTGCTGGTTATCATTTTGTTTAGAGTCGATCCATTGGATGGTTCTTTAAAAACTCAATAAAGTTTACATTTACTGTAATTCTGGCAGTACTGTTAAAGTACTGAGTTACTGTTACAAGTAAAACTAAAAATATAAACTGATGATACAACATATACAGTATTCTGGCTCAATGTACCTCAGCAATTAATGGCCATCATTTTATATTTTTACACCTTTATTTATTTTAGACAGTGTTTTTTGTAGTAAACAATGTACTTTACAAGTGTACAGCTATGGTGAATTGTGTTCATTTATTTTTTTTTACAAACGATTTACCAGTAATTTAAGCAATTTTCTTTGGATCATACATTAAGTTAGTAGCAGAAGTTGAACTGGCAGCCTTAAGGTCTACAGGCCAATTTCTTCACTGCCAGCTACTGCCTCACTGAATGCTATAAACCATCCATCCATTATCCAACCCTCTATATCCTAACTACAGGGTCACGGGGGTCTGCTGGAGCCAGTCCCAGCCACCACAGGGTGCAAGGCAGCTATAAACCATGAAGTTTCCATTCTGTTCATTTAGGTACAAACAGAAACAAATTAAATAATGTTCTTGCCACAGAATTTAGCTTAGCATATTTGTTTTTTTAGTTATGTCAGGGAATGTTATTAGCTGAAAATGCACAAATGTAATTTTTTCTTTGACCTATTGTGAAGAAGCAAACCCCAGAGCTACTGTATGATGGAGTTGGTGCTTCTGTGCGTATAGCTTCAGGGGTTAACAGTTAATTCAATTACATAAATTGGTTTGCACAGGAGGATTCATTCTTGCATTCTTGACTGGCAAGTTACAAATTAAAACATCTTGTTTTCGATTCTTTCTTTAATTATAATATTCTACATGTTAATCATGCTGTATATTTCAAAATATAATAATTGCACTAGCAACATTTACAATAAGGCAAGACACTTTGTTCTTACAAATTCTTGCAGAACACAATTATTAACAAAGTAAAATAGAAACATTTTATTTGTATTTTGTAGACTTTTTTTATATTGTCACTTATTGTTATATTAACTCTTTAAAACTGAAGATTGCATGTATTTTTCAATCTAACAATTATGCCAATTTAGTCTTGTAAAGTGTTAATGGAAATCTAGGATTGTACTGTATGTTATTACTGTAGTCATCTTTGAACTTATAATGGAAACATTTGGATTGTGCAGAGCATAGATCATTTAAGCATGATTTAAATTAAACCTCTTTCATGTTTCATTATTTTGTCTTCATCTTTCATTTGATTTAATGGAGGGCTAAGGACTAAAGCCAGTGCCCCAGGCCTCTACTCATTTATTGAAATTGAGACGTGTTTTAACTACTAAGATCCCAAGGAGGTTATGCTATACAGTGAATTCAGACATTTTAATGTAACCAAAAACCCTAGTCACAGTCTTTGCTGTGTTATAAGGCAGATATTGTAGCTGAGAAAATCTGGAAATTCCAATTGTCATTTCATAAACTCTGATAGGTACAACATTTGTTAAAAATTAAATGAAAAAATGATTAATTTTAAAGGAGACATGTATGTGTAACATATACTATGTTTGTCCCTCCTGAAAAATAAGCTGGATCCTTGCATGTGTTAGCTACAAAAAAACAAAAGACATGCTAGTGCAGAAATGTCTAACCCCGAGAACGCAGAATCAGTTTCAGGAATTATTGCAATGGGGAGCACTCAAATATGGTGTTTATCAGAATGTGGAATGTGTCCAGGCAGGGTGTGGAACTTCCCATATTCTAGCTTGACAGGAGTGCCACGAAGGAGCAGCAGCTCCTCAGCCTGTGCCTTTGTCATTTGTCCGTTTTGGGTATTTGTGGGGATCAATGGAGGTAATCTCATCGGTAGAATTAAAATAACCTCGAGGATTACAGTCTGTGAACTTCATTTATGATGGAAAAATGAAAATTCCATGTTGGTTGAAGAAGCTAATTTAGAGAAAGTAAGGTAAAAAGCTGAGGGGTTTTTAATGAGCGTGGGTAAGCAGGTGGGCTGTTACACTTTTATAGTGGGTACCTAGCACCCCTTTTGTGTTTTTTCTTTTTGTCTGTTAACTTTTCTCATCATTTTGATTTAAAAATTAAAGCCATAATATATCAAATTATTTTCGAATATTTCTACAGGGGGTGCTCTGAAACAAGGTAAAGATTCTATTCTTTGTTATTTAAGAAAAAGATTAGAGATTTCAAGTGTGGCCAGAAAAAGATTGCACTTTTACCCTGATATAAATTACAAATTAACATATAGAAATGATGATAAGGTATACATGCCAATTGTTGTGGCACCATGATTAATTTAGGAAATAAATAATTTCCCTTATGTGGTAATGAATTTGTTTAATGAAGACATTTACCTTATGATTACAGGGCTAGGAATACAATACACTTTACCATATTTTTATTAATGAGCCAGAAACTTGGTGATAAGTCACGAGTATTTGCAGTAGTGTGGTACCACTAAAACTAATTATAGTCGTAAAATGGAGGGATTTTATTGTTGGGGCATAGTGGCGATGTGATGTGGACTAGAGAAAAAAACATACTTTAAATTTAAGATTATTATTAATAAATAAAGTAAAGCAAAATATAATAGGCAATTTTAACCAAATGAGTACTACTCAATTCATTGATAATTTCAATTTACAATTAACACTCTGCTGAAAACAAAAATGAAGGTTTATTTTGAAAAATTAATATTTCAAATAATGAATAAATAACATTTCAAAAAGAGTAGGGCAGTGTTTGGGGATAGACATCTGAGTAAAGAATCATGAAGTCAGGTAACAAAATTAATGTCACAGCTTCTGAGATCTTATTGTATCATTTGATTTTGTTCATTTGTTCACAGTATCCTTATTTGACATACTAACTCTTGATGAGTTTAAATACATTGATAAATAATTATAATTTTTGCATGTTCTTTGATACATTAAACATGTTGCACCAAATGACTGTTTAACATATTCAATTAAATCATTCACTCATTTTTCAAATCTGTTCTAGTATGAACTTGTGTGCTACAGAAGTCACTGATAAAAACGTGTTTTATGGGAAGGTTTTTAAAATATGCTGCACAGTAAGGCATGTAACTGTCAAAAACTTCTTTAGAAGTGGTCACTTACCCAGTGGGATCTCATAATAGCAGCTTCTGTGATATGTTGAAAGAGCAGTGATTGGAAAGATGTGTAAGTGCAGATGTGGATGAGCAGGCAGTAGAACTGGTTTAAAAAACAATCCAAAATAGTATTTTAGATGGTCAATACAAGTGGGAGGTCAACACATAGGCAGGGGAAAAGAATATGAAACAGAGGTGGAATCCAATAAAGCAGGCAAAAGGTTAAATACTGCAACACTTGAGCATTGGACTAAAGGCTTTCACAAAGGCCATTATGCACAATACTTGTCAGGCCCATTTTTTATTTTATTTTCCCTCGTTTTAAATGAGGCATCATTAATGTTGCCAAGCTGCAGACAAAGTTATATATTACGAGCACTGGAGGAAAAATAATGTGCTTAAAAGCAGTTTGTCGACCAGGAAAATTAAAATAAGCACCACAGGGAAAATCATAAGGAATAGCCAGGAACAGACTGAGGTTTGTTTGCCAAAAGCACAGAACAGAAAGAATCCTCAAAAGTACAAAACACAAAAACAAAAGTCTACTAGTATAAACACAAGCAATCATTTTTAAACCAGACTGTGAGAATTTGTTTGTAGCTAAAGATAACAGATGGATAGATTGTTTGTTTTGTTGAATTTATCCAAAGGCAGTGAGTAGTGTGTACAATATCCTTCAATAGACTTGACCTGATGACTTCACATGTATCAATGCTGGTGACCATTAGATCTACAATGATGGTCTAACCATATGCTATTTGCTCACTGCCTTGAGAAACCAGTGCTGAAATGGCCACCATTTCTAACAAAAACTACACAAAATTGTGCCATGCTGACATCATTAAAATAAAGTTCTACTGTACTCCATGCCTTTACCTTCTTATACATGCAGTAATCATCTGGCCTTACCTAATCTCACAAATCGTGCTTCTGTTACAATATTAATTATTTCTGATTATTCTTTTAAAGTATAATTTCAGTGTTTTTCAAATCAAAAGCTGTGAAAAGATCAGACTCGACACACTTAAAAAGGTTTGGGGCAGCCACCCGTATATTATCCCTGGCTGCGATGGGCTTTGCGAATAAGATACTGTAGTAGTGTTTTTGATGGAGTTCAAACAAGAAGTGATGAATAGTGGTTAAGATGGTGGCTTTAAATTCCAAGAGTGGAAGTGATGTAAGGGAAACGAAAGTCACCTCTTTCTGACGTTGTAACCGGAAGTGACATTCTTCTAGGCGCCAGAACCAGAAGTGACGTCTTTAGGGAAGTGACAGATAGGTTTTCCCCTGTTTGGTCTGTAGAGGTAACAGAAGAAGATTTAGTGCACCCTGACACCCCCTGGCCTGGTGTGGAATTACCCTCACTTGGTCCATACAGCTTCCTCCTACTTGCACGTGTGTGACAAGCATTTCTCCATATTTGTGGTACATATCAATATTAATATATTACAGGTGCTGGTCATAAAATTAGAATATCATGACAAAGTTGATTTATTTCAGTAATTCCATTCAAAACGTGAAACTTGTATATTAGATTCATTCATTACACACAGACTGATGTATTTCAAATGTTTATTTCTTTAATTTTGATGATTATAACTGACAACTAATGAAAGTCCCAAATTCAGTATCTTGGAAAATTAGAATATTGTGAAAAGGTTCAATATTGAAGACACCTGGTGCCACACTAATCAGCTAATTAACTCAAAACACCTGCAAAAGCCTTTAAATTGGCTCTCAGTCTAGTTCTGTAGGCTACACAATCATGGGGAAGACTGCTGACTTGACAGTTGTCCAAACGACGACCATTGACACCTTGCACAAGGAGGGCAAGACACAAAAGGTCATTGGTAAAGAGGCTGGCTATTCACAGAGCTCTGTGTCCAAACACATTAATAGAGAGGCGAAGGGAAGGACAAGATGTGGTAGAAAAAAGTGTACAAGCAATAGGGATAACTGCACCATGGAGAGGATTGTGAAACAAAACCCATTCAAAACTGTGGGGGAGATTCACAAAGAGTGGACTGCAGCTGGAGTCAGTGCTTCAAGAACCACCACGCACAGACGTATGCAAGACATGGGTTTCAGCTGTCGCATTCCTTGTGTCAAGCCACTCTTGAACAAGAGACAACGTCAGAAGCATCTCGCCTGGGCTAAAGAGAAACAGGACTGGATTGCTGCTGAGTGGTCCAAAGTTATGTTCTCTGATGAAAGTAAATTTTGCATTTCGTTTGGAAATCAAGGTCCCAGAGTCTGGAGGAAGAGAGGAGAGGCACAGAATCCACGTTGCTTGAGGTCCAGTGTAAAGTTTCCACAGTCAGTGATGGTTTGGGGTGCCATGTCATCTGCTGGTGTTGGTCCATTGTGTTTTCTGAGGTCCAAGGTCACCACAGCCGTCTACCAGGAAGTTTTAGAGCACTTCATGCTTCCTGCTGCTGACGAACTTTATGGAGATGCAGATTTAATTAAACATTTGAAATAAACATTTGAAATACATCAGTCTGTGTGTAATGAATGAATCTAATATACAAGTTTCACTTTTTGAATGGAATTAATGAAATAAATCAACTTTGTCATGATATTCTAATTTTATGACCAGCACCTGTATTTCTTTGTAAATTAAAAGAATACTACGTCCTTGAAGTTTAAAATGGGCTTCAAGGGGCAGGAGTCTAAATGTGAACACTAAAAGCTTAAACCATATCAATTACAGTAACTTTTCAAAGCAAGAGTGTTATTGAGTATTAATTAGCATCTTGAGATTGCACACATATTGTAAAACAGCTTATCCATGTTGTTTCTGGGGGAAAAAAACATTTCTGAGACTTTGACGTTTTAAAAGAAGACCAGCTGTGTGCTTCACCACAGTGCTTATAATTTTCTGCACTAACCTTTGACCTCCACGGTATATCCTTTTTACCTCAAAAATCCTGTCCTGTCATGCCGCTGTTATTGAAATAATTAAATGGTGCTGCCAAAGTCTGAATTGCTCTCCGTTCTGTAAACAGCTAGATAAAAATTATTGAATAAATGTCACATAGTCATTCACAGTCTTTACACTATTTGTGATAGAGAAGATCACAGAGTACCATATTTTTTCACTTCATACTTGTTGGTTTGTCTAGGTGGGGACTGCCCCTTGGAATGCCCAAGCCTCACTCTACATTTGCACATTTGTAAATTACACTTTTCAGTCATATGCCCCAGAGTTAAATTATGTTTCTGGCAAGAGGTGATAATCATATCAGTGTAAATGTACATATTGTAAAGGACAATGCACCTTGGCTGGCATCGCGATTGGAATCTCAGTAAGAAAGACCAATAGTTCCTACCCCAGCAAGGAAGGTGGCAAAAGATTCCAGTTTGGAGCTGGGCATACTGGAATCCTTGCAGGGACAGATCAAGGAATAATACCTGGCCAGGAGGTCACTGTGATAGAGGAACCTGGTGAGACAAATGGTCACAGCTAAATGCTCCCCCAAAACATTGTGTGGCAGCATCCCTAGTCAGTGCTGTCTGTATGGACATCCACAAGACATGTTGGGATCTATAGTCCCATGGAGCAGTCTTGTTGGATTCTGGGGATGCCACCAGATGTTGCTGTGCAGGTCTGTGATCCCTACTTTTGTGGACTTCCGCTCACCTCCTTCGGGCCTTGTTCTAGCACCAGAAGTACTCCCAGGTCTAAGATAAAGGAAGACACTCAACATCATCCAGGCAAGTCAGAGTCAGGAGAGAATTGGACAACAGTTTTCTGGGAGGAGTGGAGGAACAAGAGAGACAGAAAGAAACAGAAAAAGAGAATATTGGTAAAGAGCCAACATATAAGACCCTTATCGTAAGGTACTTTTGCTAATAAACCCATTTTATTTGAACCCAGGACTTGTGCAGTGTGGTTGTGTTTGGGATTTGGGGTGCTGCAATGCCCCCTACTGGTCACTGTGTTTATTATTATTTCAACTTCATTGTTTAAGCTAAGAAAGAAAAGTCTGTTTTCATTGAGGAGAATTCAAATTAAAAATAAATATTACTCCATGAAAAAAAACTTGCTTATATTATTACATAGTTAGAAATAGTATGGGCCTATTAAAATTATAGGGTTTAAAAAGTTTATATTTAAATATTCCCAAAAAACACCTTGACATGGAAGACAATTTGAGAATAAATGAAATAGGAACAGTGTTATTTGTATGTTGTGAAGTGGTGTGTATTTAAAGACATTAATTTAAAGCAGCAATGTTTTCAGCATTTGCTAAAATAGCAGTTTTTTAAACAATATAATTTAGCAAATATAAACTTCTTCTTTCCTGCCAAACCTTACAAAGAGGTATGGTTTTTCTTACAAAATTAAAGTCTTTTTAGCTCAACTACTACTAATTTTTGGCTATGCTTCATATCTTTGGATACTCCCATCCTTTAAATGTACATGGCATACTTTCTGTATTTAGTCTCTTTTTAGGACATTTTGTTGGCTTGGCACATTTCCATGAGATGAACTGAAAGTTAAATTTCTACATACTATATAATTTCAACTGTTGTGGACTTAACTGTGAATAAATAGCATCTGGAAATCCTTTAAAATAGCCAAAATACACTTCTTTAACGGAATCAATAACAACATTCTAAAATTCATGATGCTATTGCAAAGCATGCATACATTGCTTTTCTTCTTCCAGTGTGACTGCTGGTTCAGTGCAGCAACAGCAAAATTTATTTATATTGCACATTTTGGCAAAATAAGTGTACTTCAAAGAGCTTTACAAGAAATAAGAGAGTTCAAATTATAAAGAAAAAAGATAAATAAAAATAGACACGCAAATAAGCAAAAAAGAAAGAAAGAAAAACAGACAACTGCCTAACAGGGTAAAGCATAACTTAAAGTACTATTACCAATGCACAATTTTTATTTTTCTACTTGGTAAAAGACGGAGTCTGATGGCAGGTGACTAGGGAGGAGAGGCAAACAAAACTCCAGCTAGGGGGGTGATGGTAAAAATAAACCTCTAGAGACTCCAGTGTGAAAAGTCTGACCAGCCACATCTAGTCATTATACAGTACTTAAATGTGACAAAGTTTACTATTATTACTGTTGTCATAATGCACTGCCGTAGAAGATGTTATGCAGTAGATCCTTTCAGTAGATGGAGGATTTGCATCCTCCCTAAAATCACAAGTGGCTGCAGAGTATTTTGATCAGCTGGCGGAGATGCAAGACATCAGTAATAAAATGGCTAGATGCAGCACTATAGGAATGAGAATAAGAAATAGAAAATAATAACTATATGACCAGGGAAGGCTTGTGGAAACTGCCTAGAGTAAAATGAGAAAGGATGAAAAGCATGAAATGTGAGGCATCAAAACAGACAATCTCATTTAACTCGACTGATAGCCTACCTCACTAATCTTCCCCGAGTTGGTACCACACATGTGCCTCTGCTTACTCAGCTATTGTACTCACATGCCCAGAGAACATTGTTTTTTTTGTCTGAAATATTTTTGGTTGCAATTAGTTTAGCACTCCTGGGTAAATATGATGGGACCATAAGATAAACTAGGACTGGCCAAGTTTCTGTCATCAATTATTTTTTGAAAAGTAAATATCAGAAGTTCGGATTGCACTCTCTATTTCCGTATTTTCAAAATGCAAATCATTTTATTATCCCATGTAACTCTTCCTGGTAGACAGGTTAACACATTTTGAGGGACGTCTGTTTTCTCTAATGAAACATTTCTTTAATAGTCTAGTTCTTGTCATGTTACTGCTAATGTTTTACACTCTGGTAAACCCACCTTCAGCTGAACAACTCAACTACAATGAAACAATTTAATGAAAAGCAGTGCTTTACTTGTTGCTTAATGCCTAAATTGAAATTCTTTGTTGGTACATGTGCTTTGCGCAAATCCCTTGTGAGGAACAATACTTCAAGTCCTGGTTGCATAGATGCTAAACAAGGAATAGTAATATGAACTGAAATTTGGAAGAATAGGGAAAAAGTTTGTTGCAGTATGTTGTACTGTTTAACCTTCATTCATTTTCCTAACCTGCTTTTTCAAATCCTGCAACATCAGTTAGACAAATTCATTTTTCATGCAAGACATCTGTTGGGGGAAATATGAATATTTCAGCACAGGAAATACTATTGAAAAAAGCCCTGGAATTGGTAAGAAGGTAATAGTCCCAAAATATGTGCAGAAAATCCAGAGATAGGAAAGAATCTAAATTTGCTAAATGGATTAGGTGTTGGGGGGCGACATAACATTGAAACTATTGTGTAGATGGAAGTAATCCGAGGACTTTGTGATGAAGTATCATCTGTTGGCTTGTGATTTGTTTCCAAGCTGTATTCCTCAAGGCATTATAATTCTGTGTGGTAAGTTGTTTTTCCCCTAATGTACTAAGGAGAAGATGAAATAAGTACAGAACCCAAGAACACACTAATAAAAGCCAGACATTTTTATGAAATGAAGAGAACCAAACCTGATGCAAAGCACGAGGTATTACATTATTGTTCCATGGGGGATTCATATGACTAGAGAGAAAGAGGGAAGAGGCACCAGAAACCCTGAAATAAAGCTGTTTATCTCCAAATAGAATAGTGGGATTGAATAGCTAATCACATAAAACACAACTGCTTCTTACAGGATCTTTAGCTCAACTGAGCTTAATGGCTTCACCATGAACTGTGAACCCACTAACCACTAGCTAAGGCTGTGAGTAATACCTAATGAACCTTGATCCTTGCATCTTAGCGGCAGTCAAAACTTCATTCTGTGATCTTCAAAATGTTAACCAAGTGTAGCCTTGTTCTTTACCAGAAAGGCAGAAAGTCTGCTGTGCTTTCTTTTGTTACACTGCAGTTAAAGTATCATTTTTTATTATTGCACAAAGTCTTAGTTGATTAAATGAAATTCAAAATGCTGCTGTCAGGTTCCAGACTCGCACAAAACACAGTGACCGCATACTAACTTACCTTGATTTGACTGCATTGTCATCTTGCCCAATACAACATCATTATCAAAATTCTCACCCCGACCTGCACTTCTGTAAAATGGGACAGAGCACAATTGGTGTCATCATTGCTTGCCACATTGCATTCATATGTACAGTACATTTAAGTAATTGCCTTACATTTTGACTTAATGCTAGGAAATGTCTAGGCTTTAGTTTTTAGAAATTTGTGGAAGAAAAATCACCAATTTAAGGATTCTTAATTTATACAAAAATGTGCTGGAAGTGACAATTTACTTGAATCATTTTAGATTCTATCAAATTTATCCAGGCAGATAATATTAAAGTGTCTTCACATTTATTTAAGTAAATAGCATGACAGTTATAAACAATAAAATGAAACAAAACACATAGACACCATTAAAAAAGCAAATTACTCCTCACTTACTGTTCATAAAAAAATAAAATTGCATCAGTTAAGTTCCTTTATATCAAGATTTTGTAATTCTAAATAAACATTAAGAAGAGTTACTGTGGTGACTCAGTCTGCAGAAAAAAAATGAAAATATAGGAATACAAGACATATTGTTCTAATGGAAAGTGGCATCAAACAGGCAAGATTTTTATATATAAACAGGCAAAACAAAAAATGCCCAAATACTTTGAGCAAAAGCTGAAAAAAACATGCAGACAGAAACAAACAGAAAGAAACATAAAAATGACAGAGTGAGGCATTGCTAAAGAATCGGTAAAGGAGATGTATTTGCCATTCTTCCATGTCTCCATTTATAGGAAAAAATGGCTGATATTAATTATATCATAGCTATTGAGGATAAAAGATGATTGCTAACCAATCAAAAATATAACTGTTAGGCTCACATTAACGACTTGTTATTCATACTTGTTTAGTGTCAGATCATATTTTCTTTAACTGTTCTTCATTTATAGTTGTTCTTTACTTTAGTAATTTTTCATTATTTTCTATACATATTTTTCACAGTCAATACCATTTTGTGTGTCTTATGGTAACTGTGTTTGACTTTGCTCATTCCTTAACTGCACGCTTAGTGTAGCTCCCTGTGGATTTTAGCACATAATATTTATACTTGTCTACCAATCTCTGAAATGACCTGGCAACTCTGTTCACTGCCACTCTTCTTTTTAAAATTTTTATAAAGATCTTGCATGGGGAACTTTGGATTTTTACAGTATCTCATTAAAGATAGATAGATAGATAGACAGACAGACACAATATGGTTTGAACACACAGCAGAATGACTATAAAGCAAGAAAATAAAAAAAAAGGCTGTCACAGTCCCAGTGGGGCATTATGCAGACGTATTGCTGTTGGTATAAAGGAGCCCCGGTAGTGTTTCTTGACACACTTCTGCTGAATAATTTGTTGGCTGAAAGTCTTCAGTATTAGGGTGTCAGAAAGAAGATGTTTAGCATTGTTCATAATGGCACTCAGTTTTGTTTGTATTGTCTATTTTGCTACAGCCTCAAGGGCCTCCCTAACTTCCCATAACTAAGTTGGCCTTTAAGGATAACAATATTATAAAATTCATCAATTGTAAAAATCATAATAATAGGGTAGTATCACAGAATTATACAGTACATAGGCAAACCAAGCAAGGAGATCAGAAACACAAAAGCAAAATTCTGTTATTAAGTGGGGTTGTTTAGAATAGTTTTTCAACCTTTTTTTGAGATTTATACCTGCAATTATAAGTTTTTGAAGTTAGTGAATCAATTTATTTTTTAGTTTTGAACACATTTTAAAAGGTTTGAAAATAGTTTGTCATTTTCTGATACCATTTTGTTTTTCCATGAGCACTGCCATTTTGAGATGCTTCTACCATATTGTGACTATGAGGAAATGACCAGTGTGTAGCATATGACATTTCTGTTATAACAGTATAAAGTACAGAGTCTTGCACTTCCTACATGATGTGTTTGCATGTGATGACTTTGCACGTGTGTTTCATTGTATTAACTTCCCTGACATATTTTCTTGTGCTCTGTTCTTGCAACTAGAATTCTGGTTTAGTCTTTTGGCTTTGTAGTTTGCGTTACTTCTGGGTTTTTTATCTCTGGCCAGTAATTTTGACTAAGTATCATCTTCTGATCCTAAAACTTTTCCAAACTGCCTTCTAGTTATATAAGCAGTACAAGTCAAAGTCAGAATAACAAAACAAAAGTCCTCACGCAACTTTGTTTTAGTTTTCACTTAGTACTTCGCACATTCATACGTAGGAGGTGTGGACAAATTATGTCCCTTGACCTCAATGCATGTAAGTGGAAATGGGCATAATTACCATTAAAACCATGGCCAGTAGTTTGAAAATACATATAAAATGGGTCGGGGGGGCACACTCAAAACAAAAAATAAAATGGCATCACCAGACTAAGGACAAAAAAAAATTAAAACAACTGCAAACTTCCATCCATTATCCAACCCGTTATATCCTAACTACAGGGTCACGGAGGTCTGCTGGAGCCAATCCCAGCCAACACAGGGTGCAAGGCAGGAAACAAACCCCGGGCAGGGCGCCAACCCACTGCAGGGCCAACTGCAAACATTTCAAATTAAAACAAGCAGCATCCCAGGACATCAAAACCCCTATTACTAAAGATACACATCTCTTTAAGTTGATGAATCACGTCACACACGAACGAATACACACTCTGTAAAGAAAGGCCACATCACCTTGTACTTCTAACCTGCACATAGGGTGGAGGAGCCGCTTCTTTAAAACTTTCACTCATAGATGCCATGTATAAAAGACTGCTTCAGCTCCCCTCTGAACCTTTCCTCCTGTTGAATCACCAACTCTCTTTAAACTGTGTGCCAGTCAAGGCCTCCTGCCATCAACCCCTTCATACATTTGTTGACTGCTCTGAATTGAAGTCCTGTCCATAGACCTGCCCCAGATTTACTTGTCCTAATATACGCAGAATGTCCTTATGTAAGTTTGTTAGCCACCCATGCTGCTTTATAAGAATATCAGGTTTATTTGATCCCAACTACTTAAGGTTTAACTTTTAGTCAAATATCTTCTTTTCAAAATGGATTTTGAGATTTTATGTCTTGCAACCATTTTGTATAGCTGCCCCCGCTCAATTGGACATAAGTGTTATCTTCCCCACCCTAACTAAATATTTTTCTGTGCTGCTGACTGGCTAATGAAAAGTGCATTAAGTTGTATCAGGATATGTGGAAACTGTCCATACAGGGTTCTGTGACTATACAACCAGCAGCATATAGAGATGACCTCCAATAATCCTTTCAGTCATTTAATGTGGTGTTTCCAAGACTGTGTGATGAGGATGGAAAATTGAATGCAGTGTTTCCAATATGTTCCCTAAAGTTAAAAAAGTATACTATTTTCCTGTGGTCTGCTCCTTTGAATGTGGAGAAATGTACTGTGGCACTGGCACATTGCTAATATCAGTGAGTTGCTGTTAATGAACAATCAAGATGTTAAGCTGGCTGCGCAGATGATAATTACCAAACAGCAAGAGGACTACAGTAGCTGTAGATTTGTTAAGCTTAGTCCTGACCTCCTTCTGTTCTTCACTGCAACAATACTTATACTTGAGGATCATACCACACTAGTAATTCCGAAATCATGAAAACGTTTGAAGTTTGGCGAACTGCATTAAAGTCAATGGGGAAGGACTAACTGAACTAGATGTGACTATATTATAATGGTGCAGTCATTTTTAAAGTGTTCCTGAGGGCTAGGAAAATATCTGCCAACCATACAATTGTGGGCAAAATGTGACCTGGGCTGTGCGGCAGCAATGCCAACCACTGCACCACTGTGCCTCTGTGAGATCAAAGAAAAAAGAATACAGTCAGGGATACACAGTCATATATTTCATCAAAACAAAGCAGAAATGTTGAAATTGTAGTCAAAAGTCAGAAAAAAATATGTATGTCTTTTAAAGGCAGAAAATTCAAAGTAGCTTGTCATGATTGAAGTCACACTGAGGGCTCTCCAAACTGTCTATGCTGATGCTTTGCACTTTTTTTTATCAGAAAGATAGAAATATTGCAAATTGTAATAAACCTTTCATTATTATTATTATTTCATAGAGTCTCTTGTGTTTGGGGGGAGGGGGTGTCAGGTTCCTTCAAAGTTTGTTTTTATCTGCACGTGGCTAATTGTTATGCATGCATAGGGTACACGCCTCCTTCTCTTATACTTGAAAATCGACTTGCACATTGGTGAAAAACCTTGAACAAACTTTCTGGTTAATGACTCATAGCATTCCATTTATCAACTTGAGTTATGGTTTTAGCATCTTGGTTCTGTTAAAAACTTGTATTTGCTTTATTCTATCAAAAATAGTAATAAATCTTTCATTATTATTATTAGTTCATAGAGTCTTCTCTGTTTGTCTGGGGTGACAGGCTCCTTCAAGGTTTGTTTTCACTCTTGCCCCATCACGTGTCTAAATATTATGCATGCATAGGCCAAGAGCCTCCTTCTCTTATATTGACATGGTACCCAAAGATCAATCTGTACATTTGGCTACAAGCACAGATAACTTGTCCCAAAGAGTCTGTAATGCAAATGATCAGCATTACATACCTGGGGCAGTTCTGGCCTGCTGTCAGCTAAGGAAGGTTTCTGTTGACCCTGGTTGTTTATTAGTTGTCTAAAGGCTCCAAAGATAAGGGGAGAGTTAGGACAAAGGCTCAGTGGTAGAAGATGTCATGTTCTCACTAGGGCTCCGCTCCTGGCTCTATGTTTTTACCCGCCTTCAACGAGTGTCTCCCTTAGTTCTTTTCTGAATCTCTAAAAAAGAGCATCATCTATCTTTCTTAGCGGCGGTTCCCCTGTTAGGAAAGGATTTATTGTTTTTCAGTTTTATGCATTTGTCAATAGCAATACCATATTTTCGGCAACCTTCTTTGGTGTTTTCGATGTACTGAATTAACTTTTGGATGTTGAATTGTGGTTAGGATTTAGAATTGTCAGTCAGTCAGTCATTATCCAACCTGCTATATCCTGGAGCAAATCCCAGCCTGCACAGGGTGCAAGGCAGGAAAAAATCCCGGGCAGGGCACACACACACCCACACACCAAGCACACACTAGGGACAATTTAGGATTGCCAATACAGTACACCTAACTTGCGTGTCTTTGGATTGTGGGAGGAAACTGGAGCACCCGGAGGAAACCCACGCAGACATGGGGAGAACATGTAAACTCCACGCAGGGAGGACCCGGGACTCCTTACTGCGAGGCAGCAGCGCTACCACTGTGCCACCATGCCATCCCGATATAGAATTGTAATTGTTTCAATTAATGTATATATTCCTATTAATTAGTTCATTTAAAGCTTTGTTTTTTCTTTCTTTTATTCAGTAATTTTTAATTCAACTATGTTTTTAGTTTAGTGTTTCCAGCGGTGATATTTGGTATTATATATTCCCATTAATGAGTTTTTTTTTGTTTCTTTTATTTAGTACTTTTTACATTATTTCTTTATTACGTCTTTTCTTTTGTTATATTGTATTCCTCTCAGTTTTATTTAAAAATCCTAATTAGATTAATTTATTTCTTAATTGAAATGTCACTTCAAGATAAGTAGTTTGAAAATATATTGTTACTTGTGGCTTATTTGGGTTAAGTTGGTCTTTGTGGCTTTGACTTTTGCTTTAATTTTTGGTGTGAGATTGTAAAGAAGCAATTATAAAAGGACAGAAAAAGCCAGGAGCAAGTTAGAGAAGGAATGTGGTCTGGTGCAGTTCTCAAGAAGTGGTCAAGTGGGCAAGTCACCCCACCTGGTCATTCTCCGAAACAGTGGAGAGGTGATGCTTGTGGAAGCCGGCCTGGACACAAACAGGTGGACACCGTAGGTTCAACACCACACACACATTTATTGTACATATTTACACAAGTGGCAGCACACAACCCAGTACTCCCGTACTATTCACCCACAAAGTTATCCAATGCCTCTCTCTTCAGGTCCACCTCCACTCCTCTCCTCCGAGCTCTGTCCTTCTTCCACCCGACTCCAGCCATCCAGCCATTGGTGCCTCCCAATGATTTTCTGCCAGCACTCCCTGGTGTGGCGGAAGTGCCGGCCGTGCACCCGGAAGCACTCCGGGTGTCCCTGGTCTTCTTCCCCCCAGCACCTCCAGGTGTGGCAGAAGTGCTGAGGGCCAGGGCTCCTCAGGCATTTGGGCGCCCCGTGGTGGTGACCACGGGCCCCTATAGGGTTGAGCTTCCAAGCTCCTTTCCCGTGGTCCCCATAGCCACCAAGGCGGTCTCCCACTCGTGGTCTGGAGGAGGCGTAACCCCTCCTCCGGTCCTTCCAGGCATCACCCCCAGCCGCTTGCGACATGCTTAAAGTGAAAAAATGATTGGAAGAATAGATGTACTCAATAAATGGACCAAACGTTTATACTGGGAGTTCAAATAATGCCAAATGTCAGAATTAGAAACACTAAACTAAAAACATAGTTGACTTCTAAAAGCACAAGATCAATCCAAGAATGCTAAATAACAAAATACTGCACAGTATTTTAGTTGAATCCTTATGGAAGCATGGTAACAACTGTAAACCAAACTGTTCCTAAATTGGCAGTGCCTATAGAAAACAAAACATCGTCACTGTAACGTGAAAAATTTACAAACATAGGAAAACAAAATCAAAAGTAAATTTAAGTAAAAGAACTTAATTTGTTGCCCTCAAATACATAAAAAATGTGCTTCTTTTGTAGTGGAGAACTAGGCAAAATTTTACAAACTCACATCATAAGACTATTCGGCAGGACAAAAACCTGTAAAGGATATTCCAGAGAGGTAGCCGAATTATTATTATTTTTTATATTAAGTAATTGTTTGTGTGATTTTTCTCTTTATTCATTCATTTATTCATTATCAAACCTGCCTGAACCAATTGAGGGTCAGCTGAGTATCAAACCCTACTCTGGCACCTTCCACGATAGCTCAAGAAGACAGGTCCAGAATGCACAACTTTTGATACTTGGTCATGGCATTTACTTAGGTGTAAGGACAGTGCTTTATTTTATCCTGTTTATCTCCTGGACTAATATGACAGATTTTCCATATTTTCTATTTTAGTGTGCAATGGATTCTTAGAAAAACTTTACCAGACATTGAAAACAAAATATAAAGATTTTACTCCTGCAACTGTTGAAAATGAGCTGAATGTTGCCTGCAGAGTTGCCAGAGGAAAAGAAAGCAGACTGGTAGGTGCAAATTTCATACTACAATATTGATCAGTTTATTCTTACAGAAAAACTTTATTTGAAAAAGCATAGTCTCAACACTGCAGGAAGCGCATCAACCTCTGAGCAAACAAATGCTAAACATACAGCGAAAGAGTATGAAAACTATAAGTCAAGTGTTTTCGTTACTGGTAATTAACATAATAATTCATATGCCCATTTTATTAGCTCACATTTTCAACTGTATAGTTAACAGCATTGGGTTCAAGGCAGGAACCAACCTGGAAACACATTCAGCCAGATTCACTAATAATTAACAAACTGACCTAAATCTGATATGTGGTAGGACATTGGAGTCATCAGAGAAGACTCATGCAAACACAAAGGGAATGTGCAGGTTAAACACAGAAACAGCTTAATAAAATTTGTTCTTTTAGTCTCTCAGTAAATCTACCTCTTCTTCTATCCTGGGAGGTGTGGCTTTGTCCTAACCAATGAGAGGTTGCTTGTGGTGGGTTTTATTTTTTCTGTTCAACATTTTTGCTGAAGATGTTGTGTTGATTTGTAAATGTCCTGTGATAGACTGAGAAGCTTTCTAGGGTGGGTTCCTGCTTTGTGCTCAGTGCAGCCAATACAAGCTACTGAATTGAGTTTGATAATGGATGACTGGATGATTTCATGTCTAGACTGGCTAGTGCACTTGGATGTAGGGACATTTGATGAACAAGAGGAGACCATTTGTTCCATCAAGCTGTAGTCTGGTTTGTTGTATCAGTTCCCAAAGTTGTTTGATCAGCTTGAGTGTTAAGCAGTTAGTGATTGTTGATGCTCTCTTAAAACATCCATTTTTTCTTTAAAATAGTGCTACTACCTGGGAGCCACAAGTGATGCAGCAACTAAGATAACCAGTGAGGTAACTCGGCCACTAAGCTACCATGTTCCAGTGCAAAAAATCTGTGAAAAACTGCAAAAGAAGGACAGCCAGATATGTGAACTAAGATATGGTATGTTTTTTATTGTTAATTTGGTAAAGCATTTTTTACTTTTTTCCCCTTATCAGTTTACAATATGACAGCACTAGATATGTTATATCAGGAGTGTGGGTGTCAAGTGATGACCTCGTCTGATTTCATCATGGGCCAGTATTCCAGTAAGCCTGTCCTGTTGACATCCCAGCTGGTGGGCCTTCTGTCATAAAATGGAAAGTATTCCCCTAACCCACCAGGAAAGGCGGTATTAAGAGCCAGCCTGCTCTAGCACTTCCGGACTGACATATTGGTGTTGTTCATGCAGGAATGACTGACTATGTCAGGCCATGGTTCAGCTGCCAAAACATAAAATTAAAATTAGTGGACAGATTGCAACATTTTGTGCACTTTTATGTTTCATTGCTGACCTTCTTAGTGAGAACATGATAGTGTTTTCAGTTTTCAGTTGTAGGCGGTGTGCTACATCACAAAGCTATCATTTCAGTTCTCACCACTAACTTATTATTTAAACCTCAGTGACTTACTTACTCAAATATTAAAACAAAAAAGTTAACAATTGTATGGGGGCTCTGTATTGTACACCTCCTTGGCATGGTGTTTTTACTAGACCAAAATGCACCAGATAAAATAAATATTGCCTGATTTTGCTTTTCCTCAGTTGGCACACTTGCTTCTATGAAAGCTTTATTATAAATGTGCCCAGTATGAGCACACTGGTGTGTCTTTGGATGGGCCCTGTGATGGCCTAGCCTGTTGTCCAGAGTTGTTTCCTACCTTATAGTCCGTGCTGCTGTTTAGACTCTGTACTCTGCGACCTTGAATTGGATTAGCAGACTTGAGAGTACATGTATGATGTTTGCATTATTGAATAACTTTTGAATTGCCTACAGCTGTGAAGGAAATCCTGATGGGTGTGTTTTATTCCAAAGTGTTTATATATAAATGCTGGCCTTTAAATGAACTCCACCGTTAAACAGTCTGAAGTGGCCAGATAGGTCTGCCTTTCTCTTTCCTGTGTATGAGATGTTATGTCATAAATAGTGTGGCAGACTTGTGCTTTAGTCTATATTTGGAATGGCCTCCCTTGAAAGTGATGTTTTTAATGTTCAGGTATTCAGATTTGTTTTTTGCCTCCTGTGAATGTAAATCATGGCGGACAGTTGTTTTCATCTCTTCTCTATATTTCTGGCAGTTTTTCCAAATTTCTTTTTCACTTCCATGTAAATAGATGTTTGGTGAAACATTTGCTATCCAGTTAAGTTCAGATTCTGATTCTATGATCTTCAAAGCATCAAGAAAAGTTGACTTTAGGATGGTGTCTGTATGTGTGTCTGTGGAAACCTATGCAACACAATAACTTCTGAAAAAATTAACCCATCTTTTTCAGAGAAGTTGCATTGCCTTTATCTCCATATCCTTCAAAAACGACTTGACCTATGTGCAGCAGAAATTGTTTAATTTATCTGGGTTTTTTGCAGTCTGCTCTGTACTGTATAGTCATGGGACTAGGCCTAATGATGTGTAAAATTTTACACAAGCAGTTTTTGAGATACATAATTAAATGAATTATATGTGTACATACACACATGCAAGGACGTTCAAGCATGCACATGCGCTCACACACTCAGTAGAAATTTATAAGTGAAGATAGCAGACAGTTTTGTTTGCCCTACCACAGTACATGCTGGATGATGAAAAGAAAGAAATTAACACTCACAAATACACCTAAATCTGTAAAGGTCGACATGGATGGAGCATTAAGCCACCCTGTGCCAATCTGTCAATCTGTGTAGCTTGCTTTTATCATTTGACCCAATGTGTTTAGTTACAAAGTTGCTCACTCAATTTCTTGTTCATTTTACTCTACATTTATTTGTGTGCATAATAAATATAAGTACACAGTATAAAAATAAAATGTATTATTATTATCATTTTTAAGTATAATAAATAAAAGTTAATGTGCGTGATTGTATATTATTGCACTACACAATCAGTTGTATTGTACTGTAAAATCTTCAACTGTGTGATTTCCTGTGGTATCACTAAAGTGAAATTTACATGGAAGTACTGTATGGCTGATTTTTTCATTATGTATTTGGAGCTGGATCAGTGAAGCAGCAGCTTACCATTGCATCACCAAATCTGGCATCTGCTCATTGCCTGTGTGGATTTTACCTTATGCGAATGTGCAGTTTTGTCCAAGTATTCTGGTTGTCTTCCAACAAAGGTGTGCATATTAGGATAACTTCTGATTCTAAAATCAGCTGTTGTGAGTGTTAATAAGGAATTATGCATGTGTAGGCTCTGTGATGGACTGGTGCTTCATTCTGGGTAGAAGGCTGTTCTGACTTGCACCAGATGCAGCTGGGATGAGCTTTAGGTTTCATAAACCATTAAGCCATTGTGAGGAAACGCCTTACAAAAGAATATTTCAAAGAACCTTAGGATAATTTTTATTAGGCGATTTAGAGTGCATGATTTCTTTATGTGAAAGAAAAATGTGCTCTTGTAATTTCCAGTTTGTGTACACACGGAGAAGCTTCTATGGAAGGTGGGTCCATTTGATGGACTCTCAGGTGGAGATGCATGCCTGCTCCCACCTGCTCCCTTGGTGCTGGTCAATTTTGCTGAAGAAATGGCAACTAGCCTGTTAATGACGCCTACAGTAGGTGAATGAGGCGGACGGCGGATGCTGAGGGTTACTGTCTGTATGGAGTTTTTCTCTAAAGCAACATTTATTTCTTTAGCACATTTTCAGTGCTTTACAAGATATCAAAAAAGTAGTTACATTTAAAGACAAACAAATTAAAATTAGTTAAGAAAAATCATGCATAAATAATATACAATAATGTACATCGGACTTCCAGTACAACTCAGAGTCCTGCCATATGCAAAAGTTCGCTGATGACACTGCTATCGTGGGCTGCATCAGGAGTGGGCAGGAGGAGGAGTATAGGAACCTAATCAAGGACTTTGTTAAATGGTGCGAGTCAAACCACTTACACCTGAACACGAGCAAAACCAAGGAGCTGGTGGTGGATTTTAGGAGACCCAGGCCCCCCCTGGACCCCGTTATCATCAGAGGTGACTGTGTGCAGAGGGTGCAGACCTATAAAAAGCTGGGAGTGCAGCTGGATGATAAATTGGACTGCACTGCCAATACTGATGCTCTGTGTAAGAAAGGACAGAGCCGACTATACTTCCTTAGAAGATGCCGCAGATGTTCTATCAGATGGTTGTGGCAATCGCCCTCTTCTGCGTGGTGGTGTGCTGGGGAGGCAGCATAAAGATGAAGAACACCTCAGCCTTGACAAACTGGTGAGGAAGGCAGGCTCTATTGTAGGCATGGAACTGGACAGTTTGACATCCGTGGCAGAGCGACGGGCACTGAGCAGGCTCCTGTCAGTCATGGAGAATCCACTGCATCCACTGAACAGTGTCATCTCCAGACAGAGGAGCAGCTTCAGTGACAGACTGCTGTCACTGTCCTGCTCCACTGACAGACTGAGGAGATCGTTCCTCCCCTACTCTATGCGACTCTTCAATTCCACCTGGGGGGGTAAACGTTAACATTATACAAAGTTATTGTCTGTTTTTACCTGCATTTTTATCACTCTTTAATTTAATATTGTTTTTTTTATCAGTATGCTGCTGCTGGAGTATGTGAATTTCCCCCTGGGATTAATAAAGTATCTATCTATCTATCTATCTATCTATCTATCTATCTATCTATCTAT
>JANRMT010062792.1:31371684-31386779 GCA_026402145.1 Polypterus bichir lapradei | reverse complement strand
TATCTATCTATCTATCTATCTATCTATCTATCTATCTATCTATCTATCTATCTATCTATCTATCTACAAAGTTGCAAGAGTACACAGCTCTCTGCAACTCTGTTTTCTTGGTCTTTTTCTCTCTCGGTCACTGCCTCCTCCACTCCTCCAGCAAGCTTTGTCCACCTCCTCCTGACTCTAGCTCCCAGAGTTGTGGCAGGCATCTCCTTTTATGTTACAACGGGAAGTACTTCTGGTGTTCCGAAGCTGTAGCTCGGAAATACTTCTGGATGTGGTGAGAGCCCACCAAAGTAGGACTCTTCAGTCCGTTTAGCACCCCCTGGCGGCACTCACAGAACCCTACAGGGCTGAGTCAAAGAACTTTAGTTCCCATGGTGTCCTGTGGGAATCCATGGGGCTGCCGTCTAGTGTCCTGGGAGAGACAAAGTCCTGTGCAAGCTGTATCTTCCTGTCCTTACATACTGTGGGCATCTTGGCGGGGTACGGTTCCCGGGCAGTGCCCTTCACATTGCTTTCATTCAAACATTTAAATATCACAGGTGGGTGCACAAGACTTTGATCAGGTGGTGGTGGTGCAATTCACCACCACAGAATAATTAGTAAAGAAAATGGAGAAAAAGTCAAGATTAATAAGGTTTGCAGGTTAACTGAAGAGAGTGGTAATTCTTTGCATATCTAATTTCTTAAAGGTAGAACTGAAATGCAGTTACTAAAAGGGCAAAATAAAAAGGTGGGTTTTTAGGAGTTTTTTAAAATGTGTTAGTGTGGTGTATCTCTATTGGTAAAGCATTCCAAATTTCTTGTGCATACTGTAAGAGCAAAGGGCTGCCTCCTTTCTTCTTTTATGCTTGGCTCTTGGAATAATAAGCAAACCACTATTAAAAGAGCTAAGGTTACAATTTGGAATGTCAAGGGACAGACACTCCAAAATATAGGAAAGAGCAAGATTATTTAAATTTTAATATAGTATTAGTAGTATTTTGAAGTCAATTCTAAAAGACACGGGTAACCAATATAAACATACAAAAACTGGTGAGATGTGCTCAATCTGTGTCTGTGTTGATGTTTCTTCTTATACTTCAGTTTTCATTCCATGTATTAAATATATGATTTTAATTTAAATAGTAACTCTAACTTGGCTGAAGAGAGTTTAAATAACTTGTGAAATTCCACTCACAACTGGTTCTCAGTTCTCAATGATAATTGGATAAAAAATTGGATAAATAGGGTCAGTAAATGAGCCATGCTGGCACACCTGCCTCTCAGGCTCAAGAAACAGGATTCAGTTCCCAGCTTTGCCCTCATTTCCTTGAGGGCTTTCACAGATATTTTAGTTTTTTCATAAATCCCAAAGAGGTGCGTATACCTGACCAACTATGAGGGAGTGTATTACATGGGCATGGTTCCTGTCTTACTCTAGATATCAGCTGTGGCAAACAGTCAGGGTCCTTACCTTGCCATGACGCCTTCTTAATGGAAGGATTGGGGGAGAGAGCATGCACAGGGCATTATCTCCCCCAGATCACTAGATGGCAGCCCCCCATGTTGCTACAATACCACAGATTCCCACCGGGCACCATGGGACATGGTGTTCTGTGACTCATGCCTTTTGGGCTCCATGGGTGCCACCAGTGGGATGCTGCAGTGACTGATGAACCGTGCTTTGCTGGGCTCCCAGCTCACCCAGAAGTGCTTCCGGACCATGCTTACGGGACAGCATTAAAGGAGCTAGTTGCCTCAGCACTAGGAGCCAGACTCGAGAGGGAGATGACAAAGCTTGCTGGAGGAAGGAGGAGGCAGCAAGAAAAGAGAAAGACATGAAGAAGGAAGGGCTGTGTGTTGTACCTTGTGCTTTATTGTACTGTTTCTGTGGGAAACATTTAAGCAAAGAGTTTCCCAGGACAAAAATAAAAGCCAGTGTAGTGTATTGCCGGACTTGTGCATGTGTCTGTCTGTGTCGGGTTTGAGGAGCTGGAGCAAACCCTTCAGGCCACACTGCATTTATCAGAAATGTGTAACTTATGCTTTTAGGCATTTTTACTGATGAAATGATCAAGTAAGCCATCACAATTAATGATAAATACTGTTTAAGGAACATTTTTGTTTAAGTTAGGCAGCACTTGTGCGACTGCCAAGGCATATGCTGTATATTCAAACTCTTGTGACAATTAAGAATTTGGATTAAAACTATCCATCTATCCATGCGTCTGTCCATTCACCCATCCATTATTTCCCTTTCTTAGTCTACTTCACAAGCCCTGGCAGCAAGCATCATTAGACAAAAATCACCCATAGATAGAATGCCCTCACTCTGTATATATACAGTTAGTACCAGTTAAACAAACATGTACATTTTGATTTAGGAAGAAATTATAAGAAACCTAGCAAGAAAATGTGAAATCCATACAGAGAGTGAGGAGCCTGCCTCAAAACACCATCCTGGGTTTGAATTCTGAGCCCAGTCCAATGTGTGTTAGGTTAATTAATGACTCCAAATGAGCATGATATTTGGGAGTGTGTATGCCCTGTGATGTTCTAGCACATTGTCTATTGATGGTTCCTGTCTTGTGCCCAATGCTGCAGCCTTGTAATGTATTAAGCAGGTTTTTGAATAGATCCATTTTTGTAGGGAGGGATATTGGGGGGATAGTGGGGGTATGGTAGTATACTACTGTATTTACCATTATTGGTAAGGAAATCTAGTGTGCTTTCACAATAATACCCTTTATAAATACTTAAGTATTCAAAATTTGGACAGTATTTCAAGTCAGCCTACCAGGTTAGTACATAACAAACTTTCCATGCTAATTTGTTGTCCTTCAATTGATAATTATGTTACAATAGTGTAATGTTGTGGTTTTGTCTCAAAATCAAGCTGAATCACTGTAATAATCAAGTTAAATCACTATAATCACTAGATCCCATCTCCATTTTCCTTAAAGCAGTATATTGTCTTATTTGTTTTCTTTTGCTTTATTTGACTAGTGTCGGTATTCAATCCACATTAGATATAGGCCCATTTAATTATGTGATAACCTGCTTTTTTCTTGAAAGTTTTAATATGAATGCTAATGCCAAAGATTTTCAAATAAGAGCTGCATACACTTTACACTTAAATATAGTTATGGCTGGGAAAGTCCTAAAATGCATATGCAATGAACAGGGCAGCAGCTGCTCCACAACAGATGCTCAATAGACAAGATGTTATCTGCCAGATTTCTTTTTGTGGAAAAAACTGCATTCATTATCTGTTATATTATAGGTTCAGTGTCTGTAATTGAATTAATCAGGTTATCCATCTACCCGGCTATTTTCAAATGTGCTTCATCACAAGGTGGATTGCAGTTTAGAGTGGCTTATTACGAATATAACAGCCATATGGCAGGACTACGATCTATATGGGGTAGAAGGTAGACAAAGCACATGCCATAGGGCTAAGGCAGATATGCAGGCAAGGAGCTTAGGCTGGAAGCCACAAGAGTTCAGGGTCACATTTTGATTTTGACGTGGCATTGAGGCCTATGTCTGCATATTGTCTTACTTGTTTTTCTGATGCAGACAATAAGTCTTTTAAATCATGTTGTCCAAAGTTGAGCAAATGAATGCAGAAAAAGTAATCATTTGGCAGTGTAAGAGAAGATATAAGGTAGTACAGATTGTTGTGTTCTTTACTTAGTAGATAGCCAGGCAGAGGTGCAAACAAGTTTGAAGAGTCCCAGAAGATCAGACTTAGCTAGGATTAGTACACTGTGAAATGATTTGCCAAACCACTAACCAAAAATCATAAAGCATAGTATAGTTAGCAGTTTTATATGTTTGTTTTATATTATATTAAAATTTGGTACAATGCAGCTGTGCATATCATCTTTTACATCATTGCACACGTCGAGTTCCAGGTAACAAAGGAGCAACATAGCAACCCATGGCAAAATACAGCTACAAAATGTCAATGCAATGAATTAACCAGATAATAAAATGAATGAAATCCAAATCAATTTCATATTGAGATCATTAAAAATAAATTAATTGAACACTGAGGTGTAACTCAGTGGAAAGTTCTGTGCTATTTTTACATTCTTTTTGATTCCCATAAATAAAAGAAGAATTGCTGTCATTATTTTTTAATCATTAATGTTTACTCTCCTGTAAATGTTTTTTTTTTTCAAAAATATTCAAACTAACCACATATATTTTTATATGTCTACATTTGGAGCATCTACTGGTGAATTAAATTGTAAAGAGTATCAATGTGAAAATTAAGCTGTTCACCTTTTGGTTCAATTTCTTGGCCAAACTGTGTATTGTTATGATTTGGGCCTAACAAATTCAAAAAAGGCCCAACGCTCAAAAAGGTCTGAGGCCTACTCAGTCTAAAAATTGGCTGTGTCATGTACCGGGTTGTAGGTTATGTTGTTGTTTTTGTTAGTTTGTAATTATTGTTTCTCATGACTTTGTTTTATTTCTGTTAGTTTTAAGAGTGAGATAACAATTGTCTCCTCTTCCTATAAATGTAGTTTTGTTCCATGTCGTCCCAAGAGGAGGGATGACACTGACATCATCACTCCTGGGCCCGCCCTCAGGCTATCTAAGCTGACTGCAAAAGCCTAGAAGCAGAAATTGTTTGTTATTATTGGAGTTTGTAAATATTGCTGTTTATTGTTGGATTTTCTGGTTATTGTTGATCTCTGGCATTCATTTAAAGGATTCTGATTAAAGGAGTGTGTTTTGAGACTTTGTTTGTTTTGTTACTGTTTTTAGGCAACTCTTTTGTGCCTGATTTTAAATTTGAATCATTGTATTTTTTTAATTTTGTTAATAAATCTTTGATTTATAAAGATTCTTTTTTCCAACTTCTTGTGCACAAGCCTGAATTCAGTGGTTACCCTCCTCTTTGTGGGGCATTCATTTTAGATTTTGAGATTTTATAGTTGTTTTGACAGCTCCTCATTTTTGGGCCTGCTTCAGCTGAAGCTAGCTGGTTGCCTTGGGGCCAGGCTGAAGACAAGTTTGCTTCTGCTTGCAGACCAGGTAGGTTTCTGGCCTACCCCTTAGCTTGTTTTGGAGATGTCACCTATTTTCATTTGGAGAAAACTCTATTTCATAATAAGCTGAGGCCTATTTACTTTAGGAAACTTAGCTTCCTCACTACAGGAGTGTTAGAGTCTGAGGAACTGTGAAAATGAAGACAGATCTTACTGTTCCAGGGATGGAAGGAGCTATAGACAAGACAACTGTGTGAGTCAGTTACATTGTAAAAGACAGAGGTTTTAAGTCTGGTAGAGAGACTGAACTCAACATATTTTGTTTTGATAGATATGTCCACCGTGAGATTGAGAGATGGATGGAATGTAGTAAAATGGTTAATGAATTCTTCAAGCTGGCACCTGGAGTAGTAGGCAGCATGAACACAATTAATGTCAATGTCAAATTTATTTATATAGCACATTTAAAACAACATAGGATTCTGTGGCCAAAGTGCTTTACAATAATAGAGTTAAAAAAAACATACAATTATCATGAAAAACATAAATAGAAATAAAATAAATGAGCATAAATAAAATAAATAATAAATAGAAGTAATGTTACATAATCACAATAAGGAAACCATCAGTATTACTGAAGGTCACGGAATGCAAGTGAATAGAAAGGAGTCTTTAATCTTGTTTTGAACTGTTCAATTGTAGACGACTCCTTTATATGATGAGGTAAAGAATTCCACAGTCGAGGCGCAGCAGCTGCAATGGCCCTATCCCCCTTAGTTTTACACTTGGTACGAGGGACAATAAGAGACAACTGACCAGAAGATCTAAGCACTCTGGATGGCTGGTGTAAAGCACACAATTCAGATAAATAGGCAGGAGCAAGCCCATGTAAAGATTTAAAGACTAGCAACAAGATTTTAAAATCAATACGAAAACTGACAGGCAGCCAGTGTAAAGAAGCTAATATTGGAGAAACAGAAACAGACTTTCTTGCCCCAACCAGAAAGTGCACGGCAGCATTCTGGACCAACTGTAACCTGCGTACCAGGGATTTGCTAATCCCAGAATACAGCGAGTTGCAGTAATGAAGGCGAGAAAAGTTAAAAGCATGAGTGGCTTTCTCAGGATCCCTAGAAGATAAAAAAGGCTTGATCTTACCTAATAGACGAAGCTGGAAAAAGCAACTCTTGACTACAGAATTAACCTGTTTCTCAAAAGATAGGTTACTGTCAAAGATAACACCTAGATTGCAGACTTGAGGTTTGCAAAAGACAGAGAAAGAGCAAAGAAGTCCAAGACCAATTTGGGCTTTAGCTGATGGACCCACTATAAGCACCTCCGTTTTATTTTGATTCAGATCAAGAAAATTATTAGCCATCCAGCTTAGTTCATAAAGACAGTTTTGGAGTTAATTTGTTGCAGAGTTACAGACAGGAATATAAACCTGAGTATCATCAGCATAGCAGTGAAAAGAAATGTTAAATTTCATAAAAATTGCCCCAATAGGGTGAAGGTATATAGAGAGTAAAATAGGACCCAAGATGGATCCCTGAGGAACACCACATTTAAGAGGAGCAGTAGACGAAAAAGAGGAGTTTAAAGTCACTGAAAAGTGTCTACCAGTTAGATGTGACTTAAAATAGTTAAGAGCAGCCCCTTTAAGCCCAACAAGATGTTCAAGCCGCAACAGCAATATCTCATGGTCAATGGTGTCAAAGGCAGCGGACAGGTTAAGCAGGAGAAGGACTGCTGCATCACCTGAGTCAGTAATAAGAGATATGTCATTGAATACTTTCAGGAGTGCCGTTTCAACACCATGATAACGCCTAAAGCCAGATTGGTAGATCTCTAATAAATTATTGGAGTTCAAGTGATCGACCAATTGATTATAAATAATTCTTTCTAATATTTTAGCCAGAAATGGCAATTGGGAAATCGGGCGAAAATTGGCTAAAACTCCATGTCTGGTACAAAGCCTAGGCAGGAAGAAAAGAAATGCTCTTCTGCCCAGTCAATAAAGGTGTTGACATAGCTTGGTGTCATCCTAGTGCTCATTTCGGTTCTTCTAAACTGGTGAGTGCTGAAATTAAGAACTAGTTCAGGCAGTATGATGAGGGTACAGGATAGGAAATCTATTAAAAGTATATCTGAGGACAATGATGACTTCATCTTGGAAAACAACCATGTTAACAGAATCAACGTTCATTTTTAAACATGAAAGCAATCATGACCCTTAAATATAAAGCTGTCCAAAAACTGAAGAACATTGTTAGCTTCTTTTAAATATGAAGGGAAAACCACTAACTTCAGTTCAGGACTGTGGGTAAATAGCCTTGCCATCATGGCAATGTAAAATCCTTCCCTTCCTCACATACATCTATGCATTCAAGTAAGATAAAGCACTATAACAGCACGTGAAAAGTTGAAAAGAGAACAAAAATCCATGTAAAACATTGTGTAATAAAGAAAGTACATTTCTAGTGTAATCCAGGAAACCTCTAAACAGATTCTGAGCAACTTCTTATCTTCCATATTTGTTTGTGTTTTGTGTCTTGCCTCCCGGTCTTATTTGTATTGTGTCTCATCTTTTTTGTTGATATGCTGCAGATAATCTGCTATCCTATTTCTATAATCCTCACATTTATTAATATTATGCAGAATTAATGTGATTCAGTTACTTTGATTTTAGTATAAATTGGGGGCCTTACTGAACCATCTCATTAACTATTGGTGTGACCAGAACTTGATAATCAAATAATAATAATAAAAAAAAACCATGTCCCTAGGAAAGTAAAAATAACACTTCTTCATATAGCGTTTTGTATATGCATGGCAGTGTGGCATAGTGGTCAAGGCCTTGGACCTCCAACCCTGAGGATGCTGTGTGACCATGAGCAAGTCACTTAGCCTGCCTGTGCTACAATTAGAAAACCAAAAGGAATGTGACAAGTCATATAATAAATGTTGTAAGTCACCTGGGATAAAAGTGTCAGCCAAATAAGTAAATGTAAGCCAGCTTGAGTTAAGTATTACTCAAATATTCCATGCCTTCATCAGCTTCCTGTACTATCAAGCCTTACTGACTCTCAACTGTGCTTTGAAGTTTAAAGCATAAAACTTTGTTGTTCATTGTTCTGATGTTATTATATGTTGTATGTTTATTTTTCAGAGAAGCAGGTCCTGGATCTTTCATCTTCCAGCCTTATAAAACTCAAAGTAGTTGAGCTGAAGAACATTTTACAGTCTTGGGGTGAGACGTGCAGAGCATGTTTCGAGAAAACAGACTATGTCAATATGATCCAGGAGCTGGCTCCTAAATATACCAGCCATAAGAGTTACTCCTCAGACTTGTGAAGAAACAAGTTTTTAATTTTATCCTGAAGCTGAAAGACTAATAGATCTCTACAATTTGAAGAGGTATAATCAAGTTCATTTGTCAGTGTAACAGATATTTTTAGGGGATTTGCGAAGAAGATAATGCTCAATTAAAATAATTTATTTAAACATTTTGTAGGGGTGATTGGCTTTTCGGCAGGTGTTTTTGTCTTAAAATATAAATTATTTTGAATCATAATTTAAATTCTTTAATGCTATGAGATTGTTATTTACTAGATAGGCAGGCCTTTGTCATCCTATTTATTTGGAATTCTGTACTTCTGTCTCATTTGTGTAATTTATAAAAATCATGAGGTGATATCAGTTATTGGCAGACCTGGCAGTGTTTACTAGTATCTTTTTCAGTTTGCTGCTATATGAATAAAGTCACTGTTCAATTACAAACCTAAAATGACAAAGTATTATCTGCCTGTTTTCTGTTTTACTTAAAACAATTGACATTCAGAATAGAAGTAACATCTGTTCTCTGTGCATTGCAGTATATTTCTGCAAATTCGTATAATTAACTTACCCAAGGGGCCAATTAAAAAAAAATACTTCTTTGGACAAATACTCAGTTTAACAAGGTAAGATTGTTTTTTTCATTTTTAAAAGGTAAAATAAGTACAAGTGAGTGTGATAACTGGTATTAGGAACATGGGTGTGCAGTGACAATTTCAATATTCATGTAGAATGCACTTCTTCAAGCTTTTTGTGGCTCATTACCTTTTGATTGAGAGTAGCATGGTGACTTCTCCTGTGTCATACCTCTGACCAGCTCTGAATTCTTACCTTGTTTATTGCCTGTGTTGGATCTGCGTGCTGGCCAGTTTTCATTCCCCATCCTAGGGCCATCTTAATAGTGTCATAGGCACTGAGCAAAGTAGTGTGCTGTGGCCCCTATTTTGATACCAAAACAAAAACATACATAACCATCAGAAACATCAGGAGCCCTTGTGCTCGTGAGGCCCCTGGCCAGTGCCCATTGTGCCCGTTAAGTTAAGACAGCCCTGCCCCATCCCCAAGATGTTCCTTTTTTGTTTTTTTGGCAGTGTTCACACGTGGCTTGCCAGTCCTGATTCCTCTATTACACGTACAGTATTTTTGACACAACTGGCCTTGTGATCCAGAGCTGTATTAAGAGGCTTTCATAACAGCTGGACCATCTTCACCAGGGGTGCCCACACTTTTTTGGCTTGCGAGCTACTTTTAAAATGACAAAGTCAAAATGATCTACCTACATTAAAAATGATATATATATCATATATATATATATATATATATACTGAGTATCAGAGGTGGGTAATAACGAGTTACATTTACTCCATTACATTTACTTGAGTAACTTTTAAAACAAATTGTACTTCTAAGAGTAGTTTTACTGCACCATACTTTTTACTTTTACTTGAGTACATTTGTGAAGAAGAAATGCAACTCTTACTCCGCTACATTGGTCAACACTCGAATTGTTACTTTTTTTTCCATTCGATAAAGTCTGACAGACAATTTTCAATCTGCTCTGTAGCGTGTGCTGTCAAGTTGTGCACACACCTTCCATTGTGTCTCAACTGCGATTTTAGTTCCCTCTCCTTTCTCTTTCTCAGATCACTTTTCGGAAGGAAGTCAGTTTCGTAGTTTTTATGAACAGTTCGAAAGTGCCTTTACACATTTTCCTTCTTTGGAATAGCAATGATAGATTGACAGATCAGACAAAAGCACTTTGATTGTGACATTGTGAGAGAAAAAAACCCTCTTCCAATTCCACATCCAGCCCATAAACAACATTTTTTTTTAAATCCCTTCTTTAGCCGATATAAATGGGAAGGCTAACTAGATTACTTAGATAGCCGGAGTTTTGCAGTAGCTTGAACGTTTGATCGTGCGTGCAGGATGACCAGTGCGTTAGAAGAAAAGAGATCTCAGACTGGCCGCCCTGTATGTCAATCAAGTGGCAAATGCCATAGTGAGGATATATGATAGACTAACATTAAAAAAAAAACTTTGAATGCAACGCGATCTACCGGTCGATCACGATCGATGCATTGGGCACCCCTGATCTACACTATTTACCTTAAAATAGTTTAAAGTATGAAGTTATTGCAAACACAGTTTTTTCTTTTGGGTGTTCTTATGCATAAGGAATATATCTTTTAAACATTTGCAGAATATACACAGCCACAATGCCTGTTTGACCGTTTAGGACTACCATACTTTGATTCGACTGCCAGTGCTTATTCAGTGCATCATTTTGATTGTCAGGCTTTCTCTCTTAATGTTTGAGTATGGAGTTATCCATATCCTGTAGGCAGTAAAGGTTCATTTGCCATCAGTCACTTCACCATTATCTGTTCTACATTTTTGTTAATATAAAAGTAAAAAGTTACAGATCTGTAAGCACACATGCTAACAAGAATTAAAAAATATATAATATGAAATAATGCTCAACTTTTCAATGACAAGCTTTGTGTAAAAACTGTTTTTGTTCATTGTACTGTGTATTTATAGTATGATTTTAATCATATTCTAATTTGTATTTAAGTCAACTTTTCCCTGGAGACATGCAAGTATAAATTACGTGGAAATAAAGCTGACTTGACATGACATGATACGATGGGTCCAGTGATAGTTCTACTTCTTCACGGATTCAACATCCTGGGTTTATGTCTCATGCCTAGTTGTTGACCGTGTAGAAAGTACACATTCTCCTTGTGCCTGTGAAGGTTTTCCTATACTCCCCAAAGACATGCTGGTTAGGTTGACTGGTGACTATATTAATCCTGTGTGTGAGTTTGAGTAAGGGCCTAATGCAGTGGTTTCCAAACTTTATTTTATCACGGCTCCCTTAAAAATATTTGATCATATGGCGCCTCTCTTCCATTTTATAAAATACTACAAACACAAAACTTTTTAGTACTAAAAAATTTATTAAGGTAAACTCTTATACACAAGAAAAAACGAATAACAATATTTTATTATTGTCGCTTAATGAGGTGGATGTGCTTGCCTATTAGCGCAAAGTTTATCAAATCTCGGTGTCATTGATGAGATAGCTACACGAAGCTCCTTTTCTACAACCAAACGAGCACGATATTTCGATTTTATTGCAGCTAATGCAGAAAATCCTGTTTCGCATAAATAAGATGTTGCGAACGGCAGCAATACTTTTAAAGCTTTATTTGACAAAATATTATATTCACTCTTAATATCTAACCAAAATTGAATCAGAGATACATTCTGAAATTTTTGTTTTAAAGAAGTATCACAAGATAGTTCAATCAAGTTTTCTTTCTCAATACTTGTTAATTCAAATTCGTCATCTTCTTCGTCGATAAATGGATTCTGTATCCACGCATATTTTGTAAAATCAAGATCATCAAAATAATTCGAAAAATGAATTAACAAACCATCCAAGTGTTCAACAAATAGATTTTTGTTTGCTTCTATATTAACTTGGGCGCATAAATTTAAAAGTGGAAACATGTCGAACCTATTTTTTTCCAAATTTGTCTTCCATATCTCCATTTTTTTAATGAATGCTTTCACTTTATCTTTTTGAATCAATAAATGCATTTGTGGCCCTTGCATCGATTTATTCAAAACACTCAATTTTCCAAAAATTTCCACCAAATAGGTAAGTTTAATAATAAAATTATCATCCCTAAACATATTTGCATCCTCATTATGATTTTCTTCGAGAAAAATTGCAATTTCTTCTTTGAGTTCAAGTACCCTCTGAATCACTTTTGCACAAGATAGCCAGCGCACTTCACAATAATACAAATGTGAGGTGTAAGCAGCTTCCATATCTTCACACAGCTTTGCAAATAACCTAACTTTTAATGGACTGTTTTTTATGTAGTTTACAACTTTCGTTACTTTTGTAAAAACGTAGTTAAGTTCCTCACTCATATTTTTTGATATGAGAGCTGCTCTGTGGAGCATGCAGTGCGTCCAGAGAACATCGGGTGTTTTCCTTTTAATCAGTGCTTGAAGGCCAGTTTTGTGTCCTGACATTGACTGTGCACCGTCTGTACAAAGCCCAATGCAATTATTCCACAATATGCCGTTCTCATCAAAAAAATTGTCGATTATATTAAAAATTTCACTGGATGTGGCTTTGCCAGGAATGGGTTTGCAAAATAATATATCTTCAATTATATTATTCTCTTCAACATATCGAACATATGCAATTAAATGTGCGTCTTTAGCTACATCGGTTGCTTCATCTACTTGTAAGGCGAATTTTGAAGTGCGCATCTGAGAAACTAATTGATCGCAAAGATCGTCAGATACATCATCGATTCTTCTGCCAACAGTGTTATCAGCAAGCGGTATTTGTCACAACTGTTTTGCATATGATTCGCCAAACATTGTTTTGACCATATCAATAGCTGCTGGCAAAACTAATGTTTCTCCTATTGTGTGTGGTTTTTTACACTTCCCGATTCTGTAAGATACTAAGTACGATGCTAGTAACGCATTTGATGGAATATGAACTATTTTTTTGAACGTTTGCTTTTGTTTAGTGAACTCATCCAATTTTCTTTGAAAAAATTCTTGGGACTTGCCAACGTATTGAGAATGCATAGTTTCAATGTGGCGTTTTAATTTTCCGGGTCTCATACTATCAGCAGCCAAAACTTTTGAACAAAACAAACACATTGGTTTTTCCACATTATCAGTAATAACACTTGTAAATCCGAACGATAAATAAGACGAATCGTATTTTCTTGTCTTGGGAGTTCTTCCTTCCTGATTCCTACTACTTGTGCCAACATCAGATTCTTCATTATTAGAGGATTTTCTCTTATAACCAGTCAAGAACTTATCCATTTCTCTAAAAATATTAGGATAATTAATTTATTGTTCTTAAAAAAATTAAACTTAATTAAATTACTTACTATTGTGATCAGTGAGTAATTAGGTACGTCAAAATAAAATAAGAAACACAATCTAACATTGCTAAACTAAACTGAAGTCGATATTGTCTCGATTTTTGGAGAGTTACTAGTCGGCCAAGTTACGTGTCATACCGCTGGTGGTTTATCCTTGCAATGAGTGGATATCGTAGGTAAGAAAGTGAGAAGTCCGACAATGCGTCTGAATATTTACGCAGTAATACGCAGCCGCCAAATATTTTCGCGTATGCGCATAGATAATACAAGCCCTACGGCCTACGGTGCTGATATATTTCTGAACCGTACTGTTTGCTACGGGGTAAGGGTAGCATCAGTAGCATAGTAGTTAATATGTACCTATATGTTACGTATTGTATTAGCTGCACATGCACTTTTTTTTGTCAATCCTGGCTAATATTCGCGCCTCCCCTTAGACTAGTCCACGCCTCCCTAGGGAGGCGCGCCTCCCAGTTTGGAAAACGCTGGCCTAATGCAAAGAATGGTGCCTTGTCCAGGGTTGATCCCTGCCATTTGCCCAGTGTTGGCAGGACATGCCTGTTAACCTAAAAGGAGGTTGAAGAGTATTATGTTGGTTCATTGAGAAACCAGAATGCAAATTACTAGTCAAAATATGTATTGCTAGATATTTATGTTACAGGTGATAGGGTTCCTTAAAGGATTCTGGCAAGAGTAACAACAAGACTCATTTTCAACCAACTGTTGTATTTTTTAATTAGTACTCATCATTAGAGAAACATTGTTCTTTTTTGCAAGTGACTGAAATTAATTCAGCCTTCAAAGCTGAATCTTGGTGGTAATGGAAAATTGGCACAGGCTTTGGCTTGCTTCATTCTACTGACTTCTAGGATTCCTTACCTCTTCCCAGTCTTACATGTTGTTGGCATTGTTCTGTTACTAATTTAATCTTGTAACCAAGATTTTAACTAAACCTTTTTCCATTTGTTTCTATTAACTGAGTCCTTGCTTGAGTATAATTGGAGTCAATTTTCAAGTCTAAGACTGATCATATATAAGCTAGTGAAGCAAAGATTCTGAGATTGATATAGTAAACGGTCTCTCTCAGCTACAATTTGGAGAGTCATATGAGATGCCTAGTATGGTAAATCATAAACCGTCTTATCTGAATGATAATTAATTTTACCAATAGGGCAACTGCCTCCAAGATTTAGATTTAGATAATTCTTTATCATTTTAGTAAAACTGGAAAGAAGGCAAAATAGTTTTCCAGTTTTATCCTTATTTTTCTCTTTTGACCTGGGGGTTAGAATTATGTCTTCATCCCACTTGAGTGCTGTAAAAAGCGCAACTACAGGGGATTGGAGTCAGGAAGGTCATCCTGCCAGAAAAATGTCTGCTCCAATATTTTCTTGCCGACAATCCAACCCATGTGAAACTATAAAATTGCCATTAAACTATCAGAAAATTTTAAAAGTCATAGGTTTTACTTTCTTTTTAGTAATCATGATGTGCGTTTGAGAGGAGTTGTTGTTGTTTGTTATGTAATATTATTTATTTATTAAGTTTCCACAATAGGCTACATTTCCCTTTTGGGATAAAGTTTGTTCATTTGTTTGTCCTTTTGTTTGTTTCATCTATCTATCTATCTATCTATCTATCTATCTATCTATCTATCTATCGTAACCAGACGGGGGTGCCACAGAGCCCCAAACCACAGACACATTAATACAGCACACACTAGATGAGTAAAACATGGGATTTTTATTTCTTCTTTAGCACCTTTCCACAGACTCTTCGAACAATCAACCACAAATACATTTATAATCACAATGAACTAATAAATCTTCCTCCTTCCATATTC
>JANRMT010062792.1:31353717-31371284 GCA_026402145.1 Polypterus bichir lapradei | reverse complement strand
CTATCTATCTATCTATCTATCTATCTATCTATCTATCTATCTATCTAAATCCTTCTCATAAGGTGTACTCTCGATTTTCCGACCACCCATTGTGTATTCAAACCTAATTTTTACTTCCTATGTGTAATACTTTTACTGACATTAAATTTCATCTGCCACAAATCTGCCCAAGCCTATATGCTATCCAAGTCCTTCTGTAATGATATAACGGGTTCCAAATTATCTGCTAATCCACCTATCTTGATATCATCTGCAAACTTAACCAGCATGTTACTTATATTCCTATCTAAATCATTTATATACATTAAAAATAGCACCGGCCCTAGCACTGACCCCTGTGGAACACCACTCTTAACATCGGCCAGTTCTGATGAGGTTCCTTGCACCATCACCCTCTGCTTCCTGTGTCTGAGCCAATTCTAAAAACTTCACCCTGAACTTCCACTTCTTTTAATTTGATGGCCAACCTCTCATGTGGCACCTTATCAAATGCTTTCTGAAAGTCCAGATAAATAATATCATATGCTCCACTTTGATTGTATCCTTTTGTTGCCTCCTCATAGAATTCCAGCATGTTAGTAAAACACGACCTCCCTCTTCTGAACCCATGCTGACTGTTCAGAATAACTCCTGTCCTTGCCACGTGTTGTTCAATCTTATCCTTAATAATTCCTTTCTATTAATTTTCCTGTGATGCATGTTAAGCTTACTGGCCTATAGTTGCTTGGATCTGCCCTGTCACTCTTTTTATATAATGGGATGATATTTGCCATTTTCCAGTCCTTTGTAATCTCTCCAGTGCTCAGTGACTTCCTAAAAATATGTGTCAAGGGTTTATATATGTACTCATAAGCCTCCTTAAATACTTGAGGGTAAATATTATCTGGTCCTGGTGATTTGTTTGATTTCATCTTATTTAATCTGAGCAGCACTTCTTCCTCTACAATTTCCAAATCCCTCAGTACCTCCTTAGTAATCGCGTTTACCGCTGGCAGGTTATCCACTTGCTCACTTGTAAACACCTCAGAAAAATGTAAGTTTAGGGCATCTGCTATTTCATTGTCTGTATCTTTTAATTCCCCTTTACTATTCCTGATGAACTTGACCTCCTCCTTGACTGTTCTTTTACTACTAAAATACTGAAAGAATCTCTTGGGGTCTTCTTTCGCCTTATCTGCTATATTCCTCTCCAACTGTCTTTTAGCCACCCTGATATCCTTCTTAATGGTTGCCCTCATGTTCTCATACTCTCTATGATTCACTTTGCAGTCATTGTCTTATATGCCTTATAAAGAAGTTTTTTCCTTTGCAACTTCTTTTTTAAATCTTTATTAATCCACCGTGGAGTTTTTAAAAATTTCCTATTAATTCCAAATTTAGGTACTGTATGTAACTGTCCAGCATTACATGTAAAACATTTTTAAACCTGTTCCACTGCTCCTTGATTGTCTCCACACTTAAAAGCTTATCCCAGTCTATCCTACTTAGACATTATCACATCTGCCCAAAATTAGTCCTACCAAAGCTCATCTTAACAATTTTAGTCTTTGCATCTGCACTCTTATAAAATACTGAGAATTGTATTACATTATGGTCACTTGACACTAGTGGTTCAATCACCTCTATACCCTCAATTCAATCCTGATTATTACAGAATACTAAATCCAGACAGGCTTCACCCCATGTTGGTGCTTTAACATGCTGTGTTAAAAAACAGTCACTGATTACTTCTAAAAACTCCTGCTCTTGTGCTCCTCCATCTGCAAGGTTATCCCAGTTAATATTTGGATAATTAAAGTCCCCCACGACTATAATATCTCCCTGTAAACTTGCCTTTTTGACATTACTAAAAAGATGTGTGTTGAAATTACTGTCTGATTTGGGTGGTCTATAACACACTCCTAAAGTAAGGCCTCTTTCCCTAATATTTTCCAGGCGAAGCCACATGTCCTCACTAAGATGGGGCTCATCATCCAACTGAAGAGGACTTACATTTAAACCCTGTTTGGCATAAACAGCAACCCCACCTCCTTTTCTGTTCTGTCTATCCTTCCTAAAAAATGTGTATCCCTCTATGTTACACTCATCCCCATCTTTGTTATTTAGCCAGGTTTCCTTTATTGCTATAATATCATAATTGTGCTCTACTACATACAACTCCAACTCACTTACCTTATTTTTGATACTTCTGGCATTAAGGCAAGCTATTTGTAATGTGTTACTCCTTCTACAATTAAATGTTTGCTTAGAATTTACATTAATATGCATTTTTATTTCTACACCGTTGTTTGTTCCTCCATGTATAGATCTAAACCTGGCCTTTCCTAAACTCCCTGCCCCCCCCATTCCCCAGTTTAAACAATCCTTGACTAGCCTACACATACGCCTCCCCAATACATTGGTGCCCCTCCAGTTCACGGCGGAAAAGGTCCTATCTGTTCCAAAAGGAGTCCCAATGCCCCATAAATCTATGCCCTTCTACCCTGCACCAAGATTTGAGCCACGTGTTAAGCATTCTAATCTCCTCAATCTTACCTGGACTGGCGTGTGGCACAGGCAGAACTTCGGAGAAGACTACCTTGTCAGTTCTGCTCCTCAGCTTGGCACCTAACTCTTTGAATTTGGATCACAGAACTGACAGACTACCCTTATGTATGTCATTTGTTCCAACATGGAAAATGACAACTAGATACACCCCTGCTCTGGCCAAGAGCCTATCCATCCTTACAGCGAGGCACCCCACCTGTGCACCCGGAAGGCAACATACCGTGTGAGACTCTCTGTCTCTGGAGCAAACCTGAGCTTCAATCCCCCTAATGATTGAGTCCCTAACTAACTGGTTTTGAGGTGGCCCGTTGGGGATCCTCATCCCTGCCTACCACCTCACAATTATCAGAAACACCATCCAGCTCTGCAAGGACATGATAACAGTTTGATACTGCTAATTCTGGGGTTTATGCCCCCAGACAGTGTGCACCCTTTACCTTACGCCTTGTGACCGTGACCCACCTATTTCTACCTGACTAGTCTGGAATCTCCTCCCGCGCCACCTTGGGGGTGCACACTATCTCTCTGAAGGACACCTGGGCCAAGTCTGCCAATTCTCAATTACAACACAGGTCAGCCAACTCCTCCTCCAGTTCAGCAACCCTCAGCTTCAGGTGCTGGATCAGCTGCCATCTTCTGCAGATGTAGCCCTCATAGACAACTGCTCTTCCAAACCATCATCTAAAAAGTCCAACATCCAACAGGACTTGCATTGCACTGGCCTCATTATTAAAATTTGATGTGGGATTAGTAAAACTGCCTTAACATTTCTATTTTCAGGCAGTTGGAAAAATGCTGAGGAAATCACAATTATGGAGAAATTCAAAATTTTACAAAGAAAACATCCCAGTCTGAAGTTCTGCTGTGAATTTTGTAGCGTGAGATATGCAATTACTGTGTTATTTATATCTGAAATTAAAAATGAAGGATAAAACTCCCATGGAAGGGCAAACAAAATATATAAATATTCTGGTAAATTGAAGGCCTTTCTTCTCTAGTGGAAAGGAGAGCTGCTCATGATTAAGTGGCAATTCTAATAACAGATTTATGACCATCCACTAGGCTTGAACAGAATTTGCTGTTGTAGCAAAATGGAGTCTACAAAGCTGTAATTCTTCTTGGTTTTAGTAGTGCCGTACTGGAAGATTAAAACTCTGTCATGTAACCTGACAGAAGATGTTTTTTGATTTAGGTGGGGTAGAGAAAGTGAGTTATGGAATGAAAATGGCTTTGAACACATTCCCAGTTCTAGCTAGTAACATCAGCCTACTGTTATGAGTATGCGTCATGTCAGAAGAGACCAGACAGGGTGGAGCCCAGCTATAGTTTCGGTAACTGATATCGACCCATTTAATTTTCAGCATGCTGGCCTATATACATATGAAAGTAAACTGATCTGCCATATTGCACCATTTGCTTGTCTGCCTGATTTCATCATCTGTTGTCTCAAAAATTATTAGGTCATGTATTTCTTAAGCATGTTCAACTTGAAATTAGCATGTTGCTTTCATAATACATGCGTGTTTAATATAGTGATCTTTATATTGTAAATGGTTTTTAAGAACTTTTTGAACAATGTGCAAGGATCAAAAAAGAAAAAAGTAATTCATCCATGCATTCCCTTTTTAAAGACTTGGGGAATCATCCACAAAACACAAGGAACAAGGCAGAACAAGCATTAATACATAGAAACTACATACTTAATAAAACTGATAAAAAGACTTAACTATATAAAGTACAGACCTGAGCAACAATATTAACATAACCAGTAATTAATTAATTAAAAAATAAACAAAAAAGACTTAAAAAGGAAGTTAAACATGATATGGGGAACCCTGACTTAAACATAACAGTCACACAGCTAAATCGACATGCTTACCACCATGCTCTGCCTATTTAAGATGGAGACGGAAATGTTTTATTTACTAAGCACTGGATCGTCTCAAAAACAATCCACAAACATTAGCACTAGTTTGGAGTGTGGTATACAGCCAGGGCTTTTCCCCAGGCTGGGATGCCTCAATGCTGGAAGGACTTGTGGGGGAGGCCGGCCGGGCAAGGGCCCTGGCCTTATGTCACAGGAGATATCAAATAAGTTATGGCTGAGGACCTTTTTGCAGTTAGCATTGGCTGTGACAACTAGTTTAATTCTTTGCTCCAGCCCGCTTTTAGATAATGATTTTTGTTCCTTTTGTTACCACCATTGTCTTGCTGAAATTTGTTTTTCAATCACTTGCCTTTCGGCTGCAAAATTGGTGGTCAAGACAAGGAATGGGCGCCTCACATTTGCTGTGTGACATGTGCTGTCAGTCTAAGAGCCTGGCTCAGAGGCACTCGAAAGACGATGCCATTTGCTGTTCCGATGATATGGCGAGAACAGAAAGACCATGTGACGGACTGTTACTTCTGTTTGACTAATGTGTCTGGTTTCTCTGCCAAAAACAAGAAGTCAATTGAATATCCTAATCTGCCTTCAGCAATGAGACCCGTGCCACATGATGACAGTCTTCCAATTCCGAAACCACCAGAGGACTGGACCTTAGAAGAACCAGATGAAGAAACTACAATGCAGGGTACTGACAGTGACATTGACCCGGATTTTGAACCACGCTCATCAGGTGATCCACATCTGATAACACAGTCCGAATTGAATGATTTGGTCAGAGATTTGGGTCTGTCAAAAGCAAAAGCTGAGCTGCTGAGTTTGAGACTGCAGGAATGGTGTTTGCTGTCACAAGGTACGGAAATTTCTGTGTTTTGAGGCCGACATCGTGATATAACCAGATTTTTTGCACAAGTCGACAGTCTCTGTTTCTGTTGTGACATTGAAGGATTGTTCTTGGCCTTGGGTTGTGATCACAACCCGGAAGAGTGGTGTCTCTTCATTGATTCGTCAATGTTAAGCCTGAAAGCTGTTCTGCTACACAATGGCAACATTAATAATAATAATACATTTTACTTATACAAGGCACCTTTCTGAGAACTCAAGGACACCGAACAAACAATAAATAAATAAATAAATAAATAAAAGACACAATTATAAACAACTAAAAACATCAAAAAATATAAAAATTAAAAACAATCCTTTTATCCTTCAGTACCTGTTGGCTATGCAGCACACATGAAAGAAACGTATGAAAATATGGAACTGTTGCTGAAGCACGTCCAGTATATCAGGTACAACTGGAATACCAGTGGAGATCTTAAAGTCGTTGCTCTGTTACTAGGACTGCGGCTCGGCTATACAAAGTACTGTTGTTTCATCTGTGAATGAGACAGCCGTGCCAAAGAGTTGCACTATTCTCGACAGAACTGGCCACTCCGTAAAAAGTTAGTTCCAGGACAGAAAAAAGCGGCACATGAATCGCTTGTCGACCCGGCAAAGACATTTTTGCCTCCTCTTCACATAAAATTGGGACTCATGAAGAATTTTGTAAAAACACTGAACAAGGAAGGCGAAGGTTTTCGTTATTTAAGACAGATGTTTCCCAAGAATAACTGACGCCAAAATCAAAAAGGGCATTTATGTTGGCCACCAGATCACACATGTTATGAGAGACAAGCGGTTTGAAGATCTGTTAGTTGGGAGAGAAAAAATTGTCTGGAAAGCCTTCAAAGACATTGTTGACAATTTTCTGGGCAATTACAGAGCCCCAAACTACATTCAGCTGGTAGACAAACTTCTCAAAGCATAAAAGACAATGAAGTGCAACATGTCATTCAAGATTCGTTTCCTCCACTCACTCTTGGACTTCTTCCCCGCAAATCTCAGTGCTGTTAGTGACAAACACGGTGAAAGGTTTCACCAGGACATTGCTACGATGGAGATACGATACCTGGGCAACTGCAATCTGTCAATGCTTGCTGACTACTGTTGGACACTGCAACGTGATGCACCAGACATTGAATACAAAAGAAAATCAGGAGCAAAACACTTTTAATTCTCTTGAATTTAACAGCTTATGCGAATCATAAACGTGACTAAATACGCTATTGTCAGAAAACATATAAATGTCTATGTCTCAGAGTTCCTACGTGGTGCAGTAAAACCAAAACTATATTTGTGTATACCCACTAGGTACCTGTCACAATCAGCAAAAACTTTTCAGGAAGTATGACTTTTCAAAAAAATTGTTGTGCGGTGATATTCAAAGGTTGTGAGTGATTACTCAGAGAATAGCCACCTTATTGTGGCGGAGAGGTTTGAGTGTCCCTCGGAGCTATGTTGTCCAGAGCTGACGTTCCTGGTAGGTCCTGGTAGGGCCTCCCGAGGCAAATTGGTCCCTGGTTGGGGGTCAGACAAAGAACAATTCACAGCCCCTAATAATGCAGCTCTATAAAAATAATAAGAGTACCCTTACCGGTGTGGGGTTACTGGGGCCTCCTCCTGGAGCCAGGCATGGGAGAAGTGCCCTCAGGTGAGTGTCTGCTGGCTGGGCCTACCACTAGGCCTGGTTGGGCACAACCTGAAAACATAATGTGGGACTGCCCTCCACCACCTGCAGGAGGAATAGCGTGGAATGTCACTTCTGCAGTTGGTGTGTTATGTGGAGAGCTAGATATAGCTGGACTCACATTCACCCGCTTGCTTGGTTCTGGAAATAAACCCTTTGAAAGAGGCTAGATTCTCCTTTATTCTGGAGTTGCCTGGGAGGAAAGGTGTCGGGTGGGAGTGGGCTTCTTATTGAGTCCTTGCCTGGTCGATGTCATGTTGGAGTTTGTCATAGAGAACAAGAGGCCTGCCTCTGTGCGGCTGAAGGTCACAGAGGGGAGGACTCTGACTGCTATATGTGCTTATGCACCAAATGTCAGTTCAGAGTACTAGACCTTCTTGGAGTCACTGGAGGGGATCCAAGAAAGGGTCCCAGCTGGCGACTCCATAGTTGCGTTGGGAAACTTCGACACCCAAGTGGGTAATAATGGAGACACCTAGAGAGGGATTATTGGGAGGAATGGCCTTCCTGATCTAAACCTGAGCGCTGCTTCCTTATTGAACTTCTGCACTAGGTATGGTTTGTCCATAACGAACACCATATTCGAACATATGGTGGGTCATAAGTGTACTTGGCATCAGAGCACACTAGACCAAAGATCTATGATCAATTTCACTATCATATCATCAGATTTGTGGCCGTATGTTCTGGACACTCAGGTGAAGAGAGGGGCAGAGCTGTCAACTGATCACCACCTGGTGATGAGCTAGGTTGAGATAGTGCAGGAGGCACCTGGTCAGTCCTGGAAAGCCCAAGCGAGTAGTGAGAGTGGATTGGGAACATCTGAGAGAGGCCCTTGTCCAGAAGACTTTCAACTTTAACCTCCAAAAGAGCTTTTCCTGCACTCCAGGGGAGGCTGAGCACATAAAGTCTGAATGCTCAAAGCCTCCATTGTGGAAGCAGCTGCAAAGTGCTATGGCCTAAAGGCCAAAAGTGCCTCTTGAGGTGGCAACCAAATGATCCAATAGTGTGGGAGATGACTATCAATCAGGCTCAAAAATGTTCTGGCAAACCATCAGGTTACTCAGAAGGGGAAGGCAGGGATTCACTCAGGCTGGTCTCAGCAAGGGAAGAGAACTGTTGACACAGACTGATGTTGTCTGGTGGTGGAAGGAACATTTTGATGAGCTCCTGAACCCGATGGACACACCATCTGAGAAGGAGGCAGAGTCAGAAACTAATGGGGGATAAGTCCTCATTTTCCTGAGGGAGGTCACTGAGGTAGTTAAGCAAGTTTGTAGTGGCAAGTCCCTGGGGGTGGGTAAGATCCTCCTAGAAATGCTGAAGGCTCTGGAGATTGTTGGACTGTTATAGCTGACATGTCTTTTCAATGTTGTGTGGTCATCGAGAGTTATGCCTCTGGAGTAGCAGACTGGGGTGGTGGTCATTATTTTTAAAATGGGATAGGAAGGTTTTCTCTATCAGGAGTTGCAATCTCAGTCTCCGTGGAAAAGCTTATGCTAGGGTACTAGAAAGAAGACTCTACCCAGTTGTGGAACCTCAGATCCAGGAGGAGCCATGTGTATTTTGTCCAGGCTGTGGAATGGTAGACCAGCTCTTTACCCTCATGAGGATTCTGAGGGGACGTAGGGGTACACCCAGTCAGTCTACATGTGTTTTGTGGACTTGGAGAAGGCATTAGACTGTATTCCTTGAGGAGTTCTGTGAGGGGTGTTGGGAGAGTATGGCGTTCTGGGACCCCTAATAAAGGTCTATTCAGTCCCAGTATAATCATAATGAGAGCTGTGTCTGCATAATCAGAAAAACATCAGCTCAGTTTCCAGTGGGTGTGGGACTGCACCAGGGCTGTGCTTTGTATTCTGTCCTGTTTGTGATTTTCATGGACAGGATATCAAGGTGCAGCTGGGGATGGGAGGGTGTCCAGTTTGGTAACCCTGGAGCTGTATCACTGATTTTTGCAGATGATGTGGTCCTGTTGGCTTCATCAGACTATGAACTCCAGCATGCATTTGAATGATTTGCAACTGAGTGAAGTGGCAGGGATGAGGATCAGAACCTCCAAATCAGAGACTATGGTACTCAGCAAGAAAAAGGTAGACTGTCCTCTCCGATTGTGAGGTGAGTTACTGCCTCAAGTGGAGGACTTTAAGTACCTCAGGGTCTTGTTCACGAGTGAGGGAAAAAGGGATGGTGAGATCAACAGATGGATTGGGGCAGTAAGTGCAGTTATGCAGTTGCTATACTGATCTGTAGTGGTGAAGAAGGAAACGAGTCAAAAAGCAAAACTCTCGATTTATTAGTCATTCTACATCCCTACCCTCATCTATGGTCATGAGCGTTAGGTAATGACCAAAAAAATAAGATCACAGGTGCAAGCAGCCAAAATGAACTTTCCACAAGGTGGCTGGACTCTCCCTTAGAGACAGGGTGAGAAACACAAACAGAGCCACTAACCCTCCGCATCGAGAGTTGCCAACTGAGGTGATTTGAGCATCTGATACAGATGCCTCCTAGATGCCAACCTGTGGAGGTGTTTATGGGAACGACCAGCTGGCATGAGACCTTGGGGAAGACCCAGGGCTCATTGAGATCTCATAGTGTGGCCGGGGAAAAGGATGTATGGGCCTCACTGCAAAGACCATTGCTTTTGTGACCCAGCTTTGGAAAATGAATGAATGAATATTATGGGTACATCATGAATTATCTATTTTTCAGTTGTTAATTTTTTATCTAATACCAAAGCCAAAACGTTTTTCAGAATTCCTAACCAAAAGCTGAAACAAGTCTTAACTAAACTGATCTAATACTGTATTTCTGTTTTTCTGTTAGCACTCTAGGTTAATGCTATTGCATATCATCCTTTGTTGGCCCACAGTGTGAACACAAGTTTGTGTATATCTCTTATGACAGCGATGAGATGATATCAAGCAGTATGAGGAAGGAAAGAAAGCAAATGTGATTGCTTGTGACTATAACTTATCCCACTGTAACCACGCATGCGCTGTACTGCTGCGCTCTGGCTTTGAATACGGATAACCTCTGAAGCTTCTGCGTTGTGACTCACGATGTGCTGCTTTGTGTGAACCGCCATGAAGTGGTAATGAAACCACACAGAACTCCAGAGTGCTAAAACTCTGCTGGTACAATTCCTCCTCTAACAGGTAACAAAATAATCACTGAGAGATGACGTAACATAATACAGACAAAGAAAGGATTTGTGATGCAGTTAAAGGTTCGACACCCATGACAGCGACAGTAATAATGAAACAAAATAAAATAAAAAAATAATTTACAAACAAAAAAATGATTGAAAATCTACACAGTGTGCTAAGAATGATGATAAAAAGGATATAAGGCAAACAATATGACTTAAGGGACTTATACAGAACTATACATATGATCAGGTTTGAATACACATACCGGCCCGTCTTTCCTCCAGATTGACTTACAACTGGTCTATCGGAACTGAACATGATTGTAAGTCGACGACTACCTGTAGAAACAATACTCATCATAATGCCTCCAGCAAACACAAGGAACCACTGCTGAGACCTTCTCTTTCACTTAAATATAAAGGCTGAAGGTGGTCCCAGCAGATGTGACATCAGTGTGGCCCACACAAATATCAAACAATAAACAAACCTAACAGATATTACTCAAAAAAATGAAAAATAGTAAACAATAAAACAAAATAAATATAAGCCAGATAAGAAATCCTGTCTGTAACATAACAGCATGGAAGGAGCAATAAAAGTGGCAGCAGGATTGCAGTACAGTCGAAGAAGAAAGCAGCCATTTCAGGCACTTATGAAACAATATTTCTTGCTTTCCACCCCAAATAACTTTGAATATACCAAAAAATTAATTTAAGTGAATTTCGCAATTGCAAAATTGCATTCAAAATAAATTTTGAGGTAATTTTATGAAACTATGAAAACCAAAAACATCTTGCTGTTTCACTCATCACCAAGAAGTGCTAACACTGCTTACGGTAAGTACAAATACAGTTCTGCTGAAGTTACTGTATATTTACACTAAGAATATGTTTGCTTTGATTACAGACAGAAAAGATGATGAGATATATATGTTTAATTAAATGTGAATTGTTACCATATTTATTGTATTTGACAATAAAATAGCTGACTTGAATAAAAAGGAGGAAAATAGTCATTTCTAAATGATGGGAATGAGCCAATATTATTTAAAGATAGTCTCTAGAGAATAATGGGGAGAGAATACTAGGAGACAAAAAGCTAACAGTGTTGTGTGTGTGGCGTTTGCACATTCTCCCTGGTTAGAAATTCTGCTTTAGTTTTTTTTTTCTCGTATCCCCAAAGATGCGTGTATTAGGTTGATTTCTGATTCCACATTGGCTGATGTGTATGTGTGAGTCTGGCTGTTTCCTGTAATGGATCAATGCTCTGTCCAGGGCTGCCTTGTACCCAGAGCTGCTACCTTCCAATTGATTAGGCCAGTGGTTCTTAACCTGTGGGGTGGGCCCCCCTAGGGGGGCGCGAAGTAACAAAAAGGGGGGCGTGAAGATGTGAAAAAAAGAAAACAAGAATCAAAAATATGAAAAAAAAATCGGTTGAAACCAAAAGAAATTAATTTAAACTACATTCTGATACTAGAACAATAAATATAGAGTTAGATAAATGTTGATAAAAGTTAAGTAGGTATAATAAAATATGCATCTACATTTCAAAAAAATGTTAGGGGGGCGCGATTAAAACTGTTATGAAAACTCGGGTTGCAAATACTTAAAGGTTGAGAAACGCTGGATTAGGCAGCTTAGAGAATGCTAAGTTACATTACATACTGTAAAGGTCAGACGGACTACCATCTTTAGTGATGAGTCTTGCCTTTCACATGAGGCTGCTGATTGTCATCATCAATGTCCATGAGGGACTCAATAGGAGAAAGCAGAAGACATGATTTGCTTTTAAGGGTGCAACTGACAGACATTAAATTATTTTTTCAAGAGAATCTCTCCCATTTATTGTCTAGTGTTGCAAAAAATGCTCAGTAAATAAATAAAATAGAGCCTTGAGCCATTATTGTGAATGAACTCCAAAACAGATATTAATTTTTCACACCAACTGGTGGAGCCCCTTGTGCTCTTGTTCAATTCATCCTGGCAGACTGACTAAAACTAACAGGGAACTGTCTTATCATTTGGGTTCATTTACGTAACACATTTAAATATATTTTAATTTATACCAATCAGCATACAGATAAATGGTACATTCAAGTAATATCCCATATGCCTTCAAGTACTACCGTATATACTTGTGTATAAATCGGGACTTGAAACCTGAAAAATCGGTCATAAAATCAGACCCTGACTTATACAGCCATTCAAAAATACAACATTTAATTTTTTTTTTTATATCTTCTTGCTTCCTCCAGGGCAGCATGGTGGTGCATTGGTAGCACTGCTGCTTTGCAGCTAGGAGACCTGGGTTCGCTTCCCGGGTCCTCCCTGTGTGGAGTTTGCATGTTCCCCCCAGTGTCTGCGTGGGTTTCCTCTGGGTGCTCCAGTTTCCTCCCACAGTCCAAAGACATGCAGGTTAGGTGCGTTGGCAAATCTAAATTGACCCTGGTGCGTGTGTGCCCTGCGGTGTGCTGGCACCCTGCTGCCTTGTGCCCTGTGTTGGCTGGGATTGGCTCCAGCAGACATCCTGTGTTAGGATATAGTGGGTTGGACAATGACTGATGACTGCTTTCTCCAATCTCGCACCAGTTTCTCAGGCACATCGAATTTTGTTGCAGCAGCGCAGTTACTAATTTCTTTCGTCACTTCAACGACTTTTAATTTAAAACCAGCTTCATATTTTCTTCTGATGAAACGCTCCATCGTAGATAAGGGATGCTCTTACGATAAAGGTTTATGAGGGTGTGAGATACAAAAAACACAAATCAGTGCAAACGTCGCTTTGGAATAGTTTGGGTACTATCGTGTGGTCACGGAGGCACAATACATAGAAAAAAAAAGGCAGTGTGCTCCGTGGTTACTCTCTCAGGTAGGCAATAGCATATCATAATCTCTTGGACCAATCGCGTGAGTTTTCCACATTTGACTTATACGACTGACATTATAAAAAAACGGAAATTATACATTCAAATCAAGCCCTGAATTTAAATTTGAGTATATACGGTATTTAAAGTCTGAAATTAGTTAAACATTTTAAAAGTCTTAAGTAAATATCTGTTTCATATAAATAAGACTTCTTACATGTAAACTGTCAGTGGACAAAATATAAAGTTAAATGTTATATATGACCTCATCTTTTAATTTAAATGTGCTGGTACACATAATGTCAGGATGTCCTAGTTAAACAGGCAGGCAGTTTCAAGTACAAGAAAAAGAAGAAGACAATACCCCAGATGCACAGACTTATAAAGCTAGACAGTATGGTGGATAGCATATGAGAGAGAATACAAAACAAAAAAAACATAAAAAACCAAACATTGTAGGGTTTTTTGAAAGACATGGACCAGACTTGCTGTGGTGGCATTAGATTAATTTTGGCTTCTTTTGTTTTCTTCTTCCCCCTTTACCTGCAGGAAGAAGGATGTGTTTAGCAAAGACAATTTTGATGAAATACAAATGTCTTCATCAGGCACTTATGATCTTGTGGTGATCTTCTTTTAATTATTAATGCTGTTCTTACTTGTGCTATGCTATTGTTTCCTACAACGACTCATCTGGCACTGGCTTATAATAGGCTCCATCTGCCTCTGAGCTAATAATAGATTCAAAATTCTATTTTTAGAGGTCGGCCTAAAGGTGTGCGCTGCCACGAAGAAAGATGCCAACACCTCATAGAAGTCGTACAGACTCAGTAAGGGCAATGAGTCGAGTTTTGCTCAGTCAGAACCGCTACAAAATCGGAAGTTCAGCAGTAGGTTAATGAAAATTTTGGGAATTGCTCTGAGTTTTGGCTTTGCCCCTTTAGGAAGTTAATCTTTAGACACTTAGGGCATGGTCATGTACAGTATGTAGGTGCTCAGTCAGAAGGGGGTGCTGGTGGTTGGTCCTTGAGGTTTTTAGGGACATATTCCTGTAATGATTTTGAAATGTGCCTACTCTCTCATATACCGAGATGGATATCTCCATAGTAACTCATTTGCAGCTCAATTCGTTTGATAAGCAGTCCATCCATTTCTAAACAAATATAATCAAACTGAGGAGCCATGTGAATCACGGCCTATGTAGATGCCATAGCAGAACACTCAAAGAACTGGCATCAGACCAGTCTTTTGTGCAACGCAGGAAAGGTGTGCTATCTAAAGCTGGAATGTCTGCTTCCTCTGTACTTTGCCAGCTTGGAGGAAGAACTCTAACACCCGACTGCACACAGCTGCACACATTGAAATCAGCATGAAACAGCGCCCGTGAATATGGACACCAGACAGATGACAGAATGATAGACTGATACTGTTGACCACTCTTTCTGTTAGAATTGCATTTGGAAACTGAAACCTGCCATAGTGATTGATACATTTTCATTTTGAGATAAATCTGCAAATAAATGGAGAGTCCAAGCGGTATTAACAATTCCTTTCCTTTCATGTTGCTGCAATTCATATTCTTCTTGTTTATTGTTCAACATCTGTTTAAGGTTGTAGTTCGATCCACTCCATTCTCTTTTATTCTTTCACTGATCTTATAATGTTTCTCATATTTATCAGGATTCACATATAAAGTGTTACATTATGATCATCATCACCATATTTCTTGCCCTGTATGTATTAGTGGATGATTATTGTCATATTTTATATTTGTTTCAGTCCTCCCTAGCAAATATTTTATCACATCTCTTCTTGCCCAGTACCTCAGTATTCTCTTTTGTTCTCCTACTCCATTCTAATCATCTTGTCCAAGCTATTCACTTGAAAACAGACTCTTGTACAATAAAATAGTTCAAATATTTGTGATAACAGCTAGTTTTGAATTGCAGTTCTCAGTCCTTTTGAATGTAAGGAACATTAGAATTCTGGTCATTAAAAAAAAAATGGTGTCGAAAAATCTAAAGAAATTATTCTATTTAAATTCAGGTTGACATCTTTGGGTATGGTATGCCCTGTTCGTTGCATGTCAGCACAAATGACCAAACCTCATCTGGCTCCAAACAGGTAGCTCAGAGGGAGGACAGCACTTATACATACTGTAGTTTGTGCTATGATCACATTTTAGCAGGAATGTTTTTAGAAAATGAAAAAGAGCTTTTTTAACCTGCTTAAAAGAAGTAGGCAAAATTTGTTGTCAGAGGTAAGGTTTAGGGTTAGAAAACCAGAAAAGACTGCTGCAAATGTATGCCAAAATGAACAGTTCCCTAACCACCATTCAAATACCCAAGAAGCAAAATAAGCTTGTTGCCAAAAATACTAAACCGACAAGAAAGGATCTCCCCTCACTACATTGTCAACATAGATTTGTTGGCTTGGAAATTTAATGCTACACTGTTACGCACACCACCATCTTTAATAGATTCATTGTTATGTGTTTCACTCATGACTAACAACGGATGTCATTTTTTTATACAATATACCTGTGTCTGTTCAAAAACAAGATGAAATACTGAAAAAATGACAACATTAAAATAAAATATGCAATAATCAAACACAACGGTAGGGTAAAAACCAGGTTCAGTAAAGCATGAAAGGTAATGATAAGTTAGTAACTGCAAAATGCATACTGCACCAAAAAGATCCAAAAACATGATGTACATTACAGCAGTAAAGAGATCCCCATGAAGAGATCAAAAGTAAATCTGAAAAGCCACATACAGAAGGTAATGTTTTACATAGATTTCTGGGGTGAATTTTCATATGGAGGTGTTTTTGTGTGAAAAAAAAAAAAAACTTCACATAAATATGAGATTGAGGAGGTGTCTTGCATATTTTAAAGGGCTGTAGATTTCACAAGATTAGTCTTAACCTTCGTCTGATCTGTCTTTAGTTGACAGACCACATAATCAACTCCTGAATCATGGAAAATGCATGCATCCATTTACTTAGTTAGTGTATTCCAATTCAAAATCAGAGTTGGCCAAACCCTATCCCTGAAACCTATGGTGTTAGACATGAACCTAGTATAGCCCAGCTGCCAGTGTGTCTCTTTACACACTCACAAGGACAAGCCTGCATCGGCCCAGGTTAGAGACACAAATCAATCCAACCTTCACTACAGTGGCGTAGCTGGGGGGGGCGGAGGGGGCGGTCCACCCCGGGTGGCACATTTTTGGGGGCGGCATTATTGGCCACAAGGCTCAGTACAATTCGTGTGTAAGCAGCAGGGTTCGGAAAAATATCACTCATGTATGAAAAAAGTCAAATTCTCTGATTTTTAACAACAAATGCTTGAAAAATAATGTTCACACTGTCCTTCTGCATCAGACACAGCAGTTGAAATGTATGAAGCAATGACAAAAATAAACATAAACGTTACACCGATAATAATTACTAGGAAGATAAACAAATAATTTACAATTTATAATTTCGTTTCGTTATTAATCCGAATGCGTTCTTGCTCTGCGCAGAAAACATCCCCACCTATTACTTTGGTTCTGGTTTTCGTAGTGTAATTATATTAAACTAATAATTAGAACACGGCTTATCAGTGCGTCTATACTATATTCTTGTCCAGTTGATGCTTATAAATGTATATAAAAAATTATTGCTGTTTCTTTATACATGAATAAATCTATGTATGTATCTTAATTTTTCTCTATACGTCATTTTAATTTTCTATTTAAATAGTTTAACATATTCAGATATGTTGTAGGGTGGCAAATTGAAGCCCCGCCCCGCCCCAAGTGGCACAAACTCGAGCTACGCCACTGCTTCACTACCTACATGTCTGAGGAGTACCTGGAGAAAATGGACATGGATGTGGAAGATAATGTGGGACACGTGCAAATCCTAGAAAAAATAAAGAGTTCATATAAAGCAGGAGACCTGTGGCCACTAAAACTCCGAAGCTGAGATATCTTAATGGACCTTTATGCACATTGTAATGTTCAGATGTGATTTGCTGAGAGAAAATGTTAATTACTGTATATCTCAAGTAACAGCTCCTTGAATGGAAAAAAAAACAATATACTTGTCAACAATGACAAAATAACAGTTCAGAAATCAGAGAATAAGGACTCCAGTGGAGACCAGCGTTTGGACTGGAGTATTGAAATGGCTCTTCCAATCCATAAAATCAAATACGGAATGAGATACCTCACCAATCTAATGGTATTGTAATGTCAACTCATTCCTCAAGCTTTAAAGATTTAAGCTCTTTACCTTTTTTCTCATTGTCCTGCAGTACTGGAAACATTCTTAGAGATCTCCTTTGGACTTTCTCTATTAGTTTTATGTCAGTCTCTTGGCTTCTGCCATACAAAGCGAGACCCCTGTAAATGAAAAACCAAGATAAGATGATGGGTGGAGAAAACCTCCATTTATTGATCCTTGGTTAGAAGATGTGTGCACAAGCACAATACCAGCAGTGTGGGATAATAATAATAATAATAATAATAATAATAATAATAATAATAATAATAATAATAA
>JANRMT010062792.1:31325861-31351176 GCA_026402145.1 Polypterus bichir lapradei | reverse complement strand
TATCTATCTATCTATCTATCTATCTATCTATCTATCTATCTATCTATTGTAACCAGATGGGGGTGCCACAGAGCCCCAAACCACTGACACAGTAATACAGCACACACTAGATGAGTAAAACATTGGGATTTGTACTCCTTCTTTAGCACCTTTCCACAGACTCATCAAACAATCAACCACATTTATAATCACAATGAACTAATAAATCTTCCTCCTTCCATATTCCAGTTGAGTGTTGCCCACTGCCTCCCATCTCTAACTCATCCATCTGTGGCAGCAGGCTGGACCCTGGAATGCTACATCTCCTGGGAAGCACTTCCAGGTCAAAGTGAAAGTAGGGAAGTGCATCTATCTATCTATCTATCTATCTATCTATCTATCTATCTATCTATCTATCTATCTGTCTGTCTGTCTGTCTGTCTGTCTGTGTGTGTGTGTGGCCAGTTCAAATAACCAGTGCATATTCAAAAATGTGGAAGGAAAACCACAATAGCTTTAGGCAACCCAACAGAGACATGGAGATAATAATATATATACTGTATCCATCCATCCATTCACCCATTATCCAACCCGCTATATCCTAACTACCGGGTCACGGGGGTCTGCTGGAGCCTATCCCAGCCAACACAGAGAGCAAGGCAGGAAACAAACCCCGGGCAGGGCGCAGTATATATATATATATATATATAATCTATATACTGTATATATATAATCTATATACTGTATATATATATAATCTATATACTGTATATATATATATATAATCTATATACTGTATATATATATAATCTATATACTGTATGTATATATATATATATTGTGGAAAGCATACCCCCGGACAGAGACAGACCAACACCAGAATGTCCAAAACACACTTCTTTATTTATATTTTCAGCACCACAATGCCTTCTCTCACCAGCTTTCTTCCTTTCTTCTTCTTCTTCTTTCTCTCTCTTGACCTCCTGTCCCCCTCCTCACAAGCTTTGTCTCCTTCCTGCCAACTCTGGCTCGTCTACTGGAGGGAGGCGGCCCCTTTTATCATGACCCGGATGAGCCCCAGGTGCTCCCCTTGATGTCACTTCCTGGTGTGGCGGAAGTGTCAGGAAAGCACCTGGAAGCACTCCAGGTGTCCTTGGAATTGCTTAGGATTCCCTAATTGTCCGGGCGCCCCCTGACGGTGGCCATGTCCTCTCATAATGAGCGTCCCAGCTCCGTCCCTGTGGCCCCCAAATAGACCCAGGTGGCTGCCCTCTCGTGGCCGAGGAGAAGTATCGTCCAACTCGGGGACTATCCAGGCGTCCCAGCCGGGCAGTGTCCCCGCTCATCTGTGACAATATATATATATATATATTGTCCCCTTGAACCCACAGACCACACTCCACACACCAGATAAAAGTCCAAAATGTTGACTTTTTATTATAATAATTAAGTGCACAAAGCACCCTCCACTCCACAATACTCATAAACTATAATTCACAATACAATAATCAATACAATAATCCTCCACTCCCAGACGCGTTGTCACCCTTCCTCCCAACTCAGCTCAATGCTCTGGGGTTTTCCACAATCCTTTATAGTCCTTGACCCGGAAGTGCTTCTGATCCCTCAGTCCATGTGCTTACCCAGCACTTCCGGGTCAGGTGAAAATGCCTCTTTTGTTCTTCAGCCCGGAAGTACTTTATTTCTTACGTCCTCGTGACAGGGAAGTACTTCTGGGCTATACAGAGAATTTAAGTCCTTGAACCACCCTGCAGCTTCTTCTGGTGGCCCCCATGGTATCCCGCAGGGCTGTGAAGGAAAACTCCAAGGTTCATAATGCCCTGCTGGAATTCGGGGCATCTCCACGCTGCAGGAAGGGCTCTACCTGGCAGCTTGGGGGTATTGGCAGGGATAAGCTGCCGGCCATAATCCACAATATATATATATATACACACACACACACAGTATATATATGTACATATATATAATTATATAATAAATACTAATATATTATAGACATAAGATAATATGGGACACATAGTGGTGCATTCAGCATTCTAGGTTCAAAGTCATTGTCCAGTTGTTATCTCCCTGTATGTTCTTTCAGTTTCTACATGGTTTTTATTGGGCTTTTTGGTTTTCCCGTGTGCCAGGCTGACTAGAAATTCTAAATATGCCCTGTGTGGGTGTGTGCATGAGTGAGCCCTCTGATAGACTGGCATAGGAATAGGGCTCTGTGCCCCACTGCCCTGAACTGAATTAAGAATGTCATGTGTAATATTTGTATGTAATTATCTAAAATACTGCGTGCATTATCCATCCATTATCAAACTTACTCAATGAATAAAGTTCAGGGTCTTATTTTATATTGTATATATTATCACATATTGGATTTAGATTTATATAAAAAAGCTAAAAGAGTTATATTTAAAAACACTCTTCATTCTTGAACTGGTAGAAACAGTCTTTGGAGTCTTTCAAAACAAACTATGTTTGAGACTTCCTGAAATTAAAAGAATTCAAAGGCATCCTCTTGAGAGCTGTCCCCCTGCTGAAGGGCGAGGCCACAAGCTGCATGACGGCATTTCAGATGACTAAAGCCATTTGTATGAGGCGAATAATCACTTAATAAAGGTTTTATTAACAACCAAATATTGTCATATTCAACTCCTTTCCTCTGTAGTCACGTGTCTCTGAACCTTGTTTGAATGGAGCTCCCCCTTTTGAGCAAGCGCTCCCATAAAGCCTGCTTCACAGACTCATTATTTATGATGTGTCTTTCTTGCTTCCTGTCCACTTTTGTACTTTCCATCTTTGAAGGCAACACTCTCAGCGTACCTCCTCCATGCTGTTTCTCCTCCTCATGTGTCTCAGTCACGTCACCAACATCAAACTGACCAATCACATCAGAGCCAAACTGATAATCAGATTGCTCAAAGGAACTGGGCACAGTCACAGACCTTAATGTATATATATATATATATATATAAAAACATCTACACGTGGAAGTGTGTGTGTTTGTTCGCCCTGGACGTGAGAGGTGGAGTCAGGGTAAGAGCTCCGCCTTCGAGGAAACAGAAACTTGCTTAGCCGCTAATACATAAGTATGGCAATCATGTCAGCAAATTGTAACCTCAGAAGAAACACAAAGTTGCTTAGCTGCTAACATCGGGAAAACGGTACCCCTTTTATTTTTCCTTCTGCTGCTAATACACAAACGAGGCGAGCATGCCAGCAAAAGGAAACCTCAGAAGAAAGACAGTTGCTTAGCCGCTTATGCAGAAATGATGTGAGTACGTCAGCAAAATGAATCCTCCTAGGAGAGAGATGCTCAGAGTAGTTTCTTTAAATTACCTGACATCTCTAGATTTCAGTTTTGTTTCTGACAATTTCAGTAGTTTCTAGGACCCGGGCTTTTTACAGCATAGGCTTACACAGCTAGTATATATATATAGTAACAAAAGGCGCTATACAGGTGCCTGATCCAACACAGACTCACACCGGAGGCATGTATAAGAACCAAAGAACTTTATTTTTTCTTCACCTGTGGGGCATGTCTTCCCCTTGTCCCACTGGCACAACACAGTCCCAAAGCACACCACCAAACACAAACACTCTTCTTCTTTAACCACCACTCCTTTCTGTCAAGCTTTGTCCCCCTCCTCCGGACTCTGGCCATTGAGTGATGGCTGCTGGCCCCTTTTATAGTCCTCCCGGAACTGCTCCAGGTGGTTGACTGCCGAGTTCCGGCTGCATTTCCAGGTGTGGCAAATACACTGCCCATATGGGCTCAGGAGTCCCAGCTGCAGCACCCCCTGGCGGCACCTGTGGGACACAACAGGGCTGCACCCAACTCCAGTTCCCATGGAGCCCTGCAGGAAACTGAGGCACCGCTCCAACCCAGGGGGGCTGCCACCTAATGTCCAGGGGGAGGTATTGCACAGTCCATGGCTGCTCCCCTGAATATATAATGGAGGGGCGTCCCAGCCGGGCATGGACCATACGGGTATAATTTAAACTTCTGATGGGAAAAAGTGATGGGACCATTAGGATCTGATGACCATAATATAATAGATTTCACATTGTTTTGACAGCGTACATATTCTAAAACAAAAATAGTTAAATGTAATTTTAGTGTGGAAAACATGGAGCAGATGTGGCAAAGCCTATGTAAGATGAATTTGGCAAAGCTTCTTAGTGTGGAGACCGTTAAGGAGAAGTGGGGCAGATTTATAAGAGCTTTACATAAAATGCAGGACAAGTACATCCTAAAATTTACAAGCAGTAAGAAGTTAAAGAAAATTCTAAGGTGGATGAATAAGAAGCATACATGGTGAAAAAACAGTTGTATAAGGCATATAAGACTGGTAAGTCCAATTAAAACCATAGGGCATATGAGAACAGAAAAAGGAGATTCTTTCAATATTTTAATAGTAAAAGAACAATCAAAGAGGAGGTGAATAGTATTAAGAATGGTAAAAGTAAGCTAGAATATACTATATAATAAACTGGCATTTTATAGAAATTTATATGTGTGAAGAAGTCAATAGACTCCTAGAAGTAAAAGAGACTACTAAGGAGGAACTGGGAAATTGTAGAGAGAGAAGTACTGCCTAGATTAAATAGGCTGAAATCTAACAAATCACCAGGACCAGATAACATTTATCAAAGAATGATTATGGAAGTCAGTGAGTAAATATATAAACCCTTGGCACATATTTTTTGAAAATCTGGACACACACTGGAGAAATACCTACAGACTGGAGGTTAGCAAAATATCTGCTCGCATATAAACAGTGATCAGGCAGGTCTAAGTAAAATGGAAGGAATTATTAGGGAAAAGGTTGAGCAGCACATGTCTGAAACAGGAGTGTTAGCAAATACTCAACGTGGGTTCAGATGAGGAAGGTCAGGTTTCATTAATATGCTGGAATCACATGAGGAGGCAGCAAAAGAAAACAATCAAAGAGGTATATATATATTATTTATCTTAACTGTCATAAAGCTTTTAATAAGATACCACATGAAAGGTTAGTGATCAAAATGAAAGAAGTGAGAATTCAGAGTGTAGTCTGTAGGCGAGTACACAGGAAACAATAGGTTATGGGTTAGGGGAACCTTATCTGAATTAGGCGATACTAAAAGTGCTGTTCCTCAGTGCTGGGGCCACTTCTCTTTTTAATAAATGATGTGGACAAAAATATAATCAGTAAGCTGGTTAAGTTTGTAGATGATACTAAACTAGGTGGAAAGGCAGATGATGAAGGATCAGCTAAATTGTTACAGAGGAACTGAGATAGCATATAGGCTTGATACATCTGTGGCAGATGACATTTAAGTAAATATATGCTATTACAAGTAGGAAGAAAAATGTTAGATTTGAATACACAATGGGTGGTCTGAAACTTGAAAGTATGTCTTATGAGAAGAACTTGGGAGTTACAGCTGACTCATCAGAGTCTACATCCAGATAGTGTACAGGAGCAGGGCCGGATTAAGACAAAAATGGGCCTGATGCTGCAGTGCAAAAAAGGCCTATTTTTCCTCGGCATTGGTGCATGTGCATTCAACACTCACCGTACATACGCACTCAGACCGACCAAGGAACCTTAATTGCTTGTCACACAACCAGCCAGCCTTTATTGAACATGAATAATAATAACGATGTAGTATCGTAACAACTTGACATTAACATCAAACTATGTAACATCAACATTCAATAGCAATTGTCTGAAAAGTGCACTTAATGCAGAAAACCTAACAATGAAATACACAAAATTTCACAATTCTCTTACGAAACAGAGTAAGAAAAAATGAATTTCCAGAGACATTGAGTCAAAGTGACTCAGTTCAGGCTCCTGAGGGTAAAAATTTGTCCACATTTTAAATTTCATAATAGACCAGAATCCTGTCGAGGATTTTAAAAATTCTAAACATCCATGCCGGGCCAGCGGGCTGGCTTTTAGTTTTACCTTTAAAAGTAGCCAGTTAAATAGCCATCGATTTTTACTGTACAATTAACTTTCAAGGTGAAAAATTTAGTACGTGGCACTTACCGAACAATAATAAAGTGGCAAGAATCCCCAAGATATTGCAAAAAGCGCAGCTAAATTACTAAGTAAACTGTTTAACGTAAAATTGATGGCATTAACTTGAAATCTTCGGTTAACAATAAACACAACGACATTATAGTTACGTCTCAGCGCAAAGATTAAAGAACAATAGTAACTGTATAATAAGTAACGCTGTGTCTAGGCGTCCGAAAGTCAGACTCCAGATTTCATTCTAAGAATTATTTTGAGGTTAATATAGCAAAGGAAAACTGTTCAGCTTCCGGAAAATTCTCGTCTGTTTTCATCTTGGACTATTTCAGGAATGGGCCTAATGCTGAAGCATCAATAGCACCCACCATAATCCAGCTCTGTACAGGAGCAATCGAGAAGGCTAATAGGATACGTTACATATGACAATGCGTGAAGTACAAGTCATTGGAGGTTATGCTTAAATTATATAACACACCAGTGAGACCTCACCTGGAATGCTGTGTGCACTTTTGGTCTCCATATTACAACAAAGATATAGCAGTATTAGAGAAAGTCCAGAGAAGAGTGACTAGGCAGATTCTAGGTCTAGGAGGTATGAGCTATGAGGAGGGAACCTTTTCAGTTTTCAAACGCAGATTAAGAAGGGATATGATTAAAGTCTTTAAAATTATGAAAGGAAATAGTATAATAGACCCAGCTGTTACGTTAAAATAAACTCTGCAACAAGAACAAATTCATTGTTGGCAATTTGTTAAGGGCAGATTTCTCACAAGTTTTTCTTCATGCAAGAATCATAGACACATGGAATAAATGACCAAGTAGTGAGGTGGAGACTTTACAACAACAACAACAACAACATTTATTTATATAGCACATTTTCATACAAAAAAATGTAGCTCAAAGTGCTTTACATAATGAAGAATAGAAAAATAAGAGACACATTAAGAAAATAAAATAAGTCAACATTAATTAACATAGAATAAGTGTAAGGTCCAATGGCCAGGGGGGACAGAAAAAACAAAAAAAAAAACTCCAGACGGCCGGAGAAAAAAAATAAAATCTGCAGGGATTCCAGGCCATGAGACCGCCCAGTCCCTTAGGGACCATCAAATCTCAACTTGATGTTAATTTGGACAGTCTATGTGAGTTGGATGGGCAATCTCATTTGGCTGGATGGCTTGTTCTAATACAATAACATAATACACATACATATATACATATAGTGTACAGTATACAATATATTATTTTGCAGTTGGTGCTTCAGGTGGGAATGGCAGCATAGAACAGTTTAGGTTCACACCATGGGCAGGTTACTGTTACTGTACATTTGCAAAACATCTTGAGTGTCTGTATGGCTTTTGAACATGTAGCTTTTTTTTCTTCATCTTAATGTGGATAACCTCGCGTGGTTGTGTGTGAGACCATGGTTTGCTATGGACTGGTGTTGGCTTCCTGCTCCAGTGCTGCCTGGATATTCTCCATCTCCAAACTATGAGCTGACTTTGAGGGTTAATACTATAAATGAATGGATGATGGATCTTGCTGTAGGTGGTAGGCCTAGATGGTGCTTCCTCATTACTCAGTGTTTTTCCATCATCTAATTTTCTTTCTCTAAGGAGAATCAGCCATTTCTACTCCCTGCTGACTTGCATATCCCCAAAGCCTCATGAGCCATTTCTCTCTCTCCCCTACACAGGTGCCCTTTATGTTGCCCTTGTTTGGCTACCATTTCACAAGTACAATAATATTGTCCCTCCACATTGGTGCTCATCCACACTCACATGATGACATGCATGCCAGTGCCAATTTCTGCTTTGGTCTCTCTCACTTTTTGTGGGTCTTACTTGTATAATTCCTTTACCCCTTTGAAATATCTGCCCACCAGACAATCCATCATTAGTTTTGAATACCCTGAGAAACGATAGAATACTTAATTTGTGGACTCTTCTGTGTTTGCTCTTTAAAGTTCCACAGTGACCTTACATCATTGATATTTGTTGATTATTAAAGGACAGTATGGGTACCTGTGGATGCACAATATTAAAAAGCACCCCTCAACTGTCAAAGACATCAGGCTTATGTTTGTGATTATTTTTCACATACCTGTCTGTATTACGGCTGACTTAAAGAAAACGACAAATATCGTGATGTTAAATGACATAGTATATATAACCTGACAGCTCTCAGTCTATTCCAAGCAGAGCCCCACTGCTTCAAGGTAAGAGCATCATGGACGTCTTCCAGGCTAGTGACACAGTAAATATGAGTGCACTGATGCATCACACTTCATTTCACTGGGTACAGGAATCTCATAGGGATCTGCACATATGTCTGTTTTATTTACAATTGTGTTTTGTTTATTCTGCAAAGTAGAACGAAAACAATTCTAAAAATAATATAGTTAGCACTGGGATTTATTAGGCTTTCCTAATCATACTGGCTATGTGATCTTAAAAGATCAATGAGGTTGTACACACAACATATTCCTACAATGACTACCATAAATACTGTACTTGCTATTATTTGTACAGTTTTGTAACTGTGATTCGAGTAAAGTCACTTCACTTTCATTCTCTTTATTTCTGTTTTCTTTTGCAGTCAAGTTCAAGGGAATCCATAAGAAATGCTGACCTGCAAACACTCCTTGTCACACACACAATCTGCAGAGCTCCAAGCAATCTCCCCCACATGCTTCTTTAATGGCGACCTGACTCATGCAGCCTCAATCTCTATCTCACTATGCTGCTGTTGGCCAGGAACTGGAAGGCATCTTACTTATTGATTCTTTAGTATTGTTATGAATATTCAGATATTTGCATTAAATAACAATGTTTAAGTGAGTATGGCAGAGAGTAGTCAGGCTTGTTGTGACTGTTGTTTTTTATATTTTAATAAAATGCACATCAGAAGTTAATTTTTAAAATGGAGTTGGGTGGGGAATGACAATGGCAAAACAAGAATGAATACCAGTTAACTCTGTTAGTTTTTAACCTATCCTTATAGGTTTAAACTGACATTTTTAAATATTGTTAGACTTCTGAATTCTTTTGAGACCCTTCCCAATGAGATGACACGCACTGCCACATCTGTTAAGTGTTGCTTGTCTGTCGCCAAGGCCATTACACTTCTGCATGTTGTATATATAAAAATTAGTTTAAAAGTTAGACATTCATTTATTCATTTTCCACCACTTATTCAGGACTGATTTGCGGACAAAACAGTATTAGCAGTGAGGCCAAAATGTCCATTTTCCCCAGACACACATGCCAACTTATACTGTGGGATCTCAAGGTGTTCCCAGTCCATCTGGGAGATGCAATCCTCCCAGCGAGCCTTAGGTTTTCCCCGGGGTCTCCTCCCAGCTGGTCATGCCAATGAAACCTCCAAAGGGAGGCATCTAGGAGACATCAATATCAGATGCCCACACCACCTCAATTGGATCCTCTTGATGCAGAGGGTCAGCAGCTGTATTCTGAGCCTCTCCCGGTTGTTTGTACTTCTCGCCTTATCTCTAAGAGAGAACCCAGCCATTCTGCAGGCAAAGCTCATTTCGGCCACTTGTACCCACAATCTCATTCTTTTGTTCATTACCCAAAGCTCATGACCATAGGTGAGGGTAGGGATGTAGATCGACTGGTAAATCGAGAGATTCGCCTTCAGACTCAGCACCTTCTTCACCACTATAACTGCGTTTGCCGCCCCAATACTGTCTGTTGATCTCACCATCTCTTTTCCCCTCACTCATGCACAAGACCCCAAGGTACTTAAACTCCTCCACTTGAGACAGTTACTCACCACCCACTCGGAGAGGACAGTCTACCTTTTTCCTACTGAGGACTGTGACCTCAGATTTTGAGGTGCTGATCCTAATCTCTGCTGGTTCACACTCGGTCACAAACCGTCCCAATGAAGCCTGATGAAGCCAACAAGGGCACCTTGCCTCCAAAGAGCAGATGTGCAATTGAAAGGAAAATGCAAGTAACATAAATAGAAAGGGAAAGTGGGTATAAATTCAGGGCAGTTGTAAGGAGAAAAGGTGAGAGTAGGTGTGAATAATCTGCCATAAGAGAAGATGAAGAGAAATATTAAAATGTTAGTCAGTCATCAAGACCTGGAGGAATGTGTGATCCCTGGTTGAGAATGAGTTTAGCTTCTTCTGGGTTTTCTTCTGCTTCTTAACGCTGTCCTTTAAAGGTTTTATTCTAAGACAATGCTTTGATAGATCTTCACTGTGTGATTTTTTTTATTGTTTTATTTGTTTGACATTTTATAATCACTGGTACTGGTAGCCTAATCTATACTAATAAAAGGCAAAGCCCTCACTCACTCACTCACTCACTCATTCACTCACTCACTCACTCACTCACTCACTCACTCACTCACTGACTGACTGACTCATCACTAATTCTCCAACTTCCCGTGTAGGTAGAAGGCTGAAATTTGGCAGGCTTATTCCTTACAGCTCACTTACAAAAGTTAAGCAGGTTTCATTTCGAAATTCTACATGTAACGGTCATAACGGTCGATAACGGTCGACAACGTCCGCCATGTTGAACTTTCTTATTTATGGCACCATCTTCACGAAATTTGGTAGGCGGCTTCCCTGCGCTAACCAAAACCGATGTATGTACTTATTTCGATGGTATGACGCCATTGTCGGCCGCCATTTTGAACTTTCCAACGTCACTAATTTTCCAACTTCCCGTGTAGGTAGAAGGCTGACCCCATCTTCACGAAATTTGGTAGGTGGCTTCCCTGTGCTAACCAAAATCGATGTACGTACTTATTTCGGTGGTATGACGCCACTGTCGGCCGCCATATTGAATTTTCCAAACATCACTAATTCTCCAACTTCCCGTGTAGGTAGAAGGCTGAAATTTGGCTGGCTCATTCCTTACACCTTACTTACAAAAGTTAAGCAGGTTTCATTTCGAAATTCTATGCGTAACGGTCATAACAGTCAACAATGTCCGCCATGTTGAACTTTCTTATTCATGGCCCCAACTTCACGAAATTTGGTAGGCGGCTTCCCTGCGCTAACCGAAACCAATGTACATACTTATTTCGGTGGTATGACACCACTGTCAGCCGCCATATTGAACTTTCCAACGTCACTAATTCTCCAACTTCCCGTGTAGGTAGAAGGCTGAAATTTGGCAGGCTCATTCCTTACAGCTTACTTACACAAGTTAAACAGGTTTCATTTCGAAATTCTACACGTAACGGTCATAACGGTCGATAACGGTCGACAACGTCCGCCATGTTGAATTTTCTTATTTATGGCCCCATCTTCACGAAATTTGGTAGGCGGATTCCCTGCGCTAACCGAAACCGATGTATGTACTTATTTCGATGGTATGATGCCACCGTCGGCCGCCATATTGACCTTTCCAATGTCACTAATTTTCACAATGTCCGCCATGTTGAACTTTCTTATTTATGGCCCCATCTTCACGAAATTTGGTAGGTGGCTTCCCTGCGCTAACCAAAACCGATGTACGTACTTATTTCAGTGGTATGATGCCACTGTCGGCCGCCATATTGAAGTTTCCAACGTCACTAATTCTCCAACTTCCCGTGTAGGTAGAAGGCTGAAATTTGGCAGGCTCATTCCTTACAGCTTACTTACAAAAGTTAAGCAGGTTTCATTTCAAAATTCTACGCGTAACGGTCAACAACGTCCGCCATGTTGAACTTTCTTATTCATAGGTAGAAGGCTGAAATTTGGTACTTATTTCGGTGATATGATGCCACTGTCGGCTGCCATATTGAACTTTTCAACGGTCTTTGTTACTTATGGGCCCATCTTCAAGAAATTTGGTACGCGGGTTCCCAACGCTAACTGAATCCTACTTATGTACATATATACGTCCATAGCCTGCAGCTCGGTCACCGTGTGAGGCGGCGTTGGGTCCCCCATCCCAACGCCTCCCACGTTGTTGGCTGCCTGCCTATATAAGGCCGTCTGTCGCTCCAGTCTCTACATTCCCTTCCTTGCTTCACCACGGTATTCACGTCTCCCTGCTGATAACTACAGCCTTTTTGTTTAATCCACGGCTTCTCCGCTGTTTTATTGTTCATTTATTACGATTATAGTTATTGTATAGGTATTTTAGACTTACTTTACATTGTTCAGGTACCCATTTCCTTTATCATTCCAACCGTACCCCCATTAACATGTCTATCGAGGTAATCACCATCGATCAAAGAACTGTCACTTACCAAGTGGTTTCCATGCCCGGAGATGGCACCTGCCTTTCCATTCTCTTTGTTACATATTGCACAGCCATATCAGGCTCACTTTTGATATCCGGAGGAACATTGTGTCTTATGTATTGAATGACTGGGACAGGTTCAAGGTGTGGACTGATGACAGTACAGGAGATAATTATACTACACAGGAGCACTAGAAGAGTGAAATGCTTAAGTGTACCGAAATGGCCAAATATTTTACACCTTTGGACAACCGCCAATGCCTCTTAAACATCTTAGCTTCACAGGTGACGATTTCAGTAGTGGACACTTTGATGTTTAGAAATGTTTAAACTCTCAAAAGCTGGATGTGAAGTTATCAATGAAACTGGTTGTATACTTACAACGCTTGACAGATGCCGAATGTCTCTTCAACACAAGTCCTACAAATACTGTCGTAACTGAAACAAACCATGAAACTCAAACCGATTATGACAGCAGCAATCCAAGCTGTGAGATTTGAAACAAGATTACTGTTCACATGGCCAACTGTACGTTGCATGCTCAAGAGTAAGCTCAGCGCACAGCTACAGCTTGGTCATATTACAACTGGAGGGCCGAACTGACAACGTGGCATACAAAGAGATCTTTAACAAATAATTATTGGTATATTTTCCCTCAGTTTAAAAAGGTTTAATTTTCTTCTTAATAAAAATTTTAAGGCAGTACTTCACCGCTGCGAAGCGCGGGTATTTTGCTAGTACATCATAAATCGCAGTGTCTTTTCCTCAGTCCCTCGGGTGACTTTACTGGATGCCGTCTCCTTCCTCAGTCACACTCTAGCGCTAGTTTGATCTATCATGGCTCCTTCCATGTGGTTTTGATAATCTTTGCATTGCCAAATTTATTGCTTAATCACTCATACTTCTGCCTCTACCTCACACCATTCACTTCAGGACAGAAACAAAAGCATCTGCACCACTTTCCAAAGTAATAGACGCAAGCCAGGATTCTTTCAAAGACTACTGATGGCCACATACCCAGGCCAATAGATTTACACGTTGCTCTCTAAGTGCTTGATTATCTCACTCACTCACTCACACACACACATTCTCTTAGTAGGATGGCTCCACCTCTTCTGACACCGTCATCCATGTCCTGTGACCAAACCAGAATTTTCATGGCAAAAAATGCCACTGTAAACAATAATATTTTTTCACAATATCATTTTACACTGATGTATATGGGGAACATTAATGATATGCATTTGATGTTTCCATCCTAAATATTGGTATCTGTTCAACCTTTTTGTCAAGTTATTTATGTATTGTCATTTTCACAGCCTTTGGAATATAATGTGCAGCTGTCAAGAGTCCTGTTTCCAGAGTATTTTTATTTTATTAATTACCTTAATAATATTATTGCAACTCAAATTTGGTTTGAGTTCAAATGATAAGGTCCCTAAATAACTTGAGGTTTTAGTATATAGATGCAAACAGCATATCTCAGGAGCATCAGGAGCAAGGCACAAAACAACTCTGGATGGGATGGCAATCACAGTCCATTACACCAATAAGGAGCTGGGCTGTAAACTGATTTTTGTTTTTTATTAATTAAAATAAAGTTCTGTATTTTAATTCATTCTTGTTTCTCATGGCATCAGAAAGTGGTGACGTGCATTGGACATGCAAGTATGAATATTAGACACTAGCGAGAAGTGACGTAGTAATCCCATCATGAGGAGTCTTGATTATGCCAGCATAATAGACAATTGATACCATTAATTTAGATATTGTCATGAAGGAGTTAGACTGTGTATGTGGCACACGGGATGGACGGGCATCCTGGCAAGGTGTCAGGAAGTTACCTTACCTGGACAGGAGACCCAGAGTGATGTCACACTAGGCCAAAGCTTCCCTAAAGGATGGACGGATATCCCAGCCAGGAAAGAAGATGGTTTCTTGCCTGTCCAGGAAGCCCTAGACAACTTGACAGGTGTCCCGACCAGACATGTACGTAGCACCTTCCCTGGCCGCAGCACTCATTCGGGAACTAGCAGGGAATACTGGGAGTTGTAGTCCAACAGCACAGCCCTGCTGGGATCTGTGGGTGCTGCAAGAGGGCACTGCAGGGAGATATACTCCCTGTTATGTGGGACTTCCTTGTGACCCTGAAGTACTTCCAATGGGCAACAGCCCTGATACTGGAAGGACTCCGGGTCTTCAATTAAAGGAACCACACTCCCTTGTCCAGGCAAGAGCTGGGATGAAGACAAGCAATACTCAACTGGAGGAAAGCAGTGTGGTGGAGAGAGGAGATGTGAATTGGAGAAGAGATATCTATGTTTTTTGTACTTCATTCATGAGGTATTGTACTAAAACGTCCATTTATTTGAACACAGGGCTGGCTTGATGTATTCGTGTTGAGGTTTGGGGATCTCTTGCGTCCACAGGCTTTCACAGCTGTTACAGGTTAGGCAGTTGTTTCTAATTATTAGAAAACATACATAAAGATGTTTTGGGTTTACTAGTGTGGACACCAGGGGGCACTGTATCTCTCCAAACACTCAACACAAGCAGGCACGGACACAAGTTTAAAGGCTAAAGAGTCTTTTATTGTGGGAAACTCTTCCCCAAGCATTTCCCACCACAGCCACAAGGACAATTAAGAACAATACAGCACAATAAACAACTGTTTTCTTTCTTCTCTCTGTCTCTGCCTCCTCCACTTCTCCTTACAAACATTGTCCACCTTCCTCCTGACTCTGGCTCATCCATGTAAGGCAGGCAGTTCCTTTTATCTCCCACTCAGGAGTACTTCTGGGGCTCCATAGATGTGGTCTGAAAACACTTCTGGGTAAGATGGAAACCCCATGAAATAGGACTACCCAGTCCCTTCAGCACCCCTTGGTGGCACTCACAGAACCCAAGAGTTGAACAACTCCATGTTCCATACTGCCCTATTTGGAATCTGAGGCACTGCTATAACCCAGGGGGGCTGCTATCTAGTGCCCTGTGCACCCTCTCTCCCCAGGTCCTTCCATCTCAAGGGTGTCCTGGTTGGATAAGGACACAGGCCGTCCCTCACACTAGAAACTTCAAGCAGTGCTTTACTGTTCATACGAGGAAATACAGTACTCAGTTTATAAGAAACAGATGCTTGGGATGGAAAAGCCCCTTGTAATGCCAAAGTCATTTTTTCATCTAATTAAATATAAAATCTATTTCCAACATTGAAATAACGTCTGTTTTTCTTTTTGTTTGTTTATAGATAGTGGTTAGTCGGTTTATTTAGTTTGCTTCAATTTTATTAGGACTGAGGTGCCCACTAAAAGCACAGAGCTGGCATTCAACACAAACTTTTGATGGGTAAGAACCCCGAGGAAAGAATGGCTTAGTTACCAGCGTAGTACATGAGAGGGTGTAGGATTTGTTGAGGGGGTCTAAACAACAAAAGCCATTGCTGCATTTACTGGGCACTTCAGCTGTGCCAAAGGCAAACTTACCTACTGCTGAAGCAAAGGTAAATATTTTACTGTTGTTATAGTCTGACGATAGCAATTATGGAAATATTATTATTATGAAAAAAGGAGGGTGTATGAGTGTGAAGTGCTTAGCACTACAGCCTTATGGATCCAGTGTCCTGAGTTCAAATCCTTTGCTTAGACATTCTCTTTGAAAAGTTGGCATGTTCTTCTGATGTTGGCCTGGGTTGTTCTCTGGGTACACAGTAAAATCACCATTGGTAAAGGAACTTTTAGCGTAACCTTGACTGTGTATATTTTGAAAGGCTGGACCTTTATATAACTTGAAGTGTTAATTTAACACTGGTGATATTGCTCCGTACTGTTTTCTTCCCTACACCTCAAAGATGTATATGTTAGATTAATTGTTAGGCTCTGAATTAGCCCAGTGGATATGTGCATGTGGGTGGACTGATACCCTGGCCTTAGTTGGTTCTTGCCTAGTTTCTGATGTTGGTAGATTAGGCTCCAGAACCCTGAGTTAGATAAACCAGTGTGATGGCTGGGATGCCCATGGAATAGAAGGATGGGGGAAGGCAGCTACTTGTTGACACTGCTTCCCCCAAAATGCTAGATGGCAGCTTCCCTGGAATGCAGTGGTACCCTGGATTACCACAGGGCACTATGGGACATGGAGTTCAGACACACAGCCCTACTGGGTGCCGTGGGTGCCACCAGGAGGAGCTGTCAAAGGACCTGGGGATGTATACTTTCATTGTGGCCCGGGAGTACGAGGTAGTCATGCAAATGGAAGCCCCAAAGTACTTCCGGGCTGAAGAAAATCCCTGTTCTTTATTAGACCTGGAAGTGCCAGCCAGTCACGTGAGGACAGAAGCACTTCCGGGTCAAAGACTATTTAAAGGAGAAATAGGAACCCAGCAGGCGAGCCGGAGTTAGGAGGGAGTGTGACAGAGCTGCTGGGAGGTGTGGAGGAGAATTGTATTGTTAAGTTTGGTTTTGTGTTTATTGTGGTGGTTGTGGTTATTCACCAGGTTGGAGAATATCATACTATGTTAGTATGGTAGAAGGACATCATAGATCGATCTTTATTGTCATTGTCACTTTTACAAAGGAACAATGAAATCATGAAGCTGGAGTTTGTGGATTTTTCTCTCTGCATTTTAGCTTTCCTCTCACACCCCAAAGATGCGTAAGTTAGGCTAACCAGACACTTAAATTTGCTCTTGAAGAGGAAGTGTGACTGTACAGGTGATTGGGCCATGTGACAGACAGGAAAGTTGGTTCCTGCCATTGCCCCTGATTCTGCTGGTATAGACTCCAACCCAATCAGACCTGACTGAAGAGGTTTGAAAATAGATGGATAGACAGATATTATGGGGAAAATCCTACAAAAAAGGGCCCGTAAGTAGATACCACACCCATCTGTTTAAACATAATCCTTTGGTAAAGCATTAGTGAGGAACAAAATAATCAAAGGGATCATCCATAAATGTTGTCACACCTCGAAGGGAGGAGAGTTTTGTGACACTAGGTGATGATACGGGGAGGTGAGGTGTTTGGGGGGGGGGGGGCGCGCTTTAAACACTATAAAAAAATTAACAAAAGGCACAGGGTCAAAGATTTTTAAGATTAATTGAATGAAAGATAAAAGTGAGTTGAGAAAGCATGAGTACAGTTTCAAATAATAACAAAACAGTCTTGGGGGATTGCTGAGGAACTGCAGTTGCCTGGTATTGTTAGAGGGAAACGTGTCAAGGTAGCACATAGAAGATGGGGTCCACAGTGTGGCCATGGATGCGTTCAAGTTGTTGTGCTGTAGTGACTAGGGCTTGAGACTATAAATTGCAAAGTGGCTGTTTCATTTGTCACTTTGACTCAGTGGTGACCACATGACACGCCACTGCTCTTATATTGTGCTATGTTAGTATAGTAAAAGGACAACTGTATCCACATCTTGTAAGTCATCTGGGATAAAGGTATTTTGTGGTGTGAAATTTTGCATATAAGTTGACAAATATTTTGAATGTCTTTATTTGTAACTTAGACAAAGCAATGCAATATTAGTGTTACATTAATAACAGCAATGGTTTGATGGTTTAAGTATCCCTTCCTCCCCTTTAAGAACCAGTTCTTTGTAATTTTACAACAGGGTTGGAGAAAGTGCCTAAAACAAGTTTGGCAAGTGTTTCTCTGCAGGACTCTCTCAATCAACCCCCATAGGAAAACCAATCTACCGACCTGGCAAGCTTCACCTTAACAAATGGTTTTGGGGGCAGATGTGAAGGTATACTGTGCCCCATTGGTCACAAGTATGGCTGTTTGGAATTGGCTTGTATCAGAAGTTATTAAGTACCACAACATCCTATTTTCTCTAGGGGTTGGACAGAACATCTATAAATTTGCTTGCTTTACCCCTCCCTCTCTCTCTCTTACAAATATCTGATGAAAGAGCATCTCACACACCATGAACTGAAAAGAACAACACAATGAAGAGTACAAATCCACAGCCATTTTGAGAAAGGCATGCGGCCTGTTTTTAAGAAAGCTGACCAAAAATGAGGACTTAACTAGAGACATTTTAAGTAACTAACAAGTCTGTGCGTCACCTGAAACTACACATCAGCATTTATCAGGTTGTATGGTTGCCAATATTCAAGTGTACTTTGCTTATTGTTATTATTTATGAATATTATCAATAATACATTATTGATATTGTAACTTAACTCCTGCTTGTCTTTTACTACACCTAATTGCCTCAGATTATAAATGTAGAAGGGAAGGTAAGGAGAAGTTATATGGTACAGTACCTTATAAACAGTGGTAAGTCTGTGAGATTTGAGGCATTCTGATAAAGGCTACATATTAATAATACAAAAGGAGAAAGGAGAGTAATATAGAACTCTACAAAGTCAAGACAAAGTGTTAGTCAATAATAATAATAATACATGGATAGAGTGCCACTACATAAGCTAGATGTCCTTTTCAATAATTGGCTCACTCACTTCACTCTTCCAATGTGATCTAACTTAGACTGTTTTTGTCCATTTCATCTCTACTGCTCCTAAATCCAAAGTTAAACGATCTCTGGAAGGAATCAAGCACATACACTTGTGGCTCGGGTCTGTCCTGAGTTAGATCCTGGCTGTGGGTTTCTGCCACTCAACATTGTCTCACTTTTCTCCCTTATATCCCACGATTCATTGAAAAGGTTACTGTTTTTGCCTAGCCTATGGCATTGCCAGCCAATCTCTCAGTATCTAGTCTGCCATGTAGAAGGAAAAACAACCAGACCTGGCCCTGCATTAGCACACTATCCCACTTCTCTTCTGTTTGCCTAGTCCCCCAATTAATGTCTATTGTGATACCTACACTGAATTCTAGAACTGCACTCCACTTGATGCACTGCCCTACTCGAGAAGGTTGCTGCTCCAAAGAGAAGCTGAGCTGCGTAGTTTGTGGTACCCATGGGGAAACCCATGGGGAAACATGGCACCAGTCATAATCTTTTTTCTCTGTTCCCATTTTTGTTCTGCACCCTCCCCCACCACAACCTATCATCTATTTGGGAGAAGCAAGAGCTTTAGATTCGTCAAAAATTTCGATCTCTAGTTTTCGACAGGTCTCTATGTTTTAGTGTCCCCTGATACAGAAAACATTGATATCTTGATGATGGGTGTGTGTCTGTCTGTATGTCACAGTTTCTTGAGGAAGATCTAGAGCCAACACGGCCGGATGTAAAAATACCAAACTTGAAACTTAAGCCTGTTATGAGATGATGATATGCTGATTAGTTTTTGAGCCAAATTGTGCCAGCGATAGAGGCACTCTAGAGGAACCCTCAAATTAATTTTTGATAATATCTCAAGAATTATGGCAAATACTGTAATTCTGCAATGAATTATGAATTTCTCTCATCAATTGTTATTGTAATGACTTATTTTATGATCAGAAAGATCAGCATCAGAGCTGTAAATAATTATTGAAATGTTATAGAATACTTCAGGTAATTTGGTTCCTAGGGTGCAAAGGCTACTGACACGGACAACTGAAATTTATATGACCCTATACACTGCCACTGTAAATCATTCTATGCCTTAAAAGACATTATATTCTACTGCATAGTACCTAATGTCAAATGATTCATCCTACATTTTGCTTCTACATTTTTTGTTTTAAATTTTGCATTGGCGGTAGTTTAAAAATCACTGACCTCAATACCTACCTAATCTTTATCAGCACTCTTTTCGTGTGTTCTGAGTTCACTTTGTGTGCCTCATGCCTTTCAATGCCTTCTGCACCTATAGTGAGAATGTCACTAGATGCTAAAGCTACTTCAAATAGTTCCTCCTGAATTTATTTTTTTCCAGCTCAATTGATCTTGAGTAAGGAAAAGGTATTGATTTTGACTTAATTTAATTTACTTTGAAAAACAAGTGTTTACAATGTAGTATTGATCACATATTTGACTGAAGTGTATTTTACTCATAATATGATTTATCAGCTCAATACTCTTGAATTCCACACAAACACAAACTTCAGAGGTCCTTCCAGACTGCTGATCTATTCACCCTGTGACTGATTACAGCTCCCTCATTTTGACCCTTTCTGCCTACCTGTTATAATATTGTTTTGTTTAATTTCTCTGGAAATAGTTACTTTATGGCATGTGCAGTTGCTTATTGTTGGAATATCTTTGATATCTTTTCAGAAAGTTCTATTGCTTACACTATGGATGCTGCATTTTGTTGGCATTGCCATAGCGTTGTTATGCTAGACTGACCAAAGGTGCTTGGCATATAATGTTAGTCGTGTGCTGGTATGAAGGTCGTGTCAGGTATTTCCTGGTCATCCAAAATTTGTGGATTTCAAAACAAAACTCTGTTTATGGTTTATGATTATCTTAAAGTATTCTTATATCAAACCCTTGCATCATCTGTCGACTTCTGGTTAGCGTTTTGATTTTTGATTTCCTGGTTTCAAACTTTGACTTGGTTACATCATCCTCCCCAGTATATTTTGCATAACAAAAATATTACTTTCTTAGTGCTGAACTTTGACACTGTAGATGCCACACGGGCTGGACGGGCATCCCGGCCAGGAGAGGGAGCAGACCTGGAAAGAAGGACCGGAAAGGGTGGATGGAGAGCCCATTAAAGAGAGAAGAAGTTACTGGAGGTTTTTTATTCCCCTAACACACAAGATGGCAGCAGGCCTGGAGGTGGGTGCACAGTAAAAAGCCAGCAGGGCATGCTGGGATATGTAGACTGGCAGAGTAGCCTTGTTGGAGTCACTGGGTGCCACAAGAGGGTGCTGTAGGGAGACAAGCTCCCTATTATGGACTTCCATGTGACCCAGAAGTGCTTTCATCGGGCAGTCGCCCTGGCACCGGAAGTACTCCCGGGTCTGTAATAAAAGAGACTGCACTCCCTTATTCAAGTGAGTCAGAGCTGGGAGGTAGTGGAGCAATGCTTGAGAGGAGGAAGGTAGTGCGGTAGGGAGAAAAGAGCGATATTGTGAGAGTAAGACCTGTATTTGCTTGTGCTTGTGTCATATTTGGAGGTATTTAAAATTAAAAACCTTTGATTATTTGAACCGTAAAAGTGTATTCGTGTTGGGGTTTGGGGCTCACTGACGCTCTGGGTGTATCACAACACACTCTGGATTAGTGTGGCACACAAGCCTGGGTATTGTCAGTGTGCAAATTATCTGTTCTCTGCACAGCTAGGTGATTTTTCCTCTGGGTATTCCAAATTTCACCTCACATAACCAAATGTGTGCTGAATAGATTAACTGGTAACTCTAAACTTGAAAGAAGTGTTTATATGTGCATCGGTGGGCCATCTGATGGGTGGGCACCCTGTCCAAGTTACTTCCTACATTGTGTCCAGGGATAGGCTTTTCTCCTTAATTAGATTAAGAGAATGTAAGATAACATCACATTTGGAGATCTAGAATCAAACTTAGTATTGCTCTGGGGAGCACCACCAAAACTCTCTTTTTAGCAACTGTTCAGAGATGGTTCTATGTAATAAGTCAACCTAATAAGGGAGTTTCTTGTGAGTGAGCTGCAATTTTAAAAATGTCACTAGATTTTAATAATGTCATCAATAAAGAGTGAGAAAGAAAGAAGAACTAATATCAAGAACTAAACAAGGGGTTTCATTTTTTCATTTTTTTTATCACTAACGCGTTTAGTTTGTTTTACTTGTGGTAGGAAAACGTAAATGACTGAGAGGTGCTGGCTCTAAACTGCTCTGCATAGGATGTGCTTATCAGTTGAGGCAGTTGCAGTGGTACTTGTCTATGAAATCATAATGTAATCTGAATCTTCAAAAGGCTTTAACAGCATTCAGTTCAGTGTCAGATCAGATAGACATCATAAGCCAGTCAGCATTTTCTGTAAGATTACATGTGCACGTATACATATATATATGCTTTATATGTATATATGTGCTTTGTATTGTGGTGGACAGCCGGGGCCACTGCCCAGCCGGGACACCTCTCTACTGGAAGGACCAGGGGAGAGAGCTTATCCAGAGCATTAGCCTTCCCCCCGGAATGCTAGAGGGCAGCCTCCCTGGCTTGCACCATTGCCACGGGTTTGGAGCATGGAAGCTTAACCCTACTGTGCCCATGGTCACCACCATGGGGCGCCTGGAAAACTGCTGAGCCCTTGGATGCACGGAAGTACTGCCGGAAGAAGGTCATCGAGCACCTCGAACACTTCCAGGTGCCCTATAAAATGAGCCAGAGTTAGGAGGAAGTGGACAAAGCTGGCTGGAGGAGAAGTGGAGGCAAAGAGACAGAAAGACAGAGGAAGAGAAAGAAGGACTGTGTTTTTGGTGCTTTCTACTGTGCCACTGTGGGCAGCAAAAGAAATGCACTTTCTCACTTCTACTGGTCACAATATGTATATATGTAATATACTGTATGTATAGTAAAGAAAATAATCAGATAAAGGTTTGGGGCACCACAGGTGACCCAGTTTAATGTCTGTTATTGAAAAGAAGGAAAAAAGGAGAACAAAATACAAACAAGAGTTGATAGCGATGTGCAGGCTCTTCACAGGAAATATACTTCTAGCAGGAGATCCTTGCAGGTTGTAGGTCTGGTCCAATGTAATGTTAAAGGTCTTCTACAGAATTCTCCTCCATTCCAGACCAAGACAAAAATTGTGTTAAATTTTGTGCCACACCTAAATCCTTTTTTGTAAGTTTTTCAGTCAGGACCAAAACCATGCAACACACCTAATGCTCACAAAGACATACATATATATATAGTTTTTTTCTTAAAGTTAACATTTGATTGACAGTATTAATATTGTAGTATGTGAATTATAACTGTAATAGTACCAGAATGTTGGCATCAACCAAGGCCAGCTTATAGGAAGGTGAGTTGCACAAAAGAATGGCTGGTCCAGCCACTCGGGTCCCCAACAATGAGGATCTTACAAGCCGGATCACCCTCAGGGAAATGCGCCACATGGCCGTAGTGCCATAACTGACACTCTCTCACAATGCAGGTAATGTGCTTCATTTGGGACTCCATGAGCAATCGCTCATTCGACACAAAGTCAAACCAATGGTACTCAAGGATTTTCCAGAGAGACACAGTACCAAAGGAGTCCAGTCTTCGTCTCAGGTCACTGGATATCGTCCATGTCTCACAACCATATAGCAAGACAGGAAGCACTAGGACTCTAAACACTTGGACCTTCGTCCTTTTGCATAGGTATCGGGAGCGCCACAAACCCCTTTCTAGCAACCTCATGACCCCCCATGCTCTCCCAATCTGTCTACTGACTTCATATGAAAAGTCACCAGAGACATGAATGTCACTGCCAAGGTAAGTAAACCTCTCGATTAGGTCGACACTCTCTCTGCAGACAGACACACTGCTGATGGCTGTGCCCAAGAGGTCATTAAAGGCCTGGATCTTGGTTTTTATCCAGGACACTTGCAAGCCCAGACACTCAGACTCCTCATTCAGTCTCTCAAGAGCCCCGATCAGAGCCTCCATTGACTCCACGAAGATCACAGCATCGTCAGCAAAGTCAAGATCCGTGAATCTTTCTTCATCAATAGATGCCCTACAGCCGCTGGACCCCACGACCTTGCCCAACACCAGTCCGTACAAGTATTGAACAGAGTAGGAGCAAGAACACACCCCTGACGAAACTCAGAATCACAGTACCAGTGTATAGGTCAGCCATGATATCCAGCAACCTTGAGGGGATCCCGCGAACCCTCAGGATGTCCCACAGGGCAGTTCGACCAACTGAGTCGAACTCTTTACAAAAATAGACAAAGGCTGCAAAGAAACTCTGCCGATAATCGCCTTTGCCCTCCATGAGAACCCTCACTGCCAGGATGCGGTCGATAGTAGACCTCTTAGGTGTAAAACCAGATAATACTCACCACGGAGTTCTTTTTTGATAATTTGGTTATTATGCTAAATCTGTGATTGTTTTAATCACTTAGCCTTCCCAGGGCACATCTGAAATACTTTAGATCAAGTGCACAGAAAGCTGATGAAGCTGCTGGGGAGTTGACAAGACCCTGACACAGTACAAACAAGTATGCAAGCATTGGAGTGGAATCATTAATTACAATAGACTGACTAAACTTAAAATGCTTTGTGAAAAAATAATTTTATAAAAGCTAACAATCAGTCTATTATCTGTGTTAAATATATATTTAGTCATTTTAATAGATATATTAGAAGACAGTCTATACTTGATATTCAGGGAGATTTGTATCAAATAGAGCAATTCTAATTTGGCAGATCAGTTAAAAAATATTAAACATTTAAAGTTTGTTCGCATTGATCCTGTGCAGATTCCACAGTCACAGCTCTTTTTTCTGCCACTCATCCTCAGCCCATCCTGTGTATGAATTTCTGTTTTTTATTATATTCTTTTTTAACTACTCAAATGACTATTATTTTTGTATTACAACTATTGTTATTTATACTGTATATAGCTATTGTTCTTATTAAATTGCTCGGTTAAATTTTTTATACTATTTTGTATTGGGTACTGTTACAATGGTTGCTTCATTGGAAAATTTGCCCTGTCCTCTGTTATTTTTGGTGTGGTATGTGATAACATATCCTTTCTTCAAACTGATATTAAAATTCTTATTATATTTTTATTTTCACTGATTCCAACAAACTAAATGGAAAAACCAGCGGGTGTTTGTATATGTATAGTTATTAGGTGTTTATGCATTCCCACTGCCTTTGTTTGGGAGCAAAGTAGACCTTAAAGGCTAGGACAGGCCACTACATTCTGCTTAACAACACATCTTCTGGGTAGACTGTCAATTGGTCAAATATTTTTTATGTACTCTACATTTCCTATGACTCTCATACATATATATTTCTAATGTATTATGCCAATACTTGGCTTTTCTGCCATGTTAATCTGTAAATTATTACTAGCATGCAAACATATATATTTCCCTGTTGCGACTTTAACTACATTCTGTATAGATATAGATAGACAGAACTGGTTGCTGTAATATACACTATATGGTATTAATAAAGTATCTATCTATCTATCTATCTATCTATCTATCTATCTATCTATCTATCTATCTATCTATCTATCTATCTA
>JANRMT010062792.1:31305457-31318366 GCA_026402145.1 Polypterus bichir lapradei | reverse complement strand
TATCTATCTATCTATCTATCTATCTATCTATCTATCTATCTATCTATCTATCTATCTATCTATCTATCTATCTATCTATCATTGCCAGTTACGTAACGTGGAGATGTGCTGCGTCACTCTGCCTATATAAGATGGCGGCGCCCAAAAGCATGCATCTAAGTATTGATTCAAAGATATGTGAGATGAGGACTGAAGAAATCAAGCTAGCGTACGGACCTTGGTAATAATTATTTTGATTGTGATTGACTGGTTGTGTGTTTTGGTATACAATACAGATTTTGTTTTTCTTTGGACTCTGGCCGGTCTCCTGAATATGATTTTGTTTGCTCCTAAAGTATTTTCCATCTCCTGGCTTTTCCAAAATCAATGGCAACCCTTTGTACCTGTTTTTACCTAAGTGCACATTACATTATGAATCAATTTTCCTACTCTTTTAGTTTTCTACTATAATCAGAATAAATTATTTGTTCAGCATTTTGTTGTTTTCAAGCTGAGTTAATCTTTAATATTTTAATGTGTCTTCTGGAGGAATGCTATGCCTAATCATAAGGAGCTAAGATGCAATACCACTTTTCAGTGTGTGACTGAGAAGATGGACATTCCACCTACTAAAATGTAATGAGTGAAGAGACCTGTTTTTTTACATTTAATATTTCATATTACTATAAATATTTGTTATCCTATTTATTTTATAGGTATTGAGTTTCCGTCAAAAAGTATTTAACATGTGAAAAGCTCTGCATACCAAATGCTACAAGCAGTGATATGTCAAAAAAATTAAGTGGATAAGAAAGAAGAATAACATTCCCCCTATAATCCCACCCTGTCCTATCTTGCCTCTCCAAACAAAGTTAGGCTCTAACACTTCAGAATCCCATTCCTCTGACATGACGCCAGACATGCAAGCCAGAAAAACAGGTCTCCTCCCAGCAGAGAAGAAATAAGAAGTGGGTAGAAAAGCAAATTATACACTTACTTTGTCTAAAGAGATAAGAAACATGGAGTAGTTAAAGTCCTAAAATTTGCTAACACTTCAGTATTATTATAATAATAAATACTCATTGTAACTCATGTATATTGGAGTTCAACAGAACTAAATAGCCAGTATGGAAGCAAGTAGTAAAATACTGTTAGTATCAGGAAGATTACTAGATATAACATTATCTAAAATGTTCTACTTAAGATTTTATAATTTACTCCATTTGCAAAAAATACTATTGTACAGCATTAACACTAATAACAATTATTGTTTTCCAAATAAGGAAGTGAAAATAAATTCTGATTATATTCAATATTGCTTGTAATTCATGGTCTTTCGTAACAGCAGTATTTTGTCAGCCGTGAAACACAAAAAGAGAACCATAATAAAAAATAATTCTAAATACTCTAGTTAGCAATATAACTTTTCTAAAATCTTCTCAGGAGTGTAAAACATTTCAAGTCGTTACTTCTCAGTCTATTTGGCCATGTCGAACACCTGACATCACCCTGCGATTGGCTCCAGCAGACCCCCGTGACCCTGTAGATAGGATATAGCGGGTTGGATAATGGATGGAATGATGGAACACCTGACATTGAAGTCGCTACTTAATGCCACGCAAGCTGCTGTCTCCCCTACAATGTCTGCACTGAACTGATCGCATTAACTTCATGCAAACGTGAAAGAAGCAAAGCACATTTTGTCTGTCCTGAAATGAGAGAATGTCAGCCCTGGTTTAGGAGACACAATGTACTCTATATTATAGAACATTTTTAATGGCAGGATTGAAACGTGGCATACCCAAAAGAAATAAGATAAACATAACATACTCTGACAATATGAAGTAACTTTTAATTTTCTCTTTAATTTAACGAAAACGAAATGAGCTAATAAAATATTTTTAAGACCAATTAACCAACCTTAAACTAATAATAATAATAATAATAATAATTCTTTACATTTATATAGCACTTTTCTTATTGCACAAAGCACTCTCCACGCAGGGAGGACTCAGTAAGCAAACCCACAATCTCCTTACTGCAAAGCAGCAGCACTACCATTGAAACAGAATATTACAAAGAAAATGAAAAAATAAAAGGTGTCGTTTGGCTTGGCTTTTCTCTACAAAGAAAAAGACAAACTCAAAACACAAAGTAAACAAAAAGTAAAGTCTAAAATCCTGGACCTTAAGCCTGACATAACACACTGTTCAGGAGGCTGAGTGAGATGTTTCTAGCCATTATGTGCCACGTGCTGCTGTGCATATACAAGAATTGTCAAGGTGGTAAATTTTGTTAATGTCACTACATTAAACATATCTGACTGTTACCTGTTCTTGACAGAACTATTTTTTAGGAAATACTAGGTTTAACTAAAAACCTTTAAAACTTTCAATCTAGTGACAAGTAGGCACTGATGTATTTAAATGTTGCGCAAGAAAGGTAATGTGGGGGGTAAGGGTCTCCTAACAGTATCAGGCCTAGAGTCCATTATGTTCTTAATGTAGCCCTGGAGCCAGACACGATTTGCACACAGTAATAAACGGATTACATTCAGTCAGATAACAGCCCAAGTACTCAAAGGTGGCACCAAAGAAGTAATTTGAGAAGGCACAACTTGTCGCAGCTTATCAGAGGTGGTGTATGAAAGTCTACAACAGAATCATGTTCCACCCCTGTCTGCAAAAAGATAAACAATACTCATCTGGAATATTGGATAACTAGGAAATATTGAGTCCTGGTTCATGCTGGTTCATGCTGATGGTGGGACCAGCATATGATGAAAACCATATATCTGAACATAGTCACTGATCAAGTACAGATTTAATGATGGTAGAATACCCTTGTTTTTTTAGCAAGTCAAGTCAAGTGGTTTCATTGTCATAATATCCATACACCTTATTGCAGCATACAGTGGCACGAAATAACGTTCTCCAGGACCATGGTGCAACATATACATAAAAACAGGACAAGTCCATCCATCCATCCATCCATTATCCAACCCACTATATCCTAACTACAGGTTCATGGGGGTCTGCTGGAGCCAATCCCAGCCAACACAGAGCGCAAGGCAGGAATCAAACACGGGGCAGGGCGCCAGCCCACCACAGGGTAACAGGACAAGTCAAGACAGGTAAACAAGTATACTATAAATAAATAAATAATAGGTAAGCAAATAATTTGAAATAGATAATCATGAATAAACACATAGATAACAACAACTAATAATAAAAACTAACAGTAGTAACAAGTGTAACCTACGTACTGCATTTAAATGTACTATTAGGAGCAAATCTGAGGACAGGGGAGCAGCACAGAGTTCAGACTCCAGACAGCCGAAGGATAAAAACTGTTACAGAACCTGGCAGAACTGAATCAGATACTAAAGAATCGTCTGTCAGATGGAAGTGGGACAAAGAGACTGGGGGAATGGCACGAGCAGTTCTTCAAAATGTTGTAGGCTTTGCGGACGCATCACTTGTCTATAATGCATGGCAGAGAGGTCCTAATTATCTTTTCCACTTTGTGCATTATCCGATTTAGAATCTTACAGTTAGAGACACTGCAGTTCCCCAACCAGACGGTGATGGAGCTGATCAGAATGCTCTCAATGTTGCCCCAGTAAAATGTGTGAAAATGGGAGAAGGTAGACTTGCCTTCTTCAGCCACCAAAGGAAGTGGAAATGCTGCTATACCTTCTTGGCTACAGAGGTGGTGTTAATTGACCAAGTAAGGTCAGCTGTCAGGTGCTCACCAAGGAATCTGAAGCTCTCGATAATTTCCAGTGTAGAGCTCTCGATGGGCAGTGGGCTGTGGACATCATGGGCCTTCCTGAAGTCAACAATCATCTCTTTTGTCTTATCTACATTAAGAGACAGGTGGGTGCACTTGCATCAGTTCACCAATTGCTTTATCTCCATTGTGTAAGATATCTAAAAATAAAAAAAAAACATTCAGAGTAGCAATCCACCACCATCTAAATAACAGAAGTGATGGGTTACATCATTATTTCCCTGAGACAGCTTGAGTCCTTATGCTCAGACAAGTTCAGGCTGTTTCTGAGAACAAAGGGGAATTCATTCACTATCACTTATGTGTACATGATATGCTGGGCATTCAGGGTGTGTGTAAAGTGACCAGACATTACACAGAGAATTGATATGAGAAGTGAAGACAAGTGGTGGTGGAGGGTGCATGGTTGGGTGTTTTATAATGCTTCATATATTCAATTACATTTTTTTCATATTTTCAAATACTGTACTACAAGCATTGGAATGCACCCCAAGATCCTTCACCCACTTTAACACTCATTTGGCAACCTCACAAAACAAAGAAGGAAGCCCTACAGAGACAATTGAATCATACAGGCTCAGTGCCCACTACACATTTTCTGTAATGCGCCAGGTACAGTAAGGTAAGGATAAAATGGGAGATGGTGTCATAGTATGGCAATGTGTGTGTGATTTTGGTTGATTGATTGATTGATGTAACCTTCAACACGCATTAGCAGTTAGCAGGAACACTCACATTTTAAACTAAGTGCAGTTTCAGGTGGGACTCTTTGACCAGCCATTTTCGACGAACATCAGCTCATTATAATATTTAATACTGTAACACATTAAACTCATTTTGCTGATTGATGAGCTCGTTATACTGCTTGTACTTTAGACAAATACTGAAGAAAATGTCTACATTTGCATGAAATCATTCCAAATTACAGTACTTTACAGAATACATCATTAGGTGGCCATCTTTCTGAAACAATTCTGTTACCTGTTATTAATTAGCTTCTTTGAATAAATATTCCAGTCATGCTTTATTTTTAAGTCTCCTGTAATCTGACTATAGCATTCGTATTCCCAGCATTTATTCAGCAGCTGCTTAGCCAACCGTGATGAATGTAATCTTATCCAAGTGGAGCTGTAAAGCTGAATTTTTTATGCTGCTCCTAAATCAATACCACCATCTCTAAACATGAAACAATACCTTCAGAGTTTAGTAATCACCCAGCATCACACTGGTAAAACATTTCATATGCTTGTTTATAGCAGAGCAAACATATTTCAACCTCTTTATTCATACTAATGATTAACATATTATAAATTCTGATGTTTTGATTATATCTCTTGAAAAAAGAAAAACAATTACTTTTTCCAGAATAGTCAGTACCCCTGAAATTTAATTTCAGTTGCCCCCTGTTGAATTAACATAAGAGTCAACAGTTTCTTCACCTTCACCCAAATTTGGCAGCCACACATTCTCAAGCACACAACTCGTTAGGTGATTTTTTACCTTTCTTTAAAAAACACGGCCTCATCATTAAGATCTCAGATATTAAAAAGAAATACTTATTTGGCAAGGGAACTTAATCAGGACATGTTAGCAAAGTTTACAATTTTTTTTTAAATGGACCTTTGAAGGGTAAAGTGATTTGTTAATGGCCATCATTGAAGGTCGGAATTGACACATCAACCTCATGGTTTACAATCCAAAGCCATACTGCTGTAAAAGTGAAGACCTCAGAGCATCAGCTTACTTATGAACTTACATGTGACAATAATAAAGCCCAATAAACACTAGAATGCAAATGGATGAGGACAGAGGATGAAGGAAGGTCCTTGTTAAACAGAATAACACTACCATAATCACTGTCAGATGAACAGTTATATACAGTGGCCTAAAAGAACACTTTAGGACTCATGCACAAAGAGTTTCAAACAATGAAAGAAGTCATACAATAAATTACACAGATGTGATGGGCACATCATGTTAGCTGTTAAATCTACCATTAGGCTTCTAAAAAAGCATGCAATGCAATCTTCTTCTTCTTCTTCTTCTGGCAGCTCCCATTAGGGGTTGTGACAGTGAATCATTTTCTTCCACATCTTTCTGTCCTCTACATCTTGCTCTGTTACACCAACCACCTGCATGTCCTCTCTCACCACATCCATTAACCTTCTCTTAGGCCTTCCTCTTTTTCTCTTCCCTGGCAGGTCTCTCCTTAGCATCCTTCTCCTGATATATTCAGCATCTCCCCTCTGACAATGCAATATGCTGATTAATATACAGGTCACCCCTTCATATTTACAGGGGTTAGGAGCAGAAGATCCCCGCAAATGTGAAAATACATGAATAATACTTGGGCCATTCTAACATTCAGACAAATATACCACACAATTGAGTAAGTGGACCTGTTTTAAACAAGTCAAGTAAACTCATTAACACTGTTTCAATTTATGACACTGGAAATAACATTCACAATTCCTAGCATCTAATACAGCAACTTTAATCCTGAATATTTACAGTAATAAACTTAATCCTAACAATCATAGACAATCATTTATACAGCTACTCAAGTTCTGGAAGTGGATGTGCATCATCTAGGTCACCCTAAATGTCTAAGACATGCAGAGTGTTAGGAGAAGCCGTCAGCACAGTCTTATGAGTGCTTTCAGAAGCAATTTAAGCACTATTACAAAATTAACAGTACTGAAATGTTGCGAGAAACATGAGTTCCCATGGTCATAAATTCAACTAACACTTGAATAAAGGCTTGGTGCTGAGACAAAGATTTTTGGTGTATCCAAGATACATAGATCACACAGTTGTTTTGTTTTTTCCCCAACACTAACAAATATTAAATTACACTACTATTTGTATATTATATGATAGAAATTATTTTCAGTATCGTTCACATATTTTTGACTGACGAGTTGTCTGTGTGATTCTATGATTTTGTAGCAAACTCCAAAAATATTCCAGTTTATTTTTTTCATGGCTAATTCACGAATAACCAAAACTACAAATGTCAAATTCATGAATCTAGAGAGGCGGCTGTATTCCCTTTTCAGACCTGTCTATTATATGTAATGATAAATCTATACTAATAAAAGGCAAAGACCTCACTGACTGACTGACTCACTCACTGACTCATCACTAATTCTCCAACTTCCCGTGTAGGTAGAAGGCTGAAATTTGGCAGGTTCATTCCTTACAGCTCACTTACAAAAGTTAGGCAGGTTTCATTTCAAAATTCTATGCATAATGGTCATAACTGGAACCTACTTATGTACATATATACGGCAATAGCCTGCAGCTCGGTAGCCGTGTGAAGTGGAGTTGCATCCGTCATCGTCACGCCTCCCACGTAATTGAGTGCCTGCCCATATAAGGCCGTCAGTCAGCAGCAATCCAATAGACACACTGCCGCTAAATATTTGCGGGTGAAGGGCTGTGCTTATGCAAACGAAGATGAGATGGTCAGGGATAGACTAGTGTTTGGCAGAAACTCAGCGAAAGTGTGAGAGAAACATTTAAGTGCCGGGTCTTAGCTAACATTAAATAAAGCCGTGGACATCGCAAAATCGCACGCGATAGTACAGGCACAGCTGAGAACCTTCGATGCATGTACTCCGAGCGGCTCATGTGAACTGACTGTGAACGCAGTACGCAGAGAACAAGCAAGACCTCCAAAGAGCGCGGAGACTTTTGATCACGTGAACGTGTCTGCAAAAAGTGGCATTTCCTGCCCTGCAAAAATACTATAAAAGTTGAGCAGCCGGCGTGCGTGCGTAGCTGTGCCGGCCTTTGAGACGCTGACTTCGCTTCTGCCTTAAGTGAAAGTAAGCACTTTTAATGTTTTCCTCCTTCCCCTGAGCTATAGCCCAGACAACTGCAAACACGGGATCCCTTTTCTAGACCGCGGCAAACTATTATTAAGGCGCTTCGCACTTTCTTTTGCACATATACGATTATGAGGTTGTGGAAGACACGCACAGAAGTGGAGGACCGACAGTGCCATCCCGGCCGGTTAATGGCAGGGCCGTCTCTCCAGTCTACACGAGACCCACCACGATGGTCCCCAAAAAGCTTTCATATTGTCAGCAAAGACGTCTCTCTACACTATATAAAAGAAAAAGGCAAGTTTCCTTTCTTTACACCTTTTTTCCTTTTATCCCAAACCAAAGCCTTTCTCTCAACACTGCAGAGGACAAAAAACTAATTTTCTTTAATTGCTGGTAATGCCGGTAAGGCACATTATAACAGGCAGAAATTTGGACGTTCACATAGAAAATGTAATTTCTATACCATAGCCGTCGTGTAGCGCCTTTCAAAAGGGATCTACTACCGAGAGATGATCCATATACATTTTAGCTGCTGTTAGTACTACTTACCTGTTGTGTTAAACTGTCTTTAAAATGTAGTTTACCCGAAACCACTCTAGTAGTGCTCAATGTATCATTACTTCTTAAAACGTTAATGTTTTACTGTTTAATAACTTATAGACTACATTTTATTTTTTTCCCTTGCACTCAGTGAGCGAAGCCAATGGGTAATCAGTTATATATATATACATATACACACACACACACACACATATATATATATGTGTGTAAGCGTGAATATATATATATATAATATATATGTGTGTATATGTAGATATGTATGTATATATGTATATGTATATGTGTATATGTATATATATGTTTATGTGTGTGTGTGTGTGTGTGTGTGTGTGTGTATATATATATATATGACTGCAACACTCATAATAGTGACAAAACAATATTATTGACAATCATGTTACGTTATTTTTAAAATGTTTCCTTTTCTTTTTCATAACTTCTTTAACATACTACTTCTCCACTGCGAAGCGCGGGTATTTTGCTAGTATGATAATAAAAATCAAACAGCAATATCGATTTGTGAGCCATAGTTCTACTGTTTTAGCAGGTGTGGCTGCACATCTTTTTTCTGAAACTACAATGGGGAAACAAGTCATCATTCTTTTGTTGGTGATTCCCAATGCTTGGTGCTCTTTTGGGGTTCCTCAAGGGTGCTTTGCAGATCTAAATAGTAAATACCAGCTCATTTGTTTTTCACAACCGCTCATCAGTAGAAAAACAATTAGAGGGACCTACTGAGAACAGTTGAATTCATCATCTCTGATACTAGCCATTGAGCTCATCCGTAGTTTTCACTTCTGTCTTCTGGAAAGTGCTACCAAAGTCTCAGTACTTGCTCCATCTGCTTCAGGGACAGATTCTTCCTCCAAGCTATAAAGTCACTGAACTCTCGGTATCCTAATCTAACATGTCCTGTAGTGTGTGTTTGTACTGTACATTACATTTGTACAGTCATCTACTTTTTTCTCTTCTGCTTAACACAATCTATACTGCATGTCTGTACAGTTCTGCTCTTATTTACTGTATTATGTATCTGCTGTTACTATTATTTATTAACTGTGTTCATTTATTTATACATCACCTTGTTCAATCTTCCTCGCCAAGTCCTCAAACTCTGGCCCAAGAGTTTCACTATGTTCTGGCAGTGTATGTTGATAATAAAGATATCTAATCTTTAATTTAATGATTGTCCTTCTGGAAGCTTCTCCCATTTCCGCAGAGGTTCTTCTGAGCTCAGCCAGTGTGACTATTGGGTTCTTGGTCACCTTTCCTCCCATAGTCTTCCTCCCCTGTTTGCCCAGTTTGGCCAGGGGGTCAGCTCTAAGAAAAGTCATGGTTCATGGAAGCATCTTTCACTCAAAAATTATGGAAGAACCTCAGTGTTGCAGGGATTTTTATTGCCCTCCTTAGATCTGTTCCTTGACACAATCTTGTCCCTAAGGTCTGCAATCAGTTCCTTCAGTCTCATAGCTTGGTTTTTCCTTTGATGCACATTGTCAGCTGTGGCAGCTTCTACAGACAGGTGTGTGAATTGACCAGATGTGGACTCCAAGTAAGGTGAAGAAACATCTTAATGATGATCAAAAGAACTGAGATGCACCTGAGCCAAATTTTAAGTGTTATAGCAGAGGCTTTGAATACGTATGTCAATGTGATATTTCAGTTTTTTTATTTTTAACTAATCTGCAAGAAATTCTAAAATCCTGTTTTCAGTTTGTCATTCTAGGATATTGGGTGTTGCTTAATGTGGGAAAAATGAATTTCAACAATTTGAGTCTAAAATAAGAAAATGTGAAAAGTGAGAGCGTCTGAATACTTTATGAATGCACAGTATAGATTACCAATTAACCGAGTGTACAGTTATGGATGTTGGAGGAAACCAGAGTGCCTGGGGACAACTACAGTTACACAGAGAGAATGCAAATTGTCCACAGTGACCAGCCTTAAAAATGAATTTATGTTCCTAGACATGTGAGCCTGCAGCACTGCACTGAGTTACTCCCAGCAGAAAATCTTCTAATTCATGATGTGAAGTACTGTACAAGGCAGTTTCACTTACAAGAGGCACGGCTACAAGGCCATAAATGATCCATGACGTGTGTGTCAGCACTTATTTTCTGCCAGTTTACGTCGCCAGATGGGGCAGAAATTGCCAAATATGGAAAAAAATCATCATGTCAAGTACAAAAAATGTGTTGTTTCAAGAGAGTGATATCATTTCAAGACCGATGATGCAGTCTCTCACGAATTGTGTTGTGATGAGATTGATGTGCTCTTGGGAATTGCAAAGTCTGTTCCTTTAATTATTTCATGCGCTTTTTTGAACAAAAGCACTTTCATTAGAACAGGCTTGGCTTTGAAACAAAACCTTTTGAGTGGCTTCAGTCTGGAAAAGTGACCGTTACAAGAGGTTACAACCATTCAAAGGGCGTTAAAGGGGATGATGCTAATGCTTTAGCGCTTGCAAGGTACAGATATGAAATTTAAATGTGTTGCCCAAACCTGAAGTACATTATGATAATGCCAGGCAGGACCAGTTTAATTTCATTTGATTTTACCCAGAGCCTGAGGCGGCCCAGACAAAGACCAATTATTCTACATACAGAATGGTAGGGAAAAAAAGCTAATATCTTACAATTAAATGAGGAGTAAAAATTGCTTTGTCTCCAGGGAGATGACAATGACACAGCTGTCTCGACGGCAGTGAAGCCATATGTCATTATCTGTCTAATACATGATGGAACGCTACAAAGAACACTAGGCTGCCTTTAGCGTAATAACCTTACTTTAGCTTTATAATGATTTGTTGCATATACGTTTTAAAATGTAAATATTGTACTGTAATAATCAAAATATAAATACTCTGCAGAGTAAATCATCCAATTTGCTGAAGAATGATACCCTGGGTATACTGTACATTTATATGTAAATTAGAATTACATTGAATCTCACTGCACCATATTGTACTTTACTGTATTATTCGGTATAATTTTGCACAAATGCCACTTGCAGAGTCTGTAGGCTGAGTGCACCAAAGCACAAGAAGCTCATTGTTTCCTCTGAATACTCACAACAATCAAACTGGAAAACATTACGCATTTACTCTAAATATCATAACACATCACTGGATGAGAACAAGACCAGCTCCCCATGAAGTCTTTTGGGTATCTTCTCCAAGTTCTCTAACAGATGGGCATCCCATGAGGTTCCATCCAGCATCTGAAACAAAAGAGTGCCAGACCAATTAGGAATTTAACTGAAAAAAAAAAATGGAGAATGAACAAAAGAAGGAGTTACACCCAAAAACCAAAAAGTACTGGCATACCCCTCTCTGGCAGTGCAGGCAGCTCACCTGCTTTCACTTCCATCATAGCACACTTTTACTCTCTTCTTCTCATTTCTCCTGTTATAAAACCATTGTTTCAATCGGCTGCTGTCAGTTCATTAAGCTTTGGGGAGCCTAACTGAATCCTGGGAAATCTAGGAGAAAGAACTGCCACAAAACCGCTGGCCAATAGATCTGTACTTTAGCAACACCTCATTTACCTGCACCCCAGCTGCTTATTTCAATTCCCTTTATAAATCAAAAAAAGCTACATTCTCTTTGAGAGACTCTGCTGCCTTCTGTCACCTTTGGGGAAAACAGCTTGGTCTCTTATGCAGCCTGCAGTGCTTTCATCATTGTGCAGTGTGCACTGTGGTCATAGCTGTGGCCTACCGAGTTTATGTAATGGGACCTTTGCCTGCCCTTATGCAGTCAAAGATATTTGAGGCATTTCTGCTGTGCCCATATTGCAAACCATCTTCTCTAGAAGCGCTCTGTGAGTTTCAATTGCAGTCATCTTTGAACAATATGCATAATTTCCCAATGTCTGTGCAAGGTTTTACAGGGTACACCACCTTCTCAAAGATGTGTGACCACCAGGGGGCCCAAACCCCTGACACAACAGACTTAGACCCCAAGTCCTGCACAAAACACACGTTTTATTATACGTGGGGAAGCGTTCTGTCTCATTCTCCACATCAACACAGTGCACAAGCACAATAACTACCCAGTCCTTTCTTCTCCTTTTGTCTTCTCTCTCTCGTCACCTCCACTCCTCGTCCAGCAAGCTTTGTCCACCTCCTCTCGACTCTGGCTCGTCTGAATGGAGTGAGGCCATCGTCCCCTTTATAGAGCACCCAGAAGTGCCCCGGGTGTTCCATAATCTCCTTCCGGCCACAATTCCAGGTGTGACAGCAGCCCTGCAGAGGAGGGTTCAGCCATTCTTCATGTGCCCCGGTAGGGTTGAGCTTCCATGCTCCAAACCCGTGGCACCGCAGCATGTCAGGGGGCTGCCCTCTGTTGTCCTGGGGGAGGTATTGCCCCGTGCAATCTCCTTCCCCTCCCAATCCTTTTGTTATGATGGCATCCCGGCTGTCTGTTGCAATAGATAGATATATATATACGCAGAAGCGCAACTGCCACATTTGTTGATGAATGCTTGTCCGCAGCCAAGGCAACTGCAGGTTCACAGCACCACAGAAACAACTACAAGCTGACCGCTGCCAAGCGCTAAGCTCCGGTCACCCAATGGGTGAAGCAGGGAACTTTATACAGTCACCGGCCCCAACCCTGCCTGTTTGCTGAGTCTGTGTATAGTAGAATGGTAGATCATGTTTTGAGTCTTTGGGGTGCAAGACACTGACTCATGTGTCACTATATATATATATATATATATATATATATATATATATATATATA
>JANRMT010062792.1:31244070-31305057 GCA_026402145.1 Polypterus bichir lapradei | reverse complement strand
ACTTGAACAATCGCCGAATTCGTAACCCCAAACACAACCTTCTAGCATCCTCTCCAACCCCTCTTCCCCCGGGTCTCGACCCCCCCTTACTGCATCAATCAATACCCCGCTGTCAGTCTTCCGTGCTGTACTCTGCCCTCCTTCAATCGGACCTAACAGCCACTCAAAAAAAAGGCTTCAACCTGGCTGGGACGCTACAACATATATATACACAGATGATCTGAATATGTTTCTTCATTCATACTTAATTACCACCAACATGAAACTTACATAAGTTGTTGAAACATCGACTCATCAGTTCTTCACAGGCAGTATCCAATCATTAATATACCTAGTCAGCACTTACCTCCTACTTAGCTGAAAACAATACACTACATTTCTTTTGCCCTGGGGATACCAAATGCTTATGACATCATGTGACACGGCATATTCTTACATCACCCTCAACCCAGACAAAGCTGATGTCCAACTCCACTGAGGTGTGTCATGAATCCATGTTTTGGCCTCTTTAAATTGTGTTGGTTTTCATCTTTCTAGCTGCCTCCAAAATGTATTGTTATTCCATAAATGCCATTTTGCATTCTGTTTGTTGGATGGCCACTGCCATATTTCTTACTATTACTGTGCCAATTGACAGACTTTTCCTAAAATAAATAAAACAAATAAAACCCTTGCAAATGTGTTATATACAGAGAGGAGAGAGGTTAGGAGCATGCACTGATTACAGCGCGTTGCCACATCCACCACACAATGAACCACCGGGATTGAGATCCAAGTGCAGCCGTGTAACAGGTGACACCTCAGCACCACACTGAACAGTGTGAGGTTTTTTACAGTGGCTGGAGTGCCAATCCTGCCACCAACCCCCAGGTTTTCCCAGCAAGTTGGAGGACCTGCTTGTAGTGCTGGATTCAGATTAATGTCATACCCAGGACGAAGCATGTTGCAGGTTAAGGGCCTTGCCAAGGGCACAATGGAGTAGAGTCACTTCTGGTGTTATTATTAATGAAATTAATTTCTAGCAAGTGTTAGGACTGTTTCAGCTCAAAACCTTTATTTGTTTTGACAGCACTTCTGCTAAGCATCTTGGTTTTTGGTCTTTTGGTTGTATTTGTTTTTTCTGGTTAACAGATCTTGCTCTTTTCTACTGTATTTAATATCTAGCCACTCCTTAGGAATCCTTTAAAATCATAATTTTGTGCCAAGCATATTATTGTTCATTTAAATTTCATAATAAAGAGAAGCTAAATAAACACAGCCATACCTGTACAATAAGGCTGTTGAGATTTAGCCAGACAAAGTCTTCACTAGTTCCGAGCCACAGTGACAGACTTCACTCTAGTCAGCCTTCTTCTTCTTGTTTTTCTTCTTCTTTAGTTTCCTACCATAAGGCAGGTTTTTCGATCACCAGGTCCTCCGCTGTACTCTGGCTTCTGCTCTTCTTTTCGTTTCTTGGTATGATTTCCCATCCTTCAGGTAATTTAACCTGTCTTGCCTTGGCCTTCTTCTTGATTTCTTTCCCTCCATTTTACCCTCTAGCACTATTGTCAACAATCCATCTCCTCTTAGTACATGTCCCATCTAGTTTTGTTGCTTTCTCCTCATTGTTTCAAGCACGTTCCTTTCTTCACCAATCCTTTCCAGCACATTTTTTCATTAGGTAGTTTATCCAACCAAATGATCATTTCCTCCCAAAGGCAGGCTCTCAGGCCTGCATAGGCCCAAAATGAGTCTCAGGGTTTTAAAATGTAAAAACCTCAAGTAAAAAAACCAAACAAATATCCTTTTTGGGAGAGGATGACCCTAAATCTCTGGCCTTTCAGAGAAAACTAAGCAAAGTTTTTTTTAATCACATGTATAAAAAAGTCAATATCTACTTAAAAATTAACATCCTTAAAGAACAGATGGAAATCCAGTAAAGAACTGCTACATTCTTGTGGCACAAAAATACACACCTTGACTATGGGGAGACATTTTAAAAGAAATGGTCTTTGTAGAGCATGCTGCAACTAAGAAGCTATTCTGACTGAAAGGCAACAAGCCAAAGAGATTGGAGAACATGTGCTAAACATATAACATGGAGTAATAACCAGTGGCAGAAGATCTCATTGAGCAGTGAGTTCAAATTTTAAAATTCTGGTTCATAAAGATGCCATTATCTCAAACAAAGAGTTTGCTAAAGCGCATTGAAGCCTTCTGTGAAAAACAATGGTGGCTCTTTGATCGTATGAGCTTGCATGTCTACCATGGGTGTGTGAAATCTGGACAACAATCAATGGAACGTTGACTGCTAAGAAATACAGTATAAATAGACTTTGATGTTGTACCTTGGTGCAACATCCATCTTTTGGCATGATAACAACCTCAACACATTGCAAGCACAATTACCGTATTGGCCTGAATACAACGCGACCTTTTTCGACTAAATATTTCCCGTTCAAAAGTGGACTCGCATTAAATTCGAGGACTAGGCAATTCAATGTAACAACTCTTCTTATTAGTACGCCTATGCCTCCGACCGACCTGCGTGTTGGTCGTGCGAGTCGCGCTTGCCGCGTTCGGTATAGTTTGGATCGGTTCGAGTACACGAGACTGCACGAGAGTTTCTAGCTCTGGTGGAGTCGCTGGTTTCGAGCATTTCGATTCTGGCGCGCGTCCGGCGTACGCCAGCAAGTGGCCATTGTGTCTATGATTCACAGGTAAGTGTAGTCCACGTCTCTCGCAACTGTTATAGTAGTAATTTGAATGTTTGCTCTAGCAGCGGGTTCTTTATTGCCCATAAAAAATGAGCGTGAGTTATAATAGTAGTGTTGAGAAAAAAGGCTCATCAAAGAGACAAATAAATAAAGGTACCAGGAGAACCTACGATATGAATTTTAAGATTATGGTTGCAAACGAGGCAGAGAGAACGAACAACATGAGCGCTTCAAGGAAATACGGAGTTCCAGAAGTAAACGTCCGTCTCTGGAGAAAAGATTTAACGAAATATATGAATGGAAATTCTTCAAGAAATTAGGGTTAAATTAAGAAATTTTAGTGGACCCAAAATAGGAAGGTTAAAAGAAGTTGAGCAGCGAGTGGTACTAGAATAATTCGTAATAGAAAAGCAAAATGAAGGATTCCCAATATCCCGTGAAGTTATAAAATTTAAAGCATTAGAAGAGGCTGCTAATTTAAACGGACTTTAGAGCAAGTATGGGTTGGTGTAAAAGAATGATGAAACGGAACGGTTTATCACTACGATGGCGGAATTCTTTGAATTCTTTTATGAAAAATGAATGGATCACGTTAAATTCGGATTTTTTTTTCTAAAATCTTCATGAAAAAATTGGGGGCCGCGTTAAATTCGGGCTGATACGGTATAATCAATTTGGATTGGACATCTGCAGGTCTAGCTGCATTAGACGGGCCACCTCAGAGTCTCTGTGTCGTCATAGGTGAAGCAGTCTGGGATCACTTCGTCAGGAAAAAGATCAGAACAGCAGCCACAGTCGAAAGACGAATTATCTCAAACCTTGCAAGAAGCTTAGAAGAATTTGCTGAAGGACCATCTGAAAGAAATATGCAGTAGTTTATACAAAGCGTATCACTTTAGGTTTGCATTCTAATGAAGGCTAAAGAAAATAGTGACTTCTTTTAAAAACCCAAGGTGTGATTGCTACTTTTTATTATATCAATGCCTAATAGTATTTATTGTAATATAGTAAGGTGTCTTCATGAACTACTAAGTACATACTGCCTATTAAAAATTATTTTCTTGGGTGGCCTAAGACATTTGCACTGTACCGTATTTAAAGTATGTAGCTTTACAAATGGAGTCATGGGAAATGGCCTGCTCAGGGCCACACGTCACTATGCTACACTGCCTGGTACCTGTGGCCTGGCCATTTGTAACTCAGTTGACAGCAGGAATTATTAAATTTTTTGTATGAATATATAATTCGTTTTGGGCCATCATACAAATTGAGACTTTTTGGCAGTTTGTGATAATCGTGATGTTCAAACCGTAATCAGTTTCTGTGTAGGACAGAGGATTGGCCCAGTGATTTGACGTAACTAGTGCAAAATGGTTCTTCACAGGCTGTCATGACCACCTCTTGTCACCTATCATCACTTAGTGTTTTGGGATGAGATGGCAATGCCAATCATCACAAAATACTCTACTTTCTCCAAATCCCATAAGTATGTCACCTTCAAAAAATCAAATTCAGATAACAGTGAGCAATTGGATCCACCTGTCCACCTGTCCATCAATCCGTTTTTATCTGATTGTTCAGGGTCAGAAGGTACCACAGCCTGTCTCAGGTATAATGTGTGTGAGATGAGGCCATCTTGCAGATTAGACACTTAGTCCCTCTCTTCTTACCTGAACGCACCACAAAGAAGAAATTAATGTTAAGTGTACTGATTTAAAATTAGAACGCAAAAGTCCCCATTGTATTAAATCTCAGCATGGCTGTCAAATACCTCTACTCATTATGACTTTTCAATTACAGACAACACTAAATTGGTCTTTTATTTCAGCTTCATGTGCCGTGGGATTTTACAATGAACTGCTGTTTGTGAGTCATCTAATGTTAAAATCATAACTTGAGGAAAAGAAACAGAAAGAAAAAGGCAAAACTCCTCTCAGTTGCCCGGCAGATATGGAGTCAGGCTGCATGTTCAAGGAGTTATACTCTAGGCCAAGCAGCCATGAATTATAAATGTGCAGAGTGATGCATCAGACAAGTGGCGTGATTTTAATGTCTTCCTACAAATCATGCTTTGAGACCTGTATTTCTTATACAGAAACAGTTTAGGCTTGCGGTGTTAAGACACATTTCATTTGGATTATTATGCTCCAGCAGGTCTGAGGAGAAAAGAAGGGTAGCAGCAAAGTACCTTTGTAGTAACTTGACACATCTTTGTAGTGATGTGGTCCCCTATGAAGAGTCTATGCTGGGTTTAGTGTGCGTCAGCTCTGCCCTGGCAGTGGAACACTAAGCACAGCCAAATGAAAACGCTAAACAAACAACACTTGGCAAGCCATGCTTGTACTTTACTACATTGGGTTAAATACTGGCCAGAGGAAGAGAAAACACCCTCATGACTGTGTTTCTCAGGTTGCCTGTGGCTGATATCGCAATGAGGACAACATTACACTAACAGATAGGTGCAAATGTGCAAGTAGTGCTTTTTATTTTCCAATTATAATAATGCAATGGACAGAAGCGAAGGGCAAAATCATCTTAATAGATAAATAAATAATTCATGATAAAAACTGTCCAGTGAGGAAGTTAAAATCCAATAATTACTAATTATAAATAATCTATTAAAACCAAGAATAAAATCAAGTGGGATTGGTCCTTGTCTCCATAGTGGTGCTGCTCAATCTCCTTCTCTCTTGTCTTGTCCCGCTCACTTATCTCCCTGGCATAACCAACAGGATGAAGACTCTGGCTCCCAGTCCAGACCACCTTCTTTCAGGGTCTACCGAGACGCACCGAGCCTGACTCTGTCTCTCCCTATCGCCTCCACTGATGTCAACAGGTTGCCTGGGAGCATCTGATCGCTTCTGCACTCTGAGAGATTTAGTCCACCCTGACAGTATCTCAACACATCACTCCATTGCAGGGTTTCCCCTGACCTCTTTGCCGCCTTCCTCCTGCACTACTTCCCATCCAAACATCTCCACTGTTCTCCCATCTTCAAACTTCCTGTTTTTTTTTCCCCTCCAATACTCACACTCATGGACCCCTTTAACCCCTTGTGTCAGATGAGCCACGGAGCCCTGATGGAGGGGTGCTGCGTTAACAGACCGCAAACATGTTAAACACAATTCCCTCTTCAAGAATCTCTGTGGCCACACGGCTTTTCTCTCACATACCTACATTCATGTGGTCTGCGCTGACTCAATATTTTTATGTAAAAAAAAAAAAAACATACACTGCAGCAGATTCTAAGTCCATAGTACAAACATGATCATTAACCACACCAATGTGTATATCTCTTGGGGGGCATTTATAACTCTTGCTGGAGTTGCAATCTGAAATTTGGATGGTTGGTAGGTATGGTGTCTTCTGCTGCGCCCTGAACACATTATACCAGTGTTTCACCACCATTGTGGTGTTGCAACCCAAGCCAATGTGTTTGTGATACACTTGTCATATCTCAGCCACGATCCTCCACTAGCTGGGATCCAAGTTCATGTTTAATCAGAATCAGAATCACATTTGTTGGCCAACTGTGCATGTATAAATGGAATTTGACTCCGGTTTTGGTGACTCTCCAAATATAAGTTATATAAGCAGCATACACACAACAGTTAATCACACACCTGAGATAAAAAACAGACAGAGAATGTTAATTAATATATATATATATATATATATATATATTGTGAGCTCAGGTCCGAACACCATCAGGCTAACACCAGCACTTTGCCAAACACACGTTTATTAAGGTATAAATAAGTCCCACATAGCACACAGTGCCCCCAGCACCAATTACCCTCTCCTCACTCGTCTCTCTTCCAAATGTCTGTGGGCCACCTTTCCTCTCCTCATGGGAGCCTCATCCTGCTCCCACTCCCGATTCTAGCTCAATGGTTGGAGTGAGGCGGCCCCTTTTATTCCCACCTGGATGTGCTCCAGGTGCCTGACGACACTCTTCCGGCAGCACTTCCTGGTGTGGCTGAAGTGCTGCCCTTGCACCCAAAAGCACTCCGGGTATTTCAGGAAGGATCTTCTCCCACCTTCCAAGGTGTGGCAGAAGTGTTGATCTCCCGGGCTCCACGACGCTCGGGGTGCCCACAGGCGGTGGCCACGGGCTCCATTGGGCTTGAGCCTTCTTGCCTCAACATCCAAGGGGGTTGCCCCCTCATGGCCCGGGGGATGTATAGACCACCTCCCGGTCCTTTCAGGCATCCCGGCTGGGTCTGACCCCCAGCCTCCTGTGACAATATATACTGTATATGCATACAAAGTGCAGAGTGCAAGAAATGCTGAAATAAACACTAAAAAACAAGTATTACCAATATGTAAACAGTTTTGTAAGTCCCTAGGAGGCCTGGGGGGTACAGTGCTCAGCCTGATAAGCTGAATTAACCATTTGTGAGCTTGATGGCTTGTGGGAAAACAAAACTGTTCTTATATCTGCTTCTTTTGGCGTATATTAATCTATAATGCTTGACTTGATGGAAAAAGTTTAAAAACAATTGTGGCTCAAATGTGAGGGGTCAGAAATGATTTTACTGACCTGTTTCACAACTCTGTAATAGTACAGGTCCTGTAAGGTGGGCAGTCTGGCACCAATGATATTTTCGGCAGACCTGACTATTTGTTGTAGTGTGTTTTTGTCATGTTTAGTCACTGACCTGAACATCACTGTTATTGATGAGCTCAGGACAGACTCAATGACTGCTGTGTAGAGCTGAATCAGCAGATCCTATGGAAGGTTGGTCAGCTTTACCAGAAGACTAGCGGTGCTTGAAATTTCAATTAGGAAGTGTAGATGTGATGCATTTAACCACTACTGTATCTCAGAGAGAACTTGACTGTCAAAATACAATTTCTGATGTAAAACTGATCAGACATGCACAGCCTAGTGCTCCTTATCTTCACATGGTCTGTAATCAACGTACCATCAGCAGTTCTAAATGGGCCTCACATGGACTTTGCAATGCCTGAGACCGTAAAAGAATGCCTTTGTGTTGTGGTGATCAGCGGCTGATTAACGTTTGTCAGCCTTTGAGAGCCACTATCTGCTCTTCATATCATACACTGTGCTTTCTGCTTGCTTTGAGTGTGACCAATTTGTTTGCAGGACTTGATTTGCTGTTGATCCATTACAGGAATGGGGAGTACATGTTTACACACCCATTCCACCCAACTCAGAATCGCCCTACTTCCCGTTTCAAAGTGGTCACACATGTTCTATTGGACTGTCTTAGTAATAATGCATTTGGTAGTTGAATAGCTCCAGAGACTCAGTATGAATTGTTGTGTTACCTAGGTTGCCCACAGCTGGGCATACTTCACTTGAACCCGGGTCATCAATAATCATGTACAAGGATGCTAAATCAATAAACAATGTTTGCTAAAAACAATGTTATTGGTGGCGACTAAAATCAGTCAATAAATAAATATATTCCACAAGTGGGTTAAAAATCAAGGTTAAAAATCAGGATCTTCCTATAAAGAAAACCATGACCCTCAGTACAGCCAGTGGCGTAGCGTAGTGGGGGTGGCAGGGGCAGCTCGTCCTGGGCGGCACTTTTAGGGGGCAGCAAAGAATTACTGTATATTTTAGTCTTTTAAATTGAAATACCTAAATAAGGGGGCGGCGAAATTTTCCTCCGCCCTGGGCGGCTGACATCCACGCTACGCCACTGAGTACATCCTCCTGTTTCTGCATCTGCTACTCTTACAGTCTGCTCATCAAGCGTGGTCAACTTTTGACTGGCTGATATGTCCATGGCCATCCCTCAGCATCCATGGGTATCCCACGGACTATGCTCCCTTCTCCCACCACCATCCATTGGCATCTGTGAGACCTCTCTGAGTGGTAGCTGAAGACTGCTTCAGAGGTTCAGGAGCTACCCTACCCCCAGAGTGGCACTGTACCATCTGGGGCTCCTTCCCCAACTGCTCTGACACAATTCTGATTTTCTTCTCTTCTTTGTTTCTGTCTTGATTTTACCTCTGGTTCTCTTTCTTTCTCATTTCTCACTGTTCCTCTGGTCTGCCTAACCATGGAATGTCAATGAAGAAACTGGCCAGGCTGATCATTCCTTCATGTGCAAATGTGACCAGCACATTTCCTTATTAAGGATTCCAGCACCATGCAGCTTCACAGCAGCACACTCCTATATGCATGGAGCCTGAGCTGCACTGTTGTTATTTAAAAACTCATATGCTGCCATGGACCACTTACCTATGTCACCACATATTGGTGCTGGTCAAAGCACAATAGAAATTAACTTCTCTGCATCATGAACAACATTGGGATCTTGTCATAGTCTTTGTAGATCTTCCATTAACAAATGTGCTAACTGTGACTGGCAATGAGAATGACTGGGTATCCAGAGACGTTTATCAACATAATCTCCTCTCCCCAACCTAATTGATGGTGGTGAGACATTTAGACCTTTTGAATTTATTATTGTGAACAAGCACTGCTGTTTAGTATATTCTTCTCTAAGTTGCTTTTAGTTGATGATGCTACTAACAAAGACTGTGAGCTTGGTGTCTCTGGCTGACTGTGATAGGCATGTACAGAAAAAGTTTCGGTGGTTGCATTCCAGATGCTGTTTTTTCATGGAAAACCCCTGCTGTATGTGTCTTTGGAGATTCTCCTTATTGATGCTGTATAATCTCCATTGCCAAATGAAAAGACTGAAACTGTACAGGGAGTTGTGTGAAGGTCCAAAGGCTTACTTTTGTTGCCAATCCTGATGTACTGTAACAATCATTTTAAAAGTTGACAAATTCAGATAACCTGTGATGCTATTTTAGTGACATGGAAACAAATTTAGTTTAAAGGGTAGAACAAAAGAGTGGTCTAAAGACAGGAGTCAATAAGAATCAAAATTAGTCAAAGCAAGAAAATAATCCTATAAAAATTTGCTGAAAGCACCTTCTAGACTTCACTGCTCTACAGAATGTCTTTCTACTGCCCTAAGTGAAAAGTTCAGACACTTCTTTTTTTGTCATGTCTTATACTGGTTGGCTTATCACATTGTAAAACGTCCTCACTGTGCACTCTTTTAAATGCAAAAGAAACACACTCTCTAGTAGCTTTAATTTGGGATCAGCTGCGTGCTTTACCACCGAGCACACTTATTGCATGATACTTTAAGGCTTTAAAGCCAGCTGTTTCACCTGCTGCTCTGTTCTCTCCCTGTTCTGTCCAGACTACATCCAGCTCTGCTTCAGCCTCTGCACCTGTCTCTCTGCAACTGAACCGTCCTGAAGAAGATGACTTTGAGTTCTGAGGAATAGAGCTGTAGCAAGACGGACAACTAGAAAGTTGTGCAGTTTGTTGTGTGTTTGAATAAAAGCTCCAATACTGAATAAAGCCCCGATACTGTTCCTCCAAGTGCCAGACTAAAGATGTCTTTGCCAAGTTGTATCCTGTCTGTCTCTTGTGCATCTCAGAAGCCCAAATTTGCAATATTATGCATCATGTCACTGGCTACAAAAGTTGTTGCTATGAACAAAATGGCAGTGCTCATGGAAAAGAAAGCACAAAATGATAGTGACCCTTAAACAAAAGAGCAATGCAAAAAAATGTAATAACAAAAAATTAACAACACAAATAACATTAGTTCATAAATGATATACAACAAATCAGCACCTGACCAGGCCACTGTGTTTATGGAGTTTGCATGTTCTCCCTATCTGGCTGGGCTCCTCTAATGTGACTTGTGTGTTAGGTCCTGTGTAGGCCTGCACTCCATCCCAGGTTGGTTTCTGCCCTACGTTCCATAACCCTGGAATGGCAGAAGGATGCTTGGAGGTCAAATTATATTGAAAATATGTAGTTTAATATAATAATGCTTTCTTCTGTTTCTTCTTCTTTCTTTTCACATGTCCTCATTTGCATCATTTTATAAGGAACTATCACAGGAGAAGGATGAAGGAGCAGAAGGGAATAACGAGAGGCTATCAGGTAGGAAACCTTCTGCTGGACTGAAGGATATCATGTGATGTTAATGAAAACATGACTGTATGTAACATCCTGTTAGCCTGAAAGTAACTACAGGAAATCTTAAGAGTTGAGAAAAATTCTAGGGTTAAATGGCACAAGTAGAAGAACTGGGATTTTGGGTGTTAAATCAGAGCCTCTGATATTTTACAAGTAATGTTTTCAGTATTGTTATACATTGTTTCTGCATTGTTGAAATTGTGTACCTTCTCAGAGGGCATATCTGTCTGGAATAATGAGCAGCCTGGCTGACTGCCAAAGGTAGAAGCAGGCAGCATAAAGGAAGCTGTCATGTTATGTGCGTAGCTGGCAAGAAACTCCTTTTAACATGATGTGCAGGCAGACAATGAAATGCTTTCCTTTGGCATCAGTGGCAAACAACATTATAACAATGCATATAATGTATTCACTTAAAGAAACAGCCATGCACTGTTACATTTCCTCTTTTCCAACTCATTAGAATAAACTTTATTATAATAGAAATATAACCATGACTAAGGCAGACTTAGCAGGAAGTTACAGACTTTCAGATGAAATGGAGGAGTCAATCATAGGGCACACTCAAGCACTCAGCCACACTTGCCCATACAACACCAGATGTCAGTTAATCTAAATTTCACATCTTTGGAAAGATGGACAACATCAAATTTTGGAAACTGGTCAATTCTCTCCTCATCCTAGGTACCCATCCAATTATGTAACCCCAGTAATCTATTCCATAATTGTGGGGACCTCATCTGGCACAAAGGAAGAATAAATCTCAAATGGAGTACCAGTCCATTGCAGAGAAAAGTCAATCATACAGACTTATTGGGTCAATTTAGCTGTACCATTTAACCTAACTCACATCATTGAGATGTGGGAGAAAAATCAGAGTAAACAGAAAAAGCTTTACTATTGTTACATTTACTATACCAGTGAGACACTACTTGAATTGCTTTATAAGGGATACGAGCAAAATAAACAAAATATTAAATGAATGACTGCTTGATTCATGTACTATATATATATATACAGTGGTGTGAAAAACTATTTGCCCCCTTCCTGATTTCTTATTCTTTTGCATGTTTGTCACACAAAATGTTTCTGATCATCAAACACATGTAACCATTAGTCAAATATAACACAAGTAAACACAAAATGCAGTTTTTAAATGATGGTTTTTATTATTTAGGGAGAAAAAAAATCCAAGCCTACATGGCCCTGTGTGAAAAAGTAATTGCCCCCTTGTTAAAAAATAACCTAACTGTGGTGTATCACACCTGAGTTCAATTTCCGTAGCCACCCCCAGGCCTGATTACTGCCACACCTGTTTCAATCAAGAAATCACTTAAATAGGAGCTGCCTGACACAGAGAAGTAGACCAAAAGCACCTCAAAAGCTAGACATCATGCCAAGATCCAAAGAAATTCAGGAACAAATGAGAACAGAAGTAATTGAGATCTATCAGTCTGGTAAAGGTTATAAAGCCATTTCTAAAGCTTTGGGACTCCAGCGAACCACAGTGAGAGCCATTATCCACAAATGGCAAAAACATGGAACAGTGGTTAACCTTCCCAGGAGTGGCCGGCCAACCAAAATTACCCCAAGAGCGCAGAGACGACTCATCCGAGAGGTCACAAAAGACCCCAGGACAACGTCTAAAGAACTGCAGGCCTCACTTGCCTCAATTAAGGTCAGTGTTCACGACTCCACCATAAGAAAGAGACTGGGCAAAAACGGCCTGCATGGCAGATTTCCAAGACGCAAACCACTGTTAAGCAAAAAGAACATTAGGGCTCGTCTCAATTTTGCTAAGAAACATCTCAATGATTGCCAAGACTTTTGGGAAAATACCTTGTGGACTGATGAGACAAAAGTTGAACTTTTTGGAAGGCAAATGTCCCGTTACATCTGGCGTAAAAGGAACACAGCATTTCAGAAAAAGAACATCATACCAACAGTAAAATATGGTGGGGGTAGTGTGATGGTCTGGGGTTGTTTTGCTGCTTCAGGACCTGGAAGGCTTGCTGTGATAGATGGAACCATGAATTCTACTGTCTACCAAAAAATCCTGAAGGAGAATGTCCGGCCATCTGTTCGTCAACTCAAGCTGAAGCGATCTTGGGTGCTGCAACAGGACAATGACCCAAAACACACCAGCAAATCCACCTCTGAATGGCTGAAGAAAAACAAAATGAAGACTTTGGAGTGGCCTAGTCAAAGTCCTGACCTGAATCCAATTGAGATGCTATGGCATGACCTTAAAAGGCGGTTCATGCTAGAAAACCCTCAAATAAAGCTGAATTACAACAATTCTGCAAAGATGAGTCGGCCAAAATTCCTCCAGAGCACTGTAAAAGACTCATTGCAAGTTATCGCAAACGCTTGATTGCAGTTATTGCTGCTAAGGGTGGCCCAACCAGTTATTAGGTTCAGGGGGCAATTACTTTTTCACACAGGGCCACGTAGGTTTGGATTTTTTTTCTCCCTAAATAATAAAAACCATCATTTAAAAACTGCATTTTGTGTTTACTTGTGTTATATTTGACTAATGGTTAAATGTGTTTGATGATCAGAAACATTTTGTGTGACAAACATGCAAAAGAATAAGAAATCAGGAAGGGGGCAAATAGTTTTTCACACCACTGTAGATGTGGGCTGGAAGGGCTGGCATCTCACCTGGTGCTGGGGATTATCTCCTACCTGACTGAATGGAGCACAGGAATCATTGATGGCCCTCAATTTATATTGCAGTCAGGATGACCAAATAATGGATGGATAAAGGTTACATGGATTTCATGAACAATTTTCCCCCGGTACGAGATGTGGCAGTGCTCCCCTGACTGGCGTAGACGTCTGGACACCTGCCACTTGCCTGGGAGTTGTAGTATGGAAGGTCAGCCTTGACAGGGTTCTTTGGCACCACAGGGGGATGCTGTAAGGAATGGACCTCTCTGTTTTGGGGCACTTCCATATGACCTGGAAGGACTTCCATCATGTGATGTTGTGACACTGGAAGCCCTCCCAGGACAATCATAAAAGAAAGCCACCTCTCCTGCAAGGGGGAGTCAAAGTTGAGAGAAGGTAGAAAGAGGCAGGAAATTACTATTTAAACATCTTATTGTTATGCTGGACTGATTTAGCCTTGTAAGGGAGTTATGGTTAAATAAATATTATTTTATTTTACCTGAAATTGTGTTTGGCTGAGTTATTTGTGGTGTTTGTAACAGGACAAAATAAAGGTTTCTGGAGTCTCCACAACAATCCACAATCCCCATTTAATAAGTGAAAAATCAGAAGATTCAAAGATATCAAAAAAAGTATTGGTCGACTGTCAAATGAACGCTGACTTCCAGGTTGCCTTGTCTTTGCATACTGGTGGAGGTGGAAAAGGCGGGAATTCTGAGCTTGAACAGTGACATCAGTGTTCTTCTGGTGGGTCTTCATCATCTCTACAGATGAAAAGGGAGAAAGACAGAGAAAACGTCCACAAGCCCATCCTTTCTCAGTTGGGAGTATGCATAATATTCTCAAATGATCCCTGAAAATACACCCTACTTACGCATGTCTTAACAATGTATTAACTGTATAATCAGTAACCATCTTATAACTAATCTTGGAACTTTTGATATTTTCCATTAATTCTTCCATGGTCCGTATCACCATGTCATCTGTTTCATTCCTGATAAGGTGAGATTACATTAATGACCTAAAAGTTTAAAAAGTAAATTCAAAATCAGACGCATGTCCCAAATTATTAAATTTCCACTATTTAGGCCTGGTATAACCTTCTCCACATTGGCCTGAAGTTTCATCATTTCTCTTCCAGTTCCTTCACCATCACTGCAGCAACACTGTCAACAATGGCGGCCCTCCGGCCTACATTTATAGTCAGACTTCTTTCTCTACCAGACCTTCCAAGTTCAGGTTCAAGCACTTTATTGGCTTTTATATTTCATCCTCAAGCAACGTAGGAGTTATGTAGGATATTGAGTGATACACGCATAGATTAAGGGCTCATTTGCACCTGTATATTTTCATTTAATTCTGTTACTACATAACACTGGTAATCCATAACATACCAGTAAAATTAACAGTTGCTTCTCAGCTGCCATACAGCTGTCTTTCCCAAGCCCTTTACTATCATCTGCTCTTTCCTATTTCCTCCACATGAGGCTGACCACATTCACATTTCAGTCCAGTCGTGAAAGTGCACTGCTGTCTGTTGAGGGCTCTTGTCACCTTAAACAAGGGAGCAAGGTAGGGTTTTGAGATAAATTATTGATGGGAATGAATGTGACCATGTATGTACAAATTATGTGCATGTCTTGTGGACTTGACATGAAATGCATCCAGCGTTTCCTTATTTTAACACGGAATGAGTAATTACCACATTAAAAGGCATGTCATCAACACACAAAAAATTACAGGGAAAATGTACCTGCAGATATGTTCGAAGGTAATTAGGCTATTTGACTTTTCATTTTTAGACCCAGCTCCTGTCACACTTCACATCTGTTTTCAGCATTTTCAGCTGTAGGCTCCATTTACGTAACTTTACCGAGTCTGGATGACCACCAGTCTTGTAGAGTGACATCACCAGTGGCTTAATGTGCTCTAACAGTAGGTATGACTAGTTACAGGGACAGTGTGTGCGTAACAAGTGACAACCAAAGAAGGCTCTGCCAGAAGTATGATGCATACAAACCTGCTGTCCACCAGCAAACAAGTATGGTCTTCTTCAGGACTGACAACACATTCCATTCATTTTTACTGATGACAAAGGAAAGCACAGACAACTAAGGCAGCTCTTCTCCATGTAATTTGTTTATGTTTGCACAGTATGCAATTTCTTATTCTGTTGTGCTTCATGATGCTTGACTACCACAATGTGTTAACGTCATGATATTTGCACTTGTGCTTAGAAGTTGTGAGTTGTGTAATCTGGCATCTCCTGCATTTCCTGGTCATTCAATCAATAAGTGTGCCATGTTCTCTGACTAAATGTTGCACAGTAAGGTAACATTTTCCATACCTAATTATATAAGATCGTTCTGATTCGGGAAGAGTTTCCGCTGAACCCATTTTTAGAGGTATAAAATAAAACATTCTGGAAGAAAACTGCCAATTTGCATTAAAAATAGTTTTTCATTTTTGTAGATTTACACATTTGAAGTTTGCCTTTCAAGTGCTGGACTGCTCCTGGAGTAACGTTTTCCTTTTGTGTTTGGAAATATTTAGGTTGTGGCAAACTGGCCCAGTATTTACTGTAGCTCTTTTGGCTCACAGGTTCAGGAGACTGCATGGGACTCCGACTGGTTGCCATCTCTGTGGAGGTTGCTGGTCTCCCTATGTCCATGTGTTTTTCTCCAGGTTTTTGTTTCACACTCCTCTAATGTGTAGGTTGATTAGAGATTCTAAATTGGTCCCATGTCAGTGTGGTTATATATATGAGTGTGCCCTATGACAGACTAGCGTTTCATCCAGGTTTGGCTCCTATGTTTGGTCCTGATGCTACTGGAATAGGCTGTTGGTTAGGCAAATTTAATAATGAATGGATGAATATGTAAAAGTCTTGGAGAACTGCAATATTCTTTCATGCCTACACAAATTTTTTGCATGACTTATTAAACTATATAATACTAAAGCTAGAAAAAAAATCTGGTTAATATCTTTGAGAGAGAGACGGTTCTTCTGCACTTTCTGTTGCCACAATAACTAAATAAACAGTGTCTGTGACGCTGCCAAGTCTCCTTTTTCAGTTGGAACAAAGAGCACCTCAAAGACAAAGATCCACTTATCTGAAAGCCATTGTTTCCATTGTTTGTGTTTCGATTTAACTGCTCGCAAAATATGCTGAACCTGTACATCAGTATGCAGAGAGTATGAGCTATGGGACCAAAATATTGGCTTCCCCATTAAAAATATTCAGATTTAACACAATGTGCAACTGTGGTAAGGAAATATGCATAAAGGAAATGAAATAAATATAAAAAAAAATAAAAAAAAAGAAAGAGTAAAACAAAATAAACCAAAACAAATACCAGCCTTAGTCTCAGGTAAATTTTGTTATAATACATGACATATCCATCCATCCATCTTCCAACCACTTTAATCCAATCTGAGCACATTCTGGCAGCATTAAGCCTAATGCAGGAACCAGTCCTGGATGAAATTTTCATTTATCACAGGACACGGTCAAAGGAGGGCAATTCAGACTTGCCAACCAACATATTACAATATGCATTGTTGGATTGTGGGAACAACCCAGGAGCACATGGACAGAAATCAATTCTGGTATGGGAGAATGTACAAATTCCACAAAGACATTACCCGGGCTAGGACTTGAACCCAGTTTCCTGGAGTTGTAAGGCAGCAACATTATCAAGTGAGCCCACATAGTCAAGAACTTAAAAAAGCAGGTGTACAACATGTATAACTAGAAAAGAGTATCTTGACTAACCAAAGTTTCTTTATTTTAGGACTAGTTAATCCATTCAACTGAGAATAAGCTACCAGGCAGTGAAATCCACCATAAAGAAGTGTAAAGGAGAGCTGGAGAGCAGCAAACAGCACAGTCCCCCATCACCTCTTGTATCCCCCCAAATATTGCTCTAGATGCTCCTATTTTAATTATAAAACTTTATTTTTTCCAGATAAATACATTACTGAACTACTTAAACAATATGACATTCAAACATAAGTTTCAGTTAAATAAATTAAAAGATTAAAAAAGTCTTTTCAATCAGAACTACTAACAATACATCCTAAAAATAATTAAAAATGCAATCATAAACCATGTGGAACCCCCTTTGTCACCCAGAACAGAGAACATATCTATCTACTGTATAATAAAGCACGAAGGTCTGTGTGTCCAGACCCTCTGAGCAATCTGATAGGTCAGTTTTGCTGTGGTGTGATTGGTCAGATTTGCTTTGGTGTGATTGGTCAGATTTGCTCTGGTGTGATTGGTCAGTTTTGCTCTGGTGTGATTGGTCAGTTTTGCTTTGGTGTGATTGGTCAGTTTTGCTTTGGTTTGAGTGGTCCATTTGGCTTTGGTGATGCAAAGAGAGGAATGGCAAGTGTGAGATGCACAGGGAGGAGTAAAGGCATATGAGACACACTGAGAGAGTCTCTTTCAAAGATGGTAAGTATAAAACCAGACAGGAGGTAAGAAAGGTGCCTCAAAAATAATGACAGAGTCTGAGAGACAGGCTTGACAGGAACACGCTCAACAAAGGGAGTGCAGGTGAAGAGTCATTCACATATGCAAATACAAAAGAAAGGTGCTGAAAGTACACGTACAGCAAGAGATAGCAAATATCTTTTTAATTATTTCATTACCTGTCTTAGACAGGTACCGTGGCTAGTTGCTAATAAAATGAGAATAAAAAAGAAAAGGGAGGCACTCTGTGTAATAGTGTCTTGTTAACTAAAACAATAGGAATTTAGCAGAGACACAAGCAAGAACTCAGCAAAGTTAATTAAAGATAATATTAATTAAATCTTACCAATTTCTAAAGAAGCTCTGCATAGATCGACGTGAAGAAAATTAGATTTTTGCTAGTTTTAGATAACAAAAAACATTATTTTCCTTTTAAGTTATGGAAGGTGCATTAGGATTCTTCCAATGAAAGAGAATTATGTAGACAGGTGGACTTTATTGTTCCAAAGGGAAATTTGCGTGCAGTATGAAAATTAATAACATAAGACATTATTAAGCAGACTCAAGAAAATAAGCCAAGAAACAAAAACTGACAACTAGTGTTATCATAAGTACAAATACTCACAATTAATACAAAGAAAACTAATTACCTTAAACAGTACAAAAAAGATAATTTTTTACAGTTTAACAAAGAGTTTAACAGCATTCCTACTAGTCAGGGCACACTGGCCCACCCTACAACTCAGGTTTTTACGTTTTTTCTTCCTCAGATTAAAATCAACCTGTATTGCGTACATGGATGTTAATACACATCTCCCTTGATTAAAATATACACACCAGTGTTAATATTATTACTAGAAAAATTAATTTAACTCTTAAAATGTATTGGGAAAATGCATATATAGATGGCAATTATAGAGTGTACATCTACCTAATAAGGTTTAGAACACGGGTGTCGAACTCGAGGGCCACAGTGGCTGCATGTTTTCATTCTAACCATCTTCTTCATTAGTGAGCCATTTTTACTGCTAATTAACTTGACTTAGGCCCCTTAGTTGTCTCTTTTTCCTTAATTAGTAGCCAAACAATAATGAGACACAAAACAAGCCGCCACATGACCAGCTGTGCCCATCACACAATATCTGCAATTAAAGAAAGGTGATGGTCTCGGTAAGTTTGATCTCTCAGGTCACCAAAACATTTTGACAATGTTCTTAGAAAAAACAAAAAAATCAACAGATTTGGAAATGTCTGCAGTGGCAGAATGAGAGCAGCAACAAGCCATGGAATTAAATAATGGGTTTAATTAACAGCAAGAATCAGCTTCTCATTAAGAGATTGGTTGGAGTTTGAAATCCCAGTTTAGCTGGTCATCTGTTGGCTCATTTCACATCTCATTTCTGTTTGGCTTTCATTTAATGAAGAAATAAATCAATTCAGAGGACTGAATCCTTAACAACAGGGCTATTGAAATGAAGGGAAAAGGAGTTAATTAGCAGTAAAAACTTCTCACTGATTAGGAAAAGGGTTAGAATGAAAACCTGCAGCCACTGTGGCCCTCCAGGCCCGGAGCTCGACACCCCTAGTTTAGAAGATAAGATTGACTTAAAATGTTGCCAATCACAGCTACTCAAAACACAGGACTTCAAGTGGAGGCTACCAATAAGTAGCTTACTGAAGTTTTTGTTCAGCTGCACGGAATCAATTCATATGATTCACTGAAAAGAGTTGTTCACATGGAATAAATTGTTCGTGAATTGTCCATCACTAGAACTTATGTATATTTTTTTCAAGGGAAACATGAAACATGAACAATGTCTTGACAAACAGGCATGTTATTTTAATTAGCAAAGAGAAACAAACAGAAGTACAAAACATGCCAGAGTCTGATGTTGGCAATGAAAATTTTCAACGGCGATTGGAAACCCCACTGTTAGCTATGTTCACATTAGTGATGGGTGGGCTACCAATGCTACTACTGATTTTGCTGGAAAATCTTCAACCCTCTAGCCAACAAATGCTGAAATATCGGCCAGGTCACAGATCTGTCTGATAGCCACAAGTGACCACTTAGACCATATTAAAGTTTCCAACTTCTCTTATAACCGGTAAGGTGTGCAGCTTTATACAACAGAAAACAGTGCACAACTAGAATAGATGATGTCAAAAGATGCAGTTTTGCCCTTTTTGTAATAATCTAGTTGAAACTGTATTCTGAGATTGGAAATGTGCATATCAGGTATGCATACTCAGGTTGCAAGGAATTGTAACTGCTGCCTCGCAGTTAGGAGATCTGGGTTTGCTTCCTGGGTCCTCCCTGGGTGGAGTTTGCATGTTCTCCCCGTGTCTGAGGTTTCCTCCCACAGTCCAAAGACATGCAGGTTAGGTGCATTGGTGATTCTAAATTGCTCCTAGTGTGTGCTTGGTGTGTGGGTATGTGTGCGCCCTGCAGTGGGCTGGTGCCCTGCCCGGGGTTTATTTCCTGCCTTGCACTCTGAGTTGGCTGGGATTGGCTCCAGCAGACCCCTGTGACCCTGTAGTTAGGATATAGCAGGTTGGATAAAGGATGGATGGATGGATGATCAGACTGTTTGCTGATTTTATTTTAATTTTATCTTCCACAAAAGCACTTGTTTTTATGGAAAATGTATTTATTAATAAAACTAATAATGATACTACATTTTATTTATATACCGCCTTTCCCATATATGGAAAAATGTATTTATTGAAGAATCTTAACTGTACAACTTTTGACTGATTTGTTTGAATAAACTGCACTAAGCACTTTTCCACCAATCTTGTTGTTTATGCCCTCATTGCACTAGTCCATCCTGAGTACATGCCAACGGGCAAAGCCAAGGCTGCAGGCACCCAGAGTAATCCCAACAACATGTTGTGAAATGCTGAACTCTAAGACTGTGCATTAGAAGAACATAAAAAGACACAAAAATGGTAAATAACTCAAATATCAATAAACATCTATATACAGTATGTTACAGGCCAAACTTGATTTTATGACAAACTAGTTTAGATCAGGCCAAACCGAAGTGGATAGGATGAACACAGATTATCCTGAAATCAATGCAGAGCTCCCAGGACAAACTGATTTGTCCCAGTCTATATTAGTTTAGCCTGCAATCGCACTTTAATAGGTCAAACAAATTCATTATAAGTTAGTTTGTCCTAAAATCTGGTTTGGCCTGTAACATATACAAAGACAGCATTATAGTAATACAGTATTACAAAAATATGTAATAAATAAATAACTTAATATCGGAGAATTAATAACCCAGGCACTGTCCTCTTTTTGGAATGTAGGTGGACTGTGGAAAGATGCTCAGTCTCCGTCTCTCTTTACTGGTCGTTAGACAGCAGTAGTGTTTCCCTGAACACAGCACATAGAAGAGGCCATTGTTGGGATGGCTGATAACATGTTGTTGATAATAGTCAAACAAAATCAGCATGTGACTTGTGATTTATTTTTTCTTTCACCTACATTCTGCCTATGCTTGCTCTGTGGCCTAGTGGCTAAGGAGTTCTGACTCTAAGTCACAAGTGCCCCTTCCTCCCCATGAGACCTCCAAGTGAGTCACTTACCCTGCTGTTCCAGTTACTGAAAAATCGTAATTCCCATTCTGCATTTGTAATATGCCTTGGAATGAATGGTGCTTACTGTGAAAAGGATGCTGCTTACACACAGTTCTGTAACAGGCCTGTTAATTGTATCTTGTTGCTCTCAAAAGTATTCTTTTTTCTGTTCTACAGCACCTTGGGATGGCATGGTCTATGACAAGTACTATATACAACATGGCTGACGTATTTCTTTCTATCAAAACATATTTTTATTCTTATTTTTGACAACTGTTACTCTTACCCAAACACAAAAGCATTTAGAGAAGTGTAAAAATGTTTTATCCCCTGCAACCCTAATGTAGATAAAATGGATGGATGTTGTAAAGCTTTTCTAATATATTTTCATACATGCGGTAGTTGAAATCAAATTAACTTACTGTATATGTGACTGACAGATCCTTTAAATATGGGCCACATATTGATGTTATGAGAGATTTGTATCCCTGCACTGACTCACACCTCAGCCACATGCTTGATCACTTGTTCCTGTCTGTTTGTTGCATCATGTTAATGCATGTGGGATAAGTCATCATGGTGTGATTAAAGATGATCTGATTTTTCTTCACATTTCCTCTTTATACAGTGGAAACATACAGCTTTTGTGTGTAAAGAGAATGGAACAAGAACACAGTATAACAGACATAAATAAGAAATACATGACTTAATATAACATCTTCACATGATCAAACATAGAAATAAATATTAAAATTCAGGCTTATTAGTATTTAAACATTTAATAAAAGGGAAAGCTATTAAATACCAAATAATCTAAATCATGTCTCCTTCCTTTTATCTTAAAGCGTGTAATATTTATAATAAAAGGAGCTAGGATGTTACAATAAAAGAAGCTGACATACCCAGCGTTGCCTGAAAGGAAAATAAGTGTTTTTATTTTTAATCGCTTGAGAAAAATATAATTAAAAAAACACAACTTTAAAAATGAAAATAAATTAACAAACACTGAAGACTCACTAATGTGTTTGTCTTGCGATCTTGTATGTATGTTATCATGAAGTTGACGCTCGGAACCAGTCAACTATATTTAATTTCAAAAGCAACAGGGGTGTTATACACATAGGATCCTGCTAATATCACCCAGACTATTTTAGTTTTCTGTCCAAAGGGGTGGCTGAAACCCAATCAGAGAGTCTTAGACCAGGGAAAGGTGCAAACCCTAGTAAGGGGAAGCAACCACATGCGGACTGGTCTGGGCCTGGTCCTTTAAACAGCAAGGCAGAATTCAAAATAATCTGATGCAGATATGCTGTTGCTTTTGACTTAAATGACACATTCCGCTATCTGAGCAGAATTATCTAGTATTTTTATATTAAGTGATGTACTGATAAAAGAATGCATACGTGTGTAATCTTAAAGGAAGAACAGCAAAGGTTTCCGTCAGCTTAGTGGTATACTTTTGAAATCTTAAAAACATATAGGGTCACATCCTGGATTAAGAAAGTTAAGAGATTGCTCTGTGTTAGAGGTTGGGGGGTGGTTTTGCAAAATATGTCTATAGTTTAGATCTGTAAAATTACCAGAAACAGCACTTGATGCACTATAGAAGAAAATGTTGGCTATCTTAAAAAACTACAAAAATTCTAAGCTGTGCTTAGAATCAGGAAGATTTTCCTGTCTAAACCAAATTTGTGTCTTTCTACAAGGTTCAAAATACTAGTCGACTTGAATTTTTGGGGGGGGGGGTCACTCATGTCATTATAACGTTGATTATACTAAGCACTCTAACCAACTATAATGTCTCAAGTAATTGAAACAGATTATTCAGCTCAATCTAGCTCATCAACCTTCATTCACATAATGTTGGTAAAATATCAAGTCGATGTTTAAAGGTACCCAAAGTACTTCTGTTCTACCTAGCACTCTACTTGTTAACTTACTCAATGTACCTATGGTTCTCTGTGTAAAGAAAAGAAAAAGTCTAATAACTGAAAAAATCTGTATTACCCAGGGGCCATGTGTGTCTCTTGGTTTGGATGAAGAACTCATTTTATAGTAACGACTAGGACCAACCTACCAATTCTCTTAATTATTTTAACGCATTCTATCATGTCATTCCTTTACCTGAAAAGATTCAACTCCTTCAGTCTCTTTTCATATCACATACTCTTATATTAGTCTTTTTTCTGGTTATCTCAAGAGCCAATACAAATTTTTCTCATGAAGACTAAATCTGCACACAGTATTCGAAATGACGTTGCACATGTGTGGTGTACAATTTAGCAATATTCTCATTTCACTCATACAGGGCACATCAGGCTATGTAGCCCATCATAATTTTAGCATTTGTAGTTGCTACTGTGCTCTGTACAATGTACAGTTCTGGCTGCTGACAGTGACAGTTCACAAGAACTCCTTAGCCTTTCTCCCAAGGTTTCAGTGGCCCTGTATTGTATAAAATACAGTATCTGCCTTATTTTGAATTCTGTCCATATTCCATTAACTTTAAATGCACTCATGGTGAGGGTTGTGGTGGCAACATGGTTAGCTGAATAGTCCAGGTCATCCTATTTTCAGTAACAGTTTCCAGTTTCAACTGGGGAAATCTTTGTGTTCTAACGTAACCTGAGAGATATAATCCTTTTTGTGATTGCCCTGGGTCTTCTCCCCTTGAACCATGCCTGGTACACCCCTAGAGGACATCCTAACTCCTTATCCATGCAGCTCTATTAGCTCCCCTCAATTTGAAGAATTAGAACATTAGAACATTAGAACATTAGAACATTCTAGACGAGAACAGGCCATTCAGCCCAACAAAGCTCGCCAGTCCTATCCACTTGTTTCCTCCAAGAAAACATCAAGTCGAGTTTTGAAAGTCCCTAACGTCTTACTGTCTACCACACCACTTGGTAGCTTATTCCAAGTGTCTATCGTTCTTTGTGTAAAGAAAAACTTCCTAATGTTTGTGCGAAATTTACTATTAACAAGTTTCCAACTGTGTCCCGGTGTTCTTGATGAACTCATTTTAAAATACAAGTCTCGATCCACTGTACTAATTCCCTTCATAATTTTAAACACTTCAATCATGTCACCTCTTAATCTTCTTTTGCTTAAACTGTAAAGGCTCAGCTCTTTTAATCTTTCCTCATAATTCAACCCCTGTAGTCCTGGAATCAGCCTAGTCGCTCTTCTCTGGACCTTTTCTAGTGCTGCTATGTCCTTTTTGTAGCCTGGAGACCAAAACTGCACACAGTACTCAAGATGAGGCCTAACCAGTGCGTTATAAAGGTTGAGCATAACCTCCTTGGACTTGTACTCCACACATCGTGCTATACAGTATATCCTAACATTCTGTTAGCCTTCTTAATGGCTTCTGAACACTGTTGGGAAGTTGATAGCTTAGAGTCCACTATGACTCCTAAATCCTTCTCATAAGGTGTACTCTCGATTTTCCGACCGCCCATTGTGTATTCAAACCCAATATTTTTACTTCCTATGTGTAATACTTTACATTTACTGACATTAAATTTCATCTGCCACAAATCTGCCCAAGCCTGTATGCTATCCAAGTCCTTCTGTAATGATATAACGGATTCCAAATTATCTGCTAATCCACCTATCTTGGTATCATCTGCAAACTTAACCAGCTTGTTACTTATATTCCTATCTAAATCATTTATATATAATAAAAATAGCAGCGGCCCTAGCACTGACCCCTGTGGAACACCACTCTTAACATCGGCCAGTTCTGATGAGGTTCCTCGCACCATCACCCTCTGCTTCCTGTGTCTGAGCCAATTCTGCACCCATCTAAAAACATCACCCTGAACTCCCCCTTCTTTTAACTTGATGCCCAACCTCTCATGTGGCACCTTATCAAATGCTTTCTGAAAGTCCAGATAAATAATATCATAAGCTCCACTTTGATCGTATGCTTTTGTTGCAACCTCATAGAATTCCAACATGTTAGTAAAGCACGACCTCCCTCTTCTGAACCCATGCTGACTGGTCAGAATAACTCCTGTCCTTGCCATGTGTTGCTTAATCTTATCCTTAATAATTCCTTCCATTAATTTTCCTGTGATGCATGTTAAGCTTACTGGCCTATAGTTGCTTGGATCTGCCCTGTCACCCTTTTTATATAATGGAATGATATTTGCCATTTTCCAGTCCTTCGGAATCTCTCCAGTGCTCAGTGACTTCCTAAAAATATGTGTCAAGGGTTTATATATGTACTCACTAGCCTCCTTAAGAACACGAGGATAAATATTATCTGGGCCTGGTGATTTGTTTGATTTCAGCTTATTTAATCTGAGCAGCACTTCTCCCTCTTCAATTTCCAAATCCCTCAGTACCTCTTTAGTAGTTGCGTTTACCTCTGGGAGGTTATCCACTTGCTCACTTGTAAACACCTCAGAAAAATGTAAGTTTAGGGCATCAGCTATTTCATTGTCTGTATCTTTTAATTCCCCTTTACTATTCCTGATGAACTTGACCTCCTCCTTGACTGTTCTTTTACTACTAAAATACTGAAAGAATCTCTTGGGGTCTTCTTTCGCCTTATCTGCTATATTCCTCTCCAACTGTCTTTTAGCCTCCCTGATATCCTTCTTAATGGTTCCTCTCATATTCTCATATGCTCTACGATTCACTTTGCAGTCATTAATTGCTACTGCAATTAGTAGCTCAATTGAAAACCCCTCACCATATAACAAACAGTAAACCAAGCAACCTTGTGCAGTAGCTTTATTTTGGTCACTTGTATTTAAAATGTCATTCTTTTGGTTATTACCTAGGCATCATAACCAGAGGCGATAATGGGAATGTGGACTGACTCAAAAGCTCTGCTCAAGGATTTTACAGTCACTCCAACACTGCGTTTGTACAACATTTTCAAAATATTTTTGCCATTTCACTGATTAATTGGTCATCTCTGATCACCTCTACACACAGATAGAGATCACAGATAAACAAGACTTAAACTCCTCCATTTGGGGAACCTTATAACTCCTTACCTGCAGACAGCAGACCATTTTGACCTTAGATGTAGAGGTGCTGATTCCCATCCAGACATCATCATACTCAGTTACAAATTTCCCGAGTGTGTACGTACCAAAGATCAGTCTGATGAAGCCACGACGACAATTACCATATGTGAAATGCCTATTCTTTGCAATAAGCAGGTCTTCTGGGCAATCTAGAGCTCATCAACCCCAGACTAATCAACATGTGCCTGCATTCCTTGGCTTCACCATGTCTTCTGGGTCACTGTCTTGCAGGAACATTGTACTGGTTCAGCTTTCTTTTCTCCCTTCTGGAATATCCAGATAAGTTGAAGATGAAGGATTTATGAACATGACCAGTACCTCTGCTACCAATCTCTCTCTGTCTTTCCTGAAGGCTTTCTATGGGACTTTAAAGTGCACTCTACCATCCTGATGGCATCATTTTACAAGCAGTTTCTTGTCAACAAGGAGAACCTTTAGAGAATTTTTCAAACTATCCTACTTCTCCTTCACCACCTTCATATTTATTTTTTTTTCTAAGAAAGCTTGCATTACAGATATTAAACTCTGAGAGCCGCAGATCTTTCTGCATCTGTGAGTCCCATTATTTAATTTTAATTGGATAAATTTGCCATTTTTGTCCATCTACACTCAATAACCCAAAATGAAAAGATGAAAACATGTTTTTACAAAGGTCTGCAAACTTATTAAAAATAAAAACTGAAACCTCTTGTTTTTGTAAGTATTTAGCATTCATTACATTTATGAGTTGCTTTTACTACACTGCTTAACATTTCCTGGTTAGTGCCACGTTGCAAGATTTTTGGAGAAGGGCAGGATATTTCATAAGCCTTGGTAACCATTAACATACAAATAGAACTCAATGATCAAGAATTTACTGCTGTATTGCTCAAATGAGGATTAATTTTTCACTGCTCTGCTGGGTGACTCTGGTCTTTATCTGCATTTCACTTCCTTTGGTGCCTATAACGTGGTCTGTCACCCTTACCGACTATTCTCCTCAGTGAGCACAAATTGCTTATTTAATTAATATTAACCTTCATAATACCTTTTATTAGTTCCTTTGCAATTGAGTGGTCTTAGAAATATGAATTTATATGAAGCTGAATTATTTTTGCAGTCTTACTGGTCATTGTCTTGCTCTTCCAGAATAACCAATGTGGGCTGAAGCACATACATATATTGTGCAAATAAAAAAACAGCAAAAAACACTCTTAATTGAAAAACAGTTGTAAAATCCATTGCAAAGTCCCTTATTGGCAATCAAAATTCAAAATTGTAGGAGTAAAAGATAAAGTAAAAAACTTGTATAGGCAGATTTCAAGCACACTGATAAAATGAATTACAATATACAATGATGTCTGAAAATCAAAGATTCAGTTTCATAATGTAAGGATGTAAAGCTTATTAAAATATAATTAATTTAAAACTATTCCATTTCTGTTCTAAAGATTGTAACAAATTGTAATAGATCTGTAAAACAGGACAATCCGATTGAAATTCATTGTCATACAACTCTTTTAATCTTTATTTAAATATTACTGTTTTATTTTTTAAGTTGCTCATGCAGGATGACGAATCAGGCAACTGCTGAAAGACACACTATTGCAACATCCCTGAAATATGATGGAGAAGCTATGTTTCTCTCTACCTGTATCTCCATCAAGGGCAGCCTGTACACAGTTCCTTCTGGTTACCAGACTGTAGTGAGGTCACAGATGTAATATTCCTTATCAGGATGGGGACCTCACTGCTAAGAGTAGGCAGGTACATGGGTTAGGCAGGTCATTTTAGACCCATTCCTCTACTACTTCCCAGTAAATCATTTTCTGTAAATGAGTGCCAGAGTCCATACTCTTCAGAACCTTAAACATATTGTTTATCTAAAATACAAAAAATATTAAAATAATATATCTGAAATAACCAATTTTAAGCAGCAATTCTTTTAATTTTGATTCATGTTCAATCATCTATGTTTCATTCATTCTTTGGTCATAGTGGGCTAAAACCTATCTCAATAACATTGGGCCCAAGACAGGAAACAGACAATCACAGGACACTCACTGATATTGGGTCAATTTAGAGTCTTTAGTCAATCTAATGTGCATGTGTTTTGGATGTTATTATGATTTAGGAGAATGAATGAATGAATGAATAAATAAATAAATATATAAATCAGAAAGACACAGAGAAAATTGTGCAAACCCCACAAGAGTCAAATGCTGCACTATCATGAAATGTTTTCATCACATGCTTTTATTTTAACCGATTAAACTTTATTAACAGTATATGGATAGGGAGTGGCAATTTGCAGCTAGCGCTCAATCTTGGGTTCGGAGTTAAGGAAATTAGCTTGTATCTTGGGTGAGATAAATTATGGATGTTATGATACCTGAATTTTTGCGTTTGATACCAATGCCAGTGAAATTTTGCAATACTTGATACCTATTCGATACCTCAGCAATTCAACAGCTTTTTTGAAAGTACCTCAGTTATTCAAGCAAATAATATTGTGTAATAGAATATAAAATATAAAACTAATAACAGTAACAGCAGAACTAAAATAGTAGTATATATTCATCAAGCAGAAACCAACTATCACTTACGTAAACTAATACTGTCATTCATAAACAGCAAAACACATTGCACGGCTTGAATTTTAATGTGTGATAGACGTGAGTATTGCCCAGTGTCTATGTTATAATTTTTGAGAATTTCAATATAGGATTTCTAAAGAATGATATCATCATGGACTACTACCTGATTGATCTTAGCATAAGCACATTCTTAATTTATTCTCTGACATTTTCATTCCAGTAAATGAAACATACTGTTTACTAATACTAAAAAAGTTCAAACTTACTATATATGTACTGCTGAATTAGTGAATGTCAAGATAATTCAGAGTATTTTCATTTAAACACACTGCTTCAAGCTGTTTTTGTAATAAAATGTTTTTAAAATCTGGTTTGTCAGAGAATCATTCTCTTATATTTAAAACACTAGCAAAATACCCGCGCTTCGCAGCAGAGAAATAGTGTGTTAAAGAAGTTATGAAAAAGAAAAGGAAGCATTTTAAAAATAACGTAACGTGATTGTCATTGTAATTGTTTTGTCACTGTTATGAGTGTTGCTGTCATCAAGGATTTGATTATCATTATTTCTTTCAATCAGGTTCGTATTTGGAGGACGTGTTGTGTTCAAGTTACATTCTGTGTTTGTCAACCGTTGTAAAAATAACAAGTTTCATTCATCGAAGTGTTCACTACCCAAATCGCTACTCATGAGTCTAAGATGTTTAACAGACATTCCCGGTATTAACTTGTGGATTTGCCTGTGAATATTTAGCAGCAGCGTGTCTATGAACTTATGGTATTGCCTGCGAGTATTTAGCAGCAGCGTATCTATTAACTTGTGGGTTTGCCTGCGAGTATTTAGTGACAGTGTCTGTATGAACTTGTGGAATTGCCTGTGAGTATTTAGCGGCAGCGTCACGAAGTTGTTTCCGTCTAGCTGCATCAGAAAATGTACCACGACGTCTGTACCGTCATCAGTCCACACCTTGAACCTGTCCCAGTCATTCAATACGTAACACACAATGTTCCTCCGGATATCAGGAGTTAGCCTGATATGGCCATGCAATATGTAACACAGAGAATGGAAAAGGCAGGTGCCATCTCCGGGCATGGAAACCACTCGGTAATTGACAGTTCTTTGATCGATGGTGATCACCTCGATAGACATGTTAATGGGGGTACGGTTGGAATGATAAAGGAAATGGGTACCTGAACAATGTAAAGTAAGTCTAAAATACCTACACAATAACTATAATCATAATAAACGAACAATAAAACAGCGGAAAAGCTGTGTATTAAATAAAAAGGCTGCAGTTATCAGCAGGGAGACGTGAATCCCGTGGCGAAAGCAAGGAAGGGAATGAAGAGACCAGAGCGACGGACAGCCTTATATAGGCAGGCAGCCAACAACGTGGGAGGCGTTGGGATGAGGGACCCAACGCCGCCTCACACGGCGACCGAGCTGCAGGCTATGGACGTATATATGTACGTAAGTAGGATTCAGTTAGTGTTGGGAACCTGCGTACCAAATTTCTTGAAGATGGGCCCATAAGTAACAAAGACCGTTGGAAAGTTTAATATGGCAGCCGACAGTGGCATCATACCACCGAAATAAGTACGTACATCAGTTTCGGTTAGCGCAGGGAAGCCGCCTACCAAATTTCGTGAAGATGGGGCCATAAATAAGAAAGTTCAACATGGCGGACGTTGTCGACCGTTATGACCATTACGCGTAGAATTTCGAAATGAAACCTGCTTAACTTTTGTAAGTAAGCTGTAAGGAATGAGCCTGCCAAATTTCAGCCTTCTACCTACACGGGAAGTTGGAGAATTAGTGACGTTGGAAAGTTCAATATGGCGGCCGACAGTGGCATCATACCATCGAAATAAGTACGTACATCGGTTTCGGTTAGCTCAGGGAAGCCACCTACCAAATTTCGTGAAGATGGGGCCATAAATAAGAAAGTTCAACATGGCGGATGTTGTCGACCATTATGACCGTTACACGTAGAATTTCGAAATGAAACCTGCTTAACTTTTATAAGTAACCTGTAAGGAATGAGCCTGCCAGGCAGTGTTTCTCATCTTTTTTTGATTCTAATTGTTAGTAAAAATGTTTAAACTAGACTATTAAACAATGACAATATACCTCATTTTAACCATTCTTAGTATTTTTTATGTCTTTTTGATGGTAATATTTAGCCTCTACAGAAGTGTTCTCAAATTAAAGCAACAGTAAAACTCTTCAAACAATTTCTGTATAAACATCTAGCAATTTGATTAGATGAAACGATTATTGGCTTCTACTCTTTACTCACACTGGTGCACTTTAAATTGATGCACTATAATTCAGACAAGCAGTAAAAATGCAAAGGTAATGTTTAAGACATTTATCTTTATCCAGGGAAGGGACAGTATGAAAGATTTACTCATGTCTGAATGCATAGAATGCAATAAATGATCTCCTGTGTGATTTGCAGCACGACAGAGATTTGAAGAGTGAGGTCATTTCAAAGAGAAGAATGCAGCGTGTGAGTGTCATTGTGCAGAAAAGTGCAATTTTTGTTTTATCATCGATATAACATTTTCAGCTTTTATATAAAGTTAACAAAATATTCAGCTCTAGTTTGCATCGTTCAACTGGGCTAAAAATTCACAGTTAGACTGTACAGTGGTGGATGCTGGAAATAGATTTAGATACAGTTTTTGAAAGAAATGCATTCCATGAATTTCAGTTAATCTTTCCATGAATTTAATTTTGATATTAATTGCTTTGGACTAAAGCAGCTCATTAGCAAAGTGGTTGCTGCTGTCATCTCACAATAGGATCGCTTTGGTGTGGAGCTTACATGTTCTCCGATGTCAGTGTGCGATTTTCTCAGGAATTCCCATTTACCATCTTAGAAACATGTGTGTTAGAATAAGCACAACTCTAAAGTGTACAGAACCTGTGTGATTAAGCCCTGTGATGATCTGACCACTAAACTATATTAAGTATGTCAGAACAAGGATGCTACATAAAAACATTTTTAATAATTTTTAATATTTTTAATAAACTTCTACTTCTATATTATGGACATGTCATAGTAAATATTTTATAATGATTATTTCACAAGAATTTGTTTTACTAACAACACAGTGTGGCTAAAAGAGGCTTATTTAATATTCATTTTTTAAATCAACTGCTACTATATATTTCCATCTAGCCTTTTATTTTCAAACCTGTATTTTCCACTTCATAATCTTAAAGGCTTCTAGCAAAACAAACAGATCCGTACAATTGTTTCTTATATTCTGTACCAATTGGACAGACAGCTATGAGTGCCGGGTGGCTCTCTAATGCATTTGGGTTTATAAAACAGTTAAGCTTTCTTTAAACTGAGAATTTGAAGGGCTTACAACCACAAAAGCAGATTTTGATCTGGTCAGGATTTTTGGGGCTTTAATTTGAAATGTGCTTTGATTGTTGGATGCTTTGTAAATAGTGTGGCCTTTATATTATTCAATACACTGCTAATACAAACTACACATTGTTTCTATTCACTAGATGAATAAAAATAGAGAAAGCTCCTTGTTTATGAAAAGTTTTTTGGTTACTCTTGCTTACTTCTTTATTATGCCTTAAGAAAGAAAAAAAGCTTCATCTAATATGTGTAGCTATCACGGGGCATAGCAGCACCCCAATCTCCAGACACAATTGCACAGATGCCACATCTGGTACAAGTTAAGGCTTTTTATTAACACAATTACATTTACAAGGTTTCTTTCTTCTCCATTATGTATTACAATAATCTTTCTCTTCTGTAGTCTCCTTTATACCAAACTCAAGAGTAGGCTACTTCCGATGCCACCATGCTGCATCCAAGAAGCACTTCCGGGTCAGGTGGTACCTCCCTAAATTGGGGACAGCTTCTCCCACCAGCTCCCCCTGGTGGTTCCTACACAACCCAGCAGGGCTGCCCATTGGAACTTCAGCTCCCAAGCAGCCCTGAAGATATGCATATGGAAGACTTGCTACAGAATTTTTGCCACCTCTTGTGCTGGGGGAACACACAGCCAATGGAAGGCAAACACCATTCCATTATCAAATCCTCCCAGCCGGGTAAGATACCATTCATCCTGACCGGGATTCTAGCCAACCTATGTCTTCTATGTCATATGGAATTTTGAGATTTGCTATAACTACTGCCATAATGCTTTTTTAGTTTTGATAAAATGCACAATAAGGTTTCTTCAAGCAGCTATAACTTGATTGAAAAATATCCAAAACAGAGATTATCTTAAGTTTAAGAGCATTATAGTCTCTGTCATAAATTGAAAATAAGTGGCTCTCCAGTATTTCTGGATGCTATTCCTATCATTGGTTTCTCATAGTTTTACAAAATACAGGATATTGAAGGATAATAATTCAGGATATTGAAGCAAACACCCTAATTTTTTGTGCTAGGATCCCTTTTACCATTAAACCTACATAGAGGCCCATTCTTGATTATTTCATGAAGTAAACAGCACATAAGCAGAAGGGGTGGGGCTCTACTGACCATTCCTGACCTCACTAGCTTGCCGTTGTCTCCTGATACCACTAATTCCCTCATTCTGTGTATTCTTTACTGGCCATTTCCTGATCCACTTCTAACAAGAGTTGGATAATAGAGTTCCTCAAATGTTGCTCGGAGTTTTCATCTGTGCACCTAGCTTGGACATAAAAAGAAGAATTCTACTGTGACAATACACACATATGCATTCACACCCCACTAAAGATCGTGACACATTATAATTTTATATAGCTCTACCATAGGTAGATTAAGTGACTTTCTCAGGGTGAGCCAGTGAGAAACAATTGAACTGGAAACCTTGTGGTTTAAAGTCCTGTGCCTTTCTTTGATTCCACTTATGATAAAGCTGACCTCAAAACACCAATTCTTTAAACACTGTGTCAGTTGGCTTATCAGTTATGAGATCAAAGACAACAGTATGTTTTACAGTTCTAAGAAAAATGAATGCATGTTGAACTGCGTAGCCACTGAAACCACTCAATAAAGGGCACTTTTGGAGCTAGACGGCACAGAGATAACTAGAACCCCTAAAACTCTGATTATAAAACATTAAATCCAAGGTCCTGAGAAATACATTGTGCATGTAACCTGTTAAGATTTAATCCATCAGTCAATTACTTTTCAAATCACTCAGTCCAAGTTTGGTCTACAGAGATGTAAAACTTATTACTATAATAATTCTAAAATGGAATTCAACCTTGTTGCATAACACACAGACACACATATCAGGACATTTTAAAAAACATTTAAATATAATGTGTTTGAATTTTGGAAGGAGAAGGAAATCTACAGAGGAACACAAAGCCAGGATGAACAGAAGGCAGGCCTTGAAAACTATTAGAACAAGCTGTGATGAGGGATCTGGATTAGTGTTATCAGTTACTTAAAGCAGCAAAAGATTAATTAATCTGATCGAATTAGGAAAGGGTTGATGTCTATGTTATTAATTACTGTTAAACAACACCGTCAATTCTTCTTTGAGGTTCTGTCACAAATTGAATTTATATTAACTTAAGGTGCCTCAATATTACACAGAGACAATAGCCTTAAGAAAGTTAAGTGATCTTGCATATAGCCTGTGTGAAATATCTACCTTTAGTGATTTTAAGATTCAAGTTTTAATTTTGTTCCTCTTTTAGAAGAAAATACTTGGAAATACCTTACAAATTATTGGTATGGGAGTGAAGCAGTTAATGTTTTCCATGCTAAGGCTCCACTGCTGATTCATTTAGTAGGTGGCAGTTGTTTATCATGTGACTTCCAGTTTCTGGCTGTGTTGGGTATGGTGCATCTCTTTGACCTCGGCCTGACCAAAGCAAATCAGTTTACGATGTTTTTCCTTTATACCTAAATTAATCCCAGGCCTCCTTTTGCTTTCCTTTGTTGCTGAGTAGTTTTTTGGCGTAGGCATACCTCTTAACAACTAACTACAATTCTATCATAACCTGTGAAGCCCTCTGTGAATCACATCCTGTACGTCCTAGTCCAGTTAAGGGCCAGTAATCCTCTACTGCTTGAAAATGAAGGCTAGTGAATTCAGTTTAAAGTGTGGGTTAATCTTTATGGTGACAAGAACAGGTCTAGCAGATATACTCTATGCAGTATAAAAAAATGCAGTTTGCATAAAATGGTTTTGCTTCAGAATTGGTAAAAGTGATCTACTAATAAGGTGGCATAGCTCAGTGAATATAAATATGGGCTTAAAGCCAACAAGGTGTTGATCACTCAATCTTGCATTCTTTAATTGCTCTCATTTTAAAAAATTAGGGTCTTTGTGCTTTACTGTTTATTGTGCTTTGGGAGCAGTCACTAGAAAAAAGTGCAATGGAAAATTAGAAAATGTCTGGCTTTCAAGCAAATAATCTATTTGCATGTCTGAGTAGTTTCATTTACGTTAAGATTTGTAACTAAATTGAAATTGTAATATGAAATAGCTCACTTGCAATACATATGGTAAAATACAAAAAATTGTTTTCAGAAATCTAACAGTACAGCTTAAGACCCCTGATAGTTTCAAATATTTAAGTTTTGTGATTGCATCAAAAATTGATTAGTTTCTCCTTGCATGTCTCATCACATACTGTATATAAAGTTCTTGCTGCAGTACTTTTAGGACCACTGATAAGTCAGTCATCATCTAAACACATTCCCAATGGGAATTATTAAATGTATCACTCTATATGATATACAAGCTTCCTGGGAGGTCATGTAATACCAGTGAATTCCCATGAATTTTTCATCAAACTGAACTAATCCATGTATGGATGGGCCAGCAGACCATCATATGACACCTATCTGCATACTAATACTCGTGAAGGCAAATTTAGAATCACCAATAGTTAAGATCCTAGCAAGACTTGAGAAGAAGGTTCGGAATCCACACAGACTGTGAATGGGCGATGATATGAACAAAGGATTCTGGGACCTGAGGGACAGCAGTATTAACCACTACATAATTTTCCTGCCTCAATTGAATACTGTATCTATTCACTTATGTATTTAGTTTCATTGTCATGGGGAGCTGGTAAGAACCAACAGTTGATGAGATGGCAGTCTGTAGCAGGGCATACTCACTCACTCAAGGTAAGTTTAGAGTTGCTAATTAACCTAATACGTAGAGATATAGTGACATATGGTGTTAGTATGAAGAACCATGAGAGGGCAGCCACCCTGGTTGGTATGGGGACCACGGGAACAGAGCATGGAAGCTCAACCTTATAGGGGCCCGTGGTCACCGCCAGGGGGTGCCTGGATGCCTGAGAAGCTCTGGACTTCAGCACTTCTGCCACACCCGGAGGTGCTGGGGGAAGGAATACCAGGGACACCCGGAGTGCTTCCGGGTGCTCAGCCGGCACTTCTGCCACACCAGGAAGTGCCGGCGGAAGTTCATCGGGAGACACCTGGAGCACGTCCGGGTGAACATAAAAGGGGCCGCCTCTCTCCATTTGTTAGATGGAGTCGGGTGGAAGAGGACGAAGCCTGGAGGGGAGGAGTGGAGGCGGTCAGAGGAAAAGGCATTTGTGAGAGGCCTGGACTAAGGGTGATTGGTGCAGGGGCACTGGGTTGTGTGCACGTGTAAATAGGAATTATGTACAATAAATGTGTGTGTGGTTTGAAACCTTCGGTGTCTGCCTGTCTGTGTTCGGGCTACCTACCACAATGTATTGATTGTGAAAGAACAAGAAAAAAAGATTTAATTAAAAAAAAAAACAATTAAAAAGAATAAAACTTTATAGTCTAACAAGTGTAAGTACTGCAAAGTGCAGTTATTCTGAATATAGAAAAAAAAACTAAGCTCCATAAAGTTGCCTCAGTGAAGCTGCTTTAGCACCTGATCAGATTATCTGGCAAATATTAAAAAATGTGTGCAAAAAATATAGGCAATCATTACTATTTTTTAAAAGGTATAACCTGGAAACAAATATACTTTTCCTGAAGAGTTTGCTTATTTTTCCTCTGTATAAATCATGTACAAATTCATTGTCGAGCAGACCAAAATATCTCTCTATTATAAAAAAAATTCCGGTGGAATGAACGACTAGTAGACGATACGTGATCTTCATGTTAAGATCACAAAAGACAAATAAAAGAACCGTGAGATGAAAGAGAATGGGCAAAAAAAAAAATCAGTAGTGTAAAGGGAGTCTCAGTGCACATCATTCAATGCACAAAACGTAGACTTACACAATAATGGAACATACACTATGAGAATCTGTGGACCCGCAACAGTTAAAGCAACGACAAGTTTAATTTCAAAGAACACAAAATTCGGTCAGGTGTATATTTATGATGACGGAGAAGCGATTACAATGTGAGCAGCAGAGACACAAATTAGGAAAAAGGACAACGGCTGTAAAGGCTTTAAAAAGATCGAAGGGCAGTGTGACAGCAGCCCCCTCACCCCACGCGAGCAGTCTTATACATCCTGCAAGGAAGAATTTAACCATGCCCGGGGTCGTAAATAAAGGGACAAGTATTGTTTTTCAACGTCACGCGAGACCAGGCAGTGAGCCATCATTTAAAGCAAGTCCACAGACATCTAACCTAGCAGTTGTTGGATTGCATCTGTCAGACAAGCATCATGTGCTCCCAGCTCTTAAAACAATGACAAGAGACAAGCAAAACATGCAGCTCGTCTGCAGCAGGAAGACAGCAGATGATGCGACGGCATATCCTTAGTGTGCGTTCAGCCACCCCCCCCTTCACAATGCGAGCAGCGAGGAAGAGATGTAACCACGCATGGGGCTGAAAATAAAGGACAAGTATTGTTTTTACAAAAGTTTTTAAAGTAAAAGTGAAAGTAATGCATATGTAACAATCTCCAAAGAAAATAACAATCTCTTTAAATTGTATATTGCCTGCCTAAGGTAAAGTCATCCCTGATGGAGGATCGCAGGAATCGTGGGAAAGAGGTGTCCTTTCATCGGATTAGCGCTATTTCAGCTGTGGAATGGCCAAATGGGGGAGGCAACTTGATTAATGAGGTCTCCAGGACTCTAAACAAATCCAAATCATATTATGTGATATCATCTAATGTGAAATTCTGCTCCGTCAATTTTTATTTTTATACTGTTTTGAGGATTTATTCTGTTCTATGCATTGTACTGTATTATATTGGCCACCTTCTTTTTGACACCCACTGCACGCCCAACCTACCTGGAAAGGGGTCTCTCTTTGAACTGCCTTTCCCAAGGTTTCCTCGATTTTTTCCCTACAAGAGTTTTTTTTTTGGGAGTTTTTTCTGGTCTTCTTAGAGGGTCAAGGCTGGGGGGCTGTCAAGAGGGGGGCCTGTTAAAGCCCATTGCGGCACTTCTTGTGTGATTTTGGACTATACAAAAAATAAATTGTATTGTATTGTATATCCGGTAAACCAAACACGGCGGTGGGCGAGCGAAGCGAGCAGGGGGCGGAGCCCCCTAGTATTAAATAACAACACACTTCTTACTTTACAGATGCTAAATGATTTCCTTACGTTCTTAAGGAGTGTGAGCTCTTAGTGTTTAGTGTCATTTGGTCATGGATGTTGTGATGTTTGTGGTGAGACACATTAGTGTTTAACAAACAGGAGATATAATGTAAGTCAACTACCTAGCCTATTCTGAAACTGGGAGTCTGTCCTCATTTTTCAGTGCCAAGATATCAGAACCAAAATTGTAGTCAGAGAATAAGAACAGATAAAATGAAATTCAAATGGTCTAATCTTTGTTCACTCGTGTTTTTGTCATCATGTGCCATGAGTTGAGCATTGGTGATCGTAACAACTAGTAAACAGTAAAAACTGGTATGCAGTACCCATAAAACAAAATAGACTTCATCAGAAACATACTAAATATAATATAAATCCCAAAAATGACATGTAAACTAGAAAAATACAAATTTTTAAAAAGTGAATCATAATAGTTGACTTTTACCTATGTTCTTCTTGACTTTGTTACTGGTTCAGAGTCTATGTTTTGCCTATTGATTTCTGGCAATTCTCCTTTCGACACTGTTTACTGTTTAGTTACAGTTTCAGCAACAGTTACTATTATGAAGAATTCTAGTATTGACCCTTGCAATAGTTTTTCAAACATATGGGCATCTCTCCATCTGGTTAGCCCCATCCTAGTGGTTGGCTACATTTCCTCTTGGCAGCAGGCAACTCAGGAAGGTCTGCTGTGACTAAAAAAGCAGATCGGCAGTATCTGCACTGTGGTCTAGCAGATTATCCTGGATAAAGCTGGTGTAACAGTTACAAAATCATTTTTTGAAGTTCCATCCTCTTACTACAAAAGCAGACTGCTCATTTAATTATTTAATTTTAATTATAGCATTTAGCACTTCAAGTAAATAAATAAATAACCAACATACAAGAACAGTGGTGCTGATTTTTTCTAAAAAGCTGAATGCTACGAAAATATTATTGCTAAGTGGTGAATATTTAGGTAGGACATTATACTATTAGATTAATAAACATTAGTTATAATGCCTTATCAAAGTAATAGCATGTACTCTTCAAGCCTAGAGAAGATGATTGGTAAAAAAGATGTGTGAAGTATGAAAGCATGAATTGCAACATCCATCATTTTAAATTGTAATCAAGAACTGGAAAAGAGGAAGCTGCGTTATCTGTGATGAATGTTTAGTAAAATTGTTTAACAAAAAGTTAAAACTAATAACATTTATGTAAGTTTTCTTCTATAACAAAAAATGAAATAGAGTGTGCCAAAGAATTTTCCACCCATGCTCTAAGCTGACTGAAAAAACAAATATTATAGACTAATCTACATGCTTATAATACATAATGGCATATCTAGAATACTTCCATATTTAAAACAAGTAGCTGTCATCTCAAATAATGTGTTCTACAAGTTAAAGAGATAAGCACGCTGTACCAGACAAATTTCTAAACCAGTGATTCCTCTATAGTAATGGCAACTTGCTTGTTTTGGAGATAAAAATTTTGCAAAAGTGTCTGCCAAGAGATGGAAGCAGACTACAGTTGCAGCTTTTTATGGGATAAGTTGTTTTATTCTGCTAGATTAGGATCAGAGGTGTGGGACTGTTAAAAGTAAAGGAAAAACTTCCATTACTATGTATACTATACTATAGCACATGATCATATAACCTTTCATAGACAGTAATGCATCTGAACACTCATAATAAAAATATTGAAACAATGCCCAATTTAAAATGATACTAATAGAACAACAAAGCTAATATCCCAGGAGATAGTGAATTAATGCAAATTAATCAATAATTCTTTTGGTTTGGATACAGTGTCACATGTTAACTAATGGTCAAGTTATTTTTCAGTCAGGAAGCTGTGAAGACAGGGACAAGGCTAGGCAAAACCCTGAAAGAGAGAGAAAAAAGATGTACCGGCAGCAGTGACTCATGTTGGTATGCCAGTGCAAGAGGAAGGGCATTGGCAGGATGTGGTAACCATATCAGAGATCTAGGTGTCCTGCGGTGGCAGCAACAGGCAAAGACAGAACTACAGGAAAATTAGTTGTTAACTGGCAGAAAATGCACAGTAATACAGCAGGTGCCAGAAATGCCTGAACATTTTTATAGAAGTGGGGACAGACCACAAAGTGTGAGCATGAAGGCACAATGCTTTCTAGTTGATAGAGAGCAGCTCAAGATCCCAATGAAGAGAAATGTGACTAGGTTACCATTTTAAAGGGTGTGACAGGAAGCCCTATTAAGTGGAAGTAAGTGGTTCCAGAATAGAATGAACGTTGAAGTTTCATCCTTTTATGTAAGGCCTGATCCTTTAAGTGCTACAGAAGGCTCAGTGGTGCTGCGTCTTAATGAGCTTCCAGAGGGTGCCATGTCTTGATTGCCCCATAATGTTATAGATAATTTGTCATTGAAATGGAATTGACTTAGCTAAAAATGACCCAAGATTGTGAGGGAGACAGGAAAATGGAGAAAAAGAGAGAGGAGAGCTCTTTACTGTATAGTACTTAAAAGGTAGGCAAGCAGGTGAACTATACCACCATATCGCCCAGGGTTAACACCAGTACTGGTTAGCCCAGACAGGTTACACAAGTATTGTTTTGTGACTTTTAACTTTGTTTTCTCCCAGTATTCATCCCTCCTTGTGTGGGGTGATAGGACTCTTGTATATATCAGTCAGTCAGTCATTCTCCAACCCCGCTATATCCTAACACAGGGTCACAGGGGTCTGCTGGAGCCAATCCCAGCCAACACAGGGCGCCAGCCCACCGCAGGGCACATACCCACACACACACACCCATTAGGGACAATTTTGGATCGCCAATGCTCCTAACCTGCATGTGTTTAGACTGTGGGAGGAAACACTTGTATACATGAGAATACAAATTAAATAATAAAAACAAACAAGCTTCAAAATTCATCCAATCACCCCTGCTATGTATGAGTAGAGATAAATCATAGCGAAATCAGTAATAATTATAACATTAACAAAGATGTGTGAGATAGAATTTGAATTATGGTCCATTGCAATGTGAAGATTTTTAAAAACAAAAACAGCATGAATAGATTGAATCCATTCTTTACTGAGAAGTGTCTTATGTTGGAGTTAGGATCCTAGAAGAAACAGTTTTGTCGTATTCATCATATGCAGGTAGGCACTGCAGCATGGTAGCTAAGGTCTTAGATTTCAAATCCTGAGGTTGTAAGTTCAAATCCCATTGCTGACACTGTGTGACCACAAGCACGTTAAAATTGAAAAAACAAAAGAAATACAACCAATAGTACCTCAAATGTTGTAAACTGCCTTGACTAAAGACATCAGTCAAATAATTAAGTAAATATTAAGTTGAAAAACGTTTGTATCCTGTCTTAGGATAGAATGCTGTGGCCTTCACCTCCCTGAACAGGATTAAGTGTAATTAAATGTGTTTGTGGATACCTATATACAGGATTAAATGTAATTAAATGTTTTTGTGGATACACATATACTGTTAATCAGCACTGCAACTGGTGGAATGCACAGTCAGGCTGAGAAAGAGAGCTGTTGTCAGGAATGCAGCATTACACAGCTAAGAGAGCCACATCAATATGGAAAGCTTCTTTAGCTGAGGATTGATAACAGCGGCTCTGACTCCAGCAACTCTGGTTTGCATCTCACGGAGGACAACAAAATAAATAGTGGGAGCATCACCCTGAGTGATTCCTCACTGGTGACAGAACAGTGGTTAGCACTGCTGATTTGGTTCTACAAGAGATTGGGATTTTCTTTGGGTATGCATTTCTTCTCTCACACTGTAAAGATGTGATTGTAAACTGCCATCAGTAAAGGTTGCTCTACACATGAGTTTGTCTTCAGATAAACACCATGGCAGCATGTTAGGGGTTGGTTTTTGCCTCGTGTCCAGTGATACCAGGAGAAACTGTAGATCCTAGTGCAGTTGAATGGGTTTGGGAACATGACTAATAAATTTTGACCCCATAGACCACCCCTAAAGATTTCAAGTCTCATAGCAAAGGGTCTGAATACTTGTGGCAATGTGATATTTCAGTTTTTATTTCTCTCTATTATAAACAAAAATCTTGAGACGAGACTATTGCCAAGAGATTTTTTCAAGTCCCACGAGATGAGACTATTACCAACAGATTTTTTCAAGTCCCGCCCTCCTCTCAACAATTTACAACCATACCCATGGTCTTCTCACTTCTCATTTGTGTGAATGCTTTTGTCAGACACAGTTCCTGCGCTCTCAGCTCTTATAAATTTTTATGTTTACCACACTTTAAGTTCCCAATAAAAGAAGACTTATTATGTCCAAATCTTATTGAAGAATTTCATCCTGAAGGGTTATCAACAGAAGTAATGAGTACATGGGCAATCCTAGCACTGAGAAAAGATGAAGTCAAACGAATTAACGCAAAAATTGTTGATCGGTTACACGGCAAATTGGTTAAATGTGTATCAATAGACTATGCTGTCGAACAATTCTGACATGTAACATTTAAACAGGTGACAAGAAAGGTAATGTAGTACATCTTCCATGGATAACATTAGACACCAAGGAGATCGTGATATGCCATTCGTATTAAAACATTTACAGTTTCCCATTAGAATAGCTTTTGCTATGACAATTAACAAATCACAAACATTCAGAAAAGTCGGTTTATTTATTAGAGAGAAAGAAACAATATTCACTCACGGGCAGTTATACGTTGCGTTGTCACGATGTAAGACCAAACACGGAATCAAAATTCAATGCGATATTGGCGAAAGGTTAATTTAAAAAATTGTTTTTACTGAAGTTTTACAGTAAAAGTGTAAGTTTAAAAAGTATTTGCATGTTAGTTTCAAAGCCAAACAGAACAAAAACGTATAACACAGTGAATACCTCTAACGTAGCATGAAACATAATTTTCTTTCAATTTATTACGTTTTACTATTTTTTTACTATGGTTAATTACTTGCTGTAATGTAAAATAGTTAGTTCTATTAAGCATTTGTAACAATTCCCATGAAAATAACAATCTGTTGTGACAGATTAGGGTTCGTTCGCACCCTTGCACCCTCAGACACAACGTCAGACACCAGGCAAAAGTCCAATAATGATATTTATTATAACAATAATGTGCACAAAGCACCCTATAATAACAAATCCTCCAATCTCCCAGACACTTAGCCACCCTGCCTCCCAACTCAGCTCGTCCGTCTGGGATTTCCCATAGTCCTTTATACTCCTTGACCCAGAAGTGTTTGTCCCTCAGTCCACGTGACTTTCTATCACTTCCGGGTCAGGTAAAACTTCTCTTTTCTTCAACCTGGAAGTACGTCATTCCTCCCGTTCACGTGACCAGGACGCACTTCCAGGTTATAGGGCACATACCGAGGCTCGTAGACTCCTATAGCGACTCCTTGTGGTCCCCAAGGTATCCAGCAGGGTTGTGTGTAAAAACTACAAAGTCCATGAGGCCCTGCTGGAACTCGGGGCACGTCCATGCTGTCGGGAGAGCTCCTCCTCCTCTTGCCGGACATCCATCACACTGTTTAAATTGTACATCCGCTTCCCCATGAGTGAGCGGCAGATGGCTTGCACATAGCGCCCACCCAGGGATTGGCGAACAAAGCGAGCAGGGGGCAGAGCCTCCTAGTTTATTACATTTACAAAAAGTTTTAAATCTTGTGTTCACTTTGTGATTCTGGGTTATTGAGTAGTACTTGATGAGGTAAAAATTAATATAAATGGTTTAAGATTTAAACTTCAACAAATGTATAGAAAGTGAAGAGGTCTGAAAACTTTCTGAAGGCTGTGTGTGATTATAATTTACTTATTCCATAAATACCTTCTATGTCAATTGATTTTTTAGTCATATTCTGGATTTTACAATCTTCTGAAATAGCGCAATGCTTTGAGCGCTAAAGGAATGCAAAGTTCTTTATTGCTAGTGTTTCTAATTCTGTTCCAAATTCAGAATTCTCAATTTTTTCATTTACCCCTAAGGAAAATGGGCTTAAACTGGATATTTCTAACAGCAGCTGAGACAAGCTGAAGTAAGGGATGGATTACCTGACTTTCCTGCTTAGTCTGTCTGGCATTGGGGCATTTTTATTAAATTTTCTGTAATTCTCTTTACAATTTTCTGTGGATGTCCAGTTTCATGTTCTTCTGCTTTTAATACATCTTCTATGACTGACCCTTCATTTACAGCAGGGGTTCTCAACGTCAGTCCCGGGGACCCCCTGTCGCTGCAGGTTTTTGTTCCAACCAGCTTCTGTTTTTAATTGAACTCCTGGGCTAATTAAGTGAACTAATATTTCCCAATTTCTGTGTTTAAGGAACAATATATTAATTAGAAAACTAAGTTTGCTAAAAAAAAAAAAATATTAAAATGTATCAAGCAGTTATATAGGAATAATGTATTTTTTTTTCTTTTTAACAGTATTTTCATCTTGATTTTCATTCTACTTTTCAAGGTGTTCTAATTGTTTAATTAATCCATTATTTACTAATTAGTGGGTCTGCCTCTAAAGTAGCTGCAGCCTTTGATTATTCAGTGTTGTTTGCCTGGGTGTCTGCTCTGCTCGTTTTAAGTTGTCATTATTAAGATACAATGAAGGGGGAAAAACTACACAGAGAAAGGGCAAAGTATAATGAAATCAACAAAAGAGAGTTAAGCATTTAAATCTACAGCAAAAGCAGAAATATTTATAAATGTCTTATAAATGTAAAAATCATGCTGCTATGCTTTTCTGAATGTCGATTAAAAGAAAAAATAATACCAGCTAATTAAATGAGATCAGTGTTATCAGGTGTTGTCACTGATTAGGACTCTGGTTGGAACAAAAACCTGCAGCCACAGGGGGTTCCTAGGACCGATGTTGAGAACCCCTGATTTACAGGCTTCTTATGGTTGCTGCTATTCAAAGTGATCATGCTGTCACTGCACCATGTATATTAACTTTGTCTGTTAGTCTTGATACTTTTACCCAGAATTTATAAATGTATTTTACTATGTACCCTGTTCAGTAGTTTTATGCTATTGATGTGTTTGATTTGTATAATTCCCTTTCACATCATCTTGCCAATCCCTAAATTTTGTTTTTTAACTTAGTACTGTAGCTGCACCATATTTATAGCACACTTTTTGCTGATTAAAAGTCTATCATATTTTCTCCAAAGGTTTTCCTGCTGTCCAGTATCATTGCCATTGTTGTGTTTGTTGCATTTTTTGTTACAATCTTCTATGTTGTACATTGCAGACCTTTTAGCCCTGTAAAGTGCTTTGTAATGGTACAATACAGTATATGCAGTTAATTTCCCTATATTAAAGACATATTCATAAATTTATGCCTAAAATGTATTGCAAAAATATTTTGTTTTTGAAATGACTATTTGGCAAAATCCTAAAATTACCAGACACAAATTCTATTCATTTTTACCTGTCTGGAGTCCCTTGCTTTCTAGGATGTATGCCAGCTGTCTGAGCTCCTGGCTGTGGCAGACAGTAGATAGATTATATCTACAAAACACTTCTGAACTGTGCATTCCAGCAGAGATTTACCAGTTTTATGAAGAAATAACCTGTAAGCTATTAAAAACAGGAAGCATTACTTACCCTGAATCCTGCAGATTCAAAATCCCTGCCATGGTTGAATGGCTGAAGTAAAGCACGGCTCCAGGAATAGATCAGTGCACTTAATTTACTTACTGTTTTCACAAATAACAAAAGTAGTTAGAGGCCTGTGCTTTAGATGTCTGGGTTCAAATCCTAACACAGTCCCTGTGCGTGTGGAGATTGCAGATGTTCTCTGTGTTTGTGTGAGTTAACACAGGTTGGGTGGATTGAAGATTCTAAAATGGCCAATTGCAGGTGAGTGTGCCTTATGATGTACTGACATGGTACGTCTGGTGATGCCATGATATGCATGGGAAAGTTGTCTGAGCCATTAAGAAGTCCTGACTGGGGGAGGCTGCTTCAGGCAATACTAAGCATACAGTCCTGTTGTCATCATGAGGCTGAATGAATATTTATTTTTTTATTACATTGGTTTTTTTTTTTGTTGCTCACTGTGCACTGCTGGTCTGTTGCCTTCCATATCTGCTTAACATCACTGCAGTGGTTGTGTGTGCTCCATGAACTTGGGCAGGCAATTTTATTTTTAAAAAAGGCAATATGTTGCAGGTGGCGTTCCAACTTTTTCCTGATAATTTCTTGGATCGACTAAATGGTATATTCATGACATACTTTTTTATTATTTTATTCTTCACTGTTTTCCTGTTTCATCCTCCTGCCTGATTTTATGCTTGCCATTTTACTTGCTTTTTGTTTTTGCCTATGTCCATCTTTTTGCTATTTTTGTTATCAATTATTTATTTCTCCCATATATGAAATTAAACAGAATTTTATAGAACATTTTTAACACAACCAGTACCCTGATGATGCCTGCAACAAACACTGAATTAACAGAAGTATTAACAAGTAATGTCCATCCAGGATTTAATGGAATGAACAGCAGTAGACCAGCTGTCAATATGTAGATGCTTTGCTAAGTTAAGATGCAGATAACTCCATTTGTAAAAAACTGTAAAATTTAGATGCCCAATTATCGTTTGTGACAAGCTTAGGGGATTTTCACAGTAAAAAAAGGAGAAGTTTAGCAGCAAGGCTTTCTAAACAGATAAGGTTCTGCTGGTAAGATGTGAGATGCAAGATGACATATCTAAAAGGATGAGAAATTCAAGCATTAATGAAATATCAACAGAAAGGAAAGTACACAAGGAGTGAGATACAAAGGTCCAAAGGGAAAAAACAGGAGGACAGAATTGGAACATTTCACTGCTTCCCTGATATGTCTCACCACATGATGCCAAATATAGTGGCATCAGGAGACGATAGAACCAAAGGGAAAACCTATAGAACTTAGTCTGCAATGGAGCAAAGAGAGTTTATGCTAGACTGTGAGGCTAGAAAATGAAAGATTCATTATTCAACCACAATAGGGGAGGGAATGGAAGGGAGAGCCAGGACCAGATAGAATGAAGGATGAGGGCCCAGTGCTCCGTATTCCATATTGGGAAGAGACACCTCAACCCCAATCACATCTACTTCAAATTAATGTTGATTGTTTAGAATTGGGCCCATAAAAATCTGGAAATAATAGATGTAACTTTCAACCAGTAATCATGGACCTTACATAGTTAAAGCAGGGAACAACATTCAATTTAATCATATCAGGCAAGATTCAAAGGACAAGGGGATGCTGGATGAGAAGTGGACAGAAGCACTGACTTCATTAAATATGCAACAATAATTAGGGGAAGCTACTGCACTAATTGATGCAGAAATGTCTATCCCTAAATACCTAAAGCAGTTAGTAACTGGGATTAATGGAGGTGAACACACTTGCTGAAATGAATAATTAAGTGGCAAGAGAGAGGACATTGTCCAGTTAATTTTGTAACCAGAGAAGGTTTCATAACTTTTAAACAGGTCTAAAATAACAGGAATGTCTGAAGAAACATTACTTTGGTAAAGGAAAACATCATTGCACAAAGGGGAAATCTGTGAGAAGAGCTGTGACAGAATATAGAAGTTCACAGCTTAGAGGTAAGGATCACTATCACAAATGGTTCAGAGGAGACTAAAGAGGGGAGGGGAAAATGGACATCCCTGTCTGGCCCCTTTTAATGGAGAAGGGTGGGAGATTGAAGCACTTGTGAGAACAACCACTGAGGTGGAGGAGTATAATGTAGCTGATATTATTAAAAGCTGATTCCTATGGATCAACAGGGTTGCATTCCTTTTAATACCAAATGTCTGGATTCTAAATCAGAGATTGCCTGGGTTTAATATGGGACTGGTGGGGTGAGATGCAATAGTAAAGTCCCAAATAAATCCTTTAACTGCCTCCCATATTGCAGTTGGATCATTTCCTAACCTCTTTTTAAGACCCAGAAATTCATTTACTTAGTTTCCAATCTGCTCACAAAAAACCTGTTAAATCACCAGTAGGGAGCACATTAAGTTGAATGAAATTGGTGCAGCTGCACAAAATAGACCTGATAATTTGAAAGACACGATAAAAGAAAAAATGTTTCTAAAATGGAGACTAAAAAACTAATATATAACACACTGAAGATTTTGTTTACTAAACACTTTGGAGTGTATCTTATGGAATTTGATCTGCTAATTAATCACAAAAGTCACCTTTAAATTTTCCTATCTAGAACTATTTAATTGCAGTTGCTATAAGTACACATATGCAGTACAACAAGTACAACCGAAACATCTGTGGTGATTAAAAAGTATTGGCACTGCTACTAGGAATGTAGTTTGGGTATACCAAGTACCACTGTTTCATTTGGGAATGGGACTGCCATGCTAGAGAGAGTCTCATTACATTAAAAAGAACTCGCTGCTCTATAAGAATTTGGGCCCAGGACAAAAAGTGTGCCACATAAACCAGTTGTTGACCCAACAAAGGTATTTTTGGCTACTCTTCATATAAAACTAAAAATAAATTGCTGAAAGCAATTAACAAGGAAGGTGAAGATTTCAACATATGACACAGATGTTTTCACAAATAACTGTTGTCAAGATTAAAGACAGCATTTTTGTTGGTCCTCAAATCAGAAAATGTCAATATTGATGAGCGGTGGGTCTGAAGGTAATTTCATGGAAGGCATTCAAGGGTGTCAATGAGAAATTTCTTGGAAAATAGAGAGCAGCAAACTACGCCCAGCGGTTTGACAATATGCTTCAAACTTATAAACTATGATGAGAAGCCTGTCACTAGAGATTAACTTTCTGCATTCACTCTTGAATATCTTAACTGGTGCTCCTGGTGAAGTCCGTGTTGAACATGGTGAAATGTTTCACTAGGACATTGCATCTACGAAAAAGGAACATCAGAGCAAGTGGAATCCATTAATGTAAACTGACTATTGTTGGATATTGATACAAAAAGCATCAAATGCTGAGTATAAATGAACAACAAATTTTTTTATTTCTGTTGAAGTAACACAATGTGTCAGCATCATTAAGTGATTAAACCTACTAAATTAAATAGACATTAACATAATGTTTCTCCACATTTCTGTGTTATAAGGTCAATCTGAACTTATATTTTTGTTCTTCTTATAGAAGTCAGTCATAATCATCAACAATTTTTCAGGAAGCAAAACTTTTGTTGTCCAGTGAAATTGGTGCAAGATTCTATTTTAAGGAAATGGTAAAAAATAGATATTGCATAGATAAGTAATTAAGAGTCAAATATTATGGGAATTCTTTAATATTCTATGAAGGTGATGTTGTGGGAATCCAAGAGCTCAAATCTCTTATCCCCTTGACCCATCTCCTCATCTGAAGCAAGGATGGCAATCAGTATTCCTCTATTAGCAACTGCATGCAAAGTAATTGCCAGAACTAAACATATGAAGTCAATGCAGGTGACTACAATAAACTGAACCCCATAATGGCACAAAAAATGAATGAATTACAAGCTACACAGGAACTGCAAAAAGATTAAAAAAATGCACTTACCTGCAATCAGGAACGGGTTTAGCTACTGCTATACAAGAGGTGTACTGTTTATAATTGCATGAATACTTTGCATAAATCTGGAAGATTCCACCAGGTGGCAGCACGAGATATCCTCACGGTGAGATAACAACGTTCGGCTTCGCTGTGTTGTGAAATGCCTGAAACATCCCCAGTTTTAATGTATATGCCTTTAAATGTAAACCTGTGGTACAACTGGATAGGCCTGACCTTATCTTATTGCCACCTATAAGCCTGTTATGACAGTCGCGGCCTTCTCATTATCCAAACCAGAAGGTCTTATGTGTATTTGGGGGGGGGGGTGGTGGGGGGGGGGGGCATGTTGTATATTTAATATTAATATTTTTTCTTGCGCTTCTGTAACTAAGCATTCACTACAATTTGAACTGAGTGTATAATTGAATGTGACAAGAAAAATTTGGATTGATTTGATTGTTTTGGTTTTTTTCATTTAAGTTTGTTGAAGTTGCTTTGCATGGTTGCATTCAGGTGTTTGTGTGCTCCATCAGGTTTTTCTTGTCTTCCCAGTATGAATCATCACCAGCAGAGACGTCCACATCAGAGCACTGGAAAATTAAAAGTAGTCAAATGGGTTCTATACCCTGAAGGTGACATTGTTTTATAGTATGAGATACTGTAGGTAGAAAGTTCAGTCAGCTTTCCTAGCAGTATAGACAGGTATTAATATTTAAAGGAGGGTTCAGGTAGAAGCAGGATGAAAGAAAGGTTTAAGCATTTAACACCATCTAGTATCTTCTGGCCTTGATTTTGAACAAGTTAGTGTTAGATCAGGGGTATAAAACTCAGATGCTGGAAGGGCGGAGTTGCTACAGGTTTTCATTCCATTTACTTCCTTATTTAGTGACCAATTACTATTGTTATTTGAATAGATATCTTTTGCCTTAATTAAACTGATTCACCTTTAATTGTTTCTAAGATGATTTCAATTGCATATATATATGTGCTCCTCTTGTAATATATTTCAATAAAACATATGAAAAGAAAAATAAATTAGGAGTTGATCTAGTCCACAAATCATTTGGTGGTGCTGTGAAAAAATGAAAATTAACAGTTTTAGAAATGCCTGGTGTGGCAAAATGACAGAATCATGAACCATAGATTTAAATTATGGGTTTTATGAACAGCAAATATTGGCTCTTAATTTATAACCTGGTGTTAGGAAAATGGTGCTCCTCCAGGAATATAGTTTGAGGCCCCTAAAGTAAGCTGGTTATCTGTTGGTTTGCTTTGCATCTCATTATTTTTTAGATGCTGGCTAATGAACCAAGTAACATTTTAAGAGTTCTGAATCTTAACAAAGGAAATCTAATATAAAATTGAAGCAAAAAAGGCATGTCCAGTTTGTAGCAGTAATCGGTCAATAGTTAAGAAAGTGACTGAAAAGAAAACCTGCAGCCACATGGCCCTCCTGGATCTCACACTCTCTCTTGCTTCAAATAAAGATGAAGGGGTGAACAAGACTTCTGTCACATTGTAAGGCACCCTTTAGTTTTTCCCAAGTGAGGTTAGAGTTAGGATTTGCAAAGGTTACACTCTCCCTGTCACAATAAGCAAATATAACAGAGCAGTACAACTTGAATGCTTTGTGCCAATTGAATTGTGACATTTATATTTTTAACTGAACAGAATCTGTAGCCTAACTCAACATTATTATTAGATGAGACTGTAGTAAACAATTCCTGTCTGAATCACTTGGCTCACCAATAATACATCTGATTCTCTTAATGTCTGGAAAAATTCAGGCCATCAGCTGAGTTTAGAGCACCTCAATTAAATTCACCTTTTCCTTCATTGCTATCTGTAAACTTGTTTGTCAGATTTAGTCCTGTAGAGTACATTTGCATTTTTAACTGTGGTTAGCATGTAACGCTATTCAGGCAAATATTTACAGTTTCAAGTCCCAAGTGATGAATCGAGAAGGAAGTCAGTGTGCTGTGCTCACTCAACTCGCTAACTAGCACCTAACAAAGCTTAAAAGCAAATGGCTCAAACTTGCTGTGTAGACACAAACACAGAAACCAGCACCCAGTGAAAAGTGGAAGTAAATGCTACTCAGCAACAAGTTCTTAGAGGAAACAAAAGCAATCAATGAACTTGCTACAGAACTGTATTAACTTTTACAATTCAAAATCCATCTAAGAGGTCGGAGTAGGTGGGGGATAGGGTGGGGTGGATTGAGGTTTACACCTCTTTGGTCAATTCACCAAACCTAATTCTCAGTTGCTATTCTGTTCAGATGATGTGTATCAATGAGGAGGAATTTTCTCAGAACTGGTACAAACTGATAGTTTAATAAGAAACTCTCAGCCTAATGTTATGCAGTCACTGACATTAGTGACAAAAACAACTTGAAACTACAACTGAGACTAGAAAAATTTACAAACATCCTGTGAAAGACATAAATTTAATAGAATCACCAGAGGCCATTGTGAAATGCTAAAAGTGCTATCAGATACAGATCAGTTGGCTGTCCAGTTCCCCATATTAATCTCAGAATTTACCCAGCTACCCAACCTGGCAAACTATTTATAGGCAGACAGCATGCAAATTTATAAGCCCAAATTATTTTTATGACTATGACAGTTGGTTAACTGTGTTCAATTTTGGCCACCACACTCCAGACAGCACTAGAATCTGTTGTAAGGTTGCCAGTGGATCAGTGCCACATCTCTCCTTCTTTTCCACTACCTTGAGAGAATTGCACAGTACATGAAAGAACAAAACTAGAAGATAGCAAAATCAAACATCTGCCAGTTCTTTCAAAAGCTAGGGACGGTATCAAATAAAGAAATGGAATGTACACAACTCAAAGGATTCAAAAGGCCTAGTGACCAATGGGGTTACTGGGCAAATCTAGAGACCAGGATCTTTGAAACCTTTATTAACAGTTCATGGCTTAATGTAGAATAAACAGAATGGTGGTCTTTGGAATCAATGATATCCTTAGCAACCAAGTAAAGGGGTCAGGTGACTGTCCTCAATTCTCAGAGTGGGTTTTCTACATTTAAAATATCATCTGGAGCAGCTTCTCAGGCCACAGTTCAATGTCTTGTGAAAATTCAAAGCAAGCTGCTCTTCCATCTTTCCCAACCCTTTTTTTAATCCTTTAGGAGTCACTTGACCAGGAGCAGTAGCTCTCTATTTCCTATTCTTTACCATTTTGGATTGTGTCAGCTACCTGATGTATCTAGAGTCCTTCCTAGGCATATCTTGTCCAACATATTTTCCACTTTTCAGAAGCCTACTGGTGGTTTCAGTTGTACTCCCACCACGTTTCACCAGGGCAGATGAAGAAAACTGTAACAACATTCACATCCCCATTGTGTCACATGGCCACCATATAATCATTGTTATTAGGTAAATGAAACTAAGAGGAGGGGCCTAAGGCTCACCACACATGTTCAAAGGAGGAAGTTGAACCCAGGGTGCTAAGCATTTCAACAGCAACACATTTTTCTGTTGACTGTATTAAAAAGTGAAGAATCATGTAGTTAACCTGGAAAAATAACTAACATCTCTGTAAAAAAAAAAACAGTAGGTGATGGGTTAATTTGAGATGCATTTTTCCAGGGGAGTAACAGAACAGATTGATTGAAAGACACTGCAATCCCCTCTTTAGGATTCGGCCACCTTACAAGAAGGACCTGAATGAACAAATGGTCCAGCCAGAGTGGCCATCATTGTATCTAATGACTTTACCACATGGCCAGAAAATAACAGCCAAATAGCTTGAAAACCAGGTGCTTGGCACATGTTTCACGTTTTTATCAATTTAAACACAATTCCATTCTAGAATATTCCACTGTGGTCTGCCATACCCTGAATTTACTGTACTTAGTGATTCTCAAGTGGACTCTTACCTCCAATTTTTATATGCATTTCTTTTCTTTCCTTTTTTTTTTTTTTTTTTTTGGTCAGCCGCCTAACAGAGGGGGAAAGCAGCTTTTCAAGCCGAGATTATATTGATTCATCTCACTCACACCTGTTTCCTCCATGCTAGGAGATGAGAGACAGACTGCCTGATTCCACTCCCGGCAGGGAGGGTGTTTTTGTTATGAAACAGGATTAAATAAGCCCAAATGACTGCTCGGCTTCAGAATAGATTTTTCTGTGTATAAATCACCATCATGGAGTGTAAGCCATCTCTCTGTGTACAGCAGAAAAAATAATATAGATACATTTTGGATTAAACAAGCCATCTGTTAATTAAAAAAAAAATTGTATAACACGGTGCATTGGGGGCTTCTGTTGCTACTTCTGGAAAGTAGTTGTCCTGGCAACTTGAGCTGGGTGACACAGCTGGGGTTTTCGTTTTTTTCACTTGTGTTTGCCACTGGTTTTAGAGGTTTCTAAAGTCATCATCAAGCTTTATTAGGCAGAAGTTGAGAAAGTCTTCAGGTGGTGCGAGGGACATTATTGCAAAAGTGCAAAGTTCTTTGTGAACCACAAAGGAAAGAAATGACTGATCCCCCTACATTTGTCCCAGGAAGGATCAAAGTATGCCCAAAAACATAGTGAAGCCTGAGTCAGCAGAATATATGTAAGTATTAATGGAACTAATATCTAGTGAATGACAACAAATCAAAATCCATTGTGAACAGGGGGATTACAAGAAAAAGTGAGTGACACAGGGAAGAGAGAGAACCAAGCACTGGCATGGTGAATGTATGTTAACATGCCAGTGGAGAAGGAAACACACCACCAGCATTTTTCTGTATACCATGGATTCATTAATTGTGTTAGCGATGTTGAAAGATAGAGAGAGAAAAAAACAAAATCCTGGAAAAATTGAGAAATGCTTTCCTGGGGTGCTGGAGGCGAGGCAACACAACAAGCCCCAAGGTTTTTGCAACTTCTTCTAATGTAAAGGTGCAGTCATGGAATGCTGCGAGAAGACCCAAAGCCCTCTGGGTGCCCTTTTACACAGCAGAAGGTTAAAAGCTACAAGAAGTGAGATGGTGGTCCTTTTAAAAAATTAGACTGCAAGAAGGCTGTCTTAGAAACTGAGCCCTTTAAAAGCACCATAGGACTTAGGGTTGCAGCACCACAAGTGTCTTCTATAGGGGATGCTAACTTGGTGTCCCTGTTGCAAAATTAAAAGTGTTCTGATTATGGTAGCATTTCTTAGAATTTGGTCAAGGGTTACCCTAAAACAGAGTTTAAAATTGCCACATGTTCACATACACACATTGATTCTGGAGTTGGGAGGTGAGCCTGTGTATGGGATTCACAAGCAGGAGGATGATGTTCCAGATAGATAGATAGATAGATAGATAGATAGATAGATAGATAGATAGATAGGGAAAGAATTTTGTGATGACAGCATGCTAGCGTTTTATGGCAATATGAAGTAGGAAAGTGGGCAAGAACATCTTATCTCATAGACAAAGCTGCATGCAACTGAGAAATTTTATTAGGGCACAATTTTCTGATTCAGAAAATTATGGGATGTAGATAGAGACAAATAGTACTAATAATAAAGAGAGGTCCAATTAAACAGTATATTTGGTTAACATAAAATAGCAGTTAAACCCCAAATAATATCTGATTTCTTGATTATAAAATGCACATTTTATTTGTAATATGCATTTCAATTAATGATATGCTGTATATGAACAAACTGACCAATTCCAAGGTCACAATGAGAGCACATAGGCTACTACACAGCTTATTTTTAAATTCCTTCTACATATAAATATCGGAACATTGCAGAGTTTAACTTTTCCAGGAGTGCTGGCAGATTCCTTCATTTACACTTACAGCCAACTGCAACATCAGAACAACTTTCCCCACAGTTCAGCTTAAGTCTCTCATAGCTCTTCCTAGCAAACTATATCTCACTAAGAATTTGCTCTGTGGCAGTCACCTTTGATACCTGACCTGGAGTGCAAACTAGCAATCTTCAGGTTACAAAGATGTGCTCATAAACTTCGCATTGTGCAGAGCAGTAGGAGAATCGGCCATGACAATTCCTGCGGACAGGAAGGCTTATAAGCTGCAAGCAGTACACTTCTGTGTGCATGACATAAGGCTTGTTTTTTTTCCAGCATGTACACTCCTGCACTTTTTACGGTGTGAAAGGGGATTTTCAGACACAAATGTCCACCTTGCTCTCTAATTTATTTATAGTAAATCACTAGGCAGAGTGGCAAAACTGTTACCTTTGCTGTCTCATAGTTTCAGGAGACTGGCTCTGAATTTGTCTTAAATGTGGTGCACAGGGCAAAGCCATGTTTTATGTTATTTCCTAGGTACTTGGTTTCACAACTTTAATCTGATGCAAGTAATTCATGCAGACTGTTTCCACAGAAGTTGGGTCTGTAGGATCCATGTACTTCCATTTTTTTAGCTTTGAGTTTGAAAACCAATGGTAGTGTTGTTTCTTATAGAGGCTGAAACAGTACTTGTTGCCAATGAGATGAACAATACGGCTGATGCACAAAGCAGGGGGAGTCACTTTATAAATGCTAACATAAGCAGAAAAGCAAAATGTGCAGGAGGCACATGAAACAATGCAGAATGAGGAAAAATATGGCAAGACTGAGCATAAGCGTATGGTAACAGCATCTGAAATTACAAAACAATGCATCTTTGAAATGAATTGACATGTAACTGGGAGATGTCAAATGCAGCACTATATTTGTAAATGAAAAGTAAGATGTTGAAGGCGATTCAACATACAGCAGAGAACAATGTAGCATAAATATATCTGTAGAATGATATAATCATAATATTTGGTAATATTCAGAAAACTAGAGTAAAGAAATTAGAGCAATTGGCCATATCTGCTAAGTAATACATACCAGAGACCAAACAATTTCTGGATGAAAGGAGTTACCTCATTTTGAAACAGGTTTTGACTCAAATTTACTTCTCTAACCCTTTTATGAGTCCACTTTTTAAACAATATGATCGGAAGAGCCTGAGCATATTCTATTAGCATTAGATACAAGTCTGGATTTCTGGGCTGAGTTTAGGTAAAGCCTATCCAAACAGCAGCAAGTGCAATGCAGGAACCATTCCAGCCATTTCAGGGCTCCTTCACACTCACACACACACACTCATCCATGTATGCAAACAAAGGTTCAGTCACCTTTGTAATTTGGGATAAAAGAGAGTATACCCACAAGAAAAAAGGAGAATAGGTGTGAACTCTACATAGACATTGTCTGGGACAGTGTTTAAATCCAGGGCTCTGAAGCTATGAAGCAGCAATGCTAATGATTAAATTATGATGCCATCTACATTCTCAGCCCGCAGTACTGGGTGCCATATTTTTCAGCTTTTAACTAAACCCAAACATATCTTTTAAACAAAACTAAATTAGAATTGTCCTTTCCCATTTGTGTCTGCCAAAACAAGAAACAATATGCTAGAATTATGATAGCATCAGGATGGATGGTTTGTGTACTCATAGCTGACTGGTTAGCAGCACTGTTGGCCCTCAAACAACCTTTCAAATTTTCTTTAAAGAACAACATGTGCGGGTTAAAATCAAGTCAAGTGCTAGGTCAGGGCATGCAGGAACCCATGATGGAAAAAAGTACGTCTGAAGGCCCCTGATACAGATTAGAGTTTGCAACATTAGCTTGCATAAATTAACAGAAGATTGAGAAATAACTACTAACACATTTGTGGCAAAGTATTATCACAAAAGAAAACATTTTTTTTCTTAGCTGCAATACACAGATAGGTTTTTAAATATAACATTGTATAGAATTTGTAACAAGGGAGAACTGTCACTACAATCCTGAACAAATGTAAGTAGAGTCCATAATGTGAAAAACATGGTGCACAAGGGAGGGTAAGAACAAATACACATCACAAAGAGCAAAAGGAAAACACACATGCTCTTTTTCCTCTTTCAACAATTTTTGATTTTGTCCCTACTTTACCACTTTGTCTTTTCCACCTTTTACAAACTGTATCTCTCTCTCTCAAATATCTGGCATTTATTTCTGCTGACTAGCACTCCTTTACCCTTGCTTACCTCTCCACTTTCGGCACAACAATCTTCTGTCAGAAAGCTGTGTTTTAACCCCATTTCAATTTTAAGTTCTGATTCATTCCCAGAAACACTCCTTTATCTAAGGTGCTTCATTGAATGCCAGGGCTGATGGCTCACCCTAACTTCTACTTGCCCATGAATGAGGAGAGAGAGGTTAGGATAAAGTGTGTTTCCGCACCTACCACATGACAACCACCTCAGGAACCCAGATTAGGACCCAAGTGCAGCCATGCAACAGATGACACCTCAGCACCACACTAGTTCAGATGGAATGGAACAGTGTGAGTTTTTTTCACAGTGGCTGGAGTACCAATCCTGCCACCAACCACCAAGTTTTCTCTGCAGGTTGGAAGGCCTACTTGCAGGGCTGGATGCAGATTAACATCATACCCAGTAGTAACAATTGCAGGTTAAGGGCCATTTTCAAGGGTCCAATGGAGTGGAATCACTTCTGGCATTTAAGGGATTTGAACTAGCAACCTTCTGATTGCCAGTACAGAACTCTGGTGGTGGCCTCAGAGCCACCACTCCGACCCTGAAAGAAGTGAATGAATTTTGAAAAAAATAGAATTTCAAGGCTGGCTGTTTTGTTTCTTGGAAATATCCTATTTAGGATAGGTGGGACACGCTAGTCCTTCAGGGTCTGTATCTTAGGTTTCCCTTTGAAGAAGAATTCTTTGTTGTTTTTTTTTTCTCCCTCTCTCTCTTAACAGCGCCTTTTGGGTCATAAAAACATACTACATTGTAATCTGGAAACCAAAAACTCATTCCACTGACAGTGTCTGGATACCTTTTAAAGGGATAAGCAAGTAACCAGCCACTTGTTCTGACACAAGGAGAGAATAAAGAAAAGCAGGCAGGAGATCAGTTGGGTCAACAGATGAAAATGTGATCATGGGGCATGCAGATATCAAAAATAAGTAATTAAAGTAAGTAATGAGTAATTAAGAATCATAAACCAAAATGCTAACCAAACACAAAGTCTAAATTCACTACCAGAAATTCATTATTCTTAGCACTTGAAGGAAGCACACTAACTTGCAAAGGAAATAGTTGGTATCAACAGCCTGGGACAACTTGGAGGTGCATGATGCCAACTTTTATACCATCATGAAAATGACATCACATATTGCACATTTCTGGTTATTCCAACATAGCAATCTGGTTAGCAACCATAAACAAATGGTTACAAAATGGCATCAGCCACAGAAAAAAAAATGATTTTGTGTAATAAGATAAAAAACTTTAAAAATAATAACTTGAAAATCCAAAATGATCACATAATACATGGAAACAACTGGGAGTCTATACTAATAAAAGGCAAAGCCCTCACTGACTGACTGACTCACTCACTGACTCACTGACTCACTCACTCACTCACTCACTGACTCATCACTAATTCTCCAACTTCCCGTTTAGGTAGAAGGCTGAAATTTGGCAGGCTCATTCCTTACAGCTTCCTTACAAAAGTTGGGCAGGTTTCATTTCGAAATTCTACGCGTAATGGGCATAACTGGAAGGTATTTTTCTCCATTTACTGTAATGGAGTTGAGCTTGAAAGCCGTGGGGGCGGAGTTTCGTGTGACATCATCACGCCGCCCACGTAATCACGTGAACTGACTGTCAACGCACTATGTAGAAAACCAGGAAGAGCTCCAAAATGCGCTGAAGAAAACATGCATTATATAATTGAGAAGGCAGCGAAACAATAAGAAGCGAGCGAGTGACATATACTACCATATTCATCAGTGCAGCTACTTCGGAAACAAAGCAAGGTGTAAACCTAAACTTTAAATTAAGTTAATAGACAGGCTGCCACTGGCGTTTTTCATGCCCACGGGTAATGCGGGATACAAGTTTAATGAGAGGACGCAGGATATAAACGAGAGTTTTGATCACTTTGTAACTAAGTTAAAATTGCAGGTGAAGGGGTGTGCTTATGCAAATTCCGAGAGAATGTGTTTGTGGGGGATTGACAGTTAAGGCGGGTGGAGGAGTCACGTCATCATATCCCCTCCTATTTACCTCATTTCGCTCTGAGCTGAGCTCCGCGGCTAACGCCGTCTTCCGAAGCAACTTCGTCACACTGCCACCTAAAGTCAAAACTTAAATATATAAAGTCAGCGTTGGAATATATAAACTCAGCGCTGGAATATATAAAGTCAAATCTTGAATATATAAAGTCAGCGTCGGAATATATTGTCACGCTTGGGTCACAGATTTGCACAGAGACACAGGAGGTCGTAGAAACAAGAAGGATTTTTATTCAAACACTGCAAACACATGAGCTTAAACGTGCTCCATGACAAGTCAGAGATGACAGTTCCGCTAGGAGCAGAGAGAGAGAGCGATAAAAGCAAGCAAACAATCAATTTTCAACTGACAGGCGCTGCACAAGGCTTTTAAGTTAGCGGAGTATCGCGCGAGGCTTGCATTACGCGTTATAGCGCAAGTGAGAAAGTAAGGAGCAATGTGAGGGTAGTCTGTGTTTCAGGGGTTGTGGTTTTCCCAGAGGCGTCTGTATCTTCTTGGGGTGTGATCAGCCCTCCAGCTCACACCCTCCCCCTCAGCTTTATTCACATTTCCGTGAATCAAGCAACTCTCTGTACCAGGTTCATTTAGTCTTGATAATACATCTGCGTTGACGTGTTCAGAACCTGGTCGATGTTTTACTGTGAAACGGTAAAAGTTGTAAGCCCAGAAACCATCTCTTGAGGCGAGAGTTTGTATCTTTCTGTCGGTATGACCATTGAAGTGGAGCATGATCAGTTACCAAAGTGAAGTTTCGTCCCCACACGTAATAGCGAAGCCCTCCAGCTCACAATATAAAGTAAGCGCTGGAATATATAAAGTCAAAACTTCAATATATAAAGTCATC
>JANRMT010062792.1:31230173-31243670 GCA_026402145.1 Polypterus bichir lapradei | reverse complement strand
ATATATATAAATATGACAACAACACTCATGTCAATGACAAAACAATTACATTAATAATCATGTTACGTTATTTTTAAAATTTTTCCTTTTCTTTTTCATAACTTCTTTTATACACTACTTCTCCGCTGCGAAGCGCGGGTATTCTGCTAGTACAAAATAAAATAAACAAAGGGATGTTGTCATATTATCACCTGCTTAACATGATTCTAATTATGGTCATTGTATCCTTTTTCCAAGTTTATTAGGGAAGAGGGACCACAGGGGTCCCTATGCTAGCCCCTTGTTACTTTCCTGGGTCTCTTTACAGATTATATGGAGTACATGTAATATATAGTGCGTATAATAATCTAGTAACCCATACCAGGCGCACAGTATCCTGAAGAGATTCTCCGTTTTCCATTGTTATGGAATTTTTTAATAAAAAAAGAACAGATTTTTTAAGTCTGGTTAATCAGGTGGTGATATGTAAGAAACCAAGTGATGTTCATAATTAAAAGCCCATATTATTTTTTTTACAAAAGCCAAAATCATAAATTAAAAAATGTAGCTGAGAATTAATAGCATGCATAAGTATTTTTGTGTAATAATCAGATGTATTAGAATATGCCATCTTTTATGTGGTTGCTCTGATGATGTCATAAAAGGTGCACCCTGGGTACAATACCTATAGCAACAAACTATGCTAACACTAGAAAATGGCGCCACCCATGAATTAACAAAATAGTGTTGCGGAATAACATGAAACAATATCCAACTGCTCAATAGCCCTTTTTAGAGGGAAAAAAGTGGTTGAATTGATTACTCTGCCATCTGATAATAGCGTTCCTTAGCTGAATGGACTGTCCACACTACAATAAGGTTTTTTACTCCGCCAAATTCTTGTATATATAAAACAAAATAGTGAAAAATTTGAAAGCCTTTTTCAGGTACTTAAGGAACATGAAATGGTCTTGTATTTCAAAAACTGCCCTAGATTATTCTCTTGGCCTTTACTCTCAATTGTCGTGTGTTTTTTTTTTTTTTTTTGGATAGTTTAGCTTTCTAGTACTTTTTAAATTTTACTCTGTTTGTTTTTGATCTTCTCATTTTTTAACTTTGCTTTTGTGTTTCTGGACTATAATGTGCTAACTATATTTTCTCTGATATTATGAATCTAAATCTACTACACTGCTTAAGGTATTGACTCATGATGTATTTAGTGCAACCAGTAATGCTTTGTTTGGTGCTACTTGACTCTGCAAACATTGAACTTGTTTGCAGTTGAGCAGAATGCCACCAGCCATTCATGCTGGCTAACCCAACCTCTTAGAAATAGATTGCTCATCATGGTACTCTAGAATAGTCTCCTACCATAGGATGCAGTAGGTGAGAAGTGGAGATGCAGTGGAGTACAAAACATTCTTGATATTCTGCATCTTCACACTGTGGTGAATTACTGTGCCAAAACTGGGAAGAGAGTTAAAATAAATCACATTATCCTATTATGCAGGCCAGCACAAATGTTCTAAATGAATCTCTGCTAGCACAAATTGATTTTCTTGGTGTGTAAAAAACAAAAAAAGTGGCCATTACCCTGCAATGATATATATATATATATATATATATATATATTTATATATATAAACATTTTATTAGTAAAAGTATTATTAGGAGCCGTGTATGCTGTACATAAAGCAGATACTATTTATACCTTTCAACATTTCTTTTTTCTTTTCTTCAGTTTCTTATATTTTATATAATATTTTAGTTACATCCGTTCATATCTCCCACTATACTAAAGGGTATACCACCCTCTGGTAGTACATTTTTGTTTCTATTTAACCCCAGTTTCATTGTACATTTTCTCAGTCAGTTATATTCATAGTTATTAAATTATACAGTGGAATTAAAAGACATCAGCATTTTTTAGTTTAGTTATCTAAATTGAGCATGCCCCGGCTTCTGCATCCTGCTCCAGTCTGATTCCTGCTTTACACCCTATGCTGCAGACATACAGTAGACTGCCTACTACCATAATACTATATACGTTGATTGGAAAAATGAGCAAATGGAAAGAATTTATTTTCATAACACAAAATGTGATATATATTTTAATATACTCCATGGCATCCTAAACTGCATGGACCCTGACCAGGTTTCCTTTCAAGTTTCTAGTCTCTTTTGTTTTCCACTTGCATTTTACAGAAAATTAGTTTTTCCACATCTCCCCAATATTCAGTAGGTAGATGGTTTCTTTCATACTCTTCACAAATATTGTATTGAATAAATACTTCCACTCACCTCCAGACACTTATACGTGTTTCTTCCAGATGGCTGTCCCTTCCAGTTTACCCGACTCACTTCATTACACTAAGCTTATATTTCTCCTGGCCAAAAAGCTGCTTTATAGCCCACATTGAAACTGTTTGTGGGAGAATCTTTTTTCTGGGCAGGAACTCCCAGTTCTTTCTGTATTCTTGTATTTGACTGCTTATTTAAAGGGTCAGGTATACTTGTCAGCCCATATTCTGCTTGCTCTTTAACATCTGCAGCATGGCCATCTATACTTCTCACCAGGGCTATCTGCTGCTGCCTAACATTTGGAGGAAGTCTGGATCCTTTGTCCATCCACCATAATGTAACAAAAATGTTAATGTAAATGGAGTGATTATCTGTATTCCACTGCCAAAATGGGTGAGGTGTAACTATCTCTAATGATTCCATATCCACATTGTATTAACCATAGAGCCCTCTAAACCAGTGTTTCCCAGCCTCGGTCCTGTAGTCCCCCCTGTCGCTGCAGGTTTTTGTTCCAGCCAGCATCTGTTTTTAATTGGACTCCAGGTCTAATTAAGTGATTTGTTATTTCCTAAGTTCTGTGTATTGGGAACAATATAGAAATTAGAAAACTAAGTTTGGTAAAAAAAAAAAATAAAAAAAATAAAAAAAAATATATATATATATATTAAAATGTACCAAGCAGTTATATGGGAGTAATGTATCCTTTTCTTTTTAACAATATTTTCATCTTGATTTTCATTCTACTTTTCTAGGTGTTCTAATTGTTTAATTAATCCATTATTTACTAATTAGTGTGTCCGATGCTAAAGTACTTGCAGCCTTTGATTATTCAGTGTTGTTTGCCAGCATGTTTGCTCTGCTCATTTTTAATTGTCATTAATAAGATATAACGAAGGGGAAAAACTACAGACAGAAAGGGCAAAACATAATGAAATCAACAAAAGAGAGTTAAGCATTTAAATCTATAGCAAAAGCAAAAATATTTCTAAAGGTCTTATAAATGTAAAAATCATGGTGCTGTGCTTTTCTGAATGTAGAATAAAAGGAAAATAATACCAGCTAATTAAATTAGATCAGTGCTATCAGGTGTTGTCACTGATTAGAAATCTGGTTGGAACAAAAACCTGCAGCCACAGTGCGTTACCAGTACCGAGGTTTGGAAACACTAAACAACAAATCTCAAGAAAGACAGATATCTAATGGCTGATGACACATTTTGCCCTGGTTCTCTATGCCCATCTGCCTGCTTACATTGTATTCAATGAGGTCATTTTGCCTAACTTTACATCACACAGCCTTCTGGCTGTTGTTTGTCCACATTATGCTTAATGTAAAAGCCAAGCCACCCAGGATACAGGCATTAACAGATCTGTCTCTAATCCCTGCCATACCTGGCACCACCTTGCCAGCATGCTACTCTGTCACAATAGGCAAGTATAGGGAGGTGCTCATAGTTATGTTCATATGATGACCGTCTCTATAAAACTCATTTTGTTATAAGTAATAGTCTTTTTTTTTATATACTGTTTTTTCTGTGTGCATAGGTACACAAACTGTATTGCCTATCCAATGTGACAAGTGTATAGCCCAAGTTGATCACTGGCAGGAGTAGGTCAGAGTCTAGTAAACATGAAATTGCATCTGGTATATTCTTTTTATTATCTCTAAGTGGTAGGCTGTGAATTTTGAATAACAGTCTTTAAAAATCAATTAACTGTACCCGTTTGCTTGATATACCAGTCTGTGTTGACTAATGAGCTTTTACTAAGAAAGTATCACAGCCATTATCTTCACTTTAAAATAAGATCCTTAAAAGGGAAAAAACCCAGTACAGCACTCCTGACGTCTGATAACATCATACTGTAGGAAAAGTGGTTTATCATTTTTGGATGGGAAACAATTCCTTGGCGCTGCCTTTTTTAAAGACACTTTAAGACTTAACTATGACAAAGAGCCCAGTCTTATGATTACTGAAGAATGCTGGGATATTTTTTGCCAAATATAAAAGTGTTCCCTACTTACAGTTATCAGTATTCTTGAGACAAGACCCCTTCTGTCTAACTCCTTTAACAGTGCAAGTTTTCCTGCTAATATAACATAATGAACGATTATGGCCATAGCGACTGTAACAGAACATTTCTCACTGTTCACAAAAGATGACCATTCAAAGTGCACATTTCTGAAACAATGTATTATCTGCTGTGAGGGTTTTTATCAAATTCCATTCTGTAGGCTGTGTATTCCACAAAAATGTGGTTTTAACAGAACATTGTTTTACTTTTTCAAAACTAAAATATCACACTTTCTATGTGTAAACATCTTCAACTAAATCTGCTATTTCAAGTAAGTTATTTGCCACTTTCAAATACTATATTTATGTAAAATATCAGGTGTATAAAGTATAGCATGCCACATATTAGGTGTCTTGTACCCGAATACACAGCTGGGCCATACATTACTAAGGCCCACTGATTTTTAAGCTATAGATGTATGCGAGAAGCTTAATACTGCAATCCTGACTAAGAATATTGATGTAGAAAATTAATGGTAAAATGTACAACTAATAACTAAAAGTTACATTTACAAAACATGCTGCAACTTGAAAATGGATAAAAGAAATGAATGGCTACATGGATAAAATAGGTTTTTGTCTAAGCAAAATGGTGGCATGGTGGTGAACGCTGAGGTACTGAATTGTAGCCAGGTCGCTGTTTTTTTTTTGGGAGCATACAGTGCGTTGCCGCACCCACCACACGGCAAATCACCTGGATTGAGATCCGAGTGCAGTTGTACAACAGGTGACACCTTGGCACCACACTGAACAGTGTGAGATTTCTTAGAGTGGCTAGAGTGCCAATCCTGCCACCAACCCCCAAGTTTTCCCTGCAAGTTGGTGGACCTGCTTGCATTGCTGGATGCAGACTAACGTCATACCCAGGACAGAGCAATTGCAGGTTAAGGGCCTTGCTCAGGGACCCAACAGAGTGGAGTCACTTCTGGCGTTTTATGGGATTTGAACCGGCAACCTTCCTCAGAGTCACCACTCTGCCCAGTTCACTGATGGTGTGGAATTTACAGGTAGATAAGTTATCTTTCTAATCTTACATTACTTGGTTAGTTGAGCATTCACACATGCATTCATAAATGATCTGCCTCATGTACATCAATATTAATGAAATACATGTGTATACAGTAAGGGGGTTCTTTCTCCCCCTGGATGTGTTTCTTGATGCAGAATTGACGAGAACCAATACCTTCCCTTTTGTACCCATGGAGGAAAATAATTACAAGAGACAGAAATATGGTACAAAAAGAGACATATGTATTTAACTTGGTTTAAAAGATAACATTCATTCCCAGAATATAATGCATAATCCTGTATACATCCATATTCAGGCAGGAGCGAAGCAAAGGGACATCCCAGCCAAGTGGGAGAATGCTGACACACAGATGTCCTATCCAGCGAGGAATGTTGGCGGCATAGCGAGACACTTCTGACGTCATACTGGATCCTCATCATTATAAACACTGACATAATTACATATTAATAGAATTCGTGTCAGATATGGGTGACTACCAGAAGAATTTTCTGGTTATTAATACCTTCACATACTCTGGGTTTTTAACTATATTGGTCAAGCAGACATCAACACCTTTTAAAATAACCTGCTTGTGTCCTTCACATGTTTTCTGCCTATCTCCTTAACCTGACTTACAGCTGTCATTTGTCAATCTCCCTGGTAGTCTCTCTCTCACTCTCTCTCAGCTGAATTGCATAGCTTTGTGAAATAAACTTCATAAATTACATTTGGCACAAATAACCTTCTTGCTACAACATGTAATTCTTATTGGGCTGAGTTTCAATGTCATGGGCTCCACACATTTATGGTTAGCCACACCCACTGTCCTTTTTATTCTGTTCTAGTTTGTTCAAGTTACTGAGCTCTTCAACATGTTTTATGGTCCCTTCCCTGCTCCTCACTCAGTTTTAGTCCAATATCAGTAATTAATCAATTATATAGTGGGAGGAGTCAAAACTATAAAAGCTTAATCTTTAGTTTGTTTGTGGTCTTATTTTATTTGATAGCTTCTGTCTTTCTCAGATTTTGGCTTTTCCTTTGTCTTTTTATCTTTTTACATCATTAGTGTTGTTCTGCTGCTGCTGCTGCTGCAAAAAAAAAAAATCTAACTTTTTATATATCATACAACAACAGCATGGTTGTCATAATCTAATTACATTTTAATTATTTTAAATGCCATGACAACTGAAAGTTTTATTATTTATTTTTCTTTTTGTTATGTTTTCCTATTTATGCATTACACGTTGATGATGTCATTAAACCACTGTTTTACATCTTGGTTCTTACAGTTACACATGCTACAGGCAAATCTATTGTGTATGTGTATGTGATGGCACGGTGGTTATCATGCGAGCTGCGCACAGTCCAAAGACATGCAGGTTAGGTGCATTGGTGATTCTAAATTGTCCCTAGTGTGTGCTTGGTGCGTGTGTGTGTGTGTGTGCCCTGCAGTGGGCTGGCGCCCTGCCCGGGGTTTGTTTCCTGCCTTGCACCCTGTGTTGGCTGGGAATGGCTCCAGCAGACCCACATGACCCTGTAGTTAGGATATAGTGGGTTGGATAATGGATGGATGGATGGATGTTTTAAAATAAACACCTTCTGCTCAGTTTGACAAGACTAGCATCTCTGTAAATTTTTTTGTGAGCCAATTTTTTACTTTTGGTTTTGACTTTCTTTTGTTTAGTAATTCAGAAATGTCAAGTCAATTTGTTTCAGTGGCTAATTTCTAGTCTTTTGTGAACTGCCCAATGCTCTGTCCAAATTACTCTTCCATGTGACAAAACTTGGTTCTAAGTCTGATTACCTTTAGGAGTTTTGGCATTTGCCCTGTGTTTGTGTAAATAATTTCTGATCGTCATCTACAGTCCAAAGATATGATGTTAGATGAATTGGCCTGGTGCTATTAAGTGCAGGTGTTTGAGTAAATGTTCCCTGTTATGTTATAATTTCCATTCCACATATACTAGCCTCATTAAACCAATTGCTAAGTCTCTAGTTTCCCATAATACTAATCTGGAACACACAGAGAGTGTTTTCTTTTAGTTAGATCTCTATAGATACATGAGTATAAAAGCTGCATTGCAGGATTATACATAAACTCCACCCTATGGTTCTCATATAGATAACACCAACTACAGTCCCAGGGCAAGTAGAGATTGAGGGATGCTCACATTAAGCTTTGCGGTTTACTGAGATTCATAAAAAATACATATAGATTTTCAAAGCACATGGATGCTTAAAGGTCTATCAGAAAATGAATTAAATGAAAATTGTTTAGAATGCTGTTCATTTATACTTGAAGCATGAACATAAATATAACTTGAGTAAATGCCAGCTTCTCAAATCAGTGGCTCTGTCAGGCTCTATTCTAAATCATTCAACAATCCTATAAATCAGGTTAAACAATATGGTGGGTGTTTTCAATTGTTTTCAATTGTTTTCAAATGCAGACAGAGTGGGGTCCCATATTGAGCAGCAATTGGGGTTCTGAACAGTAGCTAACAATCTCAAGAAATACACCTTTCTTGCAACAAAAATATCAAGCAGGAAATAATTCACAGACTGGGAATCTTGCAAAACATCATTTTGCCCCCAAGAGGACCCCACAAGATACACAAAACATGATTTTCCACCTTCAGGGAGAGGAACAAAACATATACTCTTGGGCCTTAGTCAGATCAGGCTGTTTCTAATTTGTTTGCATGCAGTTTGTGTGAGGAACTTGCAATCTTAGGTGCGACTGCTGATCCTAATGTGATGTGGGAAATCTTCTGTGACAAGACACTGAAGGTTGCTGAGGGTTGTGTTGGTGTTGCCTGTGGTCCCAGAAGGAGGTATTTCATCTCGTAGGGCACCCTGGATACAGTTGCAGCACATGGCTTGATGACCACTCTGGCCTCTACCAGGAACTAAGAAGGATGGCTGCAAGGGCTTAAAGGGCACATGAGGAGGTGTATGTTAGAGGAATCTGTGAGCAAGTGACACATCATCTATGGTCTAGTGACCCATAGTGGCAGTTGACGGAATGGTCCTTACAGATGATGCTGTAGTTGTGACCCACTTGGCTGGTAAGTTTTAGCAGCTGTTTAAAGCTGATCCTCTGGCTAGGATATTAGACATGTCTGGGTCAATGGTTCTTGAGGATGATCCTTCAATTATCTGTGAATCACCTAATATCAATGACATTGCACAGGTAGTGAACCAGCTTTGGGTAGGGAAGGCTTCAGGAGTCTGTGGTATTCAGGGTGACTTCTCCAAGTTGGTGGTAAGGCTGTCCTCCTGGCATTGCAAGCAATCTTTGCTTACATTTGAGAGATGGGCATTGTCCCATCTGACTGGAAAGTGGGACTTGTTGTCCCTATCTGGAAAAGAAAGGTGATCGCCTGGATTGCTGCAACTAGAGGAAGATAACACTTCTCTTGGTGCCGAGTAAGGTTCTTGCTAGGGCCATCCGCAATAAGATCCTTGATCACTTGCTCACCTATCAGTGACCAGAGCAGTCTGGTTTTAGGCCTAAGAAATCTACTATCAACTACATCCTGTCACTGAGGGTTCTCATCAAGCGCAAACACGAATATCAACAGAGTTTCTTTGCAGCCTTTGTCAATTTTCATGGCGCAATTCCGCAAAGATGATCCGAGAGGACCAGAGAGGCTGGACCAGGCCAAGGGGACAGCCACATAATACTTGGCTGTGCCAGATAGATGGTCATTTCAGGGGTGGGGGTGGGAATGGGACTGTGGGTCTGCCTTGGGGGTTACCAAATGGGATTCTTAGCTGTTTCGTCTTGTGGAGGGTGTAGAAATGTGCTGTACCAGTGCGTGCTCCCCAACCTGACCTCACCTGACCCTAGCCCATGCATATGCAAGAAGTGCATATGCAAGACATTCTGTAAATAATGACTGCAACACAATGTCTAAAAATACTTACTTTTACAAATTGTTAAGTACATGACTTGTCTGGGGTCTTGCAATATATATACAGTGGTTGGATATGAACCTTTGTCTATAGAATTATTTGTCAAACCCTTTTCTGAGCTGGCTAAGTCGCACTACTTGATTGTGAATGCACAAGGCATCATTTAGGACTGAGGTGCTTTAATCTGGATCTAGTGTAATCTGAGTATGAGGCTAACAGAAAGCTGAATAGGAGTAGTTACAGCATACTGTCTTATAACACTGGTTATAGGTTTATTATATTCTATTTGTCTGCAGAAAAAACAAACAATTGTTGATATTTTTGCTAAAATCTAAATGTATTATATCTATATAACACAATAACAAAAAATGTATTATATCTATATAACACAATAACAAAAAACCCATCTATTGCAAGGCTGGTGCAACTATTTTTTTCAATCTTATTTTGCTTGTGGTAAAGAAAAAAATAGAAAAGAAAACAAAAATGTTCCATTAAAATGGTCTGTTTAGTTCAGACTTAGCCAAGCAGAGTGACTTGGTGCTCCTTGGTGCTGCCCTCAGTTAATTCCAGGAATTACACCTTCTGAATGTAACTTTTACTTACACTCGGGCACTGGGGACATTTGTCATTTTTTTATTTTTGTTTTCACGTTGAACATTTTTTTCTTGCTCACTGATATGAATACAAAATCTAAGAAGTGGTGGCAACTCTTGATTTCTACATGCCTGATTGCAAAACACTGTGTACTAAAGTGTCATAATTTTCATGAAGTATGAAGGCATATATTTTACATTCCTCCCTGGAATCTAGCTGTATTTAAAAGGACAAACTCTACATATGAAAATTATTATAATCATGGCATGCAAAGCTATTTTTACATTATCTTTCTTGTGCCTTGCCTTTTTCACACAGTGCAACTTATTTTGTATATTTGCAAATGGTGTCTATCAAGCATTTTGAAGGCCTATTATTCAGAAACTGCTAGCTGGCACAAGCCAAAAGATTTGACTAGGCGATTTGGGACTGGGTGGTGCATTAGATAATTGCACATTAGTACAGCAAAAGCCATTTCCTTTTGATACTTGGGGGTGAGTTCCATCACAGACAATAGCTTCTAAATCTGTTCCATCTCATGACGCTTGCAGAAAATGATTTCAACAAGCAAAGCAGCAGTCGTAGCAGATGATTATCACTTTTCTAAAGCGTGTAGAATACTAGTATCTGTTTATTGTCTTTAGCAAAAATATTTTTGCATGTCAAAACATGAGATTTACAGATCAAACTAATAAGAAGGCAAATTTAGGTTATCATTTTAAGAAAGCTTTTAATTTAAGTGTATGTGGTATGAAGGAAACCCTAATAATTATAACTTAAAAGTCAACATTTGTTGAAATGGTGCCTACTGTAATAGAATCTGCAATATTATTATTATTATTATCACTGCTGTTTCATGAAAATTATAATGTTCTAAAACAATAAGACATTCACAGTTTGGTACTTAAATATTGCAATGATTCTTATAATACAGAAAGTATTCATTGATGCAAAGCTACTTTTCAAAGAAACACAGATATTGATAGGCCATATGCAATCAGGATTAACAGACACAATTACATGAAAGTATCAATTACTCAGTCCAAATACTGAGAGGGTTAGCAACTAACTAGTTAAAGGACACATATACTAATAGTTTAGCAGCTAATTAGTCCAATAGGTACAAATACTGATACTGAGGTTAGCAACCAATGGTAATCTATGTATTTAGTCTCTCTCACAAGGAAAAAAGTTTTCTTTCTTGTGTTTTGCCAGAATCATAAATTTGACATGATGCTTGGTTGAACCAGTCAGGGCCTGGCTGGGATACCAGATGAAATTTTGTTTTTCCCCATCTCTGTACTCAGATGATTTTAGCTAAATAAATTTGTACATTTATATTTAAAAGTTTTGAAACACATTAAGAGTGCAATTTATTTATTTAAAAAAGTAGATAGATGTACCATACATATATATATATACCATACATATATATATGGTATATATATATATATATATATATATATATATATATATTGTGACAGGCGCCTGGCGTCCATGCCCACTGTATTCAGGGGGAGCAGCCCTGGACAGTGCAATACCTCCCCCTGGACGCTAGATGGCCGCCCCCCTGGGCTGGTGTAGTGCCTCAGTTTCCCACAGGGCTCCCTGGGAATTGGAGTTGGGGGCAGCCCTGTTGGGTCCCGCAGGTACCGCCAGGGAGTGCTGTGTTTGGGACTCCTGAGCCCGTGTGGGCAACAGCTTCATCACACCTGGAAGTGCCGCCGGATCTTGGTGATCAAACACTTGGAGCACTTCCAGGTGACCTATAAAAGGGAGCCAGCAACCACCACTCATCGGCCAGAGTCGGGTGGAGGAAGACAAGGTTGCGAAGGAGGAGTGGTGGTGCCAGAGAAAAGTGTTTGTGCTTGTGCTATATTGGTGTTTGGGACTGTGTTGTGGCTGGGGGGAGTACAGGGAAGATGTGCCCTCCAGCTGAAGAGGAATAAAGAATCCTTTTATTTTACACGTGCCTCCCGTGTCCAATCTGTGTTGGGTCAGGCGCTATATAGTGCCTTTTACTATATACAGTGGTGTGAAAAACTATTTGCCCCCTTCCTGATTTCTTATTCTTTTGCATGTTTGTCACACAAAATGTTTCTGATCATCAAACACATTTAACCATTAGTCAAATATAACACAAGTAAACACAAAATGCAGTTTTTAAATGATGGTTTTTATTATTTAGGGAGAAAAAAAAATCCAAACCTACATGGCCCTGTGTGAAAAAGTAATTGCCCCCTTGTTAAAAAATAACCTAACTGTGGTGTATCACACCTGAGTTCAATTTCCGTAGCCACCCCCAGGCCTGATTACTGCCACACCTGTTTCAATCAAGAAATCACTTAAATAGGAGCTTCCTGACACAGAGAAGTAGACCAAAAGCATCTCAAAAGCTAGACATCATGCCAAGATCCAAAGAAATTCAGGAACAAATGAGAACAGAAGTAATTGAGATCTATCAGTCTGGTAAAGGTTATAAAGCCATTTCTAAAGCTTTGGGACTCCAGCAAACCACAGTGAGAGCCATTATCCACAAATGACAAAAACATGGAACAGTGGTGAACCTTCCCAGGAGTGGCTGGCCGACCAAAATTACCCCAAGAGCGCAGAGACGACTCATCCGAGAGGTCACAAAAGACCCCAGGACAACGTCTAAAGAACTGCAGGCCTCACTTGCCTCAATTAAGGTCAGTGTTCACGACTCCACCATAAGAAAGAGACTGGGCAAAAACGGCCTGCATGGCAGATTTCCAAGACGCAAACCACTGTTAAGCAAAAAGAACATTAGGGCTCGTCTCAATTTTGCTAAGAAACATCTCAATGATTGCCAAGACTTTTGGGAAAATACCTTGTGGACTGATGAGACAAAAGTTGAACTTTTTGGAAGGCAAATGTCCCGTTATATCTGGCGTAAAAGGAACACAGCATTTCAGAAAAGAACATCATACCAACAGTAAAATATGGTGGTGGTAGTGTGATGGTCTGGAGTTGTTTTGCTGCTTCAGGACCTGGAAGGCTTGCTGTGATAGATGGAACCATGAATTCTACTGTCTACCAAAAAATCCTGAAGGAGAATGTCCGGCCATCTGTTCGTCAACTCAAGCTGAAGCGATCTTGGGTGCTGCAACAGGACAATGACCCAAAACACACCAGCAAATCCACCTCTGAATGGCTGAAGAAAAACAAAATGAAGACTTTGGAGTGGCCTAGTCAAAGTCCTGACCTGAATCCAATTGAGATGCTATGGCATGACCTTAAAAAGGCGGTTCATGCTAGAAAACCCTCAAATAAAGCTGAATTACAACAATTCTGCAAAGATGAGTGGGCCAAAATTCCTCCAGAGTGCTGTAAAAGACTCATTGCAAGTTATCGCAAACGCTTGATTGCAGTTATTGCTGCTAAGGGTGGCCCAACCAGTTATTAGGTTCAGGGGGCAATTACTTTTTCACACAGGGCCATGTAGGTTTGGATTTTTTTTCTCCCTAAATAATAAAAACCATCATTTAAAAACTGCATTTTGTGTTTACTTGTGTTATATTTGACTAATGGTTACATGTGTTTGATGATCAGAAACATTTTGTGTGACAAACATGCAAAAGAATAAGAAATCAGGAAGGGG
>JANRMT010062792.1:31219911-31230073 GCA_026402145.1 Polypterus bichir lapradei | reverse complement strand
ATATATATATATATATATATATATATTATAGTTATCAGATGGCATAAATGGTTTAATCAAAGGGCTTATTTAGTCCTGGGTCTTGCATAGGAGGAATGAGTGGAGAGTGGAAGGATTCAGAGATCAGTGTTTTGTAAAACTGTCAGATTACTGCAAGAACAAATATCAGAGATGTTTCCTGTGGACCTAACAGCAGGAGCACGTAGAAGTGCAACAGGGACTGTAGGAAAAGAAAATAAAGCTGTTTTTGAGCTCGCGTGTATAATTTAATGCATTCTCCTATCCCAAACTTAAATTAGTTGAGCTCACTGATTAGATGGATGGATATACACAGTATACAGTATTCCACTTTATGTTATTAAATCAACCAAGATGTGATTATGTATATATGATTAAGTATAACAAAATGTCAAAATGCTTTTATGTTTAAAAATCATGATGTTTTAAAATATTTGGAAAATTGCTTGTTTAGTGATTCATTTTATGAGTCAGTCTTTTCTTTATATTTTTCTTTTCATGACAATCACCATCCCACAATGCTTCATATGTCAAATGCAAAATTGCAGAAGAACATGACATTTGTAAAGCCAGCAGAATAACTGAGTTTTTGGCTCACATATTAAACTATATATGAAATTCAATTCTGAAACTGTGGTCTGAAGTCCTAGCTTTCTGCCTTTAGGGCAGGGCTGTAACAACTACCATCATGGAGGTACCATTTAGCTGAGCCTATGTTCAAATCATGCCTTTCAGTAAATCCTAATATTACCTCATTGTGTTGTTAGCAACAATAATAATGGTATGACAGCACAAAGAGATTTAATTACTAAGATATATGAAGTGAGAAGAGCACACAGTAGATTGATTGCACAGTGAGGTACATTGATGGATGTAACATTGTCTTTTGCATGACAAACTGTTTAATATAACATCCCTGCTCTCTTTTTAAAATGTATTAATTTATTTAAATGTATTTAATATTTAAGACTAATTTAAATAAATATATAACAATAACGTCACAAAATGTATGTGTTTTGTTACTTATTTCATTGTGTTTTTATTTAATTATTTAGCCTTTTTTTTTGTAATGACACTACACAGAAAATGTCAGTCAGTTAGTCATTGTCTAACCCGCTATATCCTAACACAGAGTCACGGGGGTCTGCTGGAGCCAATCCCAGCCAACACAGGGCACAAGGTAGGAATAAATCCCGGGAAGGGCGCCAGCCCACCACAGGGCACACACACACACACACACACACACACACACACACACACACAGATAGCCACACACCAAGCACAATTTTGGATCTCCAATGCACCTAACCTGCATGTCTTTGGACTATGGGAGGAAACCAGAGCACTCAGCAGAAACCCACGCAGAGAACATGTAAACTCCATGCAGGGAGGACCCGGGAAGTGAACCACTGCGCCACTGTGCCACCCTACAAAAAATGTATAATCCTTAAAATTTTAACGGTGAAAAATATGCCCACTTCGAATTGCAGTGCTCAATGGGATCTGATTAGACACCATATACACTTTGACTTATGTTGTGGTACTAAACAAATAAAGTCACATAGTCCGTTAGTCCTACCTTAGTAGGGAGACTTGAGTTTTTATTTACCCAGAAAATCCAGCAGTGACTCATACTGTATGATGCCCAGGCTAAGGTTAATTGTATGCTTGTCACACTGTTGTTAGGATGATTTCTTTCACATGTGAAAAGCAGGAGCTACCAAACCACAGGGGTCTGAGTAATTAGGCAGGCAGCAGACCCAATTTTTGACTGTAATACATATGCTTACTTATTCCATCTTGATATCTTGTGTTTATTTTTTTGATTATATAAGTTTACCATAAAACAGATTAGAAACAAATGTATAAATAAAATTTGTAATATAGCAAAATTAAAAATTTTTCTGAAGAGTTTAAAGGACAAATTCTGTTGATTTGATCACGTTAGAAAAAACAGTAGTGCAAAGTTTACTCACACAGTTGGTAAAGCTGTAAAAGTTATGATGTTTGGTAATGTTAAAAGATATTAGTGCTTCAGCTGCAGTGGTACTGATTTCTTGGATCAGCTATCTTCTCACATAATAATACAGATTTTAAATATTCTGCTGCAACAAAAATAAAAAAATCAATGTTAAAAAGCTGTGTGTATAGTTTCCAATCAATCTGTTTGTCTATCTTGGTACATTCAATACATTAAGCCCTGGCAAACAGAATAGAACACCAACATAAATATGTTTTATTTTCTTATTTATATTGGCAGAGATCTGAAAACAGCAAAGAAAGAAAAATAAACTAATTGGATCAAACAGCCATACAGTTTCTATTTTCAGATAGTATCTTTCCATATAAATAGCATCCTGAGTTTCTTTATATGTACAAAGTAACATTATTGCGAAATTTTACAAATGAAGCTCACATTATTGAAGGACTCATGAAGCATGTCAAAGGTGGGACATTTAAAGTCCAGTAGTTTAGACCTTATCTCACACTTGGTCAAAGTAATAGAATAAGTATGGAAGTGACTATGACCAAAGATAACCATTACAATCTAATTAAAATTAAATTATGTAATTATGACAATTGTATTATTATGGCAATTAAAGCTCCATTTCACATTAAAGATAAGCATAAAATATAAAACCAACAAAAAAAGTAACAATCTGTTAAATATCCTATTCCCAGGAACACTAAACCAGTCAGTTTTTACTACTCGTTAAAAGAAGTGTTATTACTAGTGTTGCATGAAGCCGGGTAAAATGGAACAGTAAATTAATGCAGAAAATGTATTGACTCTGATGTGTTACTGTAAATGCTGTGACCATGTCACATATATTTCTAAATTTCTTAAAAATTAAATCACAATGATTATTATTTTGATGTGATGGAACAGGTATAGGGGCGGCACAGTGGGTAGCGCTGCTACCTTGCAATTAGGAGACCCAGGTTCGCTTCCCGGGTCCTCCCTGCATGGAGTTTGCATGTTCTCCCCACGTCTGTGTGGGTTTCCTCCGGGTACTCCGGTTTCCTCCCACAGTCCAAAGACATGCAGGTTAGGTGCATTGGTGATTGTAAATTGTCTCTAGTGTGTGCTTGGTGTGTGGGTGTGGGTGTATGTGTGTGTGTGCACCCTTCCCGGGGTTTGTTTCCTGCTTTGCGCCCTGTGTTGGCTGGGATTTGTTCCAGCAGACCCCGTGACCCTGTAGTTAGGATATAGCGGGTTGGATAATGGATGGTTGGATGGAACAGGTATAGAAGCAAACTTTTTAAATACACTAGGAGGTTAGTACAGTTTAAGGACTGATCTATAAGTAACATTCTGACAGAAGTGAACCAGATGTGACTGGTCTAGATTATACTACTTGCGCACTGGATCCTTAGAAAATGTAACAAAAAACTGGCAAGAAAAGGGTGTACGAAGAGATTAGCTGACAGATAACTTATAACAGTGTTATTATATAAACAGAAACTTTCTGTATTTGAAGTAAATGGTGACCTTGACAAGTACAAAGCCTATTGTATTTTATTTCTAAAACAGAATCAAGTATTGAATTGATTCCTTTGTATGTATTTATATAAATATAAACTGTTTCCACTGTATCCTATATTATGTTTTAACTTTAGTGAATTTATTTTAAATGAAATATTCATGACAAATATTTCCTGTATAAACCACCTCAACTGGCTCAGTTAAATCTACTGAGGCAGTGATTTCACTTTAAGTCCGCCTTGTATTGTTAAACTCCTGACCCCATCATAGAAAATGAGTCCAGCAAACCCGTGCAGGAACTTCATTTTGGACATTTATATACACCATCTTGTTCTTTCAGTCATTACAGTTAAAAATAGAGGTGCACACTGAGGACATTCTGACACTGTCTCTTTATTTATTAGTCAATGTCAAAAACATCTTTGCCCTCACTCATGAATTAGATCCCAAAGTACTTAAAATCCACCATATGGGGCTGTTCATTCCTCATATCTAAACAGAAGGCCAGCTACTCTCATCAGTGGCATAACAATGATCTCAGAATTAAACAGACAGACAGACAGACAGACAGACAGACAGACAGACAGACAGACAGACAGATAGATAGATAGATAGATAGATAGATAGATAGATAGATAGATAGATATTATTTGTCCCTAAGGGGAAGTTAAAACTTTACAGAAGCTCAAACAAAAACAGAATATATATAAGACATGATCTCATTTTAATCATTTCACACACAGCTGTGACCCATTCCCTGAGATGGTGGTCATAGCTTGATGAGGCCATCATCAGAAAAAACCAAAGGTGTAACCCTTAGCTTGCTAAACTTGATTCTCTTCAGACCTCAGCTGTGCCTTGATATTTTAATGCATGAATGAATTAGGTGCATAAAATTCAATGAGATTTAAGATTAGTAGAGAAGCTAAATTCAACAAAAAATAGACATTTTAGGTACCACCAGAACTTTTGAAAGCTATTCAGCTTGACTGCAGATAAATAATAGTTGCATGAATAGTTGCATGTTATGGTCATTTATTGAGTACATAAACTGTTTGTGCTGGTAAAAAGGTAAAGAAACAGATGGTGCAAATGCCTGACACACCATGGACTCACAATTTATCACTTTGGAACTTGTGTGAAACATCTGCATGGAGTTTAATATGTCCTCCCTTTTTTCAATAGCATTTCCTTTCATAGTCCAGAGTCAAGCTGTTAGGTTGCCCAGGGTGAATAAGTGTGTATGTGTGAGTGAGTTTCACCTGTGATGGACTGGTACCATCAAGTGTTGATTCCTACTTTGCATTACTTGCTGGCAGTACATTCAGAAATTAAGGTATCAGGAGGATGAACGAAACAGACTTTTCTGTGTTACAAACAAAACTGAAACTTAGTGGAGTCGTCTGTGTGCAGTCTACATTTAAGTCTACCTAGGATTTTTTCTGGATGCTTCAATGTTCCTCCCACATTCCAAAATCATGTGTATTAGGTTAGTTGGAGATGCTAAATTGGCTTAGAGCAGGGGTTCTCAACGTCGGACCTGGGGACCCCCTATGGCTGCAGGTTTTTGTTCCAACCAGATTCCTAATCAGTGACAACACCTTATAGCACTGATCTCATTTAATTAGCTGGTATTTTTTTTTTCTTTATTTGACATTCAGAAAAGCATAGCAGCATGATTTTTACATATATAAGACATTTATAAATATTTATGCTTTTGCTATAGATTTAAATGCTTAACTCTCTTTTGTTGATTTCATTATGCTTTGCCCTTTCTCTGTGCAGTTTTTTCCCCTTCATTGTATCTTAATAATGTCAACTTAAAACGAGCAGAGCAGACACCCAGGCAAACAACACTGAATAATCAAAGGCTGCAGCTACTTTAGAGTCAGACCCACTAATTAGTAAATAATGGATTAATTTAACAATTAGAACACCTAGAAAAGTAGAATGAAAATCAAGATGAAAATACATTATTCCTATATAATTGCTTGGTACATTTAATTTTTTTTTTTTTTAGCAACTTAGTTTTCTAATTAAAATATTGTTCCTTAAACACAGAACCTGGGAAATATCGGTTCACTTAATTAGCCCAGGAGTTCAATTAAAAACAGAAGCTGGTTGGAACAAAAACCTGCAGTGACAGGGGGTCCCCAGGACCGACGTTGAGAACCCCTGGCTTAGAGTGATTGTAAGTATGAGTACGGATCCTTGTGAGAGTGAACCCTGCAAAAGTTTGACACTCAGTCCTTGTTTGGTTTATGCCTTGTACTGCCAGAACATTCCACAGCCTCTTTCGACTCTAATCAGTATTGAATGTGTTAGTGAATATGTTATTTTAAATATAATTGCAGCTTTAAGCAACCTGCTTTAATATAAACATGAAAGATAGGTTACATATACCGTGTTACCGGAACAAGAGCTCTTCACATACTGTTTAATGGTAAATGATAAACCATCAGAAACCGATTAAGGATTATAATAAAAGTGCACATGCTGGTTCTTACCTATCTTCTGACACTTTCAGGATAAGCTTCAGACCACTCCAACCATGCATTTGACTACATAGTCTTAAGAATTTCATGTTACTTCAGACAAGTATTTTTCAATTAGGATACTTCACATATTTTGATATATATAACATTTAAAAATTTAGCAAAAACAACAATTTGTCTACAAGTATCAACAATAAAAAAGTGAGCATTAAGATAAAAACATGTACTTGAGAAGCTTTAAACTGATGACACCAAATTTTATTGTTTTTTGAGCATCTGTTACAAATAAGAGATGACTGATTACGTTTTTGCCTTTTATAATCATTTTGAGGTTGCCCAACTTCCAAAGAGTAACACGTAACTATAATAAAAATGTTAACTTTCCATGTGGTGAAGAGCATTGTGATTTTAAGAGATTATATTCTAAGCCTGCAGTTAAATGATGCTGTACAAAAATGACTTGTTACTTGTTCATATGGTGGTCTAGATTAGAATGTACCATATTGAAAACCTAATACAATATAAGAGACAACAGTCAATTAACTCTGGATGCAGTTACAATATTACTCAAACAACACTAACAGAAAATTAGCTTTCTGTGCTGTTTAAAGTCTCTTATTCCAATGAAACATTGCACTGATCGCTTGAGAAACTAGAGAACCCACTACACATTGATGTGCTCCCTGGAGCACTAGAAAAAATTTTAGCTGCCCTAGGCTCATACTAATTCTGATAATAGAGAATGGGATAACATTTGTGATTTATTTGTGGTAAACAGTATATTTTTGTATATATTATTTTCTTGGATTTGCATGAAAAGTTTGTGTAAAATAAACCTAGTTAAGTAATTTTTGTCTTTTTTTCAAAAATTGGCATTCAATTAAGGCAGGTGAAAGATAAATCTCTTTAAGGATGTTTTGACATATCAGTGTCTAAATGACCAAATTAGTGCCAGCCACAGAAAAGATCTGCTGATACAATGATTTCTGATTTGTCTCTAGCCAGGAAAAATATCAGTATAACTTAACCTAGTAATAAGGGCTACTACAATTAAAAAGCTGGATAATTTTCTGGATAGGAAATGCATAAGGCTGCAAATATGGTATGTCAATTTTAAGAAAAAAAAAACATCCTGAAATTTAAATTTGGCAAAGATGAACTTAAAAAAGTGAGTTGGATTCTCATGCAGACAGTAACTATTGGACAGGGCACCAAAAAATGAGATTATAGTGTGGAACAAGCCAGGGAGGGCATCTTAAGAAATGCAGTATATTCTACTTTCATCAAGAGACAAAGTAATTTTGCTGCTATCTCATTTCAGTGGGTGCAGCAAATTGTAAATAAAAAATGTGTATATTAAAAATAGACTGGTGGCCATTTCACAATTGGCTCTTGTTTTGAATTAGTAGTGCAGCACTAGACATTCCCAACTGACCCCAACAGAATGGGTCTGAGACTGGATAGATGAAGGAGTTAAGGCTTGCAACCATGTGGCACAAGGTCTCAGTTGACACCAAACTATCAGCACTTGAGGTGTGGTTCATATCCAAGCTGGAGTGCCTTGCCACTGATCCCTGAAATCAAGGTATAGATGTTACTGAAATATTGGTTTTCAGTGTAATTTCTCTTTATTTTTTGTTTTGGCATCTCTTTGTCTACCAAACCTTATTGATTTTATCAAATTTCAGAGTTAATGCTCCGCATCATGTTTAACTACTGTTAATTTAAAGGCATTTCCATACGACAATCCTTTTTGCTTTATCTCATAGATCTTTAACTGCTTCATTAAACAACTGATGATATGAATTTCCTAAAACTATCCATCCATTTTCCAACCCATTGAATCCGAACACAGGGTCACAGGGGTCTGCTGGAGCCAATCCCAGCCAACACAGGGCACAAGGCAGGAACCAAACCCGGGCAGGGCGCCAACCCACCGCAGGACACACACACCCACACCCACACACCAAGCACACATTAGGGACAATTTAGAATCACCAGTCCACCTAACCTGCATGTCTTTGGACTGTGGGAGGAAACGCACGCAGAAACACGGGGAGAACATGCAAACTCCATGCAGGGAGGACCCGGGAAGTGAACCAGGGTCTCCTAACTGCGAGGCAGCAGCGCTACCACTGTGCGACCCTTTCCTAAAACTATGTATCAGTAATTATACCATAAACATAGTTGTGCTAATCAACAAAAATCATAACACATGCATTTGCCACCTATCACCTTATAAAGAAACATGAAAACAATGTCAACATTTTTAGAATGCATTTAGTAGATTAATAAAACATGTTTTAAATTATGATAAAGAATCAATATGTTACAGTACTTACAGTTTTTGAACTCTTCTTGCTGTCCAAGATATGTACGTGTGTGTTAGTTCAATACTAATAAAAAATTCAGAATAAACAATATTGAATACACTCAGAATTTTACTATACTTTTTATATGTGAAAAACACAACTGAAAAAATATATAATGATGCAAAGCACTCCTTCAGTAAAAGGTAAATTTGTTGTCTAAACTGTTCAGCTGGTGCTAGATGCTTTGGACCCATTAGCTCATGTGGAAAGAAAAAAAAAATGTGGTCACTCAGACAAAAAGAAGAGGAGGCTATTTCTGCATCACCAGTGTGGTAAGGAGGACTCTCAGTTTAATTATGCAAAATTGGAACAAGCAAGATTAGAACAGGATAACCCTGCTTCATCGGCAAGGCCTAAAGATTATTTGTTTGTTTACTGTTGAATTTGAACCTGAACATGTGATGATGTCAGGGTTCCATGTTTTGAACATACCAAAAAAACTGATGCACATTCAAATATGTGTAGTAAATGTTTGTTTTCTTATTTCATTTTGTATTCTTGCCTTTTAAATATGGAAAAGCTGGAACATTTAGTGAAAGCTTGTTTTTGCAAGCACATTTACCTTAACCTTGGCTGAATTTGGTACCTACCTTGTCTCTGATGCTGTAAGGATAGGCCCTGACTCCTGCTACTCTGATTTCCCTAAAGTAGTTTACAAAAATGAAAAGACTGGCACCCAAATATCTGAGTGTTTCATACCTGCCTTAAACACTCTTGTTACTACAATAGCATTAATTAAATTAGATATCAAATTATTGAGACAATGTCCTCAGAAGCTTAATATAGTCCATAGTCCTGCCCATAAGTGATTTTAATTTCATAGGTTGTTTAATCAGGAAGGGGTGTAGTGAGTTTCCTTTTATAGAAAAAATCAATTCAGTGACTTTGTCCCTGGGTCAATCAATTGACCACCACCAATCAGAGACTAGAAATTATACCCAACAATGTCTTATTTCAACTAGAGTTTTATGTATGCCAATAATACGACACATGCAGTTGCTGAAAGCTGTTTACAGCATTTAGCTTAGGCCCAGCTTTCCAACAGGCACTTGACATTGCCAAACAATGCTGCCTTCTGTTGTTGGCAAATACTGTATTAGACTAAGAATTTTTAAGTTGTTTAATTTCTATTTCATTTTATGTAATTTGTAATTACAAGCATTTACTATCAGGAAGAAGTCAAAAGTGATTTACAGTTTCCTGCCTTTAAAAATGAATCACAACAAATGTTTTGTGAGACAATTGCTGGGGATCTTCTTAGCTCACCATATACTACTGCATTCAGCAGAAAACAGAAAAGACTGTGTTTGAATATTCTTTAAAACATATAAGCTTTTGGTAGGACAACAAAGCTTCACAGCTAGACTTACATATCATGAAATGCAACACACGGCACTTGGCTATTGCTAATATCCACACATGGATGTGCTAATGCATAGATAGGGGCAAAATATTTATTCAGGTCACCACTTCATTGTTTCTCTCAATTTTCCAGCTGTTGGCAGTATTCAGTCCTGTCTGGAATATGTTGTGCTTAACAGCTAAATGTAGGGACAGCCAATTGATACTCAGTGTTGCTTTTGCAAGGACAGTGAATGATGGGCTGAGATATATTTGGCTATTTTTTAATGTTACTTTAGGCAGCTAAACTTAAAAGTACTGGCTTAATGGGTACACATATCAAGGTTCTTAAAGACGGCTTATATACCAACATTACCGTTAAATTTTAAATACCAGAGAGACATAGATAGATAGATAGATAGATAGATAGATAGATAGATAGATAGATA
>JANRMT010062792.1:31167649-31219901 GCA_026402145.1 Polypterus bichir lapradei | reverse complement strand
ATAGATAGATAGATAGATAGATAGATAGATAGATAGATAGATAGATAGATAGATAGATATGCAAGAACTATGTCTTCAGTGCCTTCGATAACATCTAGCCATTCCTGTTAAGGGGTAAGCTCAGGGATGTGCAGGTGGATGAACCTATGGTACCTTGTATAAAGGAATATCTGTCTGGCTGAACACAGTTTGTGAGGCTGTACCTCTGATGTGGATTTGAGCAACACTGGAGTGTCACAAGGAACATATCTGTCTCATTTTCTATTCACCCTCTACCACCTGGACACTTCTGTAAATTCTCAGATGATACTGCACTCATGGGGTATTGACAAGGAGGATAAGACAGTATGAGTATTGAAGTCAGACAAATTGTTTCTTAAGAGCCACTAAAACAAATCATCAAATAGTATATGTGGATTTGGCACACTACTACAAGTGAATGGAGAGCCACATCAATGATTAGCTGGATTGGTCCAGTATCACAGTGGAGAAAGAGCAGAACAGACTCTTTTTTTCTTATAGGAGGCTGTGTTCTTTTAATTTGGGACCAACATTCTTTACATGTTCTGCAGGATGGTCAGTGCAATGTTCTACACTGTGATTTGCTGGGACAGTAACGTCACATCAAGAGAGCCCACCGAATCAACAAGCTAATCAAGAAGGCAAGCTCAGTTGTGGTACACTGAGTAATAGTAGCAGAGGAGACAATTAAGACAAAACCGATGGTCATTATGAACAATGACCACATCATTTCTTTGACACACTAGCAATAAGTACTTTCAGCCAATTAATTATTTAGCAGATATTTGTAAAGAAAAGTCACTGGGGCTCCCTCATACCTCTGGCAATATGCTATTACAATGCTTCTTGGAATTAGCAAAGTTTTTTTTTTTTCTTAATTCTGGTGTGTTTCTGAGGGTGGTTGCTGTTGTTTGTAACAACGATTGTTGAGCTTCCTTAAAAAGCTAAACTCCGCCCTTAGGACAAATAAAGTACTTTCTATTCATCTCTGTGCTACATACATAAATATATGGAAATAAGCGTGCTCATCATGGTTAATGCAATCTAAAAGATCAGACAAACAAATAACTAAGCAATATGCATAAAATAAATGGTTTGATATAATAGGAAAAACTTAAGAATGGAATACGCTGATTTTGGCGCTGCGTACTGTAAAACGGGGTGCAATATTTAGCTACAGTTTTCTGTACTCGTTCAGTATTGTGATAACGCTATCCTAAAACTCGTCTGTGTCATAAAGCACACTGAGAATATAGGACTACTTTAAAATATATTTTTGATTATTTTACTCTGCAAGAATTCGACAGTGTACACTAAGCATTTTTATTTTTTTAAGCTCCGCGGCAATCCTTCTGTGGAGAAAGCAGCGCCACTGGCACCTCCTCCCCCACTCGGTTACAACACCCCCCAGGGGAGCTGCCCAGAAAACCCTGTGAAATTTCCTTTCTCGTAATGAATAGCGATCAGAGAGACAGAGAGAGAGAGAGAGAGAGCGAGGAGTGTAGAGGTGGAGCCTCCTCTCTGTGACTTAATTATTGAGTCATCTGGACCACACACCCCAAGCAATAGTAATTTCCAGTGAGTGGAGAAGAGTTCCGAATCTATTTGGCAAAGGAAGAGCGGAGAAAAAGCAGCTCACTTACGGGAAGGCAGTCGCAAATCAGGAGGCTGGTGACTGAACCGGCGGAGTACTTGAGGTGAGCTCAGGCTGTTTCGACCGTTGTCCGAATGAAAAAAAAAGTTCAGAAACAGAGAAGTGGCGTGCAGTACAAGAGAGAAGATCGTAGAGATGAGTGTGAGATGAGAGGGGAAAAAGTAAGTTGTCTTTTTAATGTCAAGGGAGTCTGGGTTGGCGCTGACGGCGGGAGTGCCGGAGCCCCACGGGAGTCTGCAATAGAGAAGAGCCCCGCAGGAGTCGAGCTCACATGGCAGACTCCCGGGAAGCCCGTCGTTGTCTTTTATATGGTGCGTGCCTCCGTGGCGAAGAAAGAACGGAAGCCGCGCGTGTTGCTGTCACGTCGGGCCCTGTTTGCTTGTCACAATGAGAAGTATGCCGGTGAGTGATTTATCAGGCTGCACGTGCGCCGATTGTGTGCGTTGTGATGTGCTCTTGGCAATTCATATGCCCGCTTGGTTAAAAAGCTTAGTGACAAGGGACATCGTGGCGTGTGTCCTAAGTAGAGTTTCTGCAATGTTAGAATTCTCGACGCACCCACTCACTCTTGCACATTGGTAGTAGGCTGCAGCGAACAAGATTGAATATATCGTGGCAAATATCGCTGTGTAAACAAAGCTGCGTGATTAGGTAGTTATTCGTCAATGTTTATTTTATGTAGCCCCTTTTACTGCGATCATAGTTACAACAGATGCAGCCAATGTTTCGTTACTTTTTGGTTCAAAGGTTCAATCTTTGAGTAACAACATTTTTGGGAAACAAATTACAGTAAATAATTGATGCAGTTTTTAAAAAAGTAAAGTTTTCTTGTTCTCTAATTTCGTTCATTTCCTTGACAACTACTTAAACAGTATTATAAATTGACAGTTGGCAAGGCTGGTCAAATGTAATGACCACACTTTAAAATGGAAAGCTTTAGAAGAATAACTGACGTGGCCACGACTTGTCATTGTGAACTTAATGTAAAGGATGGCTTGTCAGAAAGGGTAATCCCCATTCTAAGCACCTTTTCTGAATGATACACGTCACAGTCCTGACTCTGCACATGCCCAGTTCAAGCAGTTAAGGTGCAAAGATGTGGGCAGATGCCCCTACTCCTTAGAACTAAAATAGGAGTAACAAAACTAAAGGAAACATTTCAATAGTCTCTCTGTGCTTGTAATTATTTTTAATGTTTTGATTCATCTACTCAGCCTACGGGATAGTTTTTCACTGCCTTGTTTCCTCAGGATGAAATGGAGTTTACCTTTTCAAATGTTTAAAAAGTTTAAAAACTCATCCATATTTAACTGGGCTTAATTACTATTCACCTAAGGGAGCCTTCACTGTTGACCAGTGCAATTATTAGTGTGACCTTTCGTGCATTGCAGGTATTTATGAAGTGTTTTGTGTTGCTGTACAATTAAGAAATTGGTACTTTTGCAGAAGTTTTTCATAAATGGATCATTTTATAAATTGGCACAAAGGAAGTGACCAGCACTAAGAAAAAATAAGTTCACACAAGAAAGAGACTACAGAGTTAGTTTTGGTTGACTTGTAGTGTCTCACTTAAATGGTTTTGCCAGGGTCTCTGCATCTCTTTTATAGCTGGGTTGGTTGTTCCTCACTCATAAGAAGTGCACTCATCTGAGAAGGGTTTGGGGGTTAGTGTAGTTACTACATTGTCAAATATGTTAAAAATTTGATTACTGATGGTCATTGTTAACTTTAAGTTACTCTTTGATTATAAGGAACTTTAATGAACTCCTCTTCTATTATAAGCATGCTTGTGTTCAGTTAAGTGTCAATTTTTTGTTCTTGCTTTCTCTAGTGCGTGTTATGACCAGAGGGGAGATTCTCTTAAAAGCATCAGGTGAAATGTAGAAACTAAACTTGGTTTGGGTGCCAGCTAAGTGCAGAGTATTTTTCATGTTAATTGGGAATTTGTGGTTTGCAATTTGCCTATAATGTATAAGCCTTTAAATGATGAATCTTTCTCAATTAATTGTAATGGCCTGAGGCCAGGGTGGTTGAAGGTCAGCTGTAGCTAATGCCATGTTTCAGGCTATTAACTCTCCTCTAATTAATAACAAAAAAAAACTTTCAATCAAATTTACTGTTGCAGGCCACCTTCAGTTAACTCTGTGTTAAAATGTGCTTTCATTTAATTAATTATTCTATCTATCTCTGTTTACTTTATGATTATAGAAATCATTAATCCACCTATTTACCTGAAACTGATCAGTACAGAGTTGCTGGAAGACTTAAAACTAACCAGTAGCATCAGGCTCAATGTAGCCTGCAAATCTAGGTACACACATGCTCATACCAGGCTGTTTTAGATTTGCTAACCAGTTTATACACACTTCTTTGTTTCGCTGGAGGAAGCCAAAGACTTTGTTGGAAATCTGTGTAAATATGTGAGACAACATAGTTGAATCGGGGGGCAAGGACTGCGGTGCAGAAATGCACTGCACTGTACCACTGTGCCACATTTTTTGTCATTTGACATTAATGTATATTATAAGTAAGTAAATTATTTAAAAATGAATGTATATGTTTAATTGCCTGCGGTGGGCTGGCGCCCTGCCCGGGGTTTGTTTCCTGCCTTGTGCCCTGTGTTGGGTGGGATTGGCTCCAGCAGACCCCCGTGACCCTGTAGTTAGGATATAGCAGGTTGGATAATGGATGGATGGATGTTTAATTGAATTGTGCTATTGATAGAATGAAGAAATTAGAAAATCATCAATTGGGGCTTTATGGAGATGGAATGGTTAGTGCTGCAGCCTCAGAACATTGGAGACCTGGGCTCAAATCTCAGTTTGGTTACTGTATGTGTGAAGTTTGCATGCTGTCTCAGTGCAGGCATAGCTTTCTTCATACAACTCAAAGACACACATTAGCTTCATTAACATCTCTATATTGCCCCTGCATTAATGAATGAGTGATTTTGTGTTCTGTGTGAACCTTAAGATGCACTGGTGTGTTACCCAAGTTTTGCTTCCATTCTTTCACAAGTCACTACAGGGCTTGCTCTGGCAGTCCATGGCCCAGTAATAAAGAAGGCAAATTCAGAAAAGAAATGATTGTAATGTGTATACTGTGCAATTTAATATTTTCATTATATTCAACTTAACGTCTTTTTATAAAATCTGCTTATAGTGGTTGAATGGTTACGTGTACCAACAATGGGTGTCCTCTTAAAAGACTTCTAAAGTAATATTTAATTACTGAAGTAAGTGGTGAGCCTTTTACATTGTGTATATTTACATGGAAAGCTGTACACTGTGTATATTTACATGTTGAGCAGCACAGTTGGATACTCACTGCTTTATTCGTTGGGTCAATTCCCAGCCAATTATCTGTCAGTGTGGAGATGGGATATTGTCCTTGTGCCTGTGTGCATTTTCCTCCTCCTACTGTACTTTAGTTTTCCTGCCATATCCTAAAGATATGCATGTGAAGTTAATTGGGTACTCTACATTGGCCATTTGTGCTCAAGTGTGCCCTGCTGTGAATTTGGAACCTTTCCAGTTTGAATTCCTGGTTTGTGCTCAGGTCTGCCAGGACAGATATTGACTCAATGCAACCCAGGATTGAATGAGGAGGTATCAAGAAGAATGGACACTACAGCATTTAAATGGATATTCGATATTGGTGTAAACTTCTTTCTCAGCAGACCTAGGCAAAAAACTGTGTAATCTGAAGAATGGACCTCTCAAACACTGATATAGTTGTGGAGGTGTCTCTTCAGTTTTGTTTCATGGATGCACTCTTCATCTTCACAAGAACAGCTGTTTCCATTATGACTACTCTTCTGTTTTCTTTGTAGCGAAGTGTCCCTAAGATGTGTAGTGTAATTTTTTTTTATCTCCTGTAAATGCACAATTTTTGAATGGCTTCTCTTGTCACAGTCTAATACAGGATTATTTTGAATCCTGTGTTAGACTATGTAGCGCAATGCTCTTGAATTTAAATAGAACTCAGTCATTGGGAGTGTGGCAGATAACCTAATGCTTTCTAGGTCTGTAACAGTTCCTTGAAAAAAGTGGAAACAATTAAGGGTAAGGGAGTGGGGGTGACTTAGAGACAGACCTGCAGGAAGTTGTGGACTAGTTGTGAAAGTCTCAACATATGTTAACAATTTGGCCTGCATTTCCTTAAACCTTTTGTGTCAGTATTTAAAAACATAGAGCAAATGCTATTGCACCCAGAGAGCTTCTGTGCTTGTGCTAGTGTGTGGAATGCAAGCTTAAAATTAGCTGCTTTTCAAAGAGGCTGTGATACTGAAATTGCCTGTTTTACAATGAACATGAGTGTTTTAGTTTAAGGTGTGTTATTCAGGCAAGTGTCCTGTTTGAGATGTTTCCTTCATCATGTTAAAATATATTTTCCTTTTAAATGAATTAGTGCTATTAAATGCAAAGTAACTCCTTAAATGGTCACACTTCTCATTTAAGGGGCTGACAGTGTTTATGTGATAGTACAGGCTAGCGCATATTACAGCAGGTATAATAAATTATTGTTGTTGTTGATGTGCTCTTTTATTTGTGCAGATGCCTGAATATAATTACAATGTTTGATTTTTAATTTGGGTCTTGGTATACAAAACTGCACCAGTGAGTTACTGTCCTCTGTGTATAGTATTAACAATACGAAGGTGGGGTTGTTTATCTCCTTGTTCTTTGAAGTGTTTTAAGAGGAAACTGGCATACCTTTTGGTTTGTGTCTCATAATCATCACATACAGAAAAATCTCATTTGTTACCATTAATCCAGGACAATTCTTTGAACATATGAGCATTTATCTTTGTTTTTTTCTTCGTCCATTTTTGATATATCTTTAATCAGCAAGCCAGTTTCCTAGTGTTTAAACCTCACTTAATCCTAATCTGTCGTATTTAGGTTAGTCACTTGATATGACAGTGGATTTAACTATAGCTTTAAATAAAAACATGTACTTAAAAACATGAATTCAACTAGCGATGTGCTTAATAAAATCATAAAAACAGCGTTGTTCAGAAAATCTTTTCTTTTAGTGACTATTACTGTACTGGCCTGTATCAGCTGAAGCTATCTAGCAGAAATCTTATCTTCAACTTGACTACTTAGATCATCTATTTACTAAATACATGTAATCCAGTTTGGGGGTCATAAGGAGCCAGAGCCTATGCCTGTACAATTGCATACTGGATAGGAACCAGTCATGGATGGGTTGATACTGGTTCCTTTCGAGAAAGTTAACTTTTTAAATTTTGGAAAACAAGTAGTACATGAAAAGACTATTCTAAACTATTGTGTGTTGTTTAACTGAGGGATTTGCAATGTACATTTATGGAAAAATCATTAATGTGCACAATGCTGTAATTCTACATATGATTTTTGTATGGACCCTTCATGTTTTTAGATTGCTGTAAGTAATGAACACAACAACGAATATAAAGTTGTTGTGCAATGTACAAAGTATAGCTTGTGCCAAAGATTTTGTGCCAGTACAGTATGTAGGAACAACGTTACACAGATCCCTTGTAAAACCAAATGGCTTTTTCACAATAGTTTTTAAAATGGCAAATGCACAGTATGTCTAACCAAACAGCAAATGCAGCTAATTCAAACAGGAGAAAGCTTTTTGTAACGAGATTAATTTATTCTTTTATGTTTGAATATATAGTACTAGCCGATGCCTGCCCTAGCATATGGCGGTGTAAGAATAGGAACGGAAAACGGTGAGAAATGAATTCAGAAATCAAGAAGAAAGAAATACTTCTTGAAATACACATTTGTGAAAAGCTGTTTTGCTGGAAACGACAGATAATGAATCAAAAGATCTAACCCTAGAAAAACCCATGTACAACTGACCGTGGCTGAAGAATGGTTGTTGTAGATTAGCGCAAATCTTTGCAAATGTTTGTCCTTGGGACTTGATAGTCATGGAGAAGGACTTTCTGAGTGAGAATTGTGTGCGTTTAAATTTAAAAGGGAGATTGGTGTCGGAAGAAAGGAGAGAGATTCTGAGAATGAAGATTGTTTCAGAGTTTTGGATAGCGATCAGTTTGCACTCAATAATATTTGTATGTATTCAGGTAACGATGAGTCTTGTTCCGTTGCAAAGACCTTTTGATGGCATAATATTTCGGAGGAGCATAACTAAACTACGGCTCCCACCTTCAGATGAAGGGTATGGGAAGGCATGCCAGTTGGTGTGAGGGTGTGTAAAAACTCCTGTGGGTAGGAATCGAAAAATGCCGTGTGGGCTGCGTGTGGGGGGGACCGGGTTTAAAGAGGAAGCAGGACGAACCAGAAGAGAAATATATATAAAAGATGAGGAGTTGGGGGTTGACATCGTAAAATCTTTGTTCTGGTGTGATCCTTTAGGGTAATATGTACTAGTGTGCTGCTGGCAATCACTATTGCACCTTCTGAAATACTTTTCTTAAAGTAAAAGTCTATCCCTTCTCTCTTCCATGTCTTCAGACTGCTAGTTGTTGGTTTGGGGTTCATTTTAAAAATGCACAGTCATATTGGGTCACATTCTTTCATTTAGGTTGATGACTTATGGGTTGAGGGAGAAACCTTTAAATATGTTAGAGTTTGGTCTTTGTTCCCTTTATGTGTTTCTGTTATGCTGTCCTCAAAGAGAATTGTAATACTTTTTAGGTGGCAGTTTTTAATTATTCTCATTTGCCTAAGGTGGCAAAGTAGTGCATTCATAATATTTGCTGTCTCAGAACTTAAGGGACAAGGATTCAATTCTGGCCCAATCACTGACTTTTTGGAGCTTGCATGGTCTCTGCATGTTTATGTTAGTTTATTTTTTTCCTGTGTGTTGACTTCCTTCTGAATTCCAAAGACATTTACAGTATTTTCGATGTATTAGCAGCTTTGTGTTGACGCAGTGTATGTGCTGTAGGTGTACCCAGTAAAAAAAAAAACCTTGCCTTCACTTGATGGTCCCACGAAAGAGTCCGGCTGTCTTAGACCTTGTGGAATCAGAAAATGGCAGATTTCAAAATAATACATGTTAGAGTTTCTCTTATGCATCTGTTTTCAAAGCCATATTTCTAATGTTCTAATGTAATCTCACTGTTGCTTTGGTCTACACCTAATGAAATGAAAGCTTGACAGTTATGTTCTGGTGCCCAAGTTCATGAGAGAACTGTGAAAAAACTGGAAACCACTGTTTAATCTCTTTCTCAATCTCAGTTTTTTAATATTTGATTTAATGTTTGAATATTCTAAACAGAATTGATGCAGAAAGTTCTGAGAGTTTTGGGGGCAGTGTTTACAAAGTAATTTGCTTGCTAAACAAGATAGTCCATCATAACATTCTCTTTCCAATGAATTATGGCATTTAATTTGTGGTTTTGGTGCGTCATGCAAAATCCACTTATCATTCAGTTTAGGCTCTTGAAAGTCTTGTACTAAGTGAAGAAAAAACTCAATACGGTATTTTTATAGGTCTTAATATTTTTATAACACATTTCACAACCAGTCTTATCTTGAATTGTGCAGAACATTACTAACTTAAAAAAAATCTAGATGAGAGTTTTGTTTTGTTTTTTTTTATCTAAAATTTTAAACTGAGTATTATAGTCCGCAAAATATCATTGTTTGAACTGTTTTAAAAGTTTATCAAGTTTTTGGATATGTAAATATCATAGCAGTGCTGGTTATTTATAGCCAACATGATCATACCTTTGAGATGTGTCTGTATGAGGCAAGAAAACACAAAAGTGTATTAAAGTAAAAACGGCTCGTTTATAATTAATATAGGGAAGGAAAGGAAATATACTGAATTAAATTAATATGACACTGAAAATGGGCTACTACTAATAAAGTTGTCCCTGTCTATGTCTTTTGTGGCCCACTCACCGACACTAGCTCTTTTCTTTGCTTTGCTTTATGTACCTTCCTTCCATTTATTTTTTTTAATCTACTTGTCTTTGGGTCTTATATGGAAGTATTTTATATCCAGCCAGAACCAGCCCTGCATGAGAAGTGTGTCACACACAGTCACTTAATCTTACTGAGCCAGCTTAGTCAGTCCACCTAACCAAAATATCTTTGGGATGTAGGAGGAAATGGAAGTCTCTGGGGAAGTTACACACAGACAGCATGAATGTTCAAACTCTATTCCAATAGTCGCTGGGACAGGTTTTGAACCTAGTTTCCTCTGGGACAACAGCCAAAAATATTCTGACACTTGTGAACTCTATTTACATTTTAAAAACAAATTAAAAACTGGTGTTTATTTTTTAAATCATCCATTATCAGACAAATTTAATTCAGTCCTAGGGGACTGACAGAAGGCAAGAACCAAATTGGATAGAGTTCCAGTCCATTACAGTGCACACCCCAACACTTGCACAGGACCAGTTAACCTGAACCCTAGACTCTGACAGCAGTGACCCTGAAGTTGATTATGTATGCATGCGTAAATGTTTCTAAATAATTTTTTATTTCTTTACAAAGCAGTTTGACATATTGCAGATTCCTACACTAAATGGGAAAATAAAAATATTTTTCTTAATAATTACAAAAAAATGAACTGCTCCAATTTAACCCTTTTCACATGTTGCCTGAAGTGTTTACTTTTGCATAATGCTGATCTGTGTTCCATTAACTCCAATAGATTGAGCATTGACAGTGTACAGACTTGTTGCCTTTACAGTTATATTCTCACAACTTGTTCAGCTTTAAAATATTTAAATGATTTAATTTTTGCTTAAAATTAAAAAAAGGAACTTCTTTTGAAAGATCCATGTATCACTTCATTTGCAATTCAAAGACAAGTTATCTTTGCAAACCAAAAGACAGTTTCTTTAATTTGAGCATAAGCTTATTTGCAGTTAAATAAAGTGTGTACCACTAAACCACATAGTGATGTACCATATACAACTGCTAAAAGCAACATAATGCACTTTATAGCTTCCTGATGAAGTGAGTAATTACTGCCTACCTTCAAATGTATCGCATACAGTGGAAACTATTGGGAGCACATTCTGAAAACTTGTATAAAGATCTTAAATCCCTTTATGCAGGAATCGCTTTTTCATACATTAAGCCTTTGACAGCTCTTGATAGGAGCACAGTGTGGCACTTTTGTCACTTTACTAACTTTTAGGTTTGCTCTGCATTTTTCAATTTCCTGCTTTATTTCTCATATTCTAACCTCTCATGTATTTACGGTATATCACCATTCTAAAACTATTTCACTGTAAATGGCTTACACAAAGCTACAAAAATATTGGTTCTTGAAACAAACTGGCTTATTATTTATCCCTCCATATTGTGACAATTGTCCAATCTACGATTGTTAGTGCCCTGGTAACACTGGGTAAGAGGCAGTAACCAAAGTCAGTCATGTATAGGGTGGTTAAAATTGTTTTTGTTTTTTTTTTTTTTCTGTAAACTGAACCTGTACATTACACAAAAGTTAACTACACCTGGCTAAACAATTAAAGTATATTAATGCAAAGAATGTGTTGTGTGGCACTTCTTGATGTGAATGAGCATTTCCTTAAAGTACTAGTAAGTTGGTTGTCTGGAATTGGTTTAGATATGAAAGATCGGATGTAGAACAAACTGTAAAATGTAAAAGGCAAAGATTGCAAAATGATGATAACAGTTAAAAGTGGCAGCACATCCACTTTGTTTCAGAGCTTAAATCAGAAACACCTGTCAGAAAGCGTAGAACAAAGATAAAGCAACTGCTTTAGCAGACACTGCACAGGGCACAATCCTTGCTATATATCCAGTTAGAGAGTGTTATTTTGTTTGAGAGAGATGATACCTTATCTCGGTCTTGTTGAAGAATTCACCAGAGATGTCCATTATGCCTTCTTGCCCTGCAACAGTGGCTAGGCTGTGATGGGAGAGAAGGGTGAGCAGGCTGTATTGATCGGTCAAATTGCTATCGGAGTGTGCTTAGTGGAAGGATTGCCTTTACACCTGTCTGCCAAAATCAGGCAAGTCATTATTTTCATGCAGTCATTTCCATCTGTATGCAAAAAGCAAGCAGGGGATGTTGTGAAGAATTTTGTTCTTTTTGTTTCTGATTGGATTCCAGAACTGCAGTAACTCCTTGTTGGGCTGTAGCTATGAATGCTGTCATGTTTGACTTGCCCTCTAAATTCATGGAGGATAGTTTGTAGTACTTAAGCTATGAAGAGAAGCCGACAAAGCAGGAGTTCAACATCAACTCTTTGATTCTTTGTGTTGCGCTGCAGTTCCACTCTATATTAAGCCTCACCCACATCCCCCTGCGAAAGCACACAATCTTGTTTGTATGGTCCTAGAGAGTAACTATGCAAAATTTGTTCCAAATTTGGTCAAAGGGTATAAAAGTGTATAGGGAACATGCATGCATGCAGACAGGCAGACTTGTTTTTTTTTATATACAGTACATGAATGTGTGTATACTGTTTTATTTATATATATATACACTCACCTAAAGGATTATTAGGAACACCATACTAATACGGTGTTTGACCCCCTTTTGCCTTCAGAACTGCCTTAATTCTACGTGGCATTGATTCAACAAGGTGCTGAAAGCATTCTTTAGAAATGTTGGCCCATATTGATAGGATAGCATCGTGCAGTTGATGGAGATTTGTGGGATGCACATCCAGGGCACGAAGCTCCCGTTCCACCACATCCCAAAGATGCTCTATTGGGTTGAGATTTGGTGACTGTGGAGGCCATTTTAGTACAGTGAACTCATTGTCATGTTCAAGAAACCAATTTGAAATGATTCGAGCTTTGTGACATGGTGCATTATCCTGCTGGAAGTAGCCATCAGAGGATGGGTACATGGTGGTCATGAAGGGATGGAAATGGTCAGAAACAATGCTCAGGTAGCCTGTGGCATTTAAACGATGCCCAATTGGCACTAAGGGGCCTAAAGTGTGCCAAGAAAACATCCCCCACACCATTACACCACCACCACCAGCCTGCACAGTGGTAACAAGGCATGATGGATCCATGTTCTCATTCTGTTTACGCCAAATTCTGACTCTACCATTTGAATGTCTCAACAGAAATCGAGACTCATCAGACCAGGCAACATTTTTCCAGTCTTCAACTGTCCAATTTTGGTGAGCTCGTGCAAATTGTAGCCTCTTTTTCCTATTTGTAGTGGAGATGAGTGGTACCCGGTGGGGTCTTCTGCTGTTGTAGCCCATCCGCCTCAAGGTTGTGCGTGTTGTGGCTTCACAAATGCTTTGCTGCATACCTCGGTTGTAACGAGTGGTTATTTCAGTCAAAGTTGCTCTTCTATCAGCTTGATTCAGTCGGCCCATTCTCCTCTGACCTCTAGCATCAACAAGGCATTTTCACCCACAGGACTGCCGCATACTGGATGTTTTTCCCTTTTCACACCATTCTTTGTAAACCTAGAAATGGTTGTGCATGAAAATCCCAGTAACTGAGCAGATTGTGAAATACTTAGACCAGCCCGTCTGGCACCAACAACCATGCAACGCTCAAAATTGCTTAAATCACCTTTCTTTCCCATTCTGACATTCAGTTTGGAGTTCAGGAGATTGTCTTGACCAGGACCACACCCCTAAATGCATTGAAGCAACTGCCATTGATTGGTTGATTAGATAATTGCATTAATGTGAAATTAAACAGGTGTTCCTAATAATCCTTTAGGTGAGTGTATATATATATATATATATATATATATATATATATATATATATAATATATATATATAATATATATATAGTGAACGCTAGATAGCACTGTTGCCCCTTTAAACCCAACAGACAGACACTCAGGACACCAGGTAAAAGTACCAAGAACATCCTTTAATTATTTTCTTCTTACAACAGTGCTCCCCAAGTACCATAGCTGCAATAAAAAGGCGAGTAATTTCACTAATCAATTCTCTTTCTCTCTCTATATATATTTTCTCCTCCACACCTCCCAGCAAGCTTTGTCCACCTCCACCCGACTCTGCTCGCCTGCTGGGTCTTCAGCAGTCCTTTAAATAGTCCTTGACCCGGAAGTGCTTCTGTTCTTCCTCTCACATGACTTGCTAGCACTTTCAAGTCAGAAGGAGAGCTCAAGTTCTTTAATCAGCCCAGAAGTACTTTGGGGCTATGGGGAAGATATGAGTCCCCAACATCTCTTGCAGCGTCCCCTGGGCTGTGATATAAAACTAAATGTCCCATGGTGCCCTGCGGGAAACCGGGGCACCACTTCTCCCATTCTTCCACTCTGTGGGTGTCCCGGCTGGGTTGAGTTGTCGGCCATCTGTCACAATATATATACGTAAACACACATACACATCAAACGTGGTGCAGTGGTATAACTACTGCCTTGCAGTAAGAAAGCTCTATGTAGACCACTGGCATACAGCCGTCCTAACCTGACACAGAGAGGCAGACACAAGTTCCAGTCCAACACACACCTTATTCATAGCTGGGTGTGAGGCGACTCCTTTTATGATGGCCCTGGGAGTGTTCCATGTGTCTTATTAATCGGACCTGGAACCAGTCCCAGGTGTGCATAATACATATGATTTTATGTTTCTAAGATGGATACAGTTGTATTTGCAGTTTGCAACATATGGGGAACCTTCTCATTTTGTGTGGTTTTTTTTTTTTTTCCCCTATTCATTACTGTGTTGAAATAGTAAAAAAAAAAACAAAAACTCAAGATTTTATTATTTTTTTTTTAGTATCGCCCAGTCCTAACTTTATACTCAACTAATAGGTGTGATATGATCATAGAGAAGCAGGTGGGAAAGAATGAAAGTCTAGATTTGCAGAGAAAAGTGTAATGTTATTTAGAGTTTTTTTTTTTTTTTTTTTGACTTGGATTGTAAACTATCCTTAACTAAAAATATGCCTCCTGTAATAAAGAAAAGGTCACAATTTAATCAGTGAGATCACAAGCTTTGTGATGCTAGCCATCTGCAAAATACAAAAATGACAAATCTGATGCCTTTTTATTAAACTGCATTTATGCTGTGTTATGCTGAAGTTGTGAAGTATTAAATGATATTGTGTTTCTTTCTGTAAACTAAAAAGCAAAAGATTTTATTATTTAATAGTTTGTCTTGTTGAGTGAATTTTTAGATTAAAATCACCTAAAACAAGAGTGTAGTCTTCAGATCTACTTTTATGATAGAGTGACAAGATAAAAATAATTTTTTTATGCATTATTTTAAAGAAAACACTGTTTTTGAAAAGATGCTGCAACAACACAAATAAGGTCTAGTAACCACTCGGGCTCCAGTGTATTTATTTCAAAAATAAAGGCAGACGTAATGCAGGTCATCTCCCTACAGACCTACCCATCCATATCCCAGACTGACTTAATCCTATTTTCTGTGTATAAACTGAGGTATCATGTTTTCTGTCTTATCTAGAGCCATACTCTTTTTCCTACCCAAGTCTTGAGACTTTTTTTATTTTTTTATTTTTTTAAATAAATAACACACACTGGAGTGCTTCTTAAGGGGAGTACCTTCTGAGAGAAAATGACACTTCGGGATCACAAGTGGATGGACCCAGCTTGACAGACTACACCAAGCAGACAGGGATGATGGTAAAGTCATAGTCTAAAGTAAAATATATTAATAAAAAAGCTAACTTCAAGGGCATAAATAAAAACAGGCCTGGTTCCGCGGCTTTTTGTGGTATTTGTAAGCTTGATTTATCATTTGTTAATTTCTTGAATCTTCTTAATTTAATACATGTCCTCTAATTTGATACCGTTAAAAGTAAAGTATCAAAAAACATTACTGTAAAGGGCACAAACCAGTCAGAATAATTGACCTGGGTTTGAAGTCTTTGAATAGCTGGAGAGAGGTTAACTGACATTAAACACTTTAGAAATGTAATTGTGCATCCTTAAAAGAAAGATGTATTTTTTACTTGTAATGGTAAAGACTGGCACAAATCAGGCATAAGTAAATCTTAACATAGTTATTGTTTGTGGTTGTCAATTGCATGCAACTTACATGGTGCTTTTTTATTCCAGCCTTAATGTGATTCTAGACTTGTTTATATCTCCAACTATTCATCTTCTAAACCTCCTTATTCAGGGCAGGGTCGCAGGGAAGCTGGAGCCTGTACTGGCAGGTATCAGGTGCAAGGCAGGAACAATCTCAGGACAGGGTGTCAGTCTATCACATAGTGATCACACTCGCACACAAACACACACTAGGGACAGTTTAGCATCGCCATTCCATCTAAATCTAAACATAGCATTTGTATGGACTGTGGGTGGGAACTTGAGGACCTGAAGGAAACACAACAGACACAGAAGGAAAATGCACAGTCCACACAGGAGGTATCTAGGACCTAAACCCTGATCTCCCTAATGCAAAGCAGCACTGCCACCATACTGCTCCTTTCTTTTTATATTTGATTTGGATAGTAGTTTTTATCTATTCATCCATCCATCGATTTATTTACTGAATCTACTTAATCCAAATGTTAGGACATGATCAGGCAGACTCCATCCTGCAGCACCGTGCACAAAGCAAAAAAACAATCCTGATCAGAGCATCAATCCCATGAATGATACTTCTATGCCAAGCAAATTTAGTGTCACCAATTTATTTGGCACATATTTCTGTGTGATATTGAAGAAAAATCCACACAAACGTGGAAGAAATATGTAAGCTACACACAAAAGGTGAACAGGCCAGGATTCAGATCCTCTGTACTGTTGCTATGCTAACCACGGAGTTGCATATCTTTGAAATGTGTTGCATAAAATGATTGATTTATTTTTAAGCAATAATGCCAATTGCTTTGCTGCTACAGGCTTTATTTGGTAGCCTCAGCATTTGTTAAGGTGTATTAGAAAGTTGTCATTGGAGTTTCTTCTCAAATCTGTTTTTCACTCACTTCACATATTACTTATTTGGGTGTGACACTATCATTTGGCAAACACACCTTTTCCTTTGTTGACATTTTTTTGCAAGTTTTTCTTCTTTCAGCGCTTTTCTTACGGTAAACAACCATATTCCATATGAATTTACCTATCTGCTGCAGTTTTACGTTATAACATGGGCAACTGTTGCATGCAGAATGCATCATAATAATCAGTTTGAAGTCATTCAGTTTACTTAATTCTTAATTTTTATGCTTTACAGTGAATATAATTCTTTAAATTTACATAAGACTATCATTAAATAAATCATATAAATAACATAAAAAAAAAACTATTGGTACATGAGTAACTTTTTTGTGTTTTTGAATCTGTTAGCTACCAGTAAAACTGTAAGGAAAACATTTGACATTAATGCCTAAAGTATAATCCTAGTTCTCTACCATATTTCTGAAAGTTAACCTTAAGCAGTTGATATACTAATCTGTTACGAAGGCAGGGCCATCAACAAATTATGTGACTTGTGAGCTAACTTGTTGTAAATTAACATATTGGATTTTAATTAAAAGGCTGATTTAATCTGATTTTTAATTGCATTAAAAAAAATTGGTGGGTAAGGAAAGGACATACCACTTGGATTGCCCAGATATGTGACCTGCCTTGTAAAACCAGTTACTCACTTTGACACCATAGGTGGAGATTAGACAGGTGGTAGGAGGTGGTTAAAAAAAATCAAGAGCTGCATCTGTTCCATAACCAAACAACATACCCTACATTGTATATAAGAACTGCCCCATGGTATTAAAGCTGCCGTGGAAGCTAAGAAGAGTTGCCTAGAAAATTAAGGATATCCCACTGGAGTGGAGCAGGGTGATGACCACCTATATCCTAAAAGAGAAAACCTCCCACAACATCTACTACTTTGGAGGCATTACCTTACTTAAAGTGGAAGGGAAGATCTTCTTTTCTGTGATGGTTAACTATTTAACCAGTTATTTCTGGGAGAACAAATACATCAACATCAGCTGCAAAGTGGTTCAGGTCAAGTGGTTCTCATGGTCATTACAGATGGCCTTCTGATAAGATCCTCTGGGAGTTTGTTGAAGTTGTAGAGGTCTACAAACAAGGGTAGTCTTACACAATCTCATCGGTTGATCCACTTTACTGGACATGGAAGTAGAGGACAGGAATATCTCCAATAGGGAGACATCACTTCTGGTACCGGGAGGTGAATGGAGCATGAGAGCAGAACTTGAGCCTTAGCTGAAGTTCCTAAATGAGATCACCACAACAATATTACACAAGGACATCATTCTGCGATCCATCCCTGTCAAGACAGTTGTAATGGTGGAGCTTATTGTCCCAAGAGAGGAAGGAGCAGAGGTGGTTTTGAAAGAAAGAAGGAAAGAAAGCAATATAGAGAAGAAGCATGGAAGTTTGGTTCCTGGCTGATGATCTTGCAACTGGCCCTTTGACAACATTGGAGGTGCGTCAAGCAGCAGTGCTGAGCAGTTAGCCAATATTTGTGCTTATATCTTGATTTCTGTGTTTAATTTTATATCGGTTGTTGAAAATCTGACATTTTTTGTTTGATTTGTAGAACAAGGAGTTTTAGATCAAAATACAGTGGTACCTCGGTATACGTCCGCTTTGGAATAAGTCCAACTTGGTATATGTCCTGTTTGGACATGAAAAACTTTGCTTGGTATATGACCTTTGTTTGGAATACGACTCGTGTGCTTGCTTACCTTGCTTACCTGTCTCTCGAGACAAAGCCACGACTGCCCACGAGCGTCAGTACGGCAGTTGCTAGCATTCAGTGAATAACCCGCGTGCTACCGTTGTATATGATTGTTCAATGATGCTTTTGTCCATTGCTTTATGTTCGGGTGTTGATTGCTATGGTCTGCGTCATTTGAGACGTATGACTGCCAGAGGGAGGGGTGTGGTTTAGAAGGCACACTGTATGGAGAGTTGGTTAAACCTGGTTCAAAATAAACAGCATTCGAAACATTATTCTGAGTGTGTCGCTAGTTCAATCTAGAGAACACTACTCTACCCTTGTTTACCTCTCTCGAGACAAAGCCACGACTGCCCACAAGCATCAATACGCCAGATGCTAGCATTCAGTGAACAACCCGCGCTATAACTCTCTGTGAATTTACACGTGATTTTGTGTTTTTTCGTGTAAATTTGAATTGATTGTTGAAAAGTATGAAGGTGGCATGCGTATCTGGGACATGGCTGCTGCATACCGTATGCCGAGAACGACGGTATCTACGATTGTGAAAAACAAAGACGTTATTAAAAAGTAAATTGAGGTTAAATTTTCATTTATTTCATCTAATTGCTTTTGTATTTATGTCTTTTAGTATTATGCAGTGTTTTAAATTATTTTATACAACCCCGTCAATGTATAATATGCCAATAACAATAGGATTTTTTTAAATGGGAATGGATTAATCATTTTCCCTTTATTTCTTATGGAAAAAATTTGTTTGGTGTAAGTCAAAGGATCTGGAACGGATTAAGGAAGTATACCGAGGTACCACTGTATTTATTTTAGTTCATTGTCTAAGATGAGAGTGTCTTACTAAATACTTTTTCAAGGCACTTTAGCTAAGTGCATAACCCTGTCTTTGCTAAGGAGTTGCCTTTATGTATTGAGGTGCATTTTTCCAAGTGATGTGTTTAACTCTGTTAAGCAAGATTGTTTTATGACAATGTTGTTACTTAATCTCAATTTTAAACTATCTTCCAAAATTTCAACAGTACAACAGAGACTGTACAGAATATTTTAAATCCAAACATAGTGTTGCTCTAGTAGATGTCTTCACAAGTATTACTTGGATAAAGATGTTATATTATTATATATTTCTGTGGTCAGTGAGCCCAGGTAGCCTAGTTCATATTGAGGATTTAATATTTGAGGCAGCTACTTATTACTTCTAGTGTATTTTAAGCCCTCCACATGTTATTACCATGCCTCCTAATGTAAGTAAGCCAAATGTAGTTGTTGGCTTTTGGGGAATAACATTGCAAGGAGTAAGTAATACCTTTCTGAAAAGTGCATTTTTTTACTGCATGCAAATTTTGTCTTTTTGCCTTCTGCTTTTCATTACTGATTGTAGAATGACCATTTAATTTCCTACCCTGGAGAATGTGAAGGCTTGTGCATTGATGAAATTTCTGATCCAAGATCTTTAGTTGCCTACTAATAGGATGTTTTGTTTGTACAGAAGTTAAAAATTTAAAGTCCTGTATATTTAACAATTGAAGTTTAATTATTAGTTGCTTTTTGAGTAATTAAATACATGAGCATGTCTTAATCAGGCAAAGAGATTGGCAAAAGCTGTTACTTTATATTGATTTATAAGGTGGATGGATAACATTTCTCTACACTTAAACCATGTCTTGCTATTCTTACATTAAATGCCAAGGTGTGAATGTTTGAATTGCTAATGGGATTGAATCCTGTAGGCAGGGAATCAATTTCTGTCGATTTACTGGCAACGTGAACAGCTTTGAAGTTTACAGTATTGCTTGCAAATGTTAAAATACCTCTTTTACAGTAAAAATATAAATTGAATTATAAATAAGAAAAGGTGCCTTTTAGTTTATGAATTTAAAGTAAATCTACTTTAAGATCACTTGAAGAGCAGAAGAGAATACTTGGAATATTCAATTTGAAAAAATGTTTAGCCACCACTTTTATTTTTTCATATTGAACACTGTAGCTAAGAACCTTTTATGCTCTTAAATCACTACAAATGATCTGGCTTCATCTATACATATCAATGTCTCTTAATCCTATTCAGTTATGGCAGTATTGGTTTGAATTCAGCAACCAGCTTTTGACTGGGCTCCTTCTCACATGCCAGACCAGTTTAGAATGGGAAGTCACTTGAACTACATGCTTTTGGAATTTAAGAGGAAAACCAGAGTAACTAGAGATTGATTCAGTTGGACGGAGGGAGAAGATGATAAATCTCTACATAGACAGTGACTTGGCTAGAATTTGAACCCACTATCCAAGAAGTGTGTACCTGCAGTGTTAGCTAGTGCATCATTTTTCTGCTTTGAACAGGATTTTGCTGAACAGAAATAGTGGAGGAGTAGGCAGGAAAAGGCATTTGTTATTATAATCAAATTTTGATGATTCGTTTAGGCAACCTAAATTAGTTTTTCCAGATATACTGCATTTATTGCCTGCATGTGTTTCGTCAATCCATCTATAATTACACAAATGCTGAAAATGTTAGAACTCTAAAGCAAATAGGATTTTCTTTTTATATAACCATTATACTAAAGAATTAAGTGATGGAATGTATCTATTTGTATGCAGGTAGCCTGGTTTAAGTTTTTAGTCAGTCTCCCAATTAAAATATATTTTGATGAAGCCATTTGAAACTCTCACTTGCTTCTGAAATGCATTCAAAGTATATATTCAGTTAATCTTTCCTTAGACTCCATTCCATTTCTGAGTCTTGCAACTGTTACTGCATATTTATCTGTTGAGGAAAAGGTTTCATACTGATATTGGAAAAATTTGTAAATGATGACCGTTTTTTCCACTATGTTGTTCTTTGTAGTTGGATGGGAATGGTAATGAGGGAAGAGCACAATGCACATCCCATACAGCTGGCTGTGTATATTTTACATTTTGCATTTGCGTTTTATTATAAACCATCTGTGGGGCACTGTTTTAATAATTAGTATTTGCCACTTGATTTTTTTTTTTCTTATGTAAGAGATCACCCAAAGTTCAACTTTGATAATCACTTATCAATCATATTTGTAACTTTGACAGTTGCAGTGTTTATACTACAGACGTTTATACTACAACATTTTGCTTTTACTCTTCTTGCTGCGGAAAAACCTTGCTTACAGAATCTATCTAATACACAAGAGTGCTTGGCAAAACAGTACCAGGAAATGCTAGATAATGAAATGGACCCCCCTACTGTATATTGAAGTTTTTTGTATTTTTTTTTGTATGTAGTTTGGTGTCGGCAAATTGAGTATAATGACTTATATTTAAGTGTTCCTGATTATGATATGGGCAGTTTCATTGTTTTAATACTTTACGGACATAGATTATTATTCAGTGATTTGCGATCAACTTTACATATTCTTTTTTTTTTTTTTTTTTTAAAGTGTATGTACCCCCTATAATTTAAGCTGAAGCAATATGGATGTAAGGGAATAATATTATTTTGCCACCTCTCCATTAATGCTGTGATATCCTTAACTCGGAGTCTAAATCCTCCTAATCAGAGCTAACAACTGAAATATCATATATTTGATCAATAAATAAAAGCAACTTAAATCTTGTTCTGTGACTAAGCTTGAAGTTAAAATAAAATAGAAGGGAGAGAGACAGAGAGATTGGGAGCATGTGTTGATTACAGCACGTTGCCGCAGCCACCACATGATGAACCACCCGGTTCTGAGTGCAGTCGTACAATGGGTAAATAGAAGAGGTACTTTTTTATCAGTACCAAAACTGAAAAGGCTGCAGTGACTTTTATTAGGTTCCACCTAAAATTTATATTATACAACCACAATTAAAAAATAATTTTGTTCATGAAAGACATCATTTTTATACTTGTCAATGAAATTTGTATTTTATATTATGTGCTTTTTTATCCATCCATTTTATGCCACTTTTCCAGGACCTGATTATAGTGGCAGCACTCTGAACAAAAATGCGAAAAGGTCCCTTTTCGTCGTCACCTCCTCCATCTACTCTGGGGTGGATACTGTAACCTTAAGGGGGAACCAGAGTGCCCTAAACCACAGACGCAGTAAAGTACCACACGTTTGAAGAATAAAATAAAGATTCTTTATTCTCCTCACAAGCACCTTTCCAAATCTCCTCTTTGACCAACTGTACAAGCACAATAAAAATACACAATAAGCACGCAATTCGTCCTCCTATAACCTCCGATGAGTTTTGCCCGCTGCCTCCTGACTCTGACTTGTCCATATGTGGCAGCAAGCTTCCTTTTATGCTGGACCTGGGAATGCTTCTGGTCTAGGAAGCACTTCTGGGCCATAGACAAAGTAGGGTGGTTCTCCCCTGACAGAGCCCACTACTGATCCTAAGGGACCCCTACAGTGCTGCACTTCCAGACTCCATTTCCCTTGCACCCCTGCAGGTGTCCCAACTGGTTTCGCATACTAGGACTACTGCCACCTAGCGCTTAGGGGATGGAACCACTCCCAAGTTCCAGCTTCAACTGTTTCATCCATTGTTTTATACCGGCTGGGCAGAGAGTTATCTTTCTGGCCAGCTGGCCAATCCGTCTAATGTTCCTCTTGAGCCTCCTGTCCAGGTAATAACCCGTGCTCCTCCTTAGCCAGAATGCCACAATACCAAGGCATTCCAAGGCCAGCTGAGTGATGTAATCTTTCAGGCATGTTCTGGGTCTACCCCATGGTCTTCTCTTGGTTGGACATGCTCAAATTACTTCCCCTAATCAGAAAAGCAGTAAATCTACTTTGAGCTTCTCCTGAATGTCTGTGCTGCACATTGTATCTAAGGTTAAGCCCAACCCCCCACGAGGGAAGCTGTTTTCTGACACTTATTTTTGTGATCTAATTCTTATGGTTGCTACCCAACGTAAGAACACAGACATAAGTCAGTTTATTTATAAAATAAAATTAACTTTTTCTGTGCTGACAGAACTGTGCTGGGATGGTAGTTGAGACAGTTGTTGTGTCATTGCTCAGTTTTTAATCACCTGTTTTTTTTTTTTGGTTTTTTTTTTAAGAGATGTGATTGATGCACCAGATGTTCAACCACATAATCCCCACACAGTGAAGTCTTTGTCAGTTTGGCCATTTCGTTTGAGAAACGTGGTCAGATGTTTTCAAGGATCTATCTTTTTGAGCATGACAGGTGTCAGTTGAGTAATGGCAATACATTTATTGCATGAATAAAATTTGTAATATTGCATGAGGCTTGAGTTATGCAGCTGTTTTGTTTTACTTGGGTGGGGGACTGCACAACCCTCAAGTGTCTCTTTATTGTATATAGAAAAATAAAAAAGAACCTTCGATGGTAGGATGGTGGTGAATTGGTTAATGAAACCGGGTACCTAGTTGTTGTTTACATGGGGCTAAAAGTTATCCCTGTGTCTGCATGTGCATTCTACTTAGAATGCAAAGATACACACATTATGTTGATTTGTAAATTTTAACTGGCCCTGTGTTATTGTAGGTGTCTGCTTGCATGAGTGAATTCTATGATGGACTGGTGCTCTCTCCAAGGATGATTCCTGCTTCATGTCCAGTTCAGTCAAGGCAGACTTCGGGCGCCGTATGACCCTGAATTGAACTAAGTAGTTCAGAGAGGGCTGTTTCCTTAACTTCATCTCATGATTTTATTATGAATGTTATGTTTTTTTTTTTTTTTTTTTGCTTTGTTTTGTAAAGCAAATTGTAATGGTACTTGATGTGAAAAATGAATATTTACTGTATATTATTGATGCAGATATTTAAAGATCTCTTTAACATTACCTTTAGTGCCATGCAGTGGCTTAGTGCTGCTTAATCTTGGATCTTGTGCCATAAGTTCCCAGCCTGTACCATGCTGTATTTGGAGTTTGCACATTCTCTGTATGTCACTTTGGTTTTTCCTTCAGGTATTTTGGCATTAATCCTATATCTCAAAAGGGTTATGCTAATGCCATAGAAGGGCACTGAGTTTTGGTCTGGTGTAGTTAATTGAAAGATGCTTATGAGTAGAAAAAGTTTGTCTTTGGGTAGAGCAACTAAATCATTTTTTAAAGTCCATTTAGAGCGTGCTTAATTAAAAAAAAACAAACAAAAAAAAACTTTATGAACCAAAACCAATTCTTTTCATGGTTTTAGTTTAGCAATTACATGCTATTCTTTAATCTTGCTATTATATTCATAGAAAAACTTTTTTCTGATGTTTTACCTGTGTTTTTGGGGCATGGCAAGGAATGATTAAATACACTAAGAAGCACTCCATAAAGAAACCTGAACTGCATAATGAATGCAAGAAAAAGGATAAAACCAACTCATTTTGATTGTCCCAGATAAATAAAATGATGTGTGTGTTACTTACACAAGATCATTTTCCTTCTGCATCCATATTGCTGTCTAATCAGCAATCTTCATAACAATCTATTACCGTTTTCAGATGTTATATACAAACTACAAATTGTAGGTTTCAGCAATTTTTACCTTTTTTAATGTTAGTCATAACAGATAATAGGACTGCAGCATGAAAACATCGTGGACCACTGTTGCATACATGAAAAATCAGAGATTGGAGAATGATAGCCACAGTTAAATTAAGTAAAGCTGATAATGTAAATGCTGAAGTGCATCCATATTGTTTTATTACTGTTTTATTGAATCGCATTATACTTCTTCTTTTTGGTAGGACAACATTCTACTATTTCCTTCATACTTATAATATATATTTACATTTGATTTTTTGTTTTTTTATTATTTAAAAATTTTGCTCACAATTTAGATTCCTATCAAATTTTAATCATTGCTACTTAGTGCAATTACATGTATAACCATTTAGACGAGCAAATATATTTATAATACATATGGTACATTTATGTCTGGTTTTCTATATTGTATTGTTATTTGCAAATATTTGTGTGCACTTATTGAAGGTTTCAGTAACATTTTAATCAGTTGTTTCACTTAGTCAGGCAGACTCACATGTGAAACATTCTCTTAAATTTGAGTTTCACAGAATTCTCAATCCTGTAGTACAAAAATATGATGACAGACAGTCAACCGTTTAAATGTATTTTTCACTTTATAATAAAATATTTAAACGGATATATTTTCTCAAAAGTGTTAGCAAAGGCTAATGTCAAATAATTTGTAACTTGAATCTAAATGTTTACTATTTCAGCTTTCAATGTTTAGACAATGTTGACATAATCATTTCATAATGTCATTAGTAAATACTGTACTGCATATGCACCCTACAGAATCTTTTTAAAAATGCTATGAAATGACTTGCACAAAAATGAAATATTGATTGATTAAGAAACGCATGCAGTAATATATGAATATGTGGATTTTTGAGTATTTGCAGGCACAGTTCATACTCAATGTCACCCGGTTATGACCATGAAATTTACGGTTATGTGACAGAAACAACCAAGATATCTTCACAATAATGATAAATCATAATTATTTTTCTTGCTGTCATATTTTTATTATTGTTGGAATAATGCCATTATTCTGTCAACAGTTTTGTGTTAATAGATTTAGCACCCTGTAGAAGTACTGGTATTTTTAAGTCCATTATTTGAAAAAAGAAAAAAATGCCATATTGTACTCACTCATTGCTCTTCTTTGCCTCCATAAGCTGCCATCTCATCAGAGTTTCCTGGTGTTTTTCTCCGTACTTCAAGGTGTGCAAGAAAAACTGACAAGTTTTGCCTCATTTTAGGAATAGGTAAAGGGTCAGATTGGTCATGCAGTTAAATACGGATGAAATGTCAAGGTCAAGGTTACTTTATTGTCATCAGCAACTGTGCATAGTGAGGTGAGACAATGTATCTCCATGAGCCATGTTGTAGCATATAGCAACATACAATAAAGTGCAAGTTGTGACAGAAGCAATACAAAAACTATAAAGCACAATAGTAAAAAATACAACCAGTAGACAATGTAACTGTATACATTTTTTGCATTCACAATTCTGATGGTCTGTGGTATGAAGCTGTTTCTCAGTCTTGTAGAACCAGAGCAGAAACTACAAAATTGTTTTCCAGACAGTAGAAGAGAGGAGGGACCATGTAATGTGTGGGAATGGTCTTTTGCAATGTGTGTGTGTGATTGTGTTTTTTTTTTTTGTATATTAATGATCTTTTATTGAATTTATTAAAAACATATAGCATTCCATACAGACAAAGTCAAAACTTAACAAAACTAAATTCAGATCAACTACCACACATAAGAGAGGAGAGCCAGCAGCAAGAGTAAAGCAATTGAGAATAGTAAAGAAAGAAAGGAGTCTCTCTCTCCCAATATAAATTCTTATTATAAAATATTGTTAATTAGGTTCTGCCAGGTTTTAAAAAGGTTCTGAACAGATTCTGTAAGTGAGAATTTGATTTTTTCCAATTTCAAATAGTATATAACATCAGTTACCCACTTATAAAAGATGGTTTAGGATTCTTTCCGTTGAACATTATAATTCTACGTGCTAATAGTGAAGCAAAAGCAATTATAGTTTATTTGTTCTTCTCTACTTTAAGCCATCTTTTGCAATGTTACTGGCTCTGTTGTAGCAGTGGGTTTGATAACATTACAGTTCCCATACCAGACAGAGATACAGCTAGAGAACAGACTTTCAATGGTGCTGCTATAGAATGTAGTAAGGATTGGTGGGGGGAGGCTCGCTGTCTTTAGTCTCTCTTAAATCCTGACACAGCTGTTGACAATCCTTGTCATTAATCTGATACCTGAAACTTGATTTTTTTTCATGCTCCAGAGAGAGCTCATGCAGATATGAAACATACACCACAGCGGCTTGTACTCTAATTTATTCATCAGTTTTGTTTTGTGCCTTTTTCCCCATGAATTCTGACCCACAGAAATCTGCAGAACCTGAGCAGTCTAATAAAGTACCTATTCTGGCAACTGCCCTTGCTTAGTGACTTTGTTTCCTGAACCTACAACCTTGTTACTCTGACTCTTTATCCATTAGACAAAAGTGGCAACCTTTATTAGTTCAAATATTCTGCCAATGTGATTTTCTTGAGTACATCATTTGTTAGTGAAATGTTTTGCCATACATTATCATTGCCATTTTATGGAAACTTCAAAGCTCTTTCTTAATTTTTATTTTCTCACTTGAGGTCTAGTGCGTAAGGAACATTAACCTTCAAATAATATACAGGTAGTCCCTAGGTTACAGACATACGACCTACGACTTGCATGCACCTTAGTAACTGCCGTTATGTCATCCCGGCCTGGGGACGCAGGATGGACGGAGGCTGGAGGGGGGCGATTTCGCTGCTCGCGCAGTGTAGTGTCCCTCGGGCGGCTCCCAGTGGCAAGCGGTTTCACTGCCCGTCCACCACACACGGCTGCCCTGTTCGTTCTCGGTGGTCGGCTGGTAATGCTGCAAGCGGTGACCCGGTTGTGGCTAAACAGAGGCCATTGAGGGTGAACGGGGCGGCAGGGGGTACCATTGTAGTGTGCATTGGATAGCTGCCTATTGAATGGGGGCGATTCATTACCTGCCTTTGGCCGCACCATGTTCGTTCTCGGTGGCCGGATGCTGCAGGCAGCATACTGTAGTGGAGGTGACTGTGAGGTGAGCTGGTACTGATCCGCCCGTCGATGTCCCCATTCATTCTCAATAGCAAGCCTGCTTGTACTGTTACGTACATAGCAGAAAGTTGTCGCTTGTCAGTACATCAGACGTGTTAAAGAGGGGTGCCTTCCTGCTGTGATAGTGTGTACAGTGCTGTGCAGAAGAGCTCATCTTAATCTTTTGTCTTCACCCTTCAACAATGTCTCTGAAACACATATCTGATGCAAATGCTGGTGATACAGTAAAGAAGAGAAAAATCATCACCATTGAAAATAAAATAGAAACAATAAAAAGGTCAGAGAGAGGCGAAACTCCATCATTCATTGGCACAGCACTTGGTTACAGTCGGTCAACGATAGCATTTATTAAAATAATATACCTGTTCCGACTTACATACAAATTCAACTTAAGTACAAACCTACAGTCCCTATCTTGTACGTAACCCAGGGACTGCCCTTATACATACTGTGTAAACACTCTAAGTAAAATTACGTTGGCATAGTGTTCACTTTAGAGAAGTGCCATGTAAAATTTCTTTACCTTTGTATTATTTTGTCATAGGTTTTCTCTTTTTTTTCATGTGTCAGCTGCTATGGCAAACAATGACCTTCATTGATGATTTGTATCAAAATGTTTAGCTTTAACAAAGAATATGTAGAAGAAAAGTAACAAAATTATGTTTCAAGCTGTTACCAGTACTTTTATTTTTGTTTAATATTCTAAAGTTGGTTACTGGTCCATATGGATATAATTTAATGGTATAAATGTGTTAATGATTGTGCTGTTTATACATTGTTGTACATTTATGACAAACACAATATTGACAGTGGACAAATTTAATCTGAAACTCAATAGTTACAGTAGATTCACTTGAAAAGACTATTTTGACCAACTTTCGATTGGTAAAGCCATTTGATGTTTTATAACTAATTATGGTTTCAGCTTCACTTAGCTGTAAATTTACCTTTTTTAATTAAGACTAGTCATAGCCATTGTTTCACGCAGAATGCCAATTGAAATAATACTATGATTCCTTCCTTGAGCTAGATGCTGCTGGGAGAGGGTCCTTGACTCTGAATTTAGTGATGTGAGCTTGTGAATGGTATGTTATGAAATAGGCTTTCTGTTTAATTTATATAATAAAGATTTGATTTTGCAATTTTGAAGTTTCTTCACAGGTATAAATCAGCAGATTTACACAAGGTACTGTATATAAGAGTTACATAGATAACAGGTTTAGGAATTCAGCCATACTTAATTGTTAGTCTTGTGTTCAGTAGGAAGTGACTGGTTATGTCAGTTTCCTCTATAGACTTAGCCAGTGTTGGTTTTGTGCTACACCCCATTTTGCATTTTGTTGTAAACAAAGGAAATTGTGGTTTCCCCACCTTAACCTGACAGGAACTCAACCGAGTTCATGTGCTAATACTAATAATGGGGGCTTAGAGTTTGCATATACCTGTGAAGATTACTTACGCTTTTTTTCTTGGAAAGGTCAGAATCCTTTTCCACTGCACTTTTGCATTAAGCAGGGAAAACATCTTTAATATAATTGTGTTGTTTTCTTCAAAATATAAAATACTAGCAAAATACCCGCGCTTCGCAGCGGAGAAGTAGTGTGTTAAAGAAGTTATAAAAAAGAAAAGGAAACATTTTAAAAATAACGTAACATGATTGTCAATGTAATTGTTTTGTCACTGTTATGAGTGTTGCTGTCATCAAGGATTTGATTATCATTATTTCTTTCAATCAGGTTCATATTTGGAGGATGTGTTGTGTTCAAGTTGTATCCCGTGTTTGTCAACCGTTGTAAAGATAACAGGTTTCATTGATCAAAGTGTTAACTACCCAAATCGGTACTCATGAATCTAAGATGTTTAACAGGCATTCCCGGTATTAAGTTGTGGATTTGCCTGCAAATATTTCGCGGCAGCGTGTCTATGAACTTAATTTAAACTTAAACATTGCTTTCCTATTGATATGTCTACAAAGGTTTGTTCAGATTCAGAGGGTTGTTCCTTTCTTACTGCATCAATAAACAGCTTGTCTTCCTCTTTATCTGAGACATCACACACTGCATGCACGGGTTTACCTTTCCCAGTCCTGCAAAGTCAGTTCACGTTAGCCGCTCGGAGTACATGCATCGAAGCTTCTCAGCTGTGCTTGTGCTATCTCGTGTGATCTTGCGATGTCCACGGCTTTATTTAATGTTAGCTCAGACCCGGCACTTAAAAGTTTCTCTCGCACTTTTGCTGAGCTTGTGCCAAACACTATTCTATCCCTGACCATCTCATCTTCGTTTGCATAAGCACAGTCCTTCATCAGCAATTTTAACTCCGTTACAAAGTGATGAAAAATCTCGTTTATACCCTGCATCCTCTCATTAAACTTGTACCTCGCGAATATTGTATTCTTCTTAGGCATGACAAACTCCAGCGGCAGCGTGTCTATGAACCTAATTTAAAGTTAAGCTTTACACCTTGCTTTCCTATTCGTTTGCATAAGCACAGTCCTTCACCAGCAATTTTAACTCCGTTACAGCAATTTTAACTCTGTTACAAAGTGATCCAAAGTCTCGTTTATACCCTGCATCTTCTCATTAAACTTGTATCTTGCGAATATCTTATTCGTTGTAGGCATGACAAACGCCAGAGGCAGCCTGTCTATGAACTTAATTTAAACTTTAGGTTTACACCGTGCTTTGTTTCCGCAGTAGCTTCAAGAATATGCTTGTATGCGTCACTCACTTCATATTCTTTTGCTGCCTTCTCAATTGTGTAATGCGTTTTTTGAGCAGGTTTCATTCATCGAAATGATCACTACCCAAATCGGTACTCGTGAATCTAAGATGTTTAACAGGCATTCCCGGTAGTAAGTTGTGGATTTGCCTGCGAATATTTAGCGGCAGCGTGTCTATGAACGTAATTTAAACTTAAGCTTTACACCTTGCTTTCCTATTGATATGTGTACAAAGGCTTGTTCAGCATCAGAGGGTTGTTCTGATTCCTACCACATCAATAAGCAGCTCGTCTTCCTCTTTATCTGAGACATCACACACTGCATGCACGGGTTTACCTTTCCCAGTCCTGCAAAGTCATTTGACGTGTGCCGCTCGGAGTACATGCATCGAAGATTCTCAGTTGTGCTTGTGCTATCTCGTGCGATCTTGTGATGTCCACAGCTTTATTTAATGTAAGCTCAGACCCGGCACTTAAAAGTTTCTCTCACACTTTTGCTGAGTTTGTGCCAAACACTATTCTACCCCTGACCATCTCATCTTCGTTTGCATAAGCACAGTCCTTCACCAGTGAATATTTCGCGGCAGCGTGTAATTGGATAGCTGCTGACGGACTGCCTTATATGGGCAGGCACTCAATTACCTGGGAGGCGTGACGATGAAGGACGCAACTCCGCCTCACACGGCGACTGAGCAGCAGGCTTTGGCCATATATATGTATGTAAGTAGGTTCCAGTTATGACTGTTACGCGTAGAATTTCGAAATTAAACCTGTCTAACTTTTGTAAGTTGTAAGGAATGAGCCTGCCAAATTTCAGCCTTCTACCTACACGGGAAGTTGGAGAATTAGTGATGAGTCAGTCAGTCAGTTAGTGAGGGCTTTGCCTTTTATTATTATAGATTACAGTAGGCTGAATCATTATTCAGCCTGTCCCAGTGGCATTTGGCAGAAAACAGAAATCTGCCCTAGACAGGGTGCCAATCTCTCACAGGACCCACTCTCGCCCATATTCTTACATACTACTACTATTACTGCTGCTGTTAGTACAACTACTACTAATGTGTAATGGCATAGCCAAATTGGAATTAACAGTTAATCCAAACTGAACATCTTTTGAATTGTGACAGGGAAGCTAGTGTGTTTGATGTGAAATTCAAACCCTGGATTCAAGATCAATGAGTCAAAACTCGATTGGTAAATAAGCTGATAGCAAAAAACAATCTTTTCAGCCCCTGCTCTTCTAAGCTTTACTTTATGCAAAGTATTACTGTACTTTTTTTTTTTTTTTTTTTTTGCATCAAACTTCCTGCAGTATAAACAAAGAGCAGCAAGTCAAGGCTTGTTTTAGCAGCGAGCAAGGTGCTATTGGAATATTCGCTCTTCCTGCCCGGCCTGCACTTAACGGGAAGTGACGTCATCTTTGTCAGTCTAGTCTGAGACTTGTGTCCTAAGGGGAATTATTTTACTGAAAAGCCTTTATTATTTTTTTGCATTATTAATATGCAGGGTGGTGGTGTCACCCCAACTCTTTTTCACTGTCTTTGTCATCTTTTAGAATACACACACACACTTTTTGTTGTTAACAGAGTCACACACGTGCGAATAGGAGGCAGCTGAAGGGCTCACAGAATACTGTTAACACGTCCGCCATGGGGGCAATGGAGTGCACTGACTCTTTTTCTAAGTCTCCTGCAGACCTTTCCCAGGAAATCCCACCAGTAACCGGTGCCTCAACTCAGAGCACGTCCCTTGTAGTCCCGGCCCCGAGGACGACATCACTTCCTCCAGACTCCCTATAACGCCTCTTTCACCTCCTCTGGATTTCAGTTCTGTTTTGGACTCAGTCTTGTAAACTACTCTGGTCTTACAATTCTTTACTTTTGCAGCCAGAAACATATTATATGGGCGGCTGCCCCAAACCTTTGTCATGTCTGTAATCTCGTTTTATAACAGAAATGGTGGAAATGGCTTTTTTTTTTTTTTATAAAATTAAGACTTTTTTCAGATAGGTACATTACAGAAACAAACAATATAACATCATCTAATTATGAGATGCATTTTATTTTCTTTTATGCCATATCTATAATGAAAACATATTTGAGTGTATATTTTATTAATTAAAGTATGTATTTTAAGAAAATTGTATTTATTTTAGTATTTTATGGTCACTGAACAATAACCCAGCAGAATTTATTTTGTTAATAAAAAATGAAAATTTAACACCTGTGGTCTATAGCTTAATTATAAAAATACACATTGATATAGGATATAAGTCTTCTATGTGTCTGGTTATGCACGAGCTTAGTGTAAAAAGCTTTCTAAAGGGAAAAAGGGAAAAAAAATCTGAATCGGTCGATCAAGTAACCTGAAATTGGTGATCAATATCGGCCTTAAAATACCTGATCGAAACAACCCTAGTGTTAAACATTCTTTTTTGGCTGTATTTACTTAGATTTTGCTTAAATGTGTTTGACCTTGCAATGTTAACTGTTAATCGAAGCCTAAGCCACAGCACTAGCCAACACATGCCTAAGAGGGAAAGTTCTGTTTTATTTATTTTTAAATCTTCAATTTGCTCAGGGATAGCCTTTTGAAACTAGTGGAAGTTTAACAGCCGCTTCATAGAATACATTTGAACTAGCTGTCTGTGGCTTTAACAACTTTGTTTATCCAATACAGTATATCCTGTTGCCTCAGTGAGGTACTGGAGAGACAGAGGCCTTAGGGCATGTACAAACAGCAGAACATTTTAATAAACTTCCAAGTTAATAAGTGCTTGTGTTTTCACACAGCGCTCCATTGCTGCTATTTTATTTCTGTTTTCTGTCCTAGTTACTCATTTTCCCCTTTATTTTGGAACTGTATGCTTTACAGTTTATTATACATACTGTATTTGTTTTGAATTGCCAAGAGTCCAGATGATGTGCAAGTTTGGCACCCTGATTTTTACAGTGGCATGATGGTGCATCAGTTAGTGTTTCTGTCTCTAAACTCTAAACTAAGTTTTAAAGTTTCTCAAATCCTGGGTTCAGATCTCAACAAAAGGTAGTGTTTTGTGTACATTGTAAATATTCTTTACATATCTGCTTGCCTTTTTTTTTTTTTTTTCTCCTTTAGCTATGGGTACTTAAGTTTTTTTCCCCGTCCCATGTTATCTTTACGTTATTTGATTATTGTAAATTGGCTTCTTGTGGGTAAGTGTGTCCTGTGATCAAATGGTGCTCTGTCCTGGGTTGGCTTCTGTCTTTTGCAACTCTGAACTGAATTAAGCAAGTTGAATAAAGCGTTGATAAAACATTGGTTGCCTTGAGAAATATTTAGTTGCAATACTGTAATCAAAGGCTCTATATAGAACACATTTCTTCACTGAAATTGACAAAACAAAAAAGTTAACATGCAGTTTGAAGAAAAAGTAAATACTACCTTTTTTTTTTTTACTTATTACATTTTCCATGCATTTGTAAAAAAAAAAAAAACTCTGCCTTTTCTGAAAAGCTAAGGGAATTTAATTAGAGATGGGCTTCATAGGAACATTATCAAGATTTTCTTCAAGTGAAATATTGAATTGTGGAGATAAAGTGGAAAGCAGGAATCATTTATTCACACAGTGCCTTGAAAATTTGAAGCAGCTTTCAAAAATATCTTGCTCAACTATCAGTGTAGGTTTGCCAAGAACAAACCAAACAAGACTGATGGATTGAATAGTCTGAGGATTTTTTTTTTTAAATCATAGCTTACCTGGCCTGTAATGCCTGAAACATATTGAACATTTCATGTTTACAGCGCTATAGCTATTTATTTAGTTGACATTTTCCAGTTATCTAGTCAATCAACCAAATGCTGTACACGTCCTTTCACAGATTACTTGTTAAAAGAAACAAAACAAATAGCAAGTGTACAAAGAGAGTGCTTTCTGTAGTTCCACAGTTTGAGTGTTAGTAGTGGTAATGACTTGGTCAAGAGAATCATTGATAGATCAGTAGTTTTGTGATTATAGTCTAAGGCTTGATCACATTCATTTCCTTCCCTAAAGTGTGTCCAGTTATATTTTGGGCTGTTTGAGATTTCAGTTAATTCCGTGTTTCAGTAAATGACATGTTTTTTTCTTGAAGTACTCCATTGGAACAGAAACCACTGTGCATAGAAAATGAGCTTGCCTTTTGTTTGGAGAGAACTTTAAACCTTGCAAAAAGTCTGTGAAGATTATAGCTGTCTACCAGGGATTGCATGACATCACATCATCAAATAGCAAAATGAAGAATGTGGTTTGTGGGCAAGTGATCCATCCTCCACAGTCCTGTTGCTTTATGAGGTATTAAACTGTGTATTCACAACATATGATTAAAGCTGCAGTGTTTCTGTCTTTATTATGTGGTCAGGTGTAGCTTTTTAATTGCAAAAAAATTCTTATTCTTATTCTCATATTTATTCACTAGACTTTTGCCAAAAAATTCAAAAGATCCTCCATCACTAACCATTCATACTGGTTTTAAACCTACTTTTGTCATCCTGTGTTTAAATTGGATCTGTAGAGTAGAATATATCAAGGCCAGTGGCATAGTGACACTGTGATTATCACTGCAAGTCTTACGAATTCAGAATCCTAGGTTTCAATCATGTACATAGTTGTTTCCTTGTGCAAACCTTAATGGTTTCTCTGTGTGCAACTGGATTCTTTTTTCCACTCAGTCTTCCTCCTATATATCAAGGTCATCTAGGTTAGTTTGATTTGCAGTTGTAATTTTGCCTGGTGTGATGGGTAAGTATACGATATATTCATAGATGGACATCAACACCCCATTATCCTGGAAAGAATTCAGTGGGTCTCTGAATGTTATTTTATTTAAATAAGGCAGGTTAATCTAATTATCAAAGTCTCTAGTATATCCATATATCTATTCTAGTTACAAGTATTTGGTGAATGTTTTTTTTTCCAGTAAAATATGAATATGTTGTTTTGAACATAACCTATCTTTCTGGTAGTTGTGTTAAGAGCCAAAAGGAACTGAATCCTGATTTGTGGTGCTGAGCCGATGCCAAACAGTGTTTAGATGTTAATTTGTTACATGAATGACAGGTCTCTGTTAGATGATCTGCTTGCATGTGATGGCTCGTCATTTTCTGTTTTAAGCAAGATTGTCTTAAAGTTTATTTAGTCTCATACAGAGTGACAGTTGATTTGAGACTGCTTAAGGTTTTATGTGCAAAAGCAAAAGCAAGACTTTGAGAAAACTGAGCATGCTTAAGAGATCTCTGAAGTTTCTTAAGATACATCAGGCAGTAATATTCAAGAACACAAAATGATTTCTTCAGTCACTGTGAACTGGTGACTGATACCATGAGCTATATTCTCTGTGTAACCTGAAACGCCTTTAAAGAAAACATGATTTAAAAAGCATTCAAAAAGGTGAAAATTTTTTTATCAAAGAAGAGAACTTTTTTTTTTTTTTAATCAAAATACATGATTTGAAACTAATATTTTTAAGAAGTGAGTATGGGGATTTTGGGGGTTTTGAGACTTTTAAAATGTAGACTTTTCCTTCACTTACTGTGTGCTATGTATGTGTTTTTTTTTTTGTTTTTTTTTTCTTTTTTTCTTTTAATGTTTGGAATTTCCTCATAAAGCTTAAATATTAGGTGATTTTTCAGTACTTTATAGTAATTTTTTTTAAATTTGTTAGAAACACTTGCATTGAGACAACTTGCACAGTGAGAGTAAGTCTAGACTACATAAAATCCTGCCCTAAATATAAAGGTGAATTTACATTCTATTTCCTGGACTAAAATTTAGAAGGATATTGTTTTTTAGAACTTTCCATTGTTCATCACTGACAAAGAGGTAACCTGTCTCTAGGATTTTAGTTAGTTTACTTATCTAAGGGTGCCAAATATTATTAAAAAAAAAAAAAGGATCCTCCAGACAGAGGCTCTCAAAGTGTTTGTCATGTCTTGCAGATGGTGTAGTTGGGATATCTTTCTCTGTGATGGGGTGAAGTGAAGTGAATGTTCTGCATTTCATTAGGGCAGGAATAGATGTAGCTATAATACAGTTAGGTCCATAAATATTTGGACAGAGACAACTTTTTTTCTAATTTTGGTTTTGTACATTGACTTTTGGCTTTAATTCAGTGGGTTGAACAAAAAGATTGCATAAAAATGTAAGGCAACTAAAGCATTTGTTTAACACAATCCCTTTATTTCAGGGGGTCAAAATTAATTGGACAAATTAAATAACTGGAAATAAAATGTTCATTTCTAATACTTGGTTGAAACCCCTTTGCTGGCAATGACAGCCTGAAGTCTTGAACTCATGGATATCACCAGATGCTGGGTTTCCTCCTTTTTAATGCTCTGCCAGGCCTTTACTGCAGCGGCTTTCAGTTGCTGTTTGTTTGTGGGCCTTTCTGTCCGAAGTTTAGTCTTCAACAAGTGAAATGCATGCTCAATTGGGTTAAGATCAGGTGACTGACTTGGCCATTCAATACTTTTCCACTTCTTTGCTTTAATAAACTCCTGGGTTGCTTTGGCTGTATGTTTTGAGTCATTTTCCATCTGTATCATGAAACACCGCCCAATCAATTTGACTGCAATTAGCTGGATTTGAGCAGACAGTATCTCTCTGAACACCTCAGAATTCATTCGGCTGCTTCTGTCCTGTGTCACATCATCAATAAACACTAGTGTCCCAGTGCCATTGGCAGCCATGCACGCCCAAGCCATCACACTGCCTCCACAATGTTTTACAGATGATGGTAGAGGTTGATCTGTCCAAAGAATATTTTTCCAGAACTGTGCTGGCTTTTTTAGATGTTCTTTAGCAAAGTCCAATCTAGCCTTTCTATTCTTGAGGCTTATGAGTGGCTTGCACCTTGCAGTGCACCCTCTGTATTTACTTTAATGCAGTCTTCTCTTTATGGTACACTTGGATATCAATACGCCTACCCCCTGGAGAGTGTTGTTCACTTGGTTGGCTGTTGTGAAGGGGTTTCTCTTCACCATGGAAATGATTCTGCGATCATCCACCACTGTTGTCTTCGGTGGACGTCCAGATCTTTTTGCGTTGCCGAGTTCTCCGGTGCTTGCTTTCTTTCTCAGGATGTACCAAACTGTAGATTTTGCCACTCATAATATTGTAGCAATTTCTCGGATGGGTTTTTTCTGTTTTCGCAGCTTAAGGATGGCTTCTTTCACATGCATGGAGAGCTCCTTTGACCACATGTTGTCTGTTCACAGCAACATCTTCCACATGCAAGCACCACACCTCAAATCAACTCCAGGCCTTTTATCTGCTTAATTGATAATGACATAACAACGGACTTGCCCACACCTGCCCATGAAATAACCTTTGAGTTAATTGTCCAATTACTTTTGAGCTCCTGAAATGAAGGGATTGTGTTAAAAAATGCTTTAGTTGCCTCACATTTTTAGGCAACCTTTATGTTTAACCCACTGAATTAAAGCTGAAAGTCTGCACTTCAACTGCATCTGAGTTGTTTTGTTTAAAATTCATTGTGGTAATGTACAGAACCAAAATTAGAAAAAAAGTTGTCGCTGTCCAAAGATTTATTGACCTAACTGCATTTGCAGATTTACATCTTTTTAAAATCTAGGTGTGCTTCATGTGAAAGGCAGTATTCACAGTGTTACCAATCAAAGTTTTCGTTATTTAAAATGCAATATTTTAATTATTTGAATGTTTTCCCAAGTAATATTAATGAGTATTCAGTTATTCATGCTGATCCTTAAATTGTGAATACAATAAGGTGGTTCAGCAGATAGTGAGCCACATTGAAATAGCACATCTTTGCTCATCTCTTTAAAAGTGCCTCTGGCTCTCTCACATTCCAAAGATATGCAGTTTCTTGTTTTTATAGTTATTAATTGGTCTAATGTAAGTGTGGCTGTATATGTGAGTGTCCGCAAAATGAACTGCCATAGCATCCTATTTTTATTCTGGATAGATGCAAGTTCATCTGTCAGTTGACCAGAACCTCATTGGTATTGATTAGTGAATATTGTATCTTAGAGTAGTAAATATATATACGTTCAATAATAAAGGCCACACTTTGCTTAAAGTAATTGTCAGATTATAATCTTTGTAATTCCTAAAAGGTCATAACTGTAAACAGGATAATCCTCCTTGCTGAGTAAAGTCAAACTTTGAGATTAGTCAAGAGTCAGATTCAGTTCTAACACTTACAATAGAGCATAACAACTGTGGCATCCATTTTTAAAGAAGAAAATGCTAGTATTCATAATTTGTTAGTTATATGTGAATTAGGAATGTTAACAATTATACACTACATTGTTTTAATTAACTGAACTTTTTAATTATTTGATTAATTTAAATTGCATTGTAAAATGTAATTGCCTTTCTGTATTATGAACTTGTAATACAGACTTTGTTTGAGACCTATGTTCATGTAACTAAACACTTATGAAGAGTTTTTAACCTACATGACAGATCTGTTTACATCAGAAAACAGAATAGAAGCCTTTCTCAAAAATGAACTTGGTATGGTATTTTGAAGGAGAGGTTTACGAAGGTTGCTACAAACTAATATTCTGCTGAAGTACAAAAAAGCACTTCTACAAGGTAATGCAGTAGCAAGTCGTATACAACATGGGTTCTTAATCATTTTAATCTGAGAGCCCAAATAAGACTGGTACTGCTGGAACCCAAAAAGAGGGTTATTACCTCAATAATAAAATATAATATACAAATAATAATACCAATATAATAAAAAAAAGAGTACATGATTTTGTTTCCTTTTAAACATTTTTATCACATTAATATCGCTAAAACCTAAAGCAATAATTATCATCCAAAACAAGACATTAATTTCTGAGTGCATTACTACCAGTGCAAATGCTTAGTTTATCTTTTTGTAAAGCTGGCAGAAATCATATTTTGGGATGTGGCATTAGAATGTGATGATTTTTGAAAGGATAGTATAAATGTATCACAAAATTAATGTAGTTTTATTTATCTTTTTTTAAATAACCTTTTAAAAATAAAAAAAAATCTTTTTCATGGGAGTTCCTACATTAGTTTTCAAAATGAGTTGGCAGATAGTCCAGCATATCACACTCTTCATTTAACAATTCAGTAAACTAAGTAAAACATTTAGCTAAGTTATTTGTAAATGTATACACTGTTTGTATTTTTTACAATGAAAGGATAAATCTTGATGAGTAATTTAGTGGACTGTCCAGTTTGAAATATTTAATGCTACCGACTCAACCTTGGGATGTTTTCTGGTATATTTATAGTTCTCAAAGGTCCAACAAACATGTCCTTCACACTACCAGTAGAGTGAAATTTATCAAACCATTTCAAACAGTTCTTTCTCACCAGGTCATATTGATCTTAATGCAAAATTTTTCTTGCATCCCTGCTAGAGATTTGGCTTTAAAGTATTTCATAACCGCGAACATGCAATAAAACACCAACCACTTGTCAACAGCTACTGAAACTGCTTCTTAATATAAAACATAAATACCCCAGCTCTGATTAATTGTCACATCCTTGTTCCACATCCATTCCTTTCATTTTGACATTTCAAATTAGTGCCATCGTTATTATTTTACTGGTTATGAAATAGTTGGTGGTGTCAGGGGAAACATTTTTATATATTTTAATGCTATAAAAATGAAAGCTTCCTATGATGTGTCAACAGTGTTGTTTCAGATTCTACCGAGAGATAGTATACTAAATAGAGCGAGGTGCATCACTTGACACTGAATTAGTATTGGGACTATTTGGAGTATTTTGACACTGAATTAGTAACTTCGCCACTTTTACCGCACAATCATGTGTCGACCTGTCACAGACATGTTTCAACCCATAGTTTAAGAAACACTGGCATACAGGATGGGGTAGAAAAGCTTTCTGGTAGCTAATAAGGTTTCTTAAGTGAAGCAGCTACGTTCCTTCTAGAGGCATTGTCATTATCCGAAGACATTTTACTGATAGTTTACAAAAGCTGAAAACTAAGCTCCCTGCATCTAGTAAGCTTGCACTCACAGCTGACTTTTCAGCTAGTCTAATAACCAAGAATTATTCAACAGTAATGTACCACTGCATAGATATAGACTAGCCGATGAAATGGGTACTGCTTCAGACAACAATATTTTCCATCACAAGTGCTCTTCAGTGATACATCTTTACATTTAACATTTCTCATAACTGAGTTGTCAGAGGCTACCTGGATATGCCCAGAAGATAAGTTCTCAGCTTTCTGTCTGACAGTTAACAGGCATGTGACTGAATCCTGAGCACATCACTATTCTCTGATTCCTACATAAACCACTTTTTAGTAATGTAAAGAGACAGGTGGGGTATGTTTTCATTTAAAAGAAAAATAGGTGCTCACATGCATGAGGCACTAGAGGTGCATGACGAAAACCTTTTCTGGGAAATTTTAACCTTGTTTTGTTTTCTACGTGATTAAGCAAGGTTTTGTCATTGTAACAAGTAATAGTTATTCATTGTTCAAAGAGTTGAATCTCTTACATATTTATATCACATTTAAAAATTAATCTCTAATATGAATACTTTAGTATTTAGCCTTTCATCCACTTTAGGTAGAATTTCTCATAAAAAATAAGCTGAACTATTTACAAAGTGCAAGCCTACAGTGCATAATAGGATAGTGGAGTATATGGTGTTTCCTCCTAAAATCTCCGTTATGTTGCTTGCAAGCAATTATGCCTCTTGAATTTGAAAAATATGATGGTGTATTAATTTTGTAATGCTTTTTGTACCTTTTGTTGGATTAAACCTCTGTGTGATCAAACATACAAGGGAGCAAATTATAAATGATGTGCTGCCTTTGTTTTGATCTAGTGGAGCTGGGATGTTGGCAATTGTCTAGAAAATGCAAAACAGTCATCCCAGTGGGGTCTGACTAGTCTCTTTTCCTTTGTTTCCCATTTAATTTTTTTTCCAAAGCACTTCTGTGTTTTGTTTATGATTTTTTGCAGATAAAGGATAATATATAATAGCCTTTTTTTCTTCTTTCCTATATTTTTAGGGTAGCAGGATTTGTGAAATAGCCAGTGGAAGAAATCGTTTTGTTTGAGATGAAACCAATTTGTCACCTCATTCACCCTTTAATTGAAAAAATCATAATGTATAGCATATTAAAGAAAGCCAATAATGTTTGGCTAACACATGTAATATTAAATGCAACCGTATGGTTTTATTTTTTTCTTCCTGCTTTAATACTTAACTTTTAAAGAAGGCTGCATTTTTAATTGCCTTTCCATTACTATTACGTCTGTATATCAGCTGTTCAATGTGATAAGAGCGTGTAAAACACTTATTTCTTCAAATACTCCAAGTGTGCTTGTTACTGAATGTATTGTAAGTACATAAAAATTATTTTTATTGGATGCAGTGTTGTATGTTCATGAATGTAATTGTAAATTTTGTATCACTGCCATAGCCATAAACAATTAAAGATGTCAGGTGTTTTTTACTGCATAAAAGTGTAGCACTGGTATTTCATATTTTAAAATAAAATCGCTAGAACATGATAGAAGGGAATCTGTACTTTTGTCTTGTCTATCAGCTCTTTTTAAAGACATTTGTGTGAACCAGACATGGCTAATTAGAAAGACCATTTATTTTTTGTGGACAATGAGAACAGGACCGCCTGGCTGCAGATTAATTCCTGGCATGACTTCTCTGCACATCACTTCACCTGCTTCAGCTTATATTGAAATGGTTTATTTTGCATGTGTGTATTTGTTAGAAACTTTCAATATTAAATAAAAGTGAAATGTCTGGGCACAGAAGACTGCTTATATAGAGAAAAGCTATAAAACATTGTGCATTATTTTTTTTATTTTAATGGCTACATTTATCACAACTAGTTGTTTTTGAGTAGCTGTGTGTATTTGAATTATGATTTTAATTTTGCAACTATGTTTTTGGCTGTGGTATTACACATTTCTTTCCTCACAGCAAGTGTTATGGTAATAGATTGGATGAGAAAAGAATGGTGTTACACTAAATAAGATGATTATTCAAGGCTGACACTGAAATGTAAACTGAATAACCAGGTTAGAAAATGGATGAATGGACGATAATTTATCCATCCCAAAAATATGGAAAAGTGGCATCATTTTTACAAGCACTTACGGTAATTGACTTGTGAGGTTTTAAACCAAGTCCTTTTGAATTATGTGTCCCCGAACTCTCTCAGAAGCATCTTACTTATTGTTTCCAGCAAACCCTGCTACCCATTTGTGTATTTCATGGACAACAGAAGTTCAGGAAGGCTGTCAAGTTCAAGAAAGAGGATATTTATGTAGTGGTAGCAGGAGAGTCTCCAGATTTGATTGAGAGGCACCATAAAGCAATCAGCTGCAGTTTGCATGTGTTAATAACCTGGTTAGTCATACTAAATGTCATGTAAACCCTTATTCCATTTAGAGAAATCATTTTAACAAATATAGATTTCTCCTTGAGTAACCCAGATATTTGGTCATTTAAACCCTTAAATGGGCCATGGCTAATGATTTTGTACTCTGCACATGTCCGTTGCACTCTGTTCACCTGCTTAGCTTTGCACATGCTTTCAGCAGCCACGAGTAGTAGCGTCCACAAAGATAATTTCCTGAAGCAAATACTTGGGCAACCATGTTCTTCATTCTCACGGTTCTCAAATTTTTAAAAGTCGCAAACTTTATGTTGATGAGCTGAACATACAGAGCTATGCTTAGCTGCACAATCTCAACAGCAGTGTTAGGGTAACACATTAAAACTAAAGCAGGTTAAGTAGTCCAGTTACATTTTAAAGTAACAAGTACTCTAACACAATACTTATTTTACTGAAATAAAAATATTTTTGTTATTATCCCAGCAGTACTGGGTATCAGACAAGAAGCGTGTACACTGCTTTGCTTTGCTTGGCTCAGTTGCACAGCCCTGCAGAAAAGAGTGTACAGCGTGCACTCTGGTTACAAAAAGATATTGATGAAATGTCATTTTAGTTTTCATTTAGGTGTTTGTTATAGATATGTTGAAACCATGTGATCTTGTGACAATGGCGAGTGTTCATTGGTGGTTTGGGTCAGGAATGTAAAAAGGGAACGAATATGATTTACTTCATACATGAAAGACTATTTATAAAATACAAATGATCACATCTGGCTTTGTTTCTGTCAGTTTCATGAAGGATCATATAGGGACTTAGTATTTAATGATATGCTGTCCAGTCTGATGTGCAGTTTTTCAAACAAAAGAAGAAAATGTTATGCAAAGTAATGTGTAAACAGTGTGTTACATTACATTTGACAAGTAACTATACAATATATTTAATATAATATATATATTTTTTTTAAAGATAATGAGAAATGTAACCAAGTTACTTTTAAAAGTAACCTTCACCACACTGCTCAGAAGACAAGGTCTCAATGCTAGTTCTAGGATTCATGGTGGGCGATGATGAAATTTTTTTTTTGGGGCAATTTAATGACATTGGAGTGTTTTGCCAAATGAGAACTCTGTAAGGGGTCTCTCATATGTAATCACAAATTTGAGGGAAAAAAAAACAAAAACATGTTTCTCCCTGGAGTTTGAGACCATGGAGAATGATGTTTGGGAAGCCTCAGATAAGCTTTGACAAACCTCTGAGGTGTAGGTGGGACAACAGCTAGTCTGGAGAAACTCTGACCTCCTCAGAGGATATTTTTAAAGGGTGGTGTGAAATCTTTGTGGAACTCCTAAACATATTGGATATAACCTCTGAGGATGTGTAGCAATGGTTGCTTGAGGATGGTTTAGGTCAGTTGCAATGGTGATCAGATTCAGTCCTGGGGACTCCAAGTGGTGTCAGGGTTTAGTTCCAACCGGTTTCACAATCAGCAAGTCGTTTTACATTAAGCTGAACTCCTTTAGTTAACGGGTGCATTTCTGTCTTCTAATATTTTGTATTTAGAAAAGCACATCAGTTTGATGTTTACATTTATATGACATTTAGAAATTCATTTTTACTATGGCTTTAAATTCTTAACTCTCTTGTTCTTGTTTGAAGAGTGGGACATGAGCATGATTGGTATAACAAGCAAAGTTAGAAACCGGGGAATATATCGCTCAATGTTGTTGGTCACTTTGATGAGCCGGGGGCATGTCACATGTGACAGTAAGTCTGAGACGGAACTGATTACTGATGCGCATCCTTACATTTTGAAAAGGCCAACACTGTTGGCCACCTTCATATTGTCATTTAATTTTCAGTACTGATCAATGATCAGCATTAAGCACTTTTTGAAGTTAAAAAACAAAGAGGAAATTAAAAAGAAAATTAATTAAGCAAATTAAACAAATGGAAACAATTGAATAGAATGAAGCACACTTTTTTCTATAGCTGTTTGTATGTGTGTGTGCATACATATAATATATACTTCTCAAAAATATTAAAGGAACACTTTTCAGTCAGAGTATAGCATCAGTGAAACTTCTGAGTTATTGATCTGGTCAGTTAAGTAACAGAGGGGGTTGTTAATCAGTTTCAGCCACTTTGGTGTTCATGAAATTAACAACAGGTTCACTAGAGGGGCAACAATGAGGCGACCCCCAAAGCAGGAATGGTTTAACAGGTGGAGGCCACTGACATTTTTCTCTCCTCATCTTTTCTGACTGTTTTTTCACTAGTTTTGCATTTGGCTATGGTCAGTGTCACTACTGGTAGTATGAGACGATACCTGGACCCTACAGAGGTTGCACAGGTATTTCCAACTTCTCCAGGATGGCACATCAATACGTGCCATTACCAGAAGGTTTGCTGAGCCTCCCAGCACCGTCTCAAGTGTATGGAGGGAGATTCCAGGAGACCTGCAGTTACTCTAAGAGAGCTGGGCAGGCCCATAGAAGGTCTTTAACCCATCAGCAGGACCAGTATCTGTTCCTTTGGACAAGGAGGAACTGGGTGAGCACAGCCAGAGCCCTACAAAATGACTGTGACCAGACAATTAGAAACAGACTTCATGTGGGTGGCCTGAGGGTCTGACATCCTCTAGTGGGCCCTGTGCTCACTGCCCGGCATCGTGGAGCTTGATTGGCATTTGCCATAGAATAGCAGAATTGGCAGGTCCACCACTGGTGCCCTGTGCTTTTCACATATGAGAGCAGGTTCACCCTGAGCACGTGTGAAAGACGTGAAAGGGTCTGGAGAAGCCGTTGGGAACGTTATGCTGCCTGTAACATCTTTCAGCATGACCGTTTTTTTTTGTTTTTTTTTGTTCTTTATTTCTCCTTATACAATTTCTTGTATTAGGAATTTGTTAGTTTTCGCATACTGCTTGGGGTCAGAGCGCACGATCAGCTATCGTACAGGGCCCCTGGAGCAATTGAAGGTTAAGGGCCTTGCTCAAGGGCCCAGCAGAATAGGATCTCTTTTGGCAGTGACGGGGATTCGAACCGGCAACCTTTGGGATAACACTGCAGATCCTTAGCCTCAGAGCCACCACTCCGCCCTAAAGTTTGGTCAGTGATGGTCTGGGTAGGCATATACATGGAGGGTTGCACAGAACTCTACGGGCTAGTCAATGGCACCTTGACTGACATTAGCTATCGGGATGAAATTCTTGGACCCATTGTCAGACCCTATGCTGGTGCAGTGGGTCCTGGGTTCCTCCTAGTTAACAACAATGCCCGGCCTCATGTGGCAAAAGTATGCAGGCAGTTCCTGGAAGATGAAGGAATTGATGCCATTGACTGGCCTCTACACTCGCCTGATCTAAATCCAATAGAACACCTCTGGGACATTATGTTTTGGTCTCTCCGACGCCGCCAGGTTGCACTTCAGACTTTCCAGGAGCTCAGTGTTGCCCTGGTCCAGATCTGGAAGGAGATCCCCTAGGACACCATCCATTGTCTCATTAGGAGCATGCCTCGATGTTGTTAGGCATGCATACAACTACGTGGGGGCCATACAGACTACTGAGTACGATTTTGAATTGCTGTAATGAAATTTCAGATTTTTGATTTTCAGGGTGTTTTCGAATTCAGCCCTCTGTAGGTTGATAATTTTCATTTCCATCAAACGATGTGGCTTCCTTTCATTCCTAACACATTACCCAGTCCATATCAGTATAGATATCCAGCATGATTTTTTTCCCCATTGAGATCTGATGTGTTTTCAAACTGTTATATATATAATTTAATGGTTTCCGAAGCTGGCTGTCCTAACTTTGACCTTTTTGCTGAAGAGTCCCAAAGACCATTAAATATGCTTAGTGATGACATCGTCCAAATGATCTAATGTGCCATTCGTGGGAGCCAAATTATTATTTAGACAAATGTTGATGGCAAAAAGATCATATGTTTATTGAACTTCATGCATCACAGTATGCTCAAAGCAGAATCACTGGTGATAATGTAGGTTGTATTAAATAGTAAGTTAAAATTGTTGCATAGTAAAAAATGCAGTTCCGAGTAGTAAGAAACACAAAGTTGAAATCTTGTTGGGAGTGGATACAGTAAAAGATAAAGTAGATTTTGTTGTGTGCTGTAGAAGACTAGATGCTGATTTGCAGGTTTTTTTTTTTTCTTTCAATTTACATATTTGAAATGCTTCCTGTTAATTAAGCAATGAAACTGGTGCCAGACTAAGTGGCATGTGCTAGTTAATTTGATCTCCAGAGAGAAAACAGCCACTCCAGGGAGTTGAAGGGGTGAAAGAGAGACAAAGTAAAATTGGGAGTTGGACAACTATACCTAAAAGGTGTGATATTGGGTGAATTTCTTTAGTTTTGTTTACCTTGTGCTGGAAGCAACTTTGCAAAGGTGTGCCATAATCTCCATTTACATCAGGTTATGGCACATTTTTGAAAGAAAGTGTGGTAACTTTTAAAATAAACCAGTAAAACCTATATATATATATATATAATATATATATATATATATATATATAAGATTTTTTTTTTTTTTACTGTCTGTCTATCTGCACTTATACCAAATTTACTAACTCTTTCGCATATAAATAATGTATATAACTTTGATGATTACATTAATCATATACAGTAAAATGTCAATTTGGAACTTTGAGAAATGCAAATTGTCAATGCAACACCAAATTCCCCTTCATTCTTTGCACATTTCCCTGCTCCTAGTGAAAAATCTAGTAGGTACCAGTACTCACCCTAAATGAAGACATGCTCCAAAAGATTTGCCCTTACTGAAATTTTCAGAATGGAGTTACGCATGTAGCTCTGCCACTAAGCCAAACATGAGTTTGATAAAATACTATCTTTACAAAATATCAAATGTAGGATATACACAAGTAATAATGAAAACTATCAACATATTTTTTGTCTCCCCCTTGTGATGTAATGTAACTTTATTTAAAACTAATCTGAAAGAGAAGTTGATGAAATGCTCTTTTGGTTACTTTCTAAGTAAAAATTTCTAATTTTTCAGCAGACCCAATTTTAGAAAATTAAGTTGAGAATAATGTTTGAATGCAGTTTTTGGCACTTGTGGCACAGAAAAAAAAAAACAGCAGTGTGTTGTGTTTTTCTGTATCTTATTGTCTCTGCTCCTTCTTAATTTTTCATTAACATCAGAATTTTTAAATGGGGTGCATGATTTTTGAAATGGCCAATTCAACATTCATATTCTAATCCCAATGACGTTTTGGCTGGACTTGCAACAAGTAGTTCATGTTAAAAAAACTCCACAGTTGAAGTAGCCATACAAGGAAAGGGGAACAAAGAATCCTCCACCTAACAGCCAAAGACTGATCAATAATTATAGTGAATATCTGATTGGAATTATTTGCTATGTAAAGGCAATAGATCTAGTTAGTTAGTCTCCAAAGGACTGTTTTACACATATTTCAAAAACTGATTTGAGAGGAAATTTATTTCATAGTTCCATAAAATGCATCTTAGCTAAATGTTTTTATTGTTTTGTGGGGAGGAAGTTCTGCAGATACCTGCATAATCTTGAAGATGCCAGATATCACAGTTTTACTGTAGTTATAAGAAACCAAATTTTAAAAAAGGTGATTTTCCTTAACAACAGATTTTATTTCCCAGTAAAATCGCATTATGTTCTTATGTAATATGCATTTAAGGCTCACCAGTAAAGTCTGACACTTAAGTCGATGGGTTGTTATCACTAAAGATGCTTTTATAAACTTCAGTTGACTTAGGTAGAAGTGAATACCCCATTTCACATGTGCTGGAAGACACCTTGTCAAGTCTTTAAAATAGTAAAGCCATGTGCTAAGAGCGATACACCTTTCTGGTTAAAACTGGTGTGAGGTTTGGGGTATCATTAAGCTTCCCAGTTCCTTCAATTATAAATGCCAGGTCTGTATATGATGTAATACAGAGAGATATGCTGAAGTGTATGTGGAGTTTCTGAACAGTATATGTTGTAATACTGGATATGTGTGTTTGTCATAAACAAGGTTGTGTTTGATTTTGGCAGTAACTCCGTTTGTGCCAAGAGAAGGCCATTTATGTCCCTTTCTATATTCTATGTCAACAGCTTTTCCTTTTGTTTTTTTATTTAATATAACTTTCCATTTTGCATATATGTGGTATTATTATCAATAGCTGCCAGTTTTGACAGTGTGTCAGAGATGTAGATTGTGAAAAATAAATCAAGTTGTTTTAGCACATCAAAGAGAAAACAAGTTGCTTTTATTATCTACTGAAGCAGTTTTCAATTTTGATTAACCTATGTGCAGGAAATGATTTGTGCCAATGTTATCTTATTTTATTGCACCATCTGGTAACCCTGCTAAACTGACGCTAATACACGGCTTGAACTTGTTTAATAACCTTGAGAAATATGTCTAAATACCAGTAACAGGTAGGTACATGACAATGAGTGAAATCAATGGAACTGAATCTGTTATTACCATACTTGATTATAGAAAGAAAGACTACGAAGAGAAATGATCCAACTAGAACCATTGACATGATTGATTTGGGCACCCCACTCAAAATTTCTATTTTTACGGAATCTTTAAGTAAAAAGGTGTTAACACAACCAGTGCAAGGTACAAACTTGTTAAGCATATCATGACATATTCACATTTTAATACCAATTATTATTTTTTTACCGAATTGAACTTTTTCAAATTAAACAAAAAATGTGACATCTAGACAAATGTGGATTCCCATCAGTCGGTAACATCTCCTTTTGGACCGTTGTCTTATTGAAATATTCAGCCTCTCCATTATTCTGGGACGCATGATTCAAAGATTTGTTGATATTTAATTTAATTATTTTTTCCTTACACCTACAAAATATTTCTTTTGCCACAGGGTGTCACATAAATTAAATGCATAATTGGTACATCCCAGTGTGTAACTGTTGTTTCCTATAGGCTTTACCTGTTTTTACTCAAAGTGCCACAGCATAACTTGATTTGTGAATTTTGTTTGGTATTAATGGGAATACTTAGATTGTAAGTCAACTGTGTTTATCGTAGTATGTCAAGTCATCTGTTTTGAGGAGTTCATTGGTGTTGAGAATAGCTGCAACATTCTAAAAGGTTTAGAAGTATCAGAATATTTATTCATCCCTGAATCTATTTTCTCCTGGTTTAAGTCAATTAAGTTTTGAAGCCTTAAGAATCAACCTGCTGGAAGTTGTACAAACATTTTGCAGATGTTACACTCATTATTTTATTATTTTTTTAACCTGATAAATTGTGTAATATTCTCATATCCAGTTTAAAATTACAAGCTTTGATCCTGTCCTAACAGCCTCTGGCCCATTCATGCATATGCTCACATTAGGCCAATATACACTTGCCAGTTAACCTCACTTGCAAATGTATGGGATGTGAGAGGAAACCAGAGTAACTAGAGAAAACTCATAGACACTAGGAGAATGCAAGACTCTATACAGGTGTGACGTTTAAACTGGAAATGCTGGAAGAACCAATTTGCAAGATAAATAGGAATCTGTTAGCAGAATACAGAAATGTGACATGTTTATCTTTGTTCCCTTCAGAACTTGTGCTTACTTCTGCAAATTATTATGCATTTCTTGTATATGAAAAATGGGATATTAAATAGAATTTGATATTGATCTTACTTCATTTTTTCAAATATTTCTCTTTCCAAATCCGACATCCATCTGAGGCATGATTAAATCACAGTTTCTTCAAAAAACAATATTTAAGTGAATTATAAGGATTTCTACCCCCATTTTGACATAATAAAGAGTCAAATCATGCAAAATGTTACTGTTAAAATGTATTCCCTTTATTTAAGATTTCAGAAAGAATAACATTTAATTAATTGAAGTGATTAGCCTCACATTTGGTTTTGTAAATCCTAGATATTGCAGTATTTTAATGATTGGGTGAGTGGAGTCCTTCTACAAATCAGAATCACAATGATGTCTCAGCCATGTGACAGCTATATCACACTGGCTTGCTAGCATTAGGATCACATGTTGTCTTCAGACATACTGTTATTTACATCATTCCATTTTTTTTTTTTTTTACATTTTTACAGGAAGGAAAAATTAGTCTTCGTACATATTTGCGGCCCTGTATTAGTATTTGATTTGAGAACACTTCTACAAATATACTAAAACATCAAAACAAGCACATAAGAAAACGCATAAGAACAACAGTTAGACCTACTATATGCATTGAATTCCTGCAGTTCGTAGCTTGTGGAAAAGATCTATAATGAAATCTGGTTGTCTTGGTTTTGCTGATCTGAAGTATTTAACAGATATAAGAAGACCAAGTAGAGATTGGGCAGATTGCAACAAGTCTGGAGAGTTTTTCATTTCAATCTGCAAAACCTATTAAATCGACAGTGGGCAGGAGGCAACCTGTGATTTTATAACAGATATTAGACTGCACACCAAGCTGTCTAGCTTCTTCTTGTCCTTGTCAGTAGCATGTGTAGATAAAGAAATAATTTTAATAATGCACCTATTGAAAAATACCAATACTATGTTTGATAGGCTGGTCTCTGAGTTTTCTTAACCATATTGTATTGGAATGATTTAGTGCTGTCTTTTCTTTAAAGAACTAACTAACTAATTAGCCTACATAGGGCTTAGCAGAACTTCATCAAATAATTAATACAGTCTGTGGGAGAAACAAGTGGGGGTATGGATCTGCTGGTTCTCAGTAAATAAAGTACAAGCAGTTTGGAGTTTTTGAAAATACAAAGTTAACAAAAATCTCAAAAGTCAGCAGCCTTCTCTAGGGAGTTTTAGAATTCTTAAACAAAATTGTTAATTAAATATTGGTCAAGTGCATGCCAAAACCGGTGAAGTCTCTGGACAACATGTTACTCTGAAGGAAACCGTTTCTTAGCTGAGTAATCTGTTCAAGCAACATCCACATGACCTTTCAACATTAATACATTTTTTGAACATATAGAAAATATTCAGTGGCACTCCCAGAGATTTTGGCTAATGAGACAAATTTGTCATCAGTTCGGCTGTGTGTGAAGTCCTATCAGATCCTCATTAATTAAAGACAGTATTAAATGTAAGCTTTTTAATAAATTGCTGAGCTTGGTTATCTTCCAGTTTAAGGTTTTAACACCTACCAGTATTTCTCTAGAAGAAAAACAATAGGGGCTGTTTGACAAAATTAAAAAAAAATAAAATAAATAAAAATTGCAGCTAATATTCATATATATATATATA
>JANRMT010062792.1:31098096-31167249 GCA_026402145.1 Polypterus bichir lapradei | reverse complement strand
TATATATATCTATCTATATATATCTATCTATATATATATATATATAGGACTAAAATAAAGCTGATGGAAAAACATGAAAGTGCTATTTGGGAAGCCTAATGGCTCCTTCTTAGTCTAACATTGTATGGTGAGTCAAGAGCCAGAAGTTGTGACATTCATTTTTATGTAGTTAAGTTATGTTGTCGTCATTCAGGCATGTAGCAGAATTCTTTTAAAATCAGAGCAGCAAAGATTACCTTATGTAGCTCTGAATTAGAATTAGAAAAACGTTTAACCTTACCATATACTTACGTAGCTGTTTTAACTGAATAAGTTAACTATTCTAGGAATAATGTATGAGACAAATCGTGTTTTTACCACAAGTATATTTAAATTAAACCTTGGCAGTCAGTAAAGACAAAAGTTGAAACCTATTAGTGTAATACTTAAATAACTAAATATGTTGGTGTAACTTACTGATTTGTTTGTTTGTAAGGTGCCCATTCAGTGTACAGTATGTATATAAATATTCTATGCATGCTAATCTATTATCTTAGTGAGGTTTTTCACAAAGTTCTGATCAAACATATTTACAGCCAAAGTACAGTGACATTTATTTGCAGGCAGTCTATTGCTTGTGTTCTGTATAGCATTCGCTTCAGTGGGATAAATTTATAATATATTGATATTGCCAGATATTGTGTTTGTCTTAATTGATCAGGCTTCTTTCACTGTTAGGTCAACAAGTGCCAGGATCTACTTAAAAACCTTCTTTAGAATACACTTATAGTGACATGTTTTGAAGGCAACAATACATTGAGTGTAGACAACTGCTTAGTAGGTTGTACATTGAGGACTGTAGAAAAATAAGAAATACATGTGGCGCAGATGAATGGACATTAGTATTATAACATTGGAGAAAAAATCAAATTAATAATCATATCTATATATACATATGATTCATTTATCAAACAAACACAATTTTCTATTTATTTAAAAAGCTGAAGTTTAGCAGAATAATACATATAGGTCAACAGTTATCCACTACTACAGTAAAACTATTGTAGAGTGGTCTTATATTCGCATGGTATATAAGGTAGAATACGTAACTTCTAGGTATGGTAGAATACACGCAATTAGAAATGTCACATGAACCAATATTTCAGTACTAAGTCAATATCATAATCTTGGAACTGCCATGGTACCAGCTTTCTCACACACCCCCCCCTAACCCCCAGACACACACACACACACAGAGTCGGTAGTACCGAATGAAAGTCAGTACTGCACCCATCCATGTCAAAAGTTACAAGAGATGCCCTATAAGACACAATAATACTTGGGGGGGGGGAGAATGTGTGTTAAAACTTTTCACCTGGTGATAATACAGCACCGTATTCACACATGTGAAAAAGAACAGCTGAAGTCATTTATTAAAGGGCTTTGTGTTCAAGGCAGGAGAATATCAGTGTGCAATTGCAGGAATCTTGCTTATTATTTACCTCACAATAGCCAAAGCATACACAAATAGTCTCTTGCTGTTGCTACTTTTATCCCATTACGGAGTTAGTTCAGAAATGGATTTATGTATGCTTTGAGAGCAAAATAACATGATCAATCAGGTGAGGTGTAATTCATTTACTGGCTTCTTTTTTTTTTCTTTCTATTTTTGCTCCCTTGATGTTAATATCTGCCTCTTGCTTTTTGTCCCTTCAAGTACTTACAATGTTGCCCAACCTGATTTTAAAAATGTACACAGTAAAGTCATAATAAAGTCGCCTGTTAGTTAAACATGATTTCTGTTTAAGCCAGTTAACGTCATTACAACACGTAGGCAAAGTAGAAACTTGGAATGGTACAAGAAAAGGGTGGATGACTTAAGTAAACAAGTAATGTAAGTAACTTTGGTCACATCAGTTTTTCTTTTTCTAAAAAAAATGAAAAATTTTTCACATGTCTGCATTTCTCCAGTTATTCTAGTTTTAAAAGGAAATGTACTTATTGGGTATTTGGTGATTCTAAATTGTCCCAATGTGAGTAGGTGTGTGTATGAGTAATCCATTTAATGGTCTGTCCAAGACTAGTTCCTGCCATGCGTCTGATGATAGGGGGATAATATTACATGGATTTGATCAGTTATGTCCTGTTATGTCATTTGTTTATTTTGTAGGTAGTTATTTAAAAGCAAATAAGAGGCCTGATTGCCTTGTGCTTTTTTATTAAATCTGCAGACATGAGTTCAGAAAGATAAAAGCAAGTCTTTTGCTTCAATTTACCACTTGTTTGAAATGATACAACCGCTTCTGCAGCTTTACCTTCCTGGAAGTGAGGTTCACTATTTGAAACATGTTTTTCTCAAATGCTTTTCTGCTTCCATTACAGATGTTTGTTAAAGAAACAAAAATATTTGTATAAGCAAAGTATAAGTGCGGCTTTTAAAAAGTCTGCCCTGTACTTTTTGAGACAAATAGATGGTTTGCCAAATAGCACAAATGAAAAGATTAGACATTTCTTTTATATAGTAAAAATAAAAATACACAGTTAATAGAGAAGTGGTTGTTTTATTAACCATGACCTTAATGTAACATTTGATAACCGCATATTTTTTGATATTTAAAGGCTGTGTATTGATGAAGAGTGTGACCATGCGGTTTTCTTTTTTCTTTTTTTTTTTTTTTTTTTTTTTTTTTAGTTTTCTGAGCTTCCAGTTATTTCTCAAAATATTTGCTAAGCAAGTGGTGTTGTAAATTTAAGACACGTGTAAGAGATCTTTTTTAAGAGGGCATGACAAAATCACTTTGTGAGGTGAAACTGGAGAACAATTTTAAGATTTGGCAGCAAGTCAAATACACTGTGTGTGTGTGTGTGTGTGTGTGTGTGTGTGTGTGTGTGTGTGTACGCGCGCACGCATGGCTGGAAGTGTGAAACTCTTGTAATGTGGAAAATATGCGTTAACTGACAAAGCCCATTTCCTCTTCAAGGTGATTTGGCATGTTCTTGTAAAACTTTGTAGATAATATAATAATAATACCTTTTTTAAGTTTAGTATAAAGTTGTGCATGTTCTTTTTTGTGTGTTTCTTAACCTTAACTGAGGTAGCAGTTATTCTTTTGTCTCTTGCCATTTTTTAAATGCCAGACAAAGGTGTTAATTTGCTTGGTGTTGCTCAAAAACATTATGGGGGCATAATTCTAGTGGTTTAGTAGCAGAAGTTAAACAGAACTGTAACTTAAAATTATATTTTTTATCATAGTAGCTGATTGATCAACAATCCAAGTATTCTGTACCGTTAAATGCTACCATGCCCTTTTAGGTCTATTCTGCTTACAAAATAGTAAAGCAAAGTAACAGGATTTGAGCAATGAAATCTAATAATGTATTTGCTACTGTCTTGCAATAACAGCAATGAAAGATTTCTAAAACTGCTCCTGTTCAGTAATTTGACACAATTTATACCATTTTTATCATTCTCACCAATCATTAACAGTGACTGCAGTATTTACAGTGAGAAGTGCTGAACATTTTTTTTTATCACCCAATGTCCAGTTTTATGAAAGCCTAGTGATGAGGATTTTGCAGTCTTTTATGTCATTTAGAGGATTATTCCCGAAATCAGAATAAACTCCACAGCTGCCATCTGCTGCATATAATGGCATGTCTGGAGGGCATTAGTCCAAGTGTTGTGTAAAGATTAGCCAGTGCTTGTGGGGTGGGCATTGCTGAGGAGGGCACTTGTTAGATAACAAAACAGCTTTGGGACTGTAGGAAGGAATTTCCTTTGTGCCGATTAGGAGAGGTCAGCCACACAAGGAAAAAAACTGCTCTGTAGCATCTGGATTTGATGTACAGTACATAAACGCAAGAGAAGCTTTTGTTTGACTGTGGTCAAGCAGATACTAAGACATGGAAACAATGCTTCCGTTCAGAGTGTTTCCTTTGCTTCCTGGTGAGTTGAACTTGCTCCATTTCAGCGAAACCTGCTGATTATTTGCTAGAAAAGCAATTATGTGTCAAAGATGCGCCGAACAAGCTCACAGTAGATTTCAGTCTTATATTACTTTTGCTTCAGTAAAGGATTTTATTTACAGTATATGTGATATTTAATAAATCAAAGAAAAGTAATTAAATACATTAATCGACAACCAACATTTATGCTGTACAATTATACTGTGTTGTTTGAATCTTGCTCATGGGAGGCTGTTTACAATTTAGTGCATTTGTTTTGTTTACAGTTAAATGACCTTTAGCTCTTTCTTCAGCTAGATCTCTGGATAGATTTAAGATATATTACCTGTCTGGTTTTAATTGTTTTTCTTCTTCTAATTCTGATTTTTCTGTTTTAGATTAAGTGATTGGGCATTTATTGCTGTACCAATAGATACTGATAAAAATCTCTTCATAATTTTGTTTTGAATTGGTAAATAGGGGTTTTACCATTTTTTTTAATTGTACAATGAGTCATGTGATTTAATAAAGAAATACTGTGCCTAAAAAAATTTTGAGTTTATGGGGCTTAGATAACCGCTGTAATTTAAGGGTGCAAGCAGTGATTTGCAGCACATTTTTAAAGTGCATGCTTTGGAACCTACAGGTGTGTTAACTAGAATATAAATATATTCAAATATGATCTAGTTTTAAATCATCTAGTCTGAGAATTTTAAGTCAACGTTCTTGGCTAATTGTTAACCAGATAGTCTCTTTAATGAATTATTTGTGTTGATAAGCTGGTTCATTGTGCAGTCCTACTGTAATCACTTAACATGCTTGTGCTCCAGGTGTGAACATTAAAATTTTTACATCCTTGTTCATTTGTAAGTTGCTTTGTATAAAAACAGCACATGAATAAACAGCTTTGGCAGACTGTATGGCTTCCATGGTCGAGTCAGCATTATTGTCATTTTTGAGATTTTTGAAAAATTACTCCGAAAGTAAGAGCTAATCATGACAACATACCCAAAAATATATTTTAAACCTGAATGAAAAGTAAAACCAATAGTCATTTGAATGAAATAATGTTGTTTAAAGGCATTGTAAAGGTCTATAAGCAAAATTAAAGGTTTCATGATAAAGGTCATCTATTGATCTAGCAAGATAAACTAATAATTAGGGAATTAATTTCTGTTTTTTCAGTTGTGACTTCTATTGTTTTCTGTTATTCAGTTGTGACAAGTATATCCCCAGATGATCTCAAAAGCTGAAAGCAACTTTGTCCAGATGTTACACAGCTTGAAAACACAATAATTCACATATTCTCCATCCCGCTTAATGTAAATCAGGGTTGTAGGAGTAGAGTCTATGCCTGCAGCATTGCACTGGGCATGATATGACAGGAAACACTTCTGTACAGGCTACCTGTCTATCACAGGGCTTACTCATAGACATATACACAGTTGCATGCACACAGTGCCAGTTTGGAACTGCCAGTGATCTTATTTATATAGATTAAACAAAACACTAAACAAAATGAAGGCACAGTACCTTCTGGTTTTGATTCTGTAGCATTGAGTTAGTTTGTATTTATAATGTATCTTTTCTGTGTAAAAGAAAGTGTTTAAAGGTTGTACTGTCATACAATCTATTTTTTATCTCTATTTATAAAAACAAAAACTTTAGTAATTTCTGGCTAAAGTTGATGAGATTTAAAAATGTTTTTTATTTAAAATTTAAGTAAATCTCCTGTTGTTTTCCAGATACAAGCACTGAGAGGACCGACATACCTGAAGACCTAATACCATCTCTGAGAAGCATAATGGCAGAACCAGACTATATTGATGATTGTGATGAGTTAATCAAACCAAAAAAGCTTATTAACCCTGTGAAAACCTCTAGGAATCACCAAGATCTTCACAGAGAGCTCATGATGAATCAGAAACGGTAAAGTGCACTTACTCTGCTGCCTTTGAGTGCTGGTGTTAATATACAGGTTCTTTACTAATTCTATGTTCTATATTGCCTAACAAATTATTCAGTTAATGTATTTGTACTATTTATTAACACTTTCTGACTACTACAACAAATCACTTTAGCTATTTATGACCACATTTTGAAAATGCGTTCTTATTTGTTCTAATGAATTATTTTCAAAGCCCAACATTAGGCTATGAAATCTTTACCCTAGTTAATGCACAGTACATTTATAAACATTTGGTTTAGTTAATAGCGACAATACTATTAAGACTCCACTATATAGCAAAGTAAAGAACAATGTATACATAATATGGTGCATATATTATATGTTTATTTTTCTAGTTCTAACTGAATGAAGAAAATCCATTTAATGCTGATATGAATTTAAAATAGGGCGGACTACGTGTACAACAGAATTTATTTTTTGTCACATGGTCCTACTGGTTAAGTGGAAACTTTTGCTGGGGAAAGGGACATCTTTATCTACATTGCTCAGCTGGTTTCAAGAATGACCCCCTGCATAATTGACAGTCTAAACTATCACATAATACAGTATGTATGGATTTTACAAATATGAAATGACAATTTGGCCCATATAGCTTATTTGGATTTTTAGTGAAGTATTTCAAAAGTATGATATCCTGACTTATTTTACTTCCCCAGCTCAGTGAATATCCTTAGTATGGACTTTTTAAATCTTTGTTTTCTCTAACTACACATGAATCACAATCACTGCTATGGTGTATATAGAGAAGTATAAACAAGAAAGGCTTAAATAGTAGAAGTTACATTGTAAAACAATAGTATGGCATTGTTAATAATTACATTAGTCTAAATTTAAGCAAATTATACTGTTTTATTATTTGTTACTCGAGAAGCAATAGCAGGAGTGTCACAACAAATTTTCTAACAGAGCATTGGAGAACATTCTCTATTTTAATTTATTCTTTTCTCTAAACCTACCCTCATATGTCTTTCACAATGTCTTTAAACCAGTTTTGCACTGAAACTAATTGTGCTGTCTTTTTGTCAGAATTGTAGACCTATTAAAATGTTAGAGTGTATGCTCATTTCTATATTTGAAATATCTGTATGCAGCCAAATAGACATTTACATCTTTTTGGGGAACCCTGAACCTAATTTAACAAGTTGTTTGTCTGTGTATGTATTTGTCTTCACCCTTTTTTTTTCTTTTTTGCAAAATGATTCCTGTAGACTTAAAGACAGTCACAGTTTTATATAGTGTCTAAATATTAAAAATGGCTGCTAGATGAAATATGAAACCTCATTTTTTAGTTGTGTGCCTTGTAGTTCATTAACTCACATGCCATTATATGCACATTTAAGTACAAGAATAACAAGCTGGATAGCCACGCCCTCTTAAAAATACAGGAGGTTTCAGAACAAAGCATTTCTGCATAGTATTCTTACCTTTTTAAAAATTCACCTTTGTAACTGTGCTGCAGAGAAAAAATAAAATGTTCTGAATTAAATTAACAGGATTGTATAGGTTAGATATACTCTACAAAGTATAAGTTCATGCAGCATAAGTATAAGATCTGCTGATGTGCTGCTGGAATCAGTTTCAAAAAAAGGTCACATTCTGTAAGCTGCTTCTCTCAGGGAGGAGTAGTGTCATAACAGTAGAAAGAGAGTGGGAAGCTTTTATATGGGAGTGAGTGAGAGGGTTGTACTGTAAATATATAACAACTCTTGAATTATTTTGGGTAAGGATGGACAGTACTGAAATACTGAGTCTTTTTTTTTTAAATGATTTGTAGCAAAACTGCTGTTATGTTAACAAGCAGACTGTTAAGCTCCTCAGACTTGTCTTTTTAGCTGATAAATAGATAGTTTTAGTATCTCATCTTGATTTTATTGTATATCCCAAATGAGTATTCTGTGCCCAGTTAGTGACATGATTTCTTTTTAGGAAGGGAAAAAAACTGTTCAACATTTTTCTCCTTCTGTTCCACATTACTAAGCAAAACTTTATACTTTTCTCTTTAGCATTACTGGTACATTGAAACAAAGTCTCATAATATTATTAAAGTCTATTTGGGAGATTAAAAGTGTTCAGACTTCAGCTTAGTAGAGAAAATTGAAATTAAATGTTATGTAAAATGGATTACAGCCCAGAAGGATTAAGAATTAATTCCCAACAAGTGAAATAATGCCAATAGAAGTCCTTTTTTCATTATGGTTACCAAGCAGAGTAAAACTTCCGTCTTTGGCTTGCATACTGCAGCAAACATTGTGTCTTTTTTTATTTATTTATTTATTTATTTTATTATTATTACTGGCCTATTGAGAAAAAATCAGCAATCTAGTTATGGATCTCTCTGTATTTTTTAGGTTCTTTAAAATGAATAAAGCATCATGGCTGTACGATGTACTCTGCTGCTTGCCATTATTATTATCTCAAGTAGCAGGTCTGCTCTAGACTAGGCAAACATCATTAGCCTTGAACATTCATATCATGTTGTTTTGAAGCTTGCCTCCACATAGAAAGATACAGTACAATTTAGAGAAACAAGTTTGAACAGGAGAAAAAAAATAGAGGTTTAAGACCATATCTTAACAGAGCTCTCCTGACTGTACAATATGGTATTTATTTGCATTTTGTTCATCTTCTGTTAGGCAGAAGTAGGTAAATGTAAGTATATCTAAGCAATTAACAAAACCAGAAAAAATTCTTTCCCCAGTGTCCTGATTCTGCAAGAAATGCTAGGAAACAATCTAACATGCACAAAAGATTTCTTTGATGATGCCAGAGCAGAGAAAGAGAAAGTAATGAATAATCCCATGTCTAAAAAAGTAACTGCATATGTTTTGTATTATTTGTATTATTATTTTGTATTATAGCCTGAGATGGCTACTTAAACAGAAACACGATAAGAGTGGGAAAAAAGCAGTGCAAAGAGTAGTAAGGGAGAAAAAAAGAAAAGGAAAAGTGGACACGCTCAAGCAACTTGTTACTAATTGAACAGCCTGCAGTTGTAGATACTAGAGCCAGAAGAGTTGGGATACAGAAAGTTCAAAAAGGAGAGGATTGTAAAATGAGGACTTCCAGAGTGCAGGAGATTTCCACTGAGAAGCTAAAAGCAATTTGGCTCAATGGTTACAGCCATTAAAAGCCTCCACTGGGACAAAAGAGAAAAGTAATGTGAGGAAAGAAAAGAAAGATCTAGGAGGAGAATAACTTGAGGGGATGAAGGAATGGGGAAAGAAAGAATCATAGAGAGGGTTCCAGCCACATAGCGTCAGACAGCCACCATCCAACCTGTCGCAGATTAAAGTAGAGTATTTAATAGATGGTCTCTTGTGAGTCCAAAGGAATGAAGACACCAGAGGCTTAACATATTACCAGAACCTAGGTGGGAGAGAAAGCAGGAGAATAGTGGTAACAAAATTCATTATAGGGAGCAAGTTCATTTTAATAATTGCCAGTCTAAATACAATGAGAGAGGAATAAGGGATCAAAATTAAATGCAGTCTCTGACACAAGTTGGCAGCTGTAAGCTCCTGGACCCTGGCATAGATGCCCAATCCCTGGTATCTAAAAGTCTGGACAATAAGTGAAGGCAATGTAGAGAGATGACAGGAACAATTTAGGGGAAAAAGAACAGATTTAGATCCTCCTTCACTTCTTTGCATTATGATCCCATATTGCATGCATTCCTCTCAAAATAAGTTATTATAAAACTTTCCTTACCATGTCAATACTAAATCTCCTGTCATACTTTTGACCCTGCGTGTTGCTTGTTTGTTTGAGTAATTAACAAATATAAAAGACAATGCAATGTTGGCCTTTTTATTTGCAGCTTAAAATTTTCACCTCTAGGGCATTTTATACTATATATTTTGATTTAGGGACCAAACATCATAAGATTATTATAATACTTCTACTCTAACATAGTATAATATTGCCCTGTGCCACATCATAGGGATAGCCAGCACATCATTTATATTATAACTGCCAGAAACTAGGATGCAGAGAATCTAAACATAAGCAGAATATTTATATTTAATAGGGTACACAAAATTTAAATGATGGAAAGTTGTTGTTGTTTATTAAATAGATTTTCTGAAGTTATATTACCTGTGTGCATTTTAGACAAAAATGTTTTCTACATTGAAAACACAATTTGTGGCTTCCAGTACTCTTCATGCCTTTGGAATTTGCGTAATAAAGTGCCTACCCTGAAGCAAGACACATCTTTAGCAAATACCAAACATGAAAAACTTGACTGGCTAGTCAGGATTAGACAGTGCTGCCTAGTGGCTAAGGTGTTGCACATTAAAAGACAAGGTTGCTTAGTACTTAGTACTTGACTCTGACTTGCTGTGTGCTCCTTGACAAATCACATTAGTTGCTTGTACTAACATTAAAAAAAAAAAAAAAAAAAGTAAACTTCAATGTAGCCAGTCCTTGTATGTCACCTTGGGTAAAGGCATCGGCCAAATAAACAATGTGTACTGCATGCAAATATTCAAATGCAAAAAAAAAAAAAGCAGTAGTTGTTTCCTTGTACCATTCATTTTTCAGAACACATTTGTGGAATTTTTTTTAAAATACCTTTGGAACTCATTTAAGTCAGGTAATATACTTCCTGCAGCATTTATAACTGACTTGAAAGGCTAGCTTTGTATATAGATCCTCCAGGTTTTGTACATGTTCTTACACATTTCACATCCTGTTCTCTGCCTCTTGAAAACACACTGTCTTCCTGCTCCCTATTACCTGCCTAAATATGAACCTTACTTCATATTGCTAACTACCTATTGATTATAATGGCTTCCACTCTTTACAGAGGGAGGTAAATCTTGTTAAAACTGTGTTTAATCTGTTTTTACGTTGTCTTAAATCCATAATATGTTTGTGTGCATGAGTGTACTTTTGATGGACTAGGTTGATACTTGGCTGGCGCCTACCTGTAATAATGTTACATTATTTCTACAGTATACATTTATCTGGAGATGCTTTCAGCTAAGCTGTATTTATTTTGTACACTTCAACTCTAGCGTGCAGCATTTTCACAAAGATAACCAGTCTGACCTAAACATACAGTCTGGTGAACTGATAATCGGTTTTATTTAAAAGAAGCTTAAAAGCATTCAGTACATTTCCCCATTTTCCACAGTGACAAAGCATTATTGCCTTCAACAGCCTGTGACACAATTGCATTGAAACATTTAAAATTGTAGCCTCACTATTCGAATGCAGTTCAAAAGTATATTGCACACTTGAAGTGCACTCTATTTAGATGTTTCTATTAAGAGTGCATAGCCAAACCATCCATTCATTATCTGCACCCTTTTTTCATCTCTTCTCTAACCTTTCATCATTGTGAACTTTCCAACTCTGAATGAGACCATATGTCTTGCTTTTGTCTTGCCTGTCTCATAGTACAAGTCTGTCAGATTTAAAACAATGGATATATATGGTGATTTGTCATAAAGCTCTGTTTTCATATTTTTCTGAGCTGCACATACTGTAAAAACATGGTTTATGCTGGCAGACATCCAACTGAAACTATGACTAAAATCTTTTATTGTTTTTGTTATAAATACGACCGTCTTCTTTTCGTAGAGGATATCAGCTACCATTGCATTTCGTAACTTAATGAAATATATATTTCTTGCTGTCTAATCAAAACTCTTTGATCACACCGTGTCTTTTCCTGTTATCTGATGAGTGTGTAATATCAGGTAACTTATTTGTGGACTAGTTATACTAAAATAAAATCTAGAATGTTTGCTTATGGGTGCTGTCCTCTTTTAGGCACCAGTTTAAAGAACAGAAAATTTCGTGATTTTTTTGAATGAGGACAGAATGTCTTTTTTGCATCAAATATAATTCACAACTTTCACAGTCTTTTTTGTATATATACTTAAATGCTAATGTATTATACAGTATTTGCTGCAAATATTTAATACATATATTACATAGAATAATATGTTTCCATTTTTCCATTAAAATGCCTAAATTCAAAGCATCAGTCATAGTAAGAGAAAGACCAATACTTGACCAATTTTGTGTTTGTTCTATAATGCCTCTGATGTCATAAGAAGCGAGAGAGGGCCACTGGCATGCTGAATGCAGCATGTGATGTACCAGCATTGCCAATCCACAGTGTCCTGACAGCAGGAAAGGCATCCCACAATTGCATATTTAGAAGTTCATTGAGTGTAAGACAACTCCTGTTAATGTTCATAGTTATTATTTTACTGTTGTTTTTTGTAGCTGTACTGATTTGGCTTTGTATAAATCACATTTGTTAGCTGTTATTTCAGTAATAAAGATTAAAATTTCATTCCAACAACAAGCGCAATGTTTATTTTTCTATCAATGTATGGGTATACTCACAACATTCAGAAATGTTTTAACCCTCTTCACTTTTAGACATTTTGTTGTGTTGCAGCTTTATGCTAAAACTCATTCAAATTCATTTTAGCCACATCAAGCAATACTCGTACTCTGAAAATGACAAAGTAAAAGTGGGATTTTAGAAATGTTTGCAAATGTATTAAAAAAATTAAGGGTAAAGTACACTTCCAGTTAATGGAAATAGCCAAAAAGTTGATAGATGTCTACGTTTTGTACCTAATACTTGTATGCAAAATTTTGATGACCTAAGTAAAAGCATACTCAAGTTACAGTGGAACCTCGGATCATGACCGTAATTCGTTCTAAAACTCTGGTCGCAACCCGATTTGGTCATGACCCAAAGTAATTTTCCCCCATAGGATTGTATGTAAATACAATTAATCTGTTCCAGATTGTAAATATAAATTTTTTTTAAAAGATTTTAATCACAAAAATAGTTGATTATACCATAGAATGCACAGTGTAATAGTAAACTAAATGTAAAAACATTGAATAACACTGAGAAAACCTTGAACAGAGAAAACTAACATTGCAAGAGTTCATGCTATAGCTTTACGAACCACTCTCTGTAAACACTTTTTTTTAATGAGCTTTAAGCACAGGGAAAAAAATGAACATTTGAAAAATCCGTAATTTATATAAAAACTAACCATAAACAACCAAGAAAACTAACCTTGCATGAGTCGAGTTCTGGCATGAAGGAAGTGAGGAGGAACTGGGTGGAGAGGAGATTATAGTTTTGAGGTAAAGTCTGTGACGATGCGGGTTCACTGCATGCTCCCATCTCACTTCCGGGAGCCCTTAAACCCGTCACCGTCGGTAATGTTACCGATGAGCGCGACAGTGAGGCTCTACAATGGAGCAATCAGATGGTTCAAAAAGTGCCAAGTGCTTTTATTAAAATCAGCAAAACAACAATCAAAAACAAAGTCCAAATTAAATAAAGTGCAGTGCTTTCAGAATCCTTCAATAAATAAATGATCCCATAAAACCAGAAGTGAAGTGGAGGTTAAAATCCAATAGAAAATACAATGAGATTAAAACAGTGCTCGAAGCAGTCTCTTTAAAAACAAGCCGGTGCATTCTTTAACTGCCTTCTTTAACTGCCTTCTCTCTCGCTCTCTCACACACTCTCTCTCTCTCTCGCTCTCTCTCTCGCACTCTCTTGCTCACTCGCTGCACAGGGAGAGACTGAACATGTGCGGTAATCATCGGCGCGTACGAACCGGAAGGGAAACTGGCTTGTTCGTCACCCGAGTGTGGGGTCATGAACAGATGCAAAAGTTTAGTGAACTTTTTGGTCGTAACCCGATTTGTAAGTGTTCCGAGATGTTCGTGACCCAAGGTTCCATTGTATCTTGTTTACATACACACATACCCACAGACAAACACACAGACCTCATTCCAAGAATGTCTTTTTGGATATGACGTAACAAGCCTAGCACATATTGATTTGGGGAGTTTCTGCCATTCTTTTCTGCAGATCCTCTCAAGATATGTCAGATGTCAGGTTGGATGGAGACCATCAGTGGGCAGCTATGTTCAAGTGTCTCCATTGAAGTTCAATTGCGTTCAAGTCCAGATCTTGGATGGACCAGTACCATGTTTGACTGTTGGGAATGGTATTGTGCAGGTGGTGAGATGTGCCAGGTGTCCTGCGGAAATGACGCTTAGAATTGAAATCCAATTGTTTAATCGTATTTTTATCAGAACAACGAGCATTTTGTTTCTCATAGTCTGAGAGTCCTGTAGGTGCTTTTTTTGGTGGAGTGTTGCAGTGATGATTGTCTATCTGGATGTTTCTTCCATCTCCACACATATTCTCCAGAGCTCAGCCATCTGATATGGTTCTTGATCACCTGTCTTACCAAAAATACTTTTCCACTGTTGCTCAGTTTGTCCAGCCCAAGGAAGAATTGTGGTTGTTTGTAACTTCTTCCGTTTAAGAATTATGGAAATCACTGGGCTCTTGGGAACCTTCAATGCTGTAGAAATGGTTTTGTAGCCATCTGCAGATTCATGCTTCAACACACTTCTGCCTCTAAGTACTGCAGACAGTTCCTTCAACCTCAATACTTGGTTTTTGCTCTCAAACACATTACTAACTGTAGGACCTTATAAAGACAGGTATTTGCCTTTCCTAATCATATCCAATCAATGGATTCCACATGTGGTAAATTCAGAACAAGGCTTAGAAACATTGTAACGGTGATCAATATCAGATACACCTGAGAACTATATTTCAAATGTCATAACAAAGAGTCTTAATACTTTTATCAAAAAGAATTGAATTTAGGATTATTTTGAACTAAAATGTGATATTGGATGTTTCTGACTAAGTTCTTAAGGAAAGACAAAGCTTTTGATTTAATCACTGCTCATAATAAATATGCACATGTTTATTATACATATATTGTTTTATGATTTCCATCATTTGTAATGGTTCATATTATTTATTTTTGTAATTGTCAGTTTTTATTTTGTAATATTTGTCAGCATTGAAGGCACTCTGATCAAAAACATGTTTTTTTAGCAGCTTTAAATGCTTCCTTTTCTATAGTATTTATTGGTACTTTACAGGTTTGGCATCAGTGAAGAAACTATAAAAAAGAGCTTGAAATTCCAAGGATCTATTAAAATTTGGTGTTAAAATATCATTTAAGAGAATAAACATGAAATAAAATATATTTTATTCTTGTAATAATCTCTGCTCACAAAGTAATATGGTTGTACATTTGATTTTGATTGATCTTAACAGATTCAGAGATCTCCAGGACAACGTATTTATAAATGTTAAAGGAATACTCCACCCAGCAGTTTGTAGTAATGGCCAAGAAAAATGTTGAGTCTTATGTTTTAATGCAGAATGATAGAAAAAAGATTAAGGTATAATAGGCTGCAATGGTAACCTGTGCTACATATCAGCAAACAATGTGGAAAATGCTCATGGTAAATAGAAAACATTTTCATGTTACTTGTATCGCATAATCCACATGTTTGTTATCCAGTCATATGCTCAAAACATGTGAATAACTGCATTTTTTGCTAAAATATTAAGTTATACTATTTCTGGGAAAACAAATTCCCATAATTCTTTGTTTTTAAATTGAAGGCCTGCCTCTCTCGCTCATTCATTGGTCAATAGTCCTGTCAAGGTAAAGTGGTCAGAGTCTATGTCGACACATTTAGGGTAAACACTGGAGATTTTGCGGGTTTTATTTAATGTTCTGAAGAAGTGTAGAAAGTCAAATAAAAGAGCTGAACGTCATGATATTGTCTTTTGCATATCGATTTCTCTTGATTATTGAATTAAATTGAAAATTTGATATTTTGCTGTAACTGAAGTCCTGTCAGACTTTGGGTCATCTTTAGACAACCTGCCAGAGTAGAATTCTGCAGCTTATGTTTTAACTGTGGCATGTGAAGCCCAAATACATGATGACTAGGTAAGAGCGAATGTCCGAATGAGGCATCATTCTCTATTATTAAAAATGTAACGATAGCATTTTTTTTTTTTTTAATCATCAGTGCTAATTGGGTTCTGAATCAGGAAACATATAATCCACAAAAGCAAGAAGCTGGTAATAATATACATATTAGAAATATACCTGTAGCTAATAGCTAAATAGTTAAACTTTAGATGAAATCAGCACTTTGGAATACCCCGTTGATGTTCAATGTCAGAATTTCTTGATTGCTACTTATGTGTGTAACTTTCTGCCAATTTTTATTTATATAAAATAGACAGTAAATATTATATACAGTATGTTTTTTTATTGTTTTATCCTTTGTTTTTGTGCATGATTTATTACACACTTCGATCATTTGTAAATACAGTAACAGGATACCCAGACCTTGTGTAACCACCAGTTTGCAAATGTGAATAACTTGGGAAAAGAGGAAAAGTAATAAATAATAAAAGGGTTGAAACAGATTTGTTTAATTAGTCAGTGTTTAGGGTTTGATTTATTATCGTGGGTAGGCTATACTTCAAGTAAATGCTATCCTTTATATTGGGTTGAAGTAATTTTTAGAAACGTAGATCATACTTTGTTTAATATAAAAATGTTCTACTAATGGCACAGGCCCAGTGTTGTGTACATTAAATAGCTAAATTAGACTTCAGGGAAAGAAATAATTTAGGTGGTTGATCATAAACTGGCTTCAGTTGAAACAGATTCAGAATTGTTGCTATGATGATAGATACCATTACCAAATAAATTTGGATGTTGTCATTCAAGCTTTGATTATAATTTCTACTCTTAAACACTTTAATTTGCAACATGGTTAAGTATGTAATGACCACTTCAATTCTAAATTTATATTTTTGCTCTAGCAAAGATGCAAGAATTAAGGTCCAGACCACCATAACTGTATATCAACTGTGAAGTCAGCAGATTAATTCATCAAAAGAGAAACACACAGATGGAGCTGGCGAGAGACTAAAGTTTCTTTGACTTAAAGAATTATTTAAAGTTTCCATAAAAAATGGTGTGTCTTAAGCTTCACTTTACTGTAGAATATTATAAGAGTGTATTCGCTCTTAATGTAACAGCAAATGAACAAACGTTGCAAATGAAACAAAGACACTTCACGTTTAAACCTAAGCCCTCTATCATGTTTTATGCTCCATTTACTTTTGAGATTTACTTATTGTCTCCTATGCTACATATGTGTGTCTTCAATGTACTTAATTTGTATTTAAAGCATATATAGTACAGTTTTGAATTCAGAGTAGGCATTAACAAATATAAAATAATAAGGGATAATGAGGGATATCTGGAAATGAGCAATGTCCAATATGAATTACATAGCAATTCATGTTGCCATAAACATTTGATAAGAGAGGAATGCCTTACCAACCTTGAGACTATTTATGTTGCTGTTGTTATTGAGTGATGTTCACTACTCCGCATGCATTTGTTTTATATGTCGGACACTTCATGCTAGGTATTCAAGATTTAAATGTGCAACATATGTCCTTCCATGTAAAATAAACTTTGCCTCTATTGTATACTGTTCTGTAAGCTCAGCAAAAGTACAAGGAAATGAGAATACATATCCTCTGTTTATTGAAGAAGCAGGGTGCCTCTTCCCAGCAGCATGTTTTTTGTTTTTAAATGCATTCAAAGTTATGCCTTAGTTTAGAATTAGAAGACTCTTTAGTTTCCACTTTATGCTGTTACATAGGCAGTATTTTGATAAAATGCACTCTTTTTATTGCTGCATATGTGGATATGGGATTGCAAACCAAAATTTCTGGGAGACTTTTTTTTTTTTTTGGTCTTTGTATTTTTTTAGTATGCAATTTTGAAATGAGTAGTATGATATAGTGATACTAAACTATGTTTAATAATGACATCAACACATCTGAGCATTACGACTAGTCACAAAATGAAGCTTGAATATTTGAAGAGGTTAGATTGGTTGTGGAATATTTATTTTAAACATAACCCGAAGTGTTACCTTTTATACTGCAAGATATTCTAATGTATGTAGACCGAAATGTTACAAAGTAGTTTGTCCATGTGCCTATCTTCTGCCAACTCTTGCGATTTATAAAATAGAACATAGCATTGTTATGCTGTTTGCTCAAGGTTAGTTTAAGTGTTTTGTGTATACAATAAAGCGAATGCTATGGATGAGATAATTGATTTTCTAGCGCTTTTCAGAAGATTAAGCCCAGATTCTTGGAGCAAATGAAATGCATTTAATTAAGTTTATTAGAATGTAAGAAACAAAACTTGTGAGAAACCTTATACAGTACATGAGTAATCTGTTAATTTCCTTTTTGTTTTTAAATCTTGAATTAATTATGGGACCAGGGAAACTAAAGTTTGCTAGAAAAACATGAGTCTAACAACTATGTAATAAGTATTCTGTTATTAAAGGTATAATGGTCATTAAAATATGTACTCACCCTTTACCATTAATATGTTTGTTTGTTTTTTTTTTGTTTTTTTTTATTCCTTGTTTTTCTTCTAAAGGGGTCTCGCTCCCCAAAACAAACCAGAACTGCAGAAAGTCATGGAGAAGAGAAAGAGAGATCTTGTCGTGAAACAACAGAAGGAAGAGGAAGCTCTCAAAAAGATGAGTGACCTGGAATTAGAGTTGATGAAACGACAGCAGAAGCTTGAGCAGGTGTGTGCATTTACTGTTTACAAGGATGCCTTAAATTCCTTTGCTTGCACATTGCAGTATGTAATACTGAGCAAGTTACTGTAACTGTGTGGGCTATAATTTGTAACATTTGTATATCATTGTAGATGTCATCAAATATATCCAGTTATGCACCGATTTATGGCCCACTAAGTTGAGATCATTCGTACTTACGGTTGAGAGCCATAGGAGAACAAGAGTATAACAATGTTCTAGAAATTACCAAAACCAGCCACTACAGGCCAGATGTCACTTACTTATGGCAGCACTGGCAGCAATATTCCTTCTAATTTTTTTTCTTGTGATGAATGCATGTGAATAACAGATGAGCTGGTGCTTTCACTTTATGATTGACTTTTTTTTCCCCATTAACTTTAGAATTACATGTAGTTCCACACGAACCGGGGTGATGGGGGTCTCTCGTGTTCTCATGTGATAATAATGAAGTAGCCCCATATGAAGGATGAGTGGGGGGGGGGGGATGTGGAGGGGTTTGGACTGGGTCCTGTGGGGTTTTGGGAGCTCCACTGCGTGGCACTTCCAAACTGCTACACAGCACGGGGAGTGAGCAGCATGACAGCAGCTGTGCAGCAAGTTCAGAAGTGCCGCGTGGCACCCTGAACAAAAGTGGGTGGCCATGCAGCTTAGAGGGAACATTGGCTGCCTGCCATAGAGTGATACACTTCCTATAGAAGCAGTGAGAGAAGTACAGATCCAGTCTTGTGACTGTCTGCCTTCTTTACTCCTGCTACAACCAATACAACAATGGTAATAAACTAGCAATTAGTAAAGCATTTTTTTTCTGAAGTTGTATTTTACACAGCTGGCACTGCTTTGTTGTTTCCAATCTATGCAGATGGTTTGCACTTTTTTTCTTCATTCAAGAAGATAGTAACACCTTGTAAATAATAGTAAATATTTCATTATTACGAAGGGTGTTCAATTATAAACAGGAATTTTCATACTCTGCTCTTATAAAGAGTGCAAGGTAGACATGACTTAATATACAAACACACACAAAATATTTTTAATAGCAAGTTATTTTGTGGAGGTGATACCTTGTGTACATTTCTAAATTTAGTAGGCAAAATATTCACCCATTCTGATCTGTGTTGAAAAGATTTTGGTAGGAGCTTTAAAAAGGAAAGCATGGGTACAAAGGGCCAAATGTTATTTTCAGTGAGAATCTCACTGAAGTAGAGTTTCTGCCATTCTTATTCCAGAGGGTCTAGTTAGGTGGTGTGGGTATGTAATGAAGGTGCTCCTTGGGAAGAGTTTCTTAGGTAAAACAAAACCATGCTCGCAGGATTATATTTTATGTAATGGCCATAGAACCTAAAGGATTTTGTTTAGGAAAGTGAAATCTGTTTGTCCTTTTAGGCTTTTTACTACTGTAAAATAGCATAGAACAAGGGAATGGGAAATTAATGAGTTTATGTGTGAATTAAATCTTTTTTGCAGCCTGTTCAAACCGATATGCTACTACTAATGCTAGAAAATACTTTCACATTTAAAGATATTATCTTGGGTTCTGAATCCACACTCCACAACTTAAATTTGTAAAGTAAATTCTAGCAGTGTATTAGTCACACAACAATGGCTGTTTTATATCACATTTATGCCAATCCTCCCTATTTCCCAAACATCTACATCTGCTGCATGAACAGCAGCTTTAGAACTGGTCATTATTAGTGTTCGAGAATGTTAGGTTGAAGTTGTGATGCTTTTACTTCTATTCACTTAATTACTCAAATGGATGAAGTGATGATGTACTTTTTAGTGCTTTATGTCTCAAGAGTTGGTTGTGATCCTCTCATAACACAAACACTAATTGTGGTCTTTCTTAAGCTTACAGTTCATCCAGCAAAAGGACACTGTTTTCTTTTAAAAGTTTTTATTACATTACACATTTCTTGTTCCATTGTCATGTTAATTTTTCAGCAATCTCTTTGCTGAATTCTTTATTTTAATTGTGTCCACATTACTATTAGCTTTAAAGTGTGCTGTTTTGTTAAATATTTTGTTAGTCTTAATATTTATATTATGCAATTTTTATTTTTTGCTCGTACTTTTCCTTCTTTCTTTTGAAGTTTTACCAAAGGCAAGAGTTTAGTTTTTACTTTTTAGTTGTAATATGATTCTTGCATATGGTTGCCAGAAACAGCTCATAAACGTGTTTACCATTAATGGAGTAGTGAAATTGTGAAATATCTGGAACTTGCCCATGTAACACTTTCTTTATTGAACATTAACCAGAAGTCTTTCAGTGGCTCACTTACAAAAGGCTTTAAATGAATTCTAGTTAGATATGCTTATAAGTGTTATTGTGACAGTTCCTCAACTTTCTTCATTGGAAGCTTGTACCCTAGTAAATGTTGTGTGATGGCCTTAAGGGTGAGATAAGGGAAGTGTTGTTTTTTTTTTTTTGAGGGCGGTCAGCATGTTGATGATTAACACTGGTGCCTTTTGGATGCTGTGTCCTAAGTTCAAATCCTGTGTGACATTTGATCTTTTCCTCTTCTCTATATGGGTTTTCCTCCCACATCCCCCCTTACACAATGAGTATTAGTAGTAGTGTGTGCATGAATAGAACAATTTACGAATATACTTGAGAAAGTAGACATTAGCACATTGATTCTGAAGTTTAAATGTCCCAGGAATCCCAAAATATTCTGTTTGTCATTCAGTTTATCAAAATGTTTTTATTACAGTGTTGTGGGTGCTGATGGAATGGTCCTTACAGATGACACTGCAGTTGTCACCCGCTGGGCTGGCTACTTTGAGCAGCTGTTTAAAGCTGATCCCCCAGCTAGGACACTAGATATTCCTGGGTCCACGATTCTTGAGGTTGATCCATCAATTGGCTGTGAACCACCCCGTCTCATTGAAATTGCACAGGTGGTGAAGCAGCTGAAGGTAGTGAAAGCTGCCGGGATCTGGGGTATCCGGGGTGAACTTCTCCATGCTGGTAGTAAGCCTGTCCTCCTGGCATTGCAAGCAGTCTTTTCTTCCATTTGGGAGACGGCATCATCCCAACTAAATGGAAAACAGGACTTGTCATCCCTATCTGGAAAGGGAAGGGTGATAGCTTGGATTGTGTCAAATACAGGGTGCCAGGTAAGGCCCTTGTTTGGGTCATCCTCAATAGGATCCATGTTAAATTGCTCACATACCAGTGATGGGAGCAGTCTGGTTTTCTGCCTAAGAAATCTACCATCGACTGCTTCCTGACACTGAGGGTTATCTGGAGCACAAAACACGAATATCTGCAGAGTTTCTTTGCAACCTTTGTTGATTTTCATAATGTGATCGAGCTGCCCTGTGGGACATCCTGAGACTTCACGGGATCCCCTAGAGGTTGTTGGATATCATAGCCGGCCTGTACACTGGTACTGTGAGTGCTGTGTAGAGAGAAGGCAGAACCTCTGCATTTTTCCCAGTTGATTCTGGCGTTCGTCAGGGGTGTATTCTTGCTCCTACTCTGTTCAATGCTTGCATGGACTGGGTGATGGCCAAGGTTGTGGTGTCCAGTGGCTTTGGGGCATCAGTTGGCGAAGAAAGATTCACTGGTCTTGACTTTGCTGACAATGCTGTGATCTTCGTTGAGTCAATGGAGGCTCTGATCGCGGCTCTCAAGAGCCTGAGCGAGGAGTCTGAGTGTCTGGGCTTGCAAGTGTCCCGAATAAAAAAAAAAAAAAAAATGACCTCTTGGGCACAGCCATCAGCAGTGTGTCTGTCTGAAGAGGGAGTGTCGATCTGCCGAGAGGTTTACTTACCTCGGCAGTGACATTCCCTTGGTTGCTAGACTTGATAATGTGCTTATTATGTATGGCTGGGATGCATTATCCAACAAAAATATATGAATTGGGGACTAAGTGCCTTTTTCTTTAAACTGAATAAGCAGATTGCTTTTTTTTCTTTTTTTTGTTCAAGGTTTGGAAGGAAGCAAGGTTTTTTTTAAAGGTGGTGATAGCTTTAAACTATTTATGTTCTGTGTCAACTGTCAGAGAAGTTTTACATAAAAAGTAAAAGTAGTGGACATTACGCTGTCACTATATCATGTTTGGAATGCTTAGTGTTTGTAGCAGAAGCACATTGGTTGAATGTGCTCACACCTAGTAGACACAGAAGAAGGGGGGTACCTTCTACATTTTACCAGTGAAAGTAAGCACAGTTTGGTGCAAATGACCAAAAAACTAGTATAACAAACATCTTGTGGGGAATGCAAGGGTGAAGTTTTCACAAATCAAGCCAAACATAAATGCTGCCTTTTTCTGTGAGTGACGGTTATAAAGTATATGTGAAAATATATTACATACTAGGGGGTTGTGCCTTCGGCACCCAAGCCCCAGTTGCGCCAAGAATATTAGTAAAATCTGTAAATGTACAAAAGAAAAATAATTATTTATTGGAGTCAAAATCATGAAATGAGAATAAAATATTTACTCTCTTACCGACTAGAGTATTCCCGTTAAACTGAGGTCCACTATGCTCGATGAGTATTTATAAGAGACTAAATAAAAGAACCATTCGTTTTAACCAACATTCTTATAGATAAAAAAAACTTTTTTTAAAAAATTATTTAAATAACAGGAAAAATCATGTGAAAACTAAAGTCGTATGCAGTGGGTCATTGTAACTCGACCTTCAGCTAACTAAATCACATAAATACAAACATTGGTGTTATGAATAGATATTTTTTTTTAATAGTTTGTTCCTGTGAAATAAAGTTTACTCGATCAAAAATAAAAACCACAACTTTCTTAATATATTAGTTTATAATTTAAAAACAGAATAAGAATCAGAAAATCTAACAACGTCACATTAAAGTTCGATAAATTCTGAAAAGAATGATACCAAACATATATATATATATAATATATATATATATATATATATATATACAGGCCAAAAGTTTGGACACATCTCCTCATTCAATGTGTTTTCTTTATTTTTATGACCATTTACACATCTAGATTCTCACTGAAGGCATCAAAACTATGAATGAACACATGTGGAGTTATGTACTTAACAAAAAAAGGTGAAATAACTGAAAACATGTTTTATATTCTAGTTTCTTCAAAATAGCCACCCTTTGCTCTGATTACTGCTTTGCACACTCTTGGCATTCTCTTGATGAGCTTCAACAGGTAGTCACCTGAAATGGTTTTCCAACAGTCTTGAAGGAGTTCCCAGAGGTGTTTAGCACTTGTTGGCCCCTTTGCCTTCACTCTGCGGTCCTTCACTATTTTGAAGAAACTAGAATATAAAACATGTTTTCAGTTATTTCACCTTTTTTTGTTAAGTACATAACTCCACATGTGTTCATTCATAGTTCTGATGCCTTCCGTGAGAATCTACCAATGTAAATGGTCATGAAAATAAAGAAAACACATTGAATGAGGAGGTGTGTCCAAACTTTTGGCCTGTAATATATATAAATAGAGGGAGAGAGAGAGGATTACATATTGCTTATTGGTTAATTGCTTCTACCTCACTGTTCCAAAATTCCAAATCCAGTCATACTTTGTGTTCAGTTTGCACATTCGTCCTGCATCTTTTTTCTTTTTTTTTTTTTTTTTTTTGTCCATGTACCACTGTTTTTGCCTCCAAAGCTGTGTGTTAAGTTAATAAAATTAGCTTTGTGTGTGAAAGGGCCAACCTTCAAGGGTTAGTTTCTATCTTGCATCCATTGGTGCTAAACCATGTTGACAATATTGAAGAATGTTATTTTAATGTTTCTCGAAAAAATAAATGGAGCTCAGAACCCCTGGTTACTCCTGTAGTACAGTTTTTTTTAATGTCTTATCAAAATTCTTGTAAAAATGTGAGATAATAGGATGATTCTTGAGGAACAGTGTGGCTTCTCATTTGTCGATGATTACTTTCATTTTTAAATCCTTTTTTTATTAAACAAAAATTTGAAATAAAATCACCAATGCCTCCCAACGTCAGTTAGTCAGTCAGACTTTATCCAACCCACTATATCCTAACACAGGGTCACGGGGGTCTGCTGGAGCCAATCCCAGCCAGCACAGGGCACAAGGCAGGAACAAACCCCGGGCAGGGCGCCAGCCCACCGCAGGGCACAAACACACCCACACACCAAGCACACGCTGGGGATAATTTAGGATCGCCAATGCACCTAACCTGCATATCTCCCAAAGTATAATTAATCAACATTAAAATAAATGTTTTTTGAAAGCATACTTGAATAGTTTTCTACTTACAATCTTCTTTATGAATACTGAGAAAACTAAAATGTAATTTACTGATATCAACTTGATAGGGGATATCTAGTGTCTAGGTTAGCATGCATGAACGTGTAGAATTGTGTAAGAAACCTGTTTTGTCATCCCAGGCCCCTCACACCACACTATATAAGCAAAGAATATGTAGATGATTTCTTCTTCATTCTCGGTTTATTCTGATTAAAGACTGATAATATTATCAGTCCAAAAAAATCTACCAAGATAAGGGTATCACATGCCTTTTAAAGGTAAAGGCAATTTTGGAAACTTTGCCAACAGAAGCCCCAAAGTTTTTATATTCTAAGAATATAAAAGAAATCATTTTAGTTTTTTAAATGTAGTTTATTGCTGTCTTGTCAATGTAGAGTTCTGACTGGTGGTATACTTTTTTCTATTATATATTTTTATATTATATATTTTACATTCTAACTAGCAACTGAAAAACTTCTGTAGCACTAAGAAAATGTACATTTTGACAAGAAAGATTAATTTAGGTGCCCATAGTCTGGTGACTTGTACCCTGGTCCTCATGAAATGTCTATTTAGTCCAATCAAAATTGTTAATAGCATTTACTGAAATTTTGTCTGCTGAGGAATTTAATTTGCATTTCTTTAAAAAACTGCCTGCAGTTTGTGTGCATGTATTTACAATATTTCAAATGTCTGAATAGTTTTAAACTGAGTAATGCTTGTTATTCTGATACATGTTGAAAGGATTTAAAAATGCTTTTCTAAACCTGAACACTATGTACTGAATATTGTAGGGCCAGGGCAGTTAGTATGTAATCATGTCTAAATGTCTTTTTTTATTAAATTAGTTCTGCTTGAAAGAAAAATATATGGCCTTTATGGAAAATGGCAGTATTTTTCCTCAGAATAGGAATATCAGGAAAAACACATGGTAGGATAAATGCAAATACATGATCATGGCCTCAGGGTTACTGTGTAGAGTAAAATATCTAAGACTTAATATGCATAGATCAAAATTGATCACTAATGGATTTGAAGCCAAAATAAAAAAATTAGACTGATAAAGAAAATAAATCTGTACAAAATATTTTGGTTTTGAATGTTATCTAAATTACATTGACTGCGTAGTTTTTTTCTTGTTAACATGCTTGTTTATAGGCCATTGGAAGTTGATGCTTTCTCTTGCCATTTTGTTGCGTGTTTGTATTGATTTTTTAGTTGTCTGAGTTCTGCCAAATCCTTACAGTTGACATCATTATAGCAATAAAGTAAAAGGGAGCCTCCACTGTAATTATCCAAGGGTGAATATTTCTTACACTTTTGTCAGTATGTGGCAAGTTTGAATTTAACTATTTCTCATACATACCAGTAGGCAGCTGGTGGAGTTAAAGTAGTGTTTCTTTTAGGGTTGAATACATTAAAGACGTTCAGAGTGTCTTCCAACAGCCATTTGAGCAGTAGCCATCGTTGACTTTTTTGCTGATGTACAACATCTGTGCTAGTCCAGGATACTGGCAGGTCGCACCAAAGTATCTCTGTTTACATTTTCTCATGCCTTTTAATGAGTTCTGTTTATTTTTGGTTCATTTCACAGCTGGAATTGGAACAACAAAAAGCCAATGAAGAGCAAGAGAATGCCCCTGAGTTTGTAAAGATGAAAGGAAACCTAAGGAGAACAAAGCAAGAAATCGAAGGGCATGAGCAGGCCACCTAACCAGAAGACCAAAACATTTAACGTTCCAGGGAGAAGCCCATGGCCTTTTGTGGAATCTATATTCCCATGACCAGCAAAAGAAAAAGACAAATATTGCATTTTGTTTTTTAAAGAAAAAAGAAAATGAATCTTGGCATCTAAAAATACTGTTTGTTGGAAGAAAAACAGTATTACACATTGTGGGAAATGTGAGAAAAGCTTTATATCAGCCAGGAACTAATGGGATGGGTTAAAGCTGAAGCTTTACCCTTGGGGGGAGAAAAAAATTAAGATGCAACATTTTCAATTTATGGATGGAATCATGGGCACTGGATAAACTTTTGGAAACTGTACTAAAGTGCTCATAAGCCAAGCTCAGTACAGCCACCAAAACCTAATTTATGTTATTTTGTTTTGTTTTGTTTTTGCAAATCTTAATAGGATTTTAATACGTACGGGTTTTTTATTTTATGAAAAGTAATTTGAAAGAAGAATTGGAACTACTTGGCCATCTCAAAATTTATTTCAAAAGTGAAATTGTAAGGTTTGATTTAAATTATGTTGGATTTCTGGAGTAGGTGTTTTTTAATGTGTTTAATTTTATTGACAATAACAGAATGTTATTTTCAACAAAAAGAGGATGAACAAAATGTTAATACTACATCCTTACATACTTTTCTTCTGTGGCCAGAATTTGATTTATTTTGAGCTCCGAAGTGTCATGAAATGACTCTTATTGTTAACTTTCCTATCAGTTTGCGAAAAGGTAATATTCCATTCTTTAGCAGAATCGCCCCAGAAGATTTTGTCACTGTTTCCTTTCCCATCAGTTCTTTCACCTTTGAACCCAACTTGTATTTTCTTTCCTGCCTACATCATACATAACAAGGAGAGAATGTCAGGGAGCTTTGTGCGGAAAAAAGGCTGAAATGACAAAATCCTTTAAAAACAGAATCAAGGTCATGTCTGTCTCGCTTCCTTTTAGCACAGACTCCCTTTCCAATTCTCATTTGACCAAAATAGTGAAATAATTCCAATAATGTGACAGATGTTTCCACTTCAGCAGTTTAACGTGGAAAACGCTGATAGGAATTTACAGGGAATGCTCTCTTTGTTGTTTTTTATTTTTGGATCTGCATGTCGCTTGCTTATCTGCCTGCGCTTGCACAATTTTGTGTTTTTTGTTAGAAATTGTTTGGGAGAGAAAAATAGCTGCAACTTATTTTTGCAGTATTGTATGTGTCTGTGGGTTTGAGTGTTTTTGTATAAATTTAAAAGTAGAGATTTTTATTACAAATAAATTACTTGGAAAAGATTTCTGGATTGTGCTTATCTCTGCCAAACCTTCTGCATCTTAAGTTGACTGGGCATGGATGACAAACCATAACATAAGTGTTCCAAAACAAGCCTGCAGTTTTATGCAGAAACTCTCCTTATTGTTAGCCCTCCATACCTTAAGGCATTGAGGAAATATAGTGAAGAAATCTAAGAGTCCCTGATTTCAAATTTGTTTGTTCTGAACGCTGACTGATGCAACCATAATGTGGGAAACCACTATGAGCAAGTAGTTAAGGAGTGGAACAGCAAATGATCAAGTTGCCAGTTCAGTGCAGTAATTTCCTGTGGTCAGACAAACTGCCAGTATTTTAACTAAAGAAATGTATTGACCGTTGCCTTAATATGCTTAAGATTTACAAATCATTTGATTTTAAGTAAATACAACGGAAATCACAGACATGTGCAGTACAGCTATTTGATTGGTCTGTCACATTTAGTCTGACATTATAGCCTGAATTTTTGCTTTAGAGTATAAGTTTGGCAGACAAGAGCAGACTATGCATTCCTTCAAACTCATTTGTTTGGCTAATAGCTAAGCTTCCCTTGTATCTCATCCTGGTATGTGTTGAAAGTTATCAAGGTTTCCACTTCAGTTTCTTGACTCCTCCAACTCTTTATGTAAAAAATGCCTTCTAGGATTCTTTCTTAAATGCTCTCCCCTTGATATTTATAAGAATATGACTTGCTGCTTAATCAAAAGAATTCTTTTGCGTCTACTTTTTGATTCCTTTGAGAATTTTGAAGTCCTAAATTAGATGTCCATGCAGTGTTCTCCACTCAATACTAAGGCTTAGTCCACGTTAACAGGAATACACTTGAAAGCATTATTTTTGTTTCAGAAGTTTTCAGTGTACAATAGCATTTTTCAGATCCATTCCAAAAAGTTTGTCATCCACACTGAAACGCCAAAATGAATAAAGAAAGAGGATTAATTTCCTTGAGCCTCTCAGAATAGGCCATGCCCTTAGTCTGTAGAGGTTTTAGTGGATGACAGTTAAGCACATTTATCCAAAGAGACATTTTTGCATATCTTGGGGGGAAGAAAAACAAACTGACTAAAAATATCATCCACTTAAATTACCAAAGTGAAGGTAATAGTTATAAATAACCACTTTACTGATGATTTTTAAGTGTTAAGACCAAAATACGTCTTTTTTGAGGTTTTGTTATATAATAATATGTGACTAATTGATGCATTATAGATTGAACCTGATTTTAATTCTAATGGATTTCATATACGGTAGTCTTGTTATAACACATATTAAATATAACTTACATGCTTATCTACTATAAATGTTATACTATTTACTGTATTAATTTACTATTAATATAGTCAAAACTGTGTGTAAGGACTGAGAGCCTGTACTCAGTGAATTTTTTTTTGAGCAATACCTTTTGGAGGAGTTGCATGTAACACTCGTGTTGCAATAGCACGAGGCGTAGTCAAGCTAAAGTTAGAAAATGGAACGAACCTTAACAAAACTGATTATGTCGTTTCTCAATGCAATCTCCACCCTTCTCAATGCACTTGCGCCACCTGCCTGGAAGGCCTGGATTTCAGCAGAATAAAAGATTTTGTCTTCTCCTCACAACCACTCATGCACCACTTTCTGCATGTCATCATCTGTCTTGAATCCACGACCACCCAGATGTTTTTTAGTGGTCCAAAAAGGTGGAAAAGACACCGTGACAAATCTGGTGAATAAGGAGGATGTGGCAATACCTCATACTTCAGTTTCTCCAGACAAGCAGTGTGTGGGTGGGCACTGTCTTGCAGCAAGAGGACTCCTTGAGACAGCAGTCCCCTCTGCTTGAATCGAGTAGCAAGTGTCCAGCAAGTCACAGTAACTTGCACTAGTGACTGTAGTACTCCTCGGAATGTAGTGTTTGACAGTAACTCTGGTGCACAAGTGGTTGCGAAGACAAGACAAAACCTTTTATTCTTCTAGAATCCAGGCACAGGTTAGACCTAACCTTCTTTAGTTTTAAAAGATCACAGACTATAATGGCATATACAACCAATATGCATTTCTTGGACAACAAAACAGACACCAGCGCTCATACATTGGACCACGACTAGCTACTGGAAGTGTACAGACAAGTGTGTACAATGCTTAAAACATCAACATAGGTATATATGTTCCTATACAAAGTGTAATACTGTTAGGGGTTTTGACCGTCTCAGTCCCACCAATTCTTATTTTTCACAGAAGCCTGATGCTGTCTGCTCGTTTTCCATGTTTGCTCTGATCTCAATACTTGTCTGATCATGGAGCGAGGTATTGAAAGAATTGGCTGACCCACGCTCATAAATCTAATATCTCTGCAGCTTGTGGCTACATGATGCTGTCTGTCTGAGTGCATATGAGGTTACCAGTAGAAGATAAATGTCTGTGTGTTTTTAGTGGTTTCCATCATGCGTATTAAACTGTTAATGACTGAATTGTGGATTGAAGCATGTGTTGTACTTCAGTGCATGTGACTGGAATCAGGAGGACGATATGGACAACACTGCTGTGGGGTTATACTGTACTTGAAGGATTTAGAAGAAGGAATGTGCCTGCTAAGTTTGAAATCAGAATTTCATGCCACCTTTGGAGATCCATATCCGTGACACATGTTTAACCTTTGTTTTTCCAATACTGCCTTTTTACTTTCTTTCTTTCTTTCTTTTGGTCTTTCAGTGTCTTAGCTAGGTGGATAGCATTTTATAGGAATTGGGATGTTGCAGTGAGTTCATGTGTAATTCACCCTATTGTAAAAAAACAATATGTAATAGAAGCAAAATTGTACAAAGTAGGGTATATTTTTATCTGTGAGTGCCAAGTTTATTTTCATAAGAGAACATACATTTTAGTCATTGAATGAATGGCACAATAACAAAATGGTTAGTACTGCTTTCTTAGAGCTCCACAGTTCTGTATTTGAATTCTGGTCCAGTCACTTTCTGTAAATGCTCTTCCTTTATCTGGAAGGGGCAATGTAATGTAGTGATTAAGGCTTTGGACTTTAAATTCTGAGGTTGTGGGTTCATGTCCCCTCACCTACCTGTGCTCCAATTGGAAAAACAAATGTAACCAACTTTATCTCAGATGTTCTAAGGTGCCTTGGGTAAAGGAGTCAGCCAAATAAGTAAATAGTAAGTAATACATAATAATAACATACCAAAGATGTGCAAGTTAGGCTAACTGGTAATCATATTTCCATTGCGTGTTTGTTAACTTAAGAGAAAGGTTTCAAACTTGTGTTTGTTGGATGAATTGCTGGTTGTCCTTGCTTAGTACTCTTTTGTAATTATTTAAACATTATAGAGATTTTTTTTTAAGCAGAGACCCAATTCAGACATGTAGCACAACCATCCTTTTCTAAACCTGCTTCTCCTGAGGTGGATCCACAGGGCAGCTACAGCAAACATTGGGTGCAAGGCAAGAAGAAGTTGTGGATATGCCGCTGCCCATCACAATGCCAATCCACTGTGGAGGAAGAGGAGCACCCTGGAGAAAACACACGGGGAGAACATGCAAATTCCGTGCATGGAGCACCCGGGATTTGAACCCCAGTCTTCTTATTGCAAGGCAGAATCACCGCCACTGTGTCACCCAAAGAAGTATGATTTTGTGTATAGTGTCTTTTTCTCTCTCTAAAGGAGTTCTGAAGTAGGCTGAAAGCTTGTAGCCTGACAGGTCTGATCTCAAAAAGCACCTTAAAAAATTTCTGAATTAGCATAAGCCACTGTATTTTTTTGGTCTTTGTAAGAAATGTAATGATTAAGTTAGTAACGTAGAAGTATACAATAAATGAGAATAGTTGCATCAAATATTTGAAGTGTTGAAATATGCGCATCAATTTAAATGTTTAAAGTATATATTTTCTCCATTGTAATAGTAATTTATTTGTTTTCATGTCATATTCTTAATCACTGACATTGAAATTATCTAAAATGATCCTTCACATGTTTCTGTTTAAAATTTGTCATTTTTTACTTTTTGGGAGTGACTCTTAAAGGGCTAGTACCACCAGTAAAGAATCAAATAACAAAAATATTATATTTGTGACCAGCAACCTTGAAATAGTATAAAATGACACTCCACATGCCTATATTACCAGTCCTCCTTTTTTTTTTTTTGACTGGAGTTCAGACGTGTTTTGAAGCTTTATGTAAAGGACTAATGTTGACCTTTTGTATCCCATTAGGGGGTGAATCCCTGAGGTTGGTTGATGTGGCGTACACAACTTGAACTCCTTCTGAACATTTTTTTCTGAACCTATTGGTTTTCTCTTGTAATTTCCTGCATAAAATATGGTCCGAAAATGGGCTAAAAATTAGTGTGTTAGGGGTCTATGGGCCCACAATGCTCAATGTTGTGTCTAAGTAGACATCAAGATGGGTTGAATGGTGTATATCATGCAGGGGTTTTCTTATACTGATGAGCCCAGAGACACTGGACATAAAACCTGAAATGATTTCATAGCCTTCATAAGTAATTCTTAGGAACACAAAATGGGATGTCTAAAATATTTTGCAGGGAATTTTCAGAGAGCATTACTGAAAAAGGAAAACATTCCAAGTTGCTCACATTGGTGCTCGATTTCTAAAATGGTTCTGCCTATGATGTCTTTTGATGTCTGTTCCAAAGAAGCAAAAACTTGGCAGCAGTGGTTTCTAAAGAGAGCAGTCTTAGGAATTCTGTTTCCTGCTTTTGTGTTTCAGATACCTACATGTCTAAGCTGACTGATATCAATGAGAGCTTTTATCACAAAAGCAGCCCAGCCTTCCTCATGGCACTTCACTTCACTTGATCATTCAAATGCCCCTTGATTTTTTTATTTCATTTCACTTGGCAAATAATGAATCCAGCTAGATTTCATAACATCATTTTAAGACCTGCTTAATCAAGTTCAGGTCATTGGGGGTAGAGCATGTCTGGGACACGAGGCCCATACACATTTAACTCAACACACAGACCTTTGAGGATATAGTAGGAAAGCCCACACAGACAACTACCATCTGCTCACAACAACTCCCATTTGCTCCTTCCTTCCAGGGGTCTTTGATCCACACCAGTTTGCATACCATATAAACATGTCTACAGATAACGCTATCTCGCATATTATGCACACCCCTTTGTCCAACATGGACAGCAACAAGGAGAATTATGTAAGATTATGTTGTTTATTGTTGTTTATAGACTACAGCTCAGCCTTTAATACCATTGGCCACAAATTTTAAAGACTTGGTACTGAACATCCCCCTCTGTGACTGGGTGCCAGATTTTGGGCCTCAAATGGTGAGAGTGGACAACTGCTTCTCCAGCACTGTCAACACAGGAGCTTCAGAAGGCTGTGTATCGAGTCATCTACTGTACTTCTTTACACACACAATTGTGTGGCCAAACACAGCTCCAACACTATTGTTAAATTTGCTCATGACACAGTGGTCTTAGGCTTCTTTCTAACAATAATGAGGAGGCTTATATGGAACGAGGTAGAGAACCTGGTAGTGTAGTGCCAGGCTTATAACCTCTCACTGAATGTCAGCAAGACCACGGAGCTAGTGTTGGATTTCAGGCTGAAGCAGCAGCAGATGGAGTTCTTGTTGAGAGAGTGAGTGACTTCAGATACGTGGATGTGCTCATCACAGAGAACCTGATATGGACACAGCACACACAAGCTCAGGTCAGGAAGGCAAGACATCACCTTTATCACCTGAGGCAGCTGAGGACATTCAAGGTCACGTATTTTGAAAACTTTTCACTGGTGCCATAGAGAGCATCCTAACACAGAGCTGCACATCATGGTTTGGGAATTGTTCAGTCCAAGATCACAAAGCGATTTAGAGATTGGTACGTTCAGCAGAGCACATCTTAAGGTCAGCACTGCCTTCTCTGCAGGATTTCTATACCAAAAGCTGCAGAACCAGGGCGATTAAAATAATTATGGACATTTATTTGGCCAATGGCTTTCTCCAAAGTAACTTTCAGCAATACAGATACAATTGATTACTTTTGTTTTCTTTTTCCAATTGGAGCACGGGCAGGTTAAGTGACTTGCTCAGGGTCACACACAGAGTGTCAGGATTTGAACTCACAACCTCAGGGTTTGAAGTCCAAAGCCTTACCACTACACCACACTGTCCACCTACATAGTATGGACATTACCAACCCCAGCAACAGACTATTCATCCTGTTCAACTCGGGCATCGGCTGCGCAGCCTAATAGGAAAAACTGTGAGACTCAAGAGGAGCTTTTACCCTCAGGCCATCAGGATCTCGAACTCTGACGTGCCAACAAACATTCAAACCTAAAACACATGACACACTCACTGTAACTCACTCACTGTGAGACACTTTAAACTTTTAAAATTTTACTGTTTCAGATTTCAGATCTTAATTTTAATCTAGTTTAACTTAATTTAATGTAATTTACTTAATTTTATTTATTTTCATTTTTATCATTTTTTTTTTTATTTTTTTATTCATTCTTTTGTGTGTTTGTTTTTGTTTTGCACAATCTTGGAGTGGACCAGCTTTTCATTTCACTGCACCTGTACCTGCAGTGTATGTACAGGTTGTATCTGTATAACTGTGTGTGTGACGAATAAACTCTGGAATCTTGAAACCAGGTATGGAATTTGAACCACAGAAAGCTGGATTTGTGAAGCAGCTGCACTAACCACTCAACTACCTTGTTAGAAAAGTGGAACTGAAAACAAGATTGTATGTGCGATATTAAAAGTTTTTCTTCTCACAGAGATCCATCGACAAATGGAATAAATTCCCAAGTAGCGTGGTAGACAGTAGGACTTTAGGGACCTTTAGATCTTAGCTTGATGGGTGAGTAGGATGGACAGGCTTGTTGGACAGAATGGCCTGTTCTTGTCCTAGCTTTGGGATCAAACTCTGAAAGACTTAGGATTTATTTGAAGCTTTTAGATTTTTGTTTTGTTCTCTTGCTACTGACTTCTCACTTACAGTAGATTTTTTTTCCTCTTGCTTTAGTTGGCGTCGTTTTGGTTTGCCTCTCATTCTGGTCTCTGATTGACTTGCGTATTAAAAAAGTTTTGCTTGTTCATCTCCTGAATCGTTTTCAGTTGTACTTTTCAGGACATCTCACTTCTGAAATTGTTTGTTTCAAAATGATCTTCAGAGTATACCATAATGATAGAGAGGGACATGAGTGGTGACGTGATAATCCTGCAACCTGGGTCTGAATCCCATCCTTGGTTGTTCATGTCCGGTTCACAGGGACACATTCCTAAAATGAGCAGGTTAACTGGAAATTCCAAATCTTGCCGAAATGAGTGTGAGAGAGTGGGCCCTGCACTGCACAGGCTCTCCATTCAGGGTACACTCATGCTTTACATCCAATGCTGCTATGTGTGAACCACAGGGGCCGCCCGAGAGCACCTCATCCCAGACACAATTCCTGTTAAAATAAAGATGTTTTCCTTCCAGTACTACCTTTTACAAAGGCTACAGAAGTGCAGATAACTTACGTCTTGTTTAATCCACCACATGCATTTACTGTATTTATTTGGCTGACACCTCTATCCATGACAGCTTACAACATTTATGATACAATTCGTTACATTTCTTTTGGTTGTCCAACTGGAGCACAGGCAGTTCAAGTGACTTGCTCACGGTCACAATGTCAGTTGCAGGAGTTGATCCCACAAGCTCAGCATTTGAAGTCCCAAACCTTAATCACTACACCACACTGCCTATGCCTCTGATGCCATTCTGTCTTTCCTCTAGGCAGCACTTCTGGGCCATAGACAAAGCAGGGTGGTCCTCCCTGACAGCACCCTCTACCAATCCTAAGGGAGGACCACCCTGTTTGTCTACAGCCCATAAGTGCTTCCTAGAGGAGAGGTGTCAGCCAAATAAATAAATGCAAAAGGAGGAATAAAAGAGATGTATGTTATCTGCACTTCTGGAGCCTTTGTGAAAGGTAATACTGGAAGGAAAACACCTTTATTTTAACAGGAATTGTGTCTGGGATGGGGTGCACTTGGGCGCCCCCTGTGGATCACACATAGCAGCACTGGATGCAAGGAATGAGTGCAGGGCTACAGGGCTGCACTTCCGGACTTCATTTCCCTAGAACCCCTGCAGGTGTCCCGACTGTGTTCTCATACAAGGACCATTGCCACCTAGCGTATGGGAGATGGAACCACTCCCAAGTTCTGGCTTCCATTGGTCCATCCATTACTAAACACCGACTAGGCACAAAGCTATCCTTTCATCCAGCCAGCCAATCCTTCCACCATTCCACTTGGGCCTCATGTCCAGGCAATAACCCGTGCTTCTCCCTGGCCAGCATTCCCGTTCTCCTCCTACATATGATAGAATTGGCCTCCTCTGACAATTGATTTAAGAAGATTTGAGAATGTTTTGTTATATTTTCAGTCATGTAAAGCTGTATCCCCATATGCTGTACATGATTAGTCCCATATTCTTTTGTGTTACCAGTTTTTCTGTTTTTATAGTGCAACACTTAGGTGAACACACATTATCAACAAATTTGCACGCTGACCTTTTTTCTCCGTTCCTTTGAAATTCTTAACACACTTCTTTGAATATTGTAGTTTTTTAATCATAATGTTCTTGAAATATTATTTTAATTATACACTCGGAAAATCCGCAGCATTTAACTTTGAAACAAATCACTGCAACAATAGAGATAAATAATTTCATAAAGATGATTGTTCAATTTCTACTACTGCAACCTGATTAGTCTTCATTAGTTGAAGCTAATTAGTGTTACTGCTGAAATACTAGTTATTCAAACAATACTCATTTAGATTTTACATTTAACAGATTTTTTCCAGATTGTTGGTGAAAGGGAGACACCATATAAACAGATTTCAAAACCACCTTGATTTGACAAGAATGGCCATACTCTGTACTGTAGCTGGAGGACACGGAGAACTGGTAGGTCAGTGGTTTCTTCTGTGCCATATGTGCACACTGTTTGGTATTTTGGTGTTTGTGTATACTCAATGTGATCTACAAGATCTACAAAGCAAGATGATAATATAATATAGCTGTCTGCTTTTATTTTTGATATTCCTTATCTAATTCACTTACATTTTATTTGTCCATTCATCCATCTCCCTAACGCACTTATCCCGAGCAGGGTCACAGGTTAGCTGGAGTCTATCCCAGCAAGCAGGAACAATCCCTGGACAGGGCACCAGTCCATCACAGGGTGGACACACCTTTTCTTGGTAATTCTTGGTGTCAAGCGATCATAGGGCTCCTGCATGCACCTCCACTCACTTACAGTATGTGGGGGCCAATTTAGAGACACCAGTGAAACTAAGTTGTGGAATGAGAGAGAAAATTCAAGCACCATATGAACACATGGAGAACAGCAGTGAAAGTGTCCTCAAATCCTGGAACTGTGAATTCTTGTGACGTAACAATTTCAAGCTTCATCCAATTCAGGGACCCAGGAGGTCAAAGTGTGTCTCAGCCTCCGTGTACAAACAGTAGTATGATTTGGTTTCTAATGAAACAACTGGTTGCAACAAGAACTTGAATGCAATCATGGCCAAAACTTTTGAGAATGACACAAGTATTAGTTTTCACAAACTTTGCTGCTTCAGTGTTTTTAGATCTTTTTCTCAGATGTTTCTATGGTATACTGAAGTATTATTACAAGCATTTCATAAGTTTCAAAGGCTTTTATTGACAATCACATTGAGTTTATGCAAAGAGTCAATATTTGTGGTGTTGGTCCTTCTTTTTCAAGATTTTTACAGTTCGCTCTGGCATGCTGTCACCCTAACATGCACTTCTATGGGATGTGACAGCTAAAACCAAAGTTACGGAGAGAACATGTAGACACGGCATGGACAACAACCAGGCGTGTGATTGTGAATCCATGAGGTGTCACTTTCAATTAATGTATGATAATCATATTATTTATAAAATATGATTGAATTGTTTTCCAAATCAAGCCCAGTCCATTAGTTTTTTGGCTTAATGTTTCTCATTGCAGGGTCACAAAGAAATTAAGCCAATTCCAGTAGTGGTGTCTGACTCATGACAGGAACCTAACTGAGACAAAATGTCAGTCCATCACAGAACACTCATGCATTCCAGACCATGTTTAAGTTGCCTTTGGGAGGAAACAATATTATCAGGATAAAAGTGGCCAAACTTGGGGAGAACAGATAGTGACAGAACCAGGAATTAAACTTGAGCTCATAGAGCGAGGCAGCTATGCTAACTCCCAAAACTTCATGTTCCAGATATCATTACTAGAGTTCTTTATAACATAAATCAGATTTGCATTTTATGCCAAGTAAATTATGTCATTTTAAAAAATTCAAAATATTGGTGGAAATTAGAAAGCAGCATTTATCTTACTAAATGAGTAATTAATTTTAGGTAGGCAGTGTGATGTAGTGTAGTGGTTAAGTCTTTGGACTTTAAAAGCCCCTAAGGTTGTATGTTCAAATCCTGCCACTGACACTTTGTGACCACATGCAAGTCACTTCACCTGCCTGTGGTCACACTAGAAAAAGAAATGTAACCAACTGCATCTCTCAAATGTTGTAAATCGACTTAGATAAAGGTGTCAGTCAAGTACTAACAGTAATATTATACTGCACCATATCTTACCTGACTTATTAAGCTTGGCAGTTCATTGACCTTACTTGTGGATTAGCCACGTCTCGGGGATCATGCAATGCTGACCTCTAGTGGTCACTGTGTCCAAGTGCACCAGCTGCCATATGTTTTGTCTTACTAAGTAGCAAAATCAGCAGTAGTAGTAGCATTATTACATGTACTGGGTACTGCAAAATTCTTGTTTCCTTTTCCAACCAATATGTAACACTTCACCATTCTCTGGTACTATGATAAACTAGGCTGTATCTAAATACCAGTCTTCATTTTACTTTTAATGCTGCTATCTGCTTAGGATTAGTTTTTCCAAGACTCTTTTTTCGCATTGTCCACCAATGAAAATTTTTTTATAATAAAAACAATTGTTTTAATTAATAAAGTGAAGTCTTATTAGAAAGAACTACTGTGAGCCCCTCTTAATTAAATAACTGCAGTCCATTGAAAGTTACAAAATGAAGGAAAATTCAAAGATGAAACACAAGCAATGAACAGTTGTATGGCCCCTCTAACTGGATGAGGGTTGCAATCATCCATCAAAATGACCAATCAACTCCCACTCTGCCCATCGTTTAAAGACTGAGGGTTGTTCCAACTGGACCAGGAGTTCTGTTACATTCAGAAATCTCTCCATAATTTTGAGTTTTGACATAAAGAAAAGCTGCAGTTGCTGGACTCCTCCAGGGTGGAATGCGTAACTGATCCTAAGGTGAATCAACTCTAAGGAATTCTCTTAACACTTAAGAATAATTATAAGGTATAATTATTGCACAGTTTAAAAATATACATAGATTAAGTTTGATGAAATTACAGCCCTTGCAGATTACTCAAGATATGTATGTATTTCTTAAATGATCTTCCTCACAATGTACAATTCACTTCTCAATTTATCTTTAATATAGCACCATGAACTGTGTGCATCACCAAAAAGAACTTTACTGTACATGTGTAGAGGATCTACAATCAAAAATACCGGACAAAGAAAGCGCCAGTAGGCAGCGGCACAACCTTATGGGGTTGTGACAGTTAAATAAATATGGGCTCTGGCAACATCATTGTGTCAGAGCTGAGGGTGAAACCACAGGGACAGTAGTTCATATAAGTAATTACTTGAGGAGAATGACTACTGAAGAATGAAAATTTATTTAACTGATGTCCTATTTTCAGCTAGAGGGCAGTTATGTGGTCACCTATTTGTAGAGTATGCTACGCCAGAATAAAATACTGCATATTCACTGAACACTTAAGTGAGTGCTTCAGCTCAGGTTTGCAGGGTCGCTGGGGCTGATAAAGGCAGTTGTAATAGATTGGGAATCGAGAGGGTGCACAATGACAGCTTGAGCCCAAAGGCCATGTTAGATTTGCCGACTGAACTGCAGTCTCTGATCTTATCATTGGACCTTTTCGGTTTACATGACTGTCCATGTCACACTTGGCGATTGCATGCCGACTTTCCAGCGTGGTCATGCTTGCCCCTTTTTGTGACAGTCAATAATGTGCCACTTGACGGAGCTAGCGCTGTGTGAGAGGTTAACAGCTACAGCACGTTTACATGCAATCTCAGCCCTTTTTTTTTTCAAGCTTCTCTTCTGTTTGTGAGGTCCAAAACACTTGTTCTTTATTCCTTCTTGTCTGTATTTACAAAAGAACATTCATTGGTTTTCTGCACACAGAGCCCACCCCTACGACTAAAGACAAACTGAAACAGGTTTGATTGTTTGGAGTGAGTTGCGGACTAGTTGAATTGAGTCATTGGGTATGTCACATCAGGTGACTGGTATTTTATAGGAGGGCGTCACTGACTACCTCTGACTCTTTAAGAATATGTACAGTATATGAAGGCTGCAATTGAAAATTGCTGGAAAAGTCATGTAATGTGCCATGGCCTTATGAGAGACCTAGAAGGTGACAAGTGGATTTTTGTGAAAAACTGGACAGGCTACTCCATAAGCTTGCATCCATTTAGGTGGGCCTGCAAAGGTGGTTAAATTATTATTTACTTCTGGTTGTGTTATTGCTTCCTTTGTATGCCTCCTTCCCTTGTAATTTATGTTAATGAAACACTATTTTATTTTTCTATGGCATCATTGTGAGTGGTGAAGGAAAGACTGCTGCTGCTTGACAGATCTAGCACGGTGGGTTCAAATTCTGTTCCCAGTTGTTATCTGTATGGAGTTTGCAAGCCCTACTCGTGTCTGCATAGAGTTTCCTCCAGTAACCCAGTTTTCATCTCCCATCCCCAGACCAAATTAGCTGGCAAATACCAATGTGCCTAGTATGAGTGTGAGTGGGCCCTTGAATGAAGTAGTGCCCTGTCTTGGGTGGTTTCCTGCCCTCAACCAAGTTCTACCTCCATGACACTGAATTGGATTATGTTAAAATTTTGAAATCAAGACTATATGAAGTATTCATAATGTGACGTGTGGTCTGTGGCGAAGTGCCGATTTTAAATCATCACGATCTGTGTAGGTGCAGGCTCTACCATCCCCTTGTTTAGTGTGTCCTCATTTGCCCGGCTAATCTCACTTATGGCACCGATGGTGTTGGGTTCAAGAGACTCGCAGAAAGGAAGGGGAGCAGGAGCCGACCCACACCATCACACATAAATCACAATACAGAATTAAAATGGCATGGATAAAAGTAAAAATTTAAAATTGATATAGTATATGGAAACAACTGATCTTGCATGATCTTTCTAGTGCAGTCATGCTCACACCTTAAGAAGACATAAAATGAATGAAATGATCCTTAGGACGTGGTGCTATGATAGAGCCCATTCTAGACAGCAATAGTCAAGTTGTTTTTTAACTGTAAATTAATTATTCATTGTGACTTCCGACTTTGGTGGAGCATCCCCTTGAGTTTGAACCAAAAAACTAAACCATGCTAGCCAGTGACAGCGAGAATATCAGCATCACAGGATCTTGTAGGCTTAGTAGCACAGACCACTATTCCAGCATGTCAATGTCAGTTAATTGCAGTTTTACAGGCAATTCTTTGTAGTTGAGCTCACTGCAGTGAACTGAGATCACTTGGTCTGGTCCAAGTCATGACTGTACCTGGTGTCCTTCAAGCTTGTTTTGCTGGTGCAGATGGAGTGGGAAGACTAGATCTATTTGTCACATTCAATAATAATCTCCATTTTCATGACTTTTCACAACTTTGTCACTTTTGGGCTTTGGTTCTTGTTGCTTATCTGTGTACCAGAGGCAGTAGTTATTGTCAAGGAGTCTGGCTCTTACTCAAACAATAAGATATGTCACAAGATATTTTGAAGACTAAGGTGGTACGATTTTTGCTAAAGTATCGAACAACACACCACAATATTACAGGTGTAACCCCAGCAGAGCTACCATATTTTAATTTGGTACACCCATCTCTGTCCAGTGAAGTGTGGAAAAATCAAGATAAATAAAAGGGAGGCCATTATATTTATACACAGAGAGTCAAAAGCTGTATATGTGAGGGGGTATCGGAAAAGAGAAGACAAATGGATACCTGAGGTTCTATTTGAGTCTAGAGCTTCAATGTCATGGAGAGTAGAAGCAGATAAGGGACAGGTAGTATGTCAACATCAGGATCAGATCTGTCCTCGGTATGATGAGCGAACACCTAAGGAGTTTAGTGTAGATGGGGAAGATGTCCCACTATGTCTACCTCAGCTGACGACTGCAAAGTCTGAACGTAGTGAATCACCTGCTGAAGAACCCATAAGCGAAACGGTTCAGCACTATCGTTTTTGATGTAAGAAGGCACCCACATACTTTAAAAATTATGCTGGGGCAGAATAAATCCCCTTGGTATATCTCAGAGAGGGGTAGTTTTAAAGTTATGAATAAACTGCTAACTTGAAAAATAATACCTGAAATTGATGTTTGAGCTGTTTTGTTTGGTACAGGCATTTGTGTAGAGCAACTAAAAAGGGGCAGTATAAGAAACAAACTGGGTGCCTGCAGTGAAGGGGAGAAATATGGAAAGGTGAGTGCCAAGGAATTGTTAGTAGTTCGTCAAAAATAAAAGTTGAACAATAAATAAAACATTTTTCAATATTTATTACAGTTGTGAATTTGATTGAGATCCTCATCATAGGGTAGGTAAACATAGAGGATACTGTGATACTTGAGAAACATAGTGAAGACAACCATGAATAGCATTAAGTGGGTTTTTCATTTTGCATTGTTTGGTTAGAAGGCTTAAATTCATCTAGGGATCTAAGATGGCTACCATGTCATGATTTCACAAAGGTGCGGTCTTGAGAGACAGTAGGTATGGCCAGATGAGTTATCATGTAATGTCATGTGGTCATTTTCTCTCACTATAAAAACAAGCTGCCATAATGTTAATTTCGTGAGCTTCTGGGTAGGTAGTAGCATGATACATTTCCTAGTAATAAAGTACTGTAGTTTTAACTCATTATGGTTTACATTATTGTAGTCACATTACCGTTATTGACTTAACTAGAATTTCTTTACTTGTGTTACATGTGTTTATAAATATGCAATATTATGTGAATGTCATAAATATGTTGGACATGGATTCCATTTCTCGTAACATTCAAGGAGTCAAATGGGCTTATCCGATTTGCACTGCACATGCACTCTATTTTCACACAGGCATAAAGTACGTTGAATTTAAGAGCACTGCCTGATTTGTACAAGATTTGTGTATTATTTTACAACATTACACTGTAGTTCATTTTGCTGTTGAGCCCAACTTTGTCTTTATTAAGACACAAAGATTCTGAATTTAACTTTAAAGGGTAACAATGTTTGTTTTGCAATGCATTAAAAAAATATGTTTATTGGAAAGGATTTAGGCATTATGTGTCACAAAATGTAGCACCTTATCCCGATATTGATTTAGATTTTTTAATCACAGTGGCAAGGGCATATTGATTGTTTTAGACAACATACACTGCAGGAAGCTTGTGTCACCTGATCAATAAGTGCTCTAGTTTGCTGAGTGGTACACTGCCAATCATTTGTTCTTTACCAACTCTATTTAGGAGTGATTGTCAGCTTATTTTTAATTTTTTATAAGAATTCTTTTGTGAACTTAATAGCTATACTTGTTGGTTTACATGTTTGATAGGGAAGAGTACTAAAGTCAAGTTGTTTAGTTGTTTACCCGCTGAATTCACATTCACTGTTACAGTATTATATATTTCCTGTTGTTACAATACTGAAAGAACATGTGCTTACCATCTTTTTAATTTCCAATAGGTATATATAGGCAGTACCTGAAGTAGAAGCAAATAATTACTGGTATTTTCTGTTTTTGTTGGCTTCTTGCTCCGCCTCTCAATGCGTTGTAAATTTTGCGATGATTTCTTATGTGAGATTGATTGGTGCCCCCTTGGAGTTTTGTTCGCATTGATATGCGTACATTAGAACCAAGAGCTGTGGAGGAGAGCACCCCCTTTGAATGTCTAAGGGTAATGGCATGCAACCATTTACTGCTGCTTTTACAATAATTTTTTTACTGCAAAAAATTAAGTAAAGCTGGTGCATACCAACCCACTGGTATTGGTTTACAGAGTAACACAGAAGTTTTTAGTAATGTGATTACCTTTTCCAGGAATCTTATAATTTGAGAGAGGTCATTTGTAATAGATTACTAATTTAAGCAATTACCACAAGTAAGGTAAGTTCTTCTGATCTTTCAGGAATTGGTAGATTCTGTCTTTTTGACCTTTCATTCATAAAATTTTAAATCACTTTTTCAGTCTATATTTTGTCTATATATTTTTCCCCTTTTGTTTTATGTATACATTGCTGTAAAAGTTTAGTTTATTTTATTTTTGCTTTGCATCCTCCCCGACATATAACCTATTGTTTAAAAAATCTCGATCTCTGGTTTTCAACGGATCTTGACGTTTTAGGGACACCTGATACTGAAAACATTGATGTCTCAGTGATGGGTGTGTCTGTCTGTGTGTGTGTCACAGTTTCTTGAGGATGGTCTAGAGCTAAAATGGCTGGATGTAAAAATACCAAACTCAAAACTTAAGCCTGTTATGAGATGATGATATGCTGATTAGTTTTCGAGCCAAATCATGCAAGAGAAAGAAGCACTCTAGAAGAGCCCTCAAGTACTGTAATTCTGCAGTTAATTATAAATTCTTATCGTCAATTGCTATCGTAATGACCTATTTTATGATCAGAAAGATCAGCATCAAATCGGTAAATAATTACTGAAATATTATAGAATTGTTCGAGTAACTTGGTTCCTAGGGCACAAAGCCAACTAATGCTCACATCCGAATCTCTTAGATCTTATTTCAGTTTTGTTTATGATCTAGTTAATGCTAGGCATGCACTTATATCTGTCCATGTAGTGAGAAATTAACTGTGAAGACCCTAAAAGGATGATTTATGATGCTGAGCTCTATTTCTCAGGCTAGTAACATAATCTGTGAGGGCTGTTTGCATCACATGGAATTTTCCTTTCTGTCATCTCTTCACTGCTCAGTTTGCTTGTTTTCTACATTGATATTACAAGAAGAAGAGTTGACAATTACAATGTTCTAGAGCAAAATAAATTGAAATTGAGAGCAGTGATGGCCTTATATAAAAGTGTATAATTAACAATAATTAACAGACACTGGCCAATAAGACATAGTTCATCAAGAAACTGTATACATCATGTGTGTTGAGGAGAGCAGAATACAAATTCCATTGATGATAGGTTTCTGAAAAACAAACCAAATCAAAGTCAAAAGATTTTGAAAAGCTACAAAAGTTCTTGTTTAGAGATGCACTCTGTTCAACTTCTCTAAACCAGCTGTTCCCAAACATTTTTAAGGTACTTCCCACTTCTGGGACAGAATTGTGTTTGCGACTCACATCTACCGTACTCAACCCCAATTGTAAACAAACAGCAGGTGACAGGCGGTAAAATAGTTTATCAAATAATAGAAATACTGGCACCATCTGGTAGCCAGTAGCGCAATTTGCCTTTGTTCTTCATGTTTCCTGGATTTTCCACCATGTTCGAAAAAGCTCGTGCTAGTTATTTTTAATCATTGCTCAATGTCAGTGGAGTCTTCGTGAAATTTCAATTTGACTTTATTTATATAAGCAGCAAAGTGCAATGACTCATCATTTCCAAGCTGTGCTGGTGAGTGACAGTACAAAATGGAATATTCAAAGATAAGTACGAGCTATACCTATTTTGTTAAAGATGAATGGATATATTTTTAAAACGATCATTGGAACCTTCCACGTATGGCAGTGACAAGAACAAAAAGAAAAATAGATTTTACAGTGATGAATATCTCAAATATGATTTAACTGGCATTTCCAATAAACCCCAGTGTGTAATTTATCAAAAAATGTTGTCAAAAGAAAGTATGAAGCTGTCAAAGCTACTTCGACATTTAAATACCAAACATCCAGAGAAAAAAGACTGTGGAATTCTTTGAAAGAGAGCTAAACTACTACCACAAGGTGCAAGCCATTTTTACTTCTGCAAACACCACTAATAAAAAAAGCATTATTAGCAAGTTATCGAGTTGCATTTCGCATTGCAGAAGCAAGTAGGCCTCATTGCTCAAAATCTGATTTATGGACAGCTGTTGGTATACTGCAAATAATGGTTGGTGAAGAAGAGACTGATAAGCACAAAACAATATTTCTCTCCAATAATACAATCCAAAGAAGAATAAGGGATATGGCAGATGACATTGGAACACAAGTTCTTGAAAATATTAAGAAGTGCAAGTACTTCTCATTGCAGATACACGACTCCACAGATTCTGGCAGCGGCAGCAGTGGTCACATTGCAGCACAAACTGGTTTGTACCTCTTGTCATTGTACTCCCAGGTGAACGTTACTGTGTGTGCATCAGCTACACTTACGTGTTCAGCATCACGGTCAGCTGGTGACCAATCAGCTGATGCCAGTACCTCACTTTCGTTTTCAATCTCGATCTCCAGATCACTTGCACTGAAATCAGAGTCCAACACATCAGAGTCCAATTCAACAATAATACGCAAAACATCATCCACTGAGTATTTTGCTTTGCGCATTCATCTTGCTGTCTTGGCAGATGCCATTGCTCTTTTCGCCATTGTTTGTTCTTCACTACTCATGCACATGTAGTGATTAGACGTCAAGCCAATTAGTCTAACATTCCTATAAGCAATGGGAGTATACCTTTACTGTTTTTTGTGACATTTACAGCTGATTATCGCCCAAGTCGACATTCATCCTCAACCCCTCCTGTCAACAAAAGTCTATATCCTCCCTAAAACACCTTTTAAGTGTTTTTTTTGTTTTATTTTAGAAATCCTATCCTTTGTTGTGACCACCCGGGGGTCGTGACCCACAGTTTAGGAACGGCTGCTCTAGACTATTAATAAAAAGTATAAATGACCCTGAAAAATCCCACAAAGACTAGAATACAATCATAAAACAAACAAAGCAAAACCCAAAGTTCAGCCAGTTCCCGAATTGGCTGGCCATTTCGCATTTTGGCCAAGAGGTGTGGCCAAAGTCCAAATTACTAGAAATGACCAGTGTATATGCTACTTTGGCCGGTCATTTCACAAAGTGGTGAGAAATCCCTGGCCAAAATTCGATGCACTGATGAAAGACTGTCCACTCAAGGTGCGAAGATGCTTAAAAATTTCAGGCGCAGATTCAGAAGTGAGTTTTCCATTCTGCACAAGAAACTGCTCAAGGCGGGTCTTGTTCAGAAAGCAGACGACATTTGAGATGGCCTTCCCCTCGCCCAAACACTAACCTTAAGGTCAATAAAACAGGTCCCTGATGTTAAGTCACTATTTTAGGGCTAAAATGATAACAGAAATGTAAAACCTATTTATGCCTTTTTTCTTCTGACTTTGGCCAATTGCCCCATGCCATTTTGCAAACTGGCTGGCCAAATCCCGTAATCGAGGAAAAGATCGGACATTGGCCGGTCAATTTACAGTGACATTGGCCATTTCCCAATTTGGCCGGACACTTCCCGCTTTGGCCGATACACACTAGGGAGCTTTGCCTCCTGCTTGCTTCGCTCTCCAACCCCCAGGCCTGTGCTATGTGCCAGCAACTTCATATCTCTGCCTCTCGCATATGTGAATTTCACTTTCACCAAACAATAAATATTTTATTTCTCGTGGATACGCCTCTTCATTGGGAAGAAACACTACTTTTCCCTGATGGCAACACAAATTAGACGATCTACAAGTCTCCGACTTAAAAGTTTAAATCCGAACAACATATTCAATCTCTTTTCACTGTTTCATTATTTCACCAAGTAGTAATTTCCATTTGTTTGTGCTAATGCAATCTTTACTATCATTTTTTGAGACTTTCAAATTTTAGTACTTTCATTATCTCTAACCTGCTCTGCATGTGTATTGCACCAACGTTTTTGAACATCTCTACGACATTTTACTTTGTCATCTACTCTTTGTCTTTTATTTCCGACCCCAGGCGTGGTTAAGTCTCTTGGCACAAAGTCTTGTTCTGCGGGACTTGAAAATATCTCTCTGAAAAAGTCATATCTCATCCCAGGATTTTATATATATAATGAGCAGTGCCTGGTTGTCTCCACACATACCGCTTAGAATTAAGGCCAAAAAGTTCTATCTTGGTCTCCTCAGACACCTGAAGGACTCTGAGATGGTGAGTAATAAGATTCTCTGTCTGATGAGACCAAGATAGAACTTTTTGGCCTTAATTCTAAGCGGTATGTGTGGAGACAACCAGGCACTGCTCATCACTTGTCCAATACAGTCCCCACAGTGAAGCATGGCGGTGGCAGCATCATGCTGTGGGGGTGTTTTTCAGCTGCAGGGAGACTGGTTGCAATCGAGGGAAAGATGAATGCGGCCAAGTACAGGGATATCCTGGACAAAAACCTTCTCCAGAGTGCTAAGGACCTCAGACTGGGCCGAAGGTTTACCTTCCAACAAGACAATGACCCTAAGCACACAGCTAAAATAACGAAGGAGTGGATTCACAACAACTCTGTGACTGTTCTTGAATGGCCCAACCAGAGCCCTGACTTAAACCCAATTGAACATCTCTGGAGAGACCTAAAAATGGCTGTCCACCAACGTTTACCATCCAACCTGACAGAACTGGAGAGGATCTGCAAGGAGTAATGGCAGAGGATCCCCAAATCCCAGGTGTGAAAAACTGTTCTGGAGAGAGCATCAGCATTGGCCTGCAGGCTACCCCGGCGATAAGTGACAGTAAACTTGTAGGTCCAAAAACCACCTCGTGACCCGGGGATTCGACTCCCGATGCAGAGCCATCCACTGGAGAGCGGCATGGTCTTTCAAGAAGTTCGTCTATCCGGGGCATGGGGTAGGCGTCAAACTTGGAGACCTGATTGAGACGTCTGAAGTCATTACAGAATCTCCAGGAGCCATCCGGCTTAGAAACGAGGATGATCGGACTGGACCAGGGGCTATGGCTTTCCTCAATAATGTCCAAATCCAACATCCGTTGTACCTCTAGCTCCACCTCCGTACGTTTCGCTTCCGGGAGGCGATAAGGTCTTTCCCTGACTACCACCCCCGGGTCAGTCACTATGTCGTGCTGAATCAGCGCAGTCCGCCCTGGTGTCTCGCTGTTCACTTCCAGGACGTACCGGATTGCTCCCAGGAGCTCCTGTCGTTGTTGGGGACTCAAATTGGGACCGAGGTTAAGGGCATCTTTTTCCGAGAAAAGGGAGAGGGTCGGTCCTGGGAGAGATGGTTCCTCCCTGTCCCTCCAGGGTTTCAGCAAGTTCACATGATAGACCCTCTTGCTCGGTCGACGATTTGGCTGGAGCACCAAATAGTCCGCGAGCCCTTTCCTCTCCTTCACCTCGTACGGGCCCTGCCAATGGGCCAAAAATTTGGAGTGGGACGTGGGCACGAGCATCATTACCCGGTCCCCTGGATGGAATTCATGTAGGGATGTGTTTCTGTCATAATTACGGGCCTGCGCTGCTTGAGCCTTGGACATGTGTTCCTTTAGGATGGGTCTAATTTTTTCTGGTCTATCACGTAACTGCGCGATATGTTCTAGAATACTAATGGAGGGAAGCGCCTCTCCTTCCCAACCCTCTTTTAGGACATCCAGAATACCCCGGGGCTGACGTCCATACAAAAGTTCAAAAGGGGAAAACTCGGTAGAAGCCTGAGGCACCTCCCGATACGCAAAAAGCACTAAGGGTAAAAGTCGGCCCCAGTTCCGACCGTCCGCGCTGACTACCTTGCCAAGCATCTGTTTCAAGGTCTGATTAAAACGTTCCACCAAGCCATCCATCTGGGGGTGGTATACAGACGTCTTGAGATGCTTAATATGGAGCAACTTAGCCACCTCCCTGAACGTATCTGAAGTAAAGGGGGTACCCTGATCCGTGAGGACTTCTTTGGGTATACCCACCCGGGCAAAGAGGGCTACTAGTTCCCGCGCGATGTTTTTCGAATTGGCAGCTCGCAAGGGAACCGTTTCTGGGTATCGAGTGGCATAATCGACCATAACTAAAATGTACTTATGGCCTCGTTTTGAAGGTTCCAGGGGTCCTACTAGATCAATCCCGATCCGTTCAAATGGCACGTCGATAAGGGGAATAGGGAGGAGAGGAGCACGGTCCCTTCTGGAAATCTGCCGCAGCTGGCAGACCGGGCAGGACTGACAGAAGCGTCTGACCTCCTCGTTAATCCCAGGCCAGTAAAACAGGAGTTTAATTCTCTCCAGCGTTTTTTTGGCCCCTAAGTGGGCGCCTAGGAGGTGGGCGTGTGCTAGTTCACACACTTGCCGCCGGTAGGTCCGTGGGACTAGCAACAACTTCCGATACTCACCTTCGTGTTCCGCCACTCGATACAACAATTCGTTATCTAAGACAAAGTGGGGTCCCGGTGGCGTGGAATTGGCTAACGGTACGTCGTTTGCGGATACGATTGCATTCCGGGCAAACTTAAGGGAATCATCGTTCCACTGTTCTCTTTTAAATGACACGGGCGTGTAGTGAAATTGATACTCCACGCCCGCGAGGGGATTGGGAGCCATGTTCTCAGGTGTCGGAGTCTCCTCCTCCAGTACAATTGGGGGGAGGTCCGCCTGCGAGGTCTCCCCTACGTCATCAACAGCCGCCGAAGTGCACGGCGTGGGAGCAGCTGGGAGGGGACCCTGTCCCTCCATAATCAGTCCCAACCTGGTTTCCGGAGTGGTGCTTGTCTTACCACGTGTACTTTCCGACCAGTCATGTCCCAGTATAACCGGAAAGGGGGGAATTGGGTAGCACTGCAACAAACATTCGTTTCAGTTCCCCTTTCCAGGTTATGCAACAGTATGCGGACTTATAAGACTTGGTCCTCCCATGTATACACGTGACTTTTGCATTCGCAGCGGCTTATTGTCGCGGCAAGACATAACAGCGAGCAACAATGGTGACGTTACTCCCGATATCAAATAACGCGACCACCAAGTGCCCATTAAGTAACAACACTCCTGTGCTCTTTACCGCCAGGGGATTTGACAGTGCACAGTACCTCTCACCCCAGATCCAGCTGCAGTCCATTGGCTTATGGTTTAGAGGGCAGGAGCTGACGATGTGCACCGGCTCACCACACTTGAAACAGTGCGGCAAGGAGGGGGGTCGATCGCGTGGCTTAGCCGGAGCTTCCAGACCGCGGCGGGTGGCCTCTGGAATGGCCACACGTCCCTGTTGGGCCCCGCGAGCTGACCTCTCGGCCTCCCCAAGTCGGTTCACCACCAGCTGGCGCTCAAGTACCTCCAGAAGGCGGTCCATGGTCTTAAAGGGATATCTCCGGACCTGCTGGCCGAGATATTCTGGCATTGCATACAAGAATGCTTCACAGACCACCAGCTCCACTACTTGCCGAGCCTGGTTGACGTCTGGCCGTAGCCAGCGCCCGATTTTACCCCAGAACTCAAAGGCCTGTGCCCTAGTGGGACCATTGGGGTCGAATCGCCAGTGCTGCCACTCCCTCGCCTGCTGGTCAGAGGTTACGCCGTAGCACTTAAAGATCTCGGCCTTCAGGAGGGGGTACTGGGCGGCTTCCTCCTCAGGGATATTGTGATAAGCCCGCTGCGCCGGGCCCTTCAGGTACGGGGCCAATATAGTGGCCCACTCTGCACACGGCCACTGATTACGGGTGGCCGTTCGCTCAAAGATTGCGAGGTACGACTCAATGTCGTCAGCCTCGGTTAATGCCACAATCTGAGGGGGTGGCGGCCACGAGGGCTCCGGCTTTACCATCTCTGCCGCGGCCAGTTGTCTCCTTGCATCTGCCAGCTCCGCCCTCGTGGTAGCGTGTTCCACCTTTAGCGCCTGGAACTCCGTGGCCAGGGTGTTCAGCACCGCGTTCAGGTCCTGTCCTTCAGTCATTTTTCTCGGATTTTTGTATCCTGCCGACTATGCCACTGTAAAAAGAAGCACAAGACACTTGCATCAAGGTTTGGGGTTTTGCCCCGTATACTGTAACACAAAAAATAGGTCTTTCTTTAGACATAAAAATATCAAAATCATAAGACAAAGATGGCGGGTTGGGGGGACAATATAAAGGGATGGACCGGAAATCAGACGTGATGGTTGCTGGGAAAGCGTGATGGATTGTGGGAGGTTGACGTCATCTTTGGGGGACCAGAGGGAAGAAAGGAACCCAGAAGTAGAGAGCGTTGTGTATTCCGGGTTTTACGGCGACGTCGCTTCGTCTTTTCTACGGAAGAAAGGAGAGAGAGGTTAGTATGCTGTCTTTGTCCCCCGGCCGGGTTTATTGCGGTGCGCGTCGGGTCTTTCAACTGCACCCGATGCGCTTGTGCGTGACAATATAAATATATAATGTGTATGTATGTGTCCGTGTGTGTGTGTGTATATGTATGTCTGCCTCTTGTTATAAGGAAATTACTAATTACAAATGATTAATGTAAGATAGCATAAACCAGAAAAAATTACTAAAATTGATGTTACATTAGGTGACTTCTGACAGTAGATCTAATCTCATCATCATACCATGTCAATTTAAATGACTGAGATTATTATGTGACTGCATGCTGTCTGATAAAGCCAGTGCTGTATGAAGGGTATGGTATGTTCAGTCACAATTGCAGCTCTTTAGTTTCTTTTTTTCCATTCTGGTGTGGTATATAAAACACAAGACATCAGACAGATGAGCCTCTCTTCTGTTTGTGAAGCCTAAAACACCCATATTCCTTATTCCTCTCTTCTCCTATGATTAAAGAGAAAATCAGATCTGTTTTGATTTTATTGGAGTGAGTCACCGAGTCACTAGCAGCACATAAGCACAACGCAGACAGCCTCTGATTTGCTAAAATTATGTAAATTATGTAAATGATGAGTATAGCTTAAAATGGGACAAGGCCTTAAGGGAGGAAATGCTTACCTGGCAGTAATGCATGCTCTGTAACATGGTGATACTCTTCAGTAAGACTTATGGCAATGCATGACACAATACTGGAAATACCGATCACAAATGATTAACACAACAAAAATAGCGTATAGTCATTCACTTTAGTACACTATACTGGGAACGTGAAGCAAAAGTGGCAGGATTACCAGCAATTAAGAAGACTTCAAAATCATAGCTGAAATAAAATAAATAAAACTGTGTTCAAGAGTATTTACCAGCCCCTTGATACCTGACCTGTGACACCTGATCAATCCTGACAGTTTTGACATAGTTGTGACATTTTCTGATGAAGACAGTTAAGTTGAATTTCTCATTTCCCACTGTTGTTGTTTCACCTATTTATTAGATGAACTGCTAACAGTTCTATTCAGACTAATATGATTATCTAAATAAAAAAATAAAATAAATATCTAACCTGAGCTCCTGACTCACAATGCCCCCTTTATACTGTGCTGTGTCCCTGAGTTCTTTATTAGCTATGTTACCTTTAGACTTTAAAAAGCAAAGGCTGCATACAAACCTTTGATGACCTAAAAGATCAAATTTATAAATGTAGAATACCATACAGAGCAAAATGCTACGATCTAAGACATTAACAAACATGTGTGTGTCGTGCATGGGATGTCCCAATCTATTCACATCATGTGATTTTTACAGCTTTATTTGTTAGCAGAGTTTGCCTTATAACAGGTCAATATTTGTTAAGCATTTATTATTGAGATTGATATGATTTTATCAATAAAGAAAAGACTAGCTCATTTTTACAGTTATTAACCTTTTATGAAGCTGCACTCTGGGTTGCTTATGTTTACAATTAAAATTTTAGCTTAGTGCCTGCTTCATGGTAGTGATTTCTTCCTTAACAGTCTAGTAAAAATATGTGAATTTGTACAAATATATTATACATACACAGTAATACCTCCATTAATGAAATAGATGTCTTCCTAGACCTCAGTTCATTATAACAAACTTCAATATGAAAAGTTGATATATTATAGCAGCAATATAAAAATGTATTTTTAACAGTTTGGAGTAAGGTGATGCATGCCACCTCAATCCTCAGCTGCCTGCCAATGCCATTAGCTCCTCCCTGCTCTTCTACAGCTTCTTCCATGCACCTTCACATGCTCATCTGCTGGTCCACTGCTAGCCCATTCACATCGCCAGCTCCACCGCACATCTCATTTGGGGTCAGTGCTATCACTATCTGCCTCAATTTCCACAACTCCGCAACAAGTGCAGTAAGCATGAACTTAACTAAGCAGTCACGTATAATAAGCATGCATTCTACAGTACATTACAAAATAACTGTCACAGCCCTCTAGTGGTCTGGTTTTTGAACTTGCACATGTGCCAGGGCTTGTTTTATGTCAACTTTCTATAAACAATCTTTGTTTTTCATTTAGTGAAGTATTACTGTGTATAAACCAATTAGAAATTCTGTCATTTGTCTGACCCAGATTTTCATTGCAGTAATCCGTTTTTTCCCTTTCAGAAGAACCACCAGTAAACCCGGAAATCTTGCTTCTAAAAATGCCCTGACATTTCTAACTGTGCATTTTGTGCCTGAATGTCTAGTGATTTCCTCCATACTCTAATTGCACTTTCTATGAACGATACATTATTTTGCTAAGTGACATTTCTGTTACATGGGTCACACACAAATCTTAAATTTAGGAGGCTGGTCATATAGGGTGCAACTGGTTTTTTTTTTTCAAGGTTAAGAATATAAAGTATCTAAATATAAAGGAAATTGAAAAATGAATTCATGCATTTTATTTTAAGTAGGATTGAATACTTTGATGCACTACTCACTGGCTGTTCCAACTGTTCTATATACACCATCCAGTTAATTCAAAATGATGCTGCATTAATTATTACAAAAGCTAGAAAGTAGAAACATATAACTCCCGTTCTTAAGTTGTTACACTGGCTTCCAGTTATGCTAAGGGCTGATTTCAAAATTCTCCCCTTTACATATACTGTAAAGGTTTAAATGGCCAAGGCCGTGCTTGCCTATGTGAACTTGTTATTACCTACCTGATTTAAAGATGGCAGCCTAATGTACCAGCGATTAACAGAATAACAGTAGGAGTGTGTGTTTAAACACATCTTGGTAGTTATTTGTATACATTATGTAATTAGCAATTTGTAAATTTAAATTGCATTTACCTGTGAACTTGCTACAGAGCTTGCACTCAATAAAGAGCTCTGTACAAAAATAAACTGAATTAAATAGTGCAGCCTTAAGTTTGTTATGTGTGGATCCATTATATTGGCTGGCTATGCTATACCTGGAACTGAGGCAGTTCCTGGTACACTTATTTTGAGATTCTCTTGGTTAAGGATAGGGTTAGATAAGGTAGGGTCACAAGATGTCTGTTGCTGTGGAAATCATCTTGACTTGAGTCATGCCCTCCTCAGCTAGTCTTAACAGTATCTTTCTTGATGTTAAGGTTAACACTGTAAAGATTGTGGTCAGTTCAACCACTAGCAGTTGTGATCAGTTCTAAAGGCTGAGACCCCAGCTAGTAATTGCTGTGTTTCTCCAGTGTCCCACTGTACATTTGGTGAAAGGTCTATAATGTGTTTCTCTATAGAATGCACAGTGTTGGCTCTGTTCTCCTGCATAATGCTGTGAACAGCTCTATAGACAGACGGCTCTGACAGGTTCAGGCCTTGTCTGATTTTACTGGATAATTGTGTCCAAACTCCTGCAGAATCCTATTCTTTATCTCTTCAACCAGTCATGCTTCAAGATGTAGAAAATATATCCAAAATGACCAGAATTAATTATAAATTTATTTGTTTTGCTTGTAATTTTTTCTTCCATACTGTAATTAATATGTAATTTTAAACATTGAAGTGATAATGATACAGTATGTGCTCAGTTTTGCCTTTAAATTTCCAGCTGTATTTTGAGAATTTTTCCACAAGGTGGCACTACAGCTTAAAGAAACACTGGTCAGGTTTTTAGATGACAGTAATACAATCATTCTTTCTTTCTTTTCTTTGGTATATTTTGTGTAATTTTGTTTGTTGTCTGCTGTTAACCCTGGAATTTCCTCCAAGGATCAATAAAGCCAATCTATCTATGAGAATCTTCAGATTCTTCATTACAGTGTTTATGCGTGATAAACAGATACAGTAATCACTGGAATATGTGAATATTGAAGGATAGATAGATAGATATGCAGGACTTTCTTAATGGATTGCTACATAGCAATAATGCATGGCAGTATATTAAAGTAAATATAAAAGAACTATAATCAGAGAGATAGCTGAAGTTTCATTTTCTAAGCCCACTTAATTCTGAGCAGGGTCACAGGGGAGTAGGAGACTAAGCCAGCAAACATATGGCACAAGGCAACAGCAATCCCTGGAGTGGGTGCCAGTCCATTGCAGGGGAGCACACAAACACACACATCACGACCCAATTTAGTGTTGTCAGTCCACTTAACCTGCATGTCTTTGGACTGTGGAAGGAACCTGAAGCACCCAGAGGAAACATATGCAGACATGGGAAGAACATGCAAACTCCATGCCACCCCAAGATAGTTGTTATGGTCAAGTGAGGTGACACTAGTCCATTCAATAAATGTTGGAGTGGCAACCCATTCATCCCCATTTACCACAACCTGAAAATTCAAATGAAAAATATAAGTGTTCTATGGTATGAAGGCAGTGAAAAGAAACAGAACATATAAGGTAGCCCAATATGGGTCTTTGGCTCCTTCTGGAAGGTCAGTCACTCCGGGACTCCAACTTGTGGTGTGCTCTGCTTACAGAGTGACACCTTCATCTGTCAACCTCGTGATTTATAGGTGGAAGACCAGAAAGGGCGGAGTCAGGTGCTCTCACTGGGTGTCTTCTCAGTGCTGTGGAGAGGATTCCATGAGAGGACATGATTATCACCAGCGCCCCCTCTCGTGCTGGGGTGGCGTACCACATACCTTAAAGAAGCCCTAAGGTGATCCACAAACATGCATGCATGACATGGTGAAACAACTAACACTCAAATATTAAAAGTGCTATAAAATGTTTATTTTCACATGTACAGAATACAGTGAAATTCTTACTTGCATGTGCTAATCAACATGCAGCCCTTTGCCACTCTCTGACACCATAATCAGTGAGTAGTATTACACTACCCTGAAATCTCTGCCTACCTTTTGCTGAAGAATCTCAGAACATAATTATTATACGATTTTAAACAGAACATTACAACTCTATGTTTTCTTGAACACTGTAACGGGGCATAATGGTCAGTTGATGCAAGATATAGAAATGTAATAAAGACCAAACTTTTCATTTACAGTTGGACTGACCATATCTAATAGCATACAGAAAAATCTTAACTTACAACCAGCATAACAAATTGTTTAGTTTTTCCATCAAGCTAATTTTTTCACATTTTGTAAAACATCACTGCAGATCTGAGGAAAAGAAAATGTACTTTCCTCTACACAGCCTGAATATATGTAAGATGTAGACAGATAAAATGCCTATAATCATGCATAGGGCACCAAATTACACAGACAAGCATGTTGTGTTAGTAAAACACTGAAAGGCAAAAATATCTGTCAATTCAGGGATCACACTTAAATGAAATATAAGAAGATAGTCAGGTGAAGTCTGTCCCAGTGTGAAGGAAACAAAGTCTGTCTTTGAAGGAGGGCTGTCCATCCACTGCAGGGCATACTGATACACAGGTACACACACAGAAGAGAAGGTGCAGTACAGAATATCAACAGCCTTGAAAAGATCTGTCTATCTGTCTGCCTGTTAGGCTTTGTAATTTTGGGTAACCTGAAAATGTCAAAACCCATAAATGAATTTAAATGAACTTGGTGCACTTTATACTTTTAATCTTACCCAAGATTTATAGTGGTCTGCATTTCTGCTAAATAAGTATATTCCAAGTTGATGGTGATCTGAAGAACATTCACAACTAAGAGAACAAGCCTGGTGTGTTTTCATACGGCAGGCAGTTATGAAATTCTGTCAATTCACTGTGCATACAGCAGGTTTAGGGAGTTTACTGGTAATGGCTGTACTTTATTATTCAGAGTTACATTTGTAATCATTTTACTTTTTATTTAAGAAAAACAAGCAATGGCTTTCAGAACAATTAGGCAATTGAAAGCACATTTCAGAGAAAATTAATGGTAGAAAATGTACTGTCATGTATAATAATAATGCAGAGAAAGCAGGGAGCGAAATAATGGTTGTATGTTAGCCTTGATCTAAAAGCATTCAAACAGCGACTTCTATTGCAAGGTATTGTAAAGCTTTGAATACCACAGAGATAATTCAAGCAATCATAGAAGCGCAGCCTAATGCTTCATAAATCCTGAATGCTCATCATATTTCATAATCATCTGCTGAATTAAATCAGATTGCTCATAACATGATCAAAATCCTGAGCAGGAATATGTGGTGAATGTGTAATTACTTTTCACGCTATCCCAGGTGCCTAGTTCCCATGGAAATTGATTATAAACACTGTCAGTGCTCAGAGCAGCCATGAATGCTATCCACAAGGAATCACGAACGACTTGAATAAATCTTTAAATAAGTAATCAAGTGGCAGCTGATAAATCTGAAGAATGCAAATGCTCTGCAAACAAAAATGTTTACAACATGCTGTGCTTATAGGGTATTTATGTTAGGACAGCAGTGCAAAATGATGGTAAGCACTCTTACACTGTCGGATTTCCAGGTATTGGTGTCTTTTCAAATGTGTGCAATCTTTTTATGCGTAATAAACATTTAGAGTAAAATCTTTCACAATTATTTAGATAACTTCACTCTTTACAGAAGAATATTTTAATGAATTTTATAGTGAAAAAAATGTCAACATTAAGTACCTTTCAAAAGTATTCAGTTCTCTAAATGTGCTAAATAAAAATCCTAAACTGGAACTTCTGTCTGTGTTATGTTTATTTTAAAGCACTATTTTTTTAATGTGCCACTGTTTTCTGTTTGGGAAAAAAAAAACTTAAGAAGAAAAAGGAAATATGTTGTGCTGCATGAGTTGATATTCAATTCCTGTGCTATGGAAACTCATACCTCTTCACAGATGAAAAACAACAGCGTAACAATGGGCCTCCACCAGTGAATCATTAAAATATCAACAGTTGACAGTTGGAGGGTTATTCTGTAGCGTGTAAATCTGAAAATAAACATTAAAAAACATTCTAAAAAACGTCAAAGATATAAAGATAAAATAAGTTCAAGAATTAGAAAATAGTACAAAGACAGGTCCAAATATAGGGCACCACCGATTCATTTGTCAGGAAGCAGAAGCGACATCAAACTTCACAGAGAAGAGGATGGCCCCAAAAACTCTCTGTGCAAACAAGAAGGAGACTTGACAGAGAAGCCACAGAGAGGCCAGCTATCACTTTGTAACGGCTGCAGAGTTCTATTTGTGAGACTGGAATAAGGGAACAACAGTCAGCCATACACGTATCAAGAGTTCTGCACAACATTGAAAGCATCATTTGCAAGAGTTTGCCAAAGAGCAGGAAATCAACCCATTGCAAGGTGGGAAATGGCTTTGTGATCATCTGGGACCAAGATAGGGCTTTTTGGTGATAGTTCAAAGAAGTTAGATGTGTTTCAAATGTAATACTTCACTGCTAAGAAACACCTTACCTATAGTACAGTATGGCCATGGTAGCATTGTGCTGCCAAGCTGCGTTTAATCAGTAGGGACTGGGCTACGTTAAGGAAAAGGAATAACAGGATAACTTATCTGTGCACATAAAAATGAAGCGTATGAAAAACCGTATCTTTCAGTAGGACAATAATCCCAAACACAAGGTCATATTAACCTTTGGGTGTCTCAAGGAGAAAACAAGGTGAAGGTCCTATAATGAACAAGTCAAAGCTGTGATCTTCAGTCATTGGAGAATCTGTGACACTATCGTGATTTTTGTCATGCATTTTCTTGTGTGTGTGTGTTCTTTGTCATAGCTATTTCATGAGTTTTGGTATGCTTTATTTATTTTATTGTGATACTCTGAACAATCCATCAGTGAAAACAGCACTTTTCTGCTGTGGGATCAATCATCACGTAGTGGTGAGTTTTCAAGCCATTGTTAAACCTTTTCCAATTCTATGAGGTGTTTCTCCATAATCAAAAGCTTAAATTATGTTTTATTATAAGGTCCACCTACTATGCATATCTGTGGTTCATCCATCCATCCATCCATTATCCAGCCCGCTATATTCTAACTACAGGGTCACAGGGGTCAGGAGAGCCAACCCCAGCCAACACAGTGCACAAGGCAGGAAACAAACCCTGGGCAGGGCACCAGCCCACCGCAGATCTGTGGTTCATTTTAGCTTAAATTATTTATGTTTTGTGATTTAAAGTACAGTAATGTTGCTTCATTGTCATTTTTAATAAGTTTTCTTTAAAATATATAATAAAGTATTATGTATTTTGACAATTTTTGTCTAATAACATAAAATACACAAAATATGGTTACAAATGTCTGTGGGAGTGGAACTCATTCATAACTTTAGCCCGAGCTGTGCTCTCATTTGATTAGCGGTTTATTCAGGGAAAGGATATTAAGGTTAAGCTAGGACTTTTTGCTTTCTCTTACAACTACAATTTTTAACATATAAAACAATGTCATTTTAAGAAAGTAATTTGAGCATCAGTGCTTTATAATAAAATTATCAAACAGAATAAAATTTCAGTGTAGGATTTACTATTCAGTAAAATTAGAGGATTAGTCAAAAGGGTCACAACAGCTGTGTTTGTGCACCACCACATTAGTACATGAAGTTGTAAAACGTATTACTTTGCATGCTACAGAAATGACGTTTCATCTATGTGACTGTGCAGAAGATGGCAAGCCCAGGTGAGGTCATATAGTGATGTGCTTCAATTTTATTTACACATTGAACATACAGTATTAGGTGAATTTAATTTCACTGTGTAATGTTTTGTTGTTCTGCTCTACTCGTGTATATAACCATCACCTCTATTTAGCTTATCACAAATCACTTGCCTTATATTCCCTTTGACATGTTTGGGGAATATTCGTGACATAGTATCAAACTTACTGTATCTTCAGTTTCTGAGTGGTCACACTGAGAGGACACCGATCTGCACACGCCACTCTTGTGGTCCAGATTATTGTGTTTAATTGTCAGTTACACAGGGTGTTCATTTCTCATCAGTTTTGTATGTGGTTTAATCGACCCATTCCCAAAATATTTATTTTTAACATAGTGAACTGCTATCCGATTGTACAAGAGATAAAAAGGCTCGGTAGCTGAATCAGGTGCCAGGAATGATCTGACTAAATGGTACTTGAGTGAGGGTTTTCAATACAAACTTATATGTATGCCTGGATTTATTTATAGGTTGAGATTGCCTAATTAGAGATGTACATACGGCAAAGTTATATCAGTCCCATGTTGGGTCACATTCACAACTACCTAAACAAACCAAAAAACAAGGGCATATGGCTCGCATGTATCTATGTGGGAAAACGTCTTTAATTTAGCAAAATGTCCAAATTCTGGATGGCTTGATAACTTATAACAAGGCAGCACTTAAGCATTAAACTGTAAAGACAAAACAAATAACAACATCTGAGTGTTTTACCTGCCACCCTTAACTATCTTATCCAAGAATAGCTTAGAACATATGCCAAATAAATGATATAACTACATGTATGCCCATACAATTTCTAATAATAATAATAATAATAAATTTTATTTATATTGCACTTCATATTTTAGAAATCTCAAAGTGCTACAGAGTAAAAATAAAAATAATAAAACAAGAAAATCTATTTATACTTTAACAAAATATCTTTCTAAAAAGATGAGTTTTTAGATTCCACTTAAAAACATCAGTCGACTGTGGGGCTCTCAGGTAGTCAGGGAGGGCGTTCCACAGTCTCAGTGCTACAGATGAAAAAGCCCTATCACCCATACTGTGAAGCTTGGTTCTAGGGACTTGGAGAGTGTTAGTGTGTACAGAGCGGAGAGTGCGTGAGGAGGTATGAGGGGTAAGGAGTTCCTGTAAGTAAAGGGGGGCATGTCCATAGATGCACTGATGGGTGAGGAGAACGACCTTCTACTCAATTCTGAGTGGGACAGGGAGCCAGTGAAGGGTTTTCAGGATTGGGGTGATATGGTCATGCTTTCGCACCCTCATCAGGATCCTGGCAGCGCAATTCTGAATATACTGGAGTCTCTGAATACTCTTGCCAGGAATCCCGATGAGGAGCGCATTACAGTAATCCAGCCTGGAGGAAACAAAGGCATGGACGAGCTTCTCTGCATCTTCCAGGGTGAGAGTTGGGCGGAGTTTAGCGATATTCTTGAGGTGGTAGAAAGAAGACTTACAGAGGTGTTTGATGTGGGTGTCAAAGGTGAGTTGAGGGTCCATTTTAACACCCAAATTGGTGACAGATGTGGAAAGGGGAATGTTTTGGCCAGCGACAGTGATACTGGTGATGGTAGAAGAGCGGAGATGGTTTGATGTGCCAACTAAGATGGCTTCTGTTTTGGATCTGTTTAGCTGAAGAAAATTGAGCCTCATCCACTCCTCTATCTCCTCCAGGCAGGTAGTCAATGTAGATATTGGCAGAGGAGTAGTAGAGGAGGTGGGGGTAGTCCTGAGGTAAAGCTGAGTGTCATCAGCATAGCAATGAAAAGATAAACCATGTCTGATAATGACGACATTTCCAAGAGGGAGCATGTAGATGGTAAAAAGGATGGGGCCTAGCACAGAGCCCTGTGGGACACCACAGGTGACGTTGTGGGTATGAGATTTTGTGCTGCCCAGGGCGACATGCTCAGTTCTCCGGTCAGGAAAGATGTGAACCAATTGTGAACATTTCCTGAGAGTCCAATGGTGTATTTCATGTGGTGAAGGATAATGTTGTGGTCTATTGTGTCAAAAGCAGCTGTCAGGTCAAGGAGGATGAGTAAAGGGGAAACAGTATCTGCTGTTATCAGAAGATCATTGGTGACCCTGACCAGGGCTGTTTTGGTGCTATGGCCAGGGCGGAAACCAGACTGAAACTTTTCAAACTGATTATTCAGTTTGAGGTGGGCACTGAATTTCTTTCAGTGCCCAGAATATACTGGCAAGTTGTGCCTAGTCTTCCGTTTTAAGTTTTATTTTTTTAGTTTCTATTAGGATTTTTGCAATTCTAAAAACCTGGTTTTGCATCTATAATGTTCCCAAATACAAGTGCATAGAGTGTATATGTGTGTGTAAAAGCAAGATGAATCTTTGTTTAAAATATAAAAATAGAGCAAAAATCATGTCTATATAATTGTTTAAAACAAAAATCTCAATTAAATACTAATTATTGCTTATACTGCCTAACACTACAGGTGTGACAAAGGGATTTCAGCATCTGACAACAACAGTTATGGAATTGCTCTCACTTGTGGCTACACAAATAAAGAAGCGCTCTTTGTCTGCCTTCTGCCCAAGCCACCCTGGTCTTCTACCTGTCAAGTAGCTAATCCTATAACATAAATGAAATTGTAACTCTAGTCACTTAAGTGACTTAGTGGTGGAGTCTGAATCTGAAACTGTGTGGTTACCAGACCAACTCCTTAACCACTAAGCCACACTGCACATCTTCAGCACTTTATTCAAGCAAGCAGGAAACAAGATCACAAACACATTCTATTAGTTTCATTTAGCGTATGTATGTGTTGTTTTGAAGTTTTATAAGAGAGATGCTCTTTATATAGTTTTGATTGTTACTTTACGGCAATACAGGGAGAACCATGAAATGTCACAGAAACTGGAATCAGATTGAGATTTGAACCAGGGACTCTTACCGCAAAATTCTTGGTGCATTATTTTAATATCCTGAATGTCAATCCATCCATCTAATCATTTTTAATTCCTGGTAACCCAATTTCATGTTGTAGAGAAAGGACAGTGCCTATAATTAATGGTCACAACAAATACAACTTTCTTTCTTTCTTTCTTTCTTTCTTTCTTTCTCAAGCCTTGTTTTCAATGATGGAGAGCCCATTTCTGACATTAGATGTTGGATAGCAAGTATGTTTTTTAAATTTAAAGGTGATAAGTCTGAGACACTCATTTTTGGCCTTAAAGGATCCAGAGATCTCATTAAAGGCAACTTGGTTTCATTAGGTTTGCAGTTTCCAGTTGACATGAACAATGTTAGTATAATGAAATAATTGACATGCTATAATTAAGGTAAGATCATCACTTTCATTTAAGGATGCACAGAATGACTGAGACACACTTTTTATATTGGCTTACCTAAATGTTTTACATAATATCTGCAAACAGCTTGACGACAAACTCAAATAAAAGAGCAGTCATACATCATCCCTGTTCTTAGAAACCTGCAGTGGCTTTCTTTTTTAGTTTTGTTCATCAAGTCCTAAATGGTTTAGCTTCTAAATATAATACAGGATGTCTTATTACACTAAATGGTACCTTAGTTGAGCTAAGCTTCATCTGTAGTCATTCCTTTAGTTAATTTTAAACATAGAGGAGAGAGTACATTTAATAATTATTATGATCTGAGATTATGGAATGTGATGTTGCAGCAGTTAAGAAATTCGCATACACTGAGTAGAATTTAATCTAATTTTAAATTATTGTTTGGCTTTTTCATGGCTTTACATTTTACATTTTTCCCCATTATAATTTAATTACTTTTGATTTTATGTTGGTTTTATTATTGTTTTTATTGTTTGTTAGGCATCTTTTTAAGTAGTTATATACAAATGTACAATATAGTAGCTGCTATATAAATAAAGATATTATTATTACTGTATTATTTATTTATGCAGACACAAAGAAAGAAAAACAAATTGACTTTAAAGACACGCTAAAATAGAATCAAAACAAAAACTTGTACACTCTGTCTGCCCCTGTTTTAATGAGCTACATTGCTGGTGAGCTATTACATTAATGTGTTCTGCCATTTTTTACAATCATTTAGGTAGAAGAAGCAGGGAAAGCCATTAACAGTCCTACTTCTGTCCCTGCTCAGACTGGATGGATTGCAAAGGCTGTTCTACCAAATTGGCGATACAAAGATATGCCACACTCACCCTGCTCTCCAGACCTGGAACTAGGTGACGACTCCCTGGTTTCTGATCTTCAGGTGCACAGCTACCTACAGAAGAGTTATTGCACAAGCAAGACAAAACATTTTATTTGGCTGACACAGGAAACAAAAATAACATTGTTCAAGGGGGTTAAGCTGAAAAATAAAACTTAATCTTTTATATATATATATATATATATATATATATATATATATATATATATTATGGCCAGATGCAATAATGACAGACTGACATATAATGATTTTGGGTGCCAAACAGATCGTCCCGTTTAATACAAATGCAAAGTAAGCAAAAATGACAGTTGTTGAGGCATTAAACTTCCCTGGCTTTGGGATAGGAACAAAAAGATAGCAGAGCTCTTCTCTGGCAGTCACTTAGGGGAAGTCCAACTACCGGCATGTTGTTCTGGCAAATGACTCCTCCTTCTGGGAGTCTGGTGGCTTTATTCTTTTAGGAACAGATGGCGCAGTTAGGTGCCCTCACTGGGAGGTTTCTCTGTGCTGTGGGGAGAGAAGGAGAAGACAAAGTTAGCGGTACCACCAGCTCTTAGTCTGGCAGGTCATTACATACCTTGATAGGGCCCATGAGGAGAGCCACCAATGCACATGCGTGACCATATATATATACTGCTCAAAAAAATTAAAGGAACACTTTTTAATCAGAGTATAGCATCAAGTCAATGAAACTTCTGGGATATTGATCTGGTCAGTTAAGTAGCAGAGGCGGTTGTTAATCAGTTTCAGCTGCTTTGGTATTAATGAAATTAGCAACAGGTGCACTAGAGGGGCATCAATGAGACGACTCCCAAAACAGGAATGGTTTAACAGGTGGAGGCCACTGACATGTTTCCTGACCGTTTTTCACTAGTTTGGCATTTGGCTACGGGCAGTTTCACTAATGGTAGTATGAGGTGATACCTGGACCCTACAGAGGTTGCACAAGTAGTCCAGCTTCTCCAGGATGGCACATCAATACGTGCCATTGGCAGAAGGTTTGCTGTGTCTCCCAGCACAGTCTCAAGGGCATGGAGGAGATTCCAGGAGACAGACAGTTACACTAGGAGAGCTGGGCAGGCCCGTAGAAAGTCCTTAACCCATCAGCAGGACTGGTATCTGCTCCTTTGAGCAAGGAGGAACAGAATGAGCACTGCCAGAACCCTACAAATTGACCTCCAGCAGGCCACTGGTGTGAATGTCTCTGGCTACACAATCAGAAACAGACTTCATGAGGGTGACCTGAGGGCCTGACATCCTCTAGTGGGCCCTGTGCTCACTGCCTGGCACCGGAAAGCTTAATTGGCATTTGCCATAGAATACTAGAATTGGCAGGTCCACCACAGGTGTCCTGTGCTTTTCACAGATGAGACCAGGTTCACCCTGAGCACATGTGACAGACGTGAAAGGGTCTGGAAAAGCTATGGAGAACATTATGCTGCCTGTAACATCGTCCAGCATGACCAGTTTAGTGGTGGGTCAGTGATGGTCTGAGGAGGCATATCCATGGAGGGATGCACAGACCTCTACAGACCCTATGTTGGTGCAGTGGGTCCTGGGTTCCACCTGGTGCACGACAATGCCCGGCCTCATGCAGGCAGTTCTTGGAGGATGAAGGAATTATTACCATTGACTGGTCCCCATGTTTGCCTGACCTAAACCCAATAGAACACCTCTGGGACATTGTTTTGGTCTATCCAGTGCCACCAGGTTGCACATCAGACTGTCCAGGAGCTCAGTGATGCCCTGATCCAGATCAGGGAGGAGATCCCCCAAGACACCATCTGTCATCTCATTAGGAGTATAACCCCAAAGTTGTCAGGCATGCATACAAGCATTTGGGGGCCATACAAACTACTGAGTACGATTTGGAGTTGCTGTAATGAAATTTCGGCAAAATGGACTAGCCTGCTGCATCATTTTTTCACTTTGATTTTCGGGGTGTCTTTGTATTCAGCCCTCTGAAGATTGATAATTTTCATTTACATCAAACAATGTGGCATCTTTTTGTTCCTAACACATTACCCAGTCTATATCAGTACAGATATCCAGTACAATTTTTTTTCCCATTGAGATCTGATGTGTTTTCAAAGTGTTCCTTCAATTTTTTTGAGCAGTTTATACGCACACTCTATTTACACTATCAAAAGGAACAAACAGGAGGAAACTCTGACGGGAACAGGTCAAGCATACCCAAAGCCACTACACAATCAGAAGACAAGTTTCTTAGAGACAACAGCAGCAAAGTATCCATATTTCCAATTGTTTATTTGTTTTATACTTTAATTTCAGTGTACTTTGAAATTGCCTGTGGTTCCTGACCCAGGCAGGCCTCATTTTCTTATTTTGCTATTTTAGCAATGGCTTTCTTGTTGCCACTTGCCCTGTCAAACCAGCAGCTCAATTCTTCTTCACAGTTGAAAGTGGGACTTCACTGATGAAAGTTTGCTCTGTACTGAATTTTTTATGGTCTCTCATTGCAGGGTAATTGTAATCTCTAATTTGAAGTAACATAAGACATTCTTTTTCTACTGCAACTATAGTAGGCAGGTTATTATTTACTCAGTTGAGCGTAAAGAAGCGGTGTGCTGGTTGTGTAGTATGATGTAAATTATCCTCATTTTGATTGGCCTTCCTCTCTTCTTACTCTGATTGTCTGTAAAGGATTATCTGATTTGTAGAGTTTCTGTTACTCACAGAACCTCATAAAGGCTCTTATTCCAGCACAGCCATTCAAGTTTCAACCAATTGTCTTCAAAGTAAGTACATGAAACCATAAAAGCAAGGACTGAATGCATGAATGAAAAGGATTTCATGTGGTTTAATTAATGGTTTTAAGAAATCTGCTTGTCTTTGGAATTTAATTGATTTCTTTGCTCCCAGCTTGGAGAATATTTGCATAATTTGAAGAGGGTATTTTGCAAGCCTTTTTGTACAAGCACTGTCTTTCAGTGTCAGAAACTTTAAGGAAGATTGGTTGAAGGTGAGTTGCTGTCCTAGAATGACAACATTGATGTATGTTGATGCCACATAGAGGTGTCATCATCAGATGTCACCATATACTAAGGTGCTGACCCATTGACTACTCTCTAAGCAAGCATCATGGATTTGAACTTGATGTGTGCTGCTACAGGGAACCAATATAGTGAGCTGAAGAGAGGAGTGACATGTGCCCATCTTGGCTGGTTAAATACAAAACAGGCTGTTGCATTCTGAATCATCTGCAGCAGCTTGATAGCACATGCAGGGACTCCTGCCAAAAGCGAGTAGCAGTGGTCCAGACATGACAAGACTAAAGCCTGGACCTGAAGTTGTGTGACACACTCTGTTAGATAAGGTCTACACAGCACGAACCTGCATGAACATGATACAGTAGAAATGCTGTAAAAAATAAAAGATGTAGGACTCAAACCATCTGAGAGCAGTCCCAGTGATGCCAATGTCAGAAAGGGTGGCAAGAAGGATGTCGTGGTTGACCGTGTCAAAGGCAGGAAAGAGATCTAGCAGAATCAGGACTGAGGACATGTTGATAGCTCTAGCACGGCGTAGCTGGTTGACCACTGTCAGTAGATCCGTCTCAGTTAAGTGGTTCCTCTTGAAGCTGGACTGGTTGGTATCGAGTAATTCATTCTGTACAGGAAAGGAAGATATCTGGTTAGAAACAGCATGTTCAAGGATTTTGGAAAGAAAGAGCAGGACAGAGACAATCCTGTAGTTGTTAACTTGGGATGGATTGAGTATTGGTTTTTTGAGTAGTGGAATTATCAGAGCGTGTTTGAAGATGTTAGAGAGTGTTCCTGAGCTGACTGAGGTGTTAATGATGTGTGTAATTGCAGGAATGAGTGATGGGGAGATAGCCTGAAAGAGACTAAGGGAAAGGATCAAGTGGACAGGTAGTGGGATGATTGGAGAGGAGGTTGGAAACCTCAGTGGCAGACAGTGGAGAGAATGTGGAGAATGTTGGGTGTTTCTTAGAAGAAGGCATAATGCATGGCAGTTAGGATGAGAAATGACTGCTGATGGTAGCTGCTCTATACTGGAAAAAGGTGACAAAGTAATCAGCAGACAAGGGTTAAGAAGGGAAGTGGAAGCTATGAGGAGCCAAAAAGGCCAAAAATCATATATTTTTGTACAAAAACTATTGGTTTACGTGTTAACACGATTGGTTTATAAATAATTACTATCAGTTTACGTGCATACTTAATTGGTTTGCGTGTGAACAATACTGGTTTCATGCATATGAACTATAGTAAAATACCCGCGCTTCGCAGCGGAGAAGTAGTGTGTTAAAGAAGCAATGAAAAAGAAAAGGAAACATTTTGAAA
>JANRMT010062792.1:31079955-31097696 GCA_026402145.1 Polypterus bichir lapradei | reverse complement strand
GTATTTGGGAACACCGTAGTGACGACTTGGTTCAACATTACTTGGCAACAGGGAAAGTGGGGCAAGTTGCACTGGTGCATTTGTGTCTCCCATAAAAGCAGCTTCACTTGAAATCACTTTGTGATTGTGCACGGGTAAAAACGTCCGCTGAAGTGTCAGATTCTTATTTAATTCTTCTGCTTTCTGTATCTTCTGCATTGCATTCAGGTCTTTCAGGTTACCCTGTTTTGTCTCATAGTGCCGTCTTAGATTAAATTCTGTAATTACAGCCACATTAGCTCCACAAATGAGACACACGGGTTTAACGGCAATGTCAGTAAACATATACTCAGCCTCCCATCGGTTTTTAAAGGCTCTATGTCCAGAATCACCTTTTCTATTCGGCATCGTGTGGGCTAGCTTCACAATAACTTGCACCTTCATAAGCTAGACTTGATTAACGCCGTAAGTGTTCGGCAAGGCAGCTGAAGCGCTGCATTATGGGATCTGTAGTTTATTGTGTTACCAGCGCTTCATATACCCGGGCCATTAATAACAATAATACAGTATATAAAATGATCTCGCGGGCCGGATATAATTACACGCCGGGCCGGATGTGGCCTGTGGCCCTTGAGTTTGACACATATGGACTAAATAGAACTTGAAAAGATATATTTTTTCGTACATCGAGCCCGCGTGCTATTGTGGTTTTGCCTGCATGCTTCAATAAGTCACCCTCCCCTCGCTCTTACTTTTTTACCATTCATCTAATGAATACACTGAGTATGGCTTTACCAAAACAATCATTGATTGCGAATAAAGTATTCATTATTCAAGTATGTAGATCGGGGTATATATATACATATATATATACCCGCGTATCGCAGCGGAGACGTAGTGTGTTAAAGAAGCTATGAAAAAGATTAGTTTCTTACTGCATCAATAAACAGCTCGTCTTCTTCTTTATCTGAGACCTGACACACTGCATGTACGGGTTTTTTTTTTAACACTGTCTTCCTTTAGCGGGACATTCACTTTTTCCACCGTGTGCTTTGTTTCTGCAGTAACTGCAGTTATGAATAATATGCTTGTATGTATCAGACGCTTCATATTTTTTTGCTGCCTTTTCAATTGTGTAATTCGGTTTTTGTTCAGCGCTCTTTGGAACTGTTGCTTTTTGTCTGTGCACTGCGTCAGTTCACGTGAGCCGTTCGGTGTACATGCATCGAAGTTTCCCAGCTGTGCTGGTGCCATGTCGTGCTATGTCCATGGCTGTATTTAATGTTACCTAAGTCCCGGTACTTAAAAGTTTCTCTCGCAGTTTCGCTGAGTTTGTGCCAAACACCACCCTGACCATCTCATCTTCCTCTGCATAAGCACAGTCCTTCACCCGTGAATATTTACCCGTGGCAGTTTGCTATTGGAGTGCCGCTGACGGACGGCCTTATATGGGCAGGCACTAAATTACAAACGCTAGCGGCAGACTGTCTATGAACTTAATTTAAAGTTTAGGTTTACATCGTGCTTTGTTTCCGAAGTAGCAGAACTCATGAATATGGTTGTATATGTCACTCGCTCGCTTCTTATTGTTTCGCTGCCTTCTCAATTATATAATGCATGTTTTCTTCAGCGCTTTTTGGGCCTATTCCTGGTTTTCTACCTACTGCGTGATTACGTGGGAGGTGTGATGATGTCACACGAAACTCCGCCCCCACGGGTTTCACGCTCATCTCCATTACAGTAAATGGAGAAAAACAGCTTCCAGTTATGACCATTACGCGTAGAATTTCGAAATGAAACCTGCCCAACTTCTGTAAGGAAGCTGTAAGGAATAAGCCTGCCAAATTTCAGCCTTCTACCTACACGGGAAGTTGGAGAATTAGTGATGAGTCAGTCAGTCAGTCAGTCAGTGAGTGAGTGAGGGCTTTGCCGTTTATTAGTATAGATATTGGTTCGTGTCCGTATATTATCGGTTTGTGCATGAACTATATCCGTTTGTATATGCATAGCACTGGTTTGCATATGAACTATATTGATTTGCGTGTGTATATCAGTGGTTTCAGTGCGTTTGTTATTGGTTTGTGAGTGAACTGCACTGGTTTACGCTCGCATGTTAGTGGTTTGCGTATGAACTATATTGGTTTGCGTTCAATGCCGGTCTAATGATGGATTTGTGTATGCACTATATTGGTTTCATGCACGTCTTATACTGGTTTCATGTGGGTAACATATCGGTTTTGCACTTGAACTCTATTGGTTGTATGTGTTGTGGACTATGGCTGGCCAGTCATCCTGGCCAATACCCCCAGGTCGCCAGGTGGAGCCCTCCCTGCAGCATGGAGGTGCCCCGAATGCCAACAGGGAATTATGGACAATGGAGTTTTCATCCACAGCCCTGCTGGATACCACAGGAGCCACTAGAAGGCACTGCAGGGAGGAGCAGCAAGTATTTTGCATACAACCCGGAAGTGCGTCCTAGTCACATGGAAAAAGGGAATGACGTGCTTCCGGGTTGAAGAAGAGGAGTTTTCATTTGACCCGGAAGTGCTAGGAAGTCACATGGACTTCCTGGACAAGTCACATGTGGGTTCAGAAGCACTTCCGGGTCACAGACTATAAAAGGACTGTAGCAGATCCCAGACATTGAGCTGAGCTGGGTGGCAGGATGGTAACGCGTCTGGGAGTAGAGGATTATTGTTTATTTATTATTGTAATGTGTTTATGAGTATTGTGGAGAGGAGGGTGCTTTGGGCACTTTATTGTCCTAATAAAACAAATTATTGGACTTTTACCTGGTGTCTGGCGTCTGATCTGAGGGTTCAAGGGGACAGCAGCACCCCCTATCTGTCACAGTGTGTACCATGTCGGTTTCTCGTATGACACATACTGGTTATGCATGCGCACCCTATCGCAACTTTGTGTATGAACTATATCGGTTCTGCGTGCGAACTGGCAGATTCTATTAAATAGTAATAATTACCATCTAGTCCTTTCTCAAACCTATTGTGCGGAAAAAATACTGGGCTGTTTAAACCTAGATCTGTCTCCTGTCAGCTTGTCTACACGCTCCATGACTCTACTGGCTCCTGAGTTCCTGTTTCTTGCCCCTTCCATTTCCATTGAAACTCACGTGAACAACCAATATAATATAGTTTGCACGCAGAACCGATATAGTTCATACACAAAGTTGCTATAGGGTGCGCACGCATAACCAGTATGTGTCGTACGAGAAACCGACATGGTACACACATACAACCAATAGAGTTCAAGTGCAAAACTGATATGTTACCCACATGAAATCAGTATAAGACGTGCATGAAACCAATATAGTGCATACACAAATCCATCATTAGACTGGCACAGAACGCAAACCAATATAGTTCATACGCAAACCGATAACATGCGAGCGTAAACCAGTGCAGTTCACTCACAAACCAATAACAAACGTACTGAAACCACGGATATAGTTCATGCACAAACCGATAATATATTGACACGAACCAATATAGTTCTTATGAATGAAACCAGTACACACGCAAACCAATTAAGTATGCACGTAAACCAATAGTAATTATCCATAAATCAATAATGTTCACACGTAAACCAATAGTTTTCATACAAAAATATATGATTTTTGGCCTGTTTGGCCCAACACAGGAGGCAGAGAACAGATAGCATGTGTCAGTGTTGCTGTTAATTCTAGTGTGGTAGAACCTTACCTTAGCATTGATGGTGGCAAAAGAAAAGGATGCAAGAAGGGATTGATAGTTAGCTAGATTTGTCTGAGCTTTGGACTTCCTCCATTTCCTTTTGGCTGTCCTGAGCTCGGCCCATTGATTGCGGGGTGCTTCGGAAAGCCAAGGACAGGAGGGTCTTTCACATGCAGGCCTTGATGAGAGAGGACAAACATTGTTAAGACTGGAAGATATAGTCGAGTATACGGTGTTTGTGACAGTGTTGGTGTCAAGAGAGTAGAAGCAGTCAGGAGCGCAGATAGCAGAGGAGACTACGACGTATGGAAGAGAAAGGGGTGGGAGAGAGATGTCAGCAGAAGGATACAGTGTGGAGAGGAGAAGATTGAGGAGAGGGAAGCAACAGAGATAATTGAATGAAAAAGTGGTCATACGTGTGTAGTGGAGTGACAGTTGCATTAGTGGGAGTGCAGTTGTGTGACAGAAAAAGGTCAAGCAGATTGCCAACCTTGTGAGTGGGTGGTGTGTGCAGCTGTGTGATGCTGAACGAAGAAAGAAGTTAGCACCAGGAGGGCTGTCCAGGTGGATGTTCAGGTCCTCAAGAATTAGAAGTGGGCAGCCATCATCTGGGAAGGATGAGAGCAGTCCATCCAGCTCGTCAAGGAAGATCCCGAGCAAACCTGGAGGGCGATAAATAACAACAATGGTCATGTTAATTGGAGAGGAGACAGTAAAGGCATGGAATTCATAGTTATTGAAATTGCATACATTACCCAGTGGGGTGAATTTCCAGCACTTCGATGTAGACTATGCAGAAATATGTATCAATTGATCAATTGTGGCAAAATTGCATCTGTTGTTGTGGTTATTTTGACACCATTGTGGCTTTGAGGTGCCACTCAAAGAGGAAAAACCTTTTCTGCAGTGCAATTCCCAGCATTGAGCCTGATCCATCCAATGGAGCTGATACTTCTTCTCATTATCTAGGTAAATGATTTTTTATTATGTCTTCCACATCATTCCCACTCTTTCTTCTCTTACTGTATAATTATTCTTTATGAAAGAATAACCATGAGACTTTAAGTAGGTGCTTGATTTCAAACCACATGGCCTTGCATTCACTTTTTTTAATTTGGTTTTGGGACCAAACACGTATGCACATTGTATTAATGTACTTTCTATTCCATAGAATACCAGTGTGTATCTTCTTTTTTAATTAGACAAGGAACACATACAATTTGCCAGACAGTGTGAACAAACTATGTGTCCCTACATCAATCAGGGCAGCACTGATAATAACCACTAGATTCTGTCCTGCTCAGACCTCAAGACGCTGGTCACACTCTTACTCTGATGATCCATCTGTTCTGTAGTTTGTTCTTTAGGCAACCCCGCGTCTGCTGTTGTTTGTTTGAAACAGAGTGTTTATCAGAGGTTCATATTTATTTTTATTCATTCTTCCTTTAATGAAAATGTTTTTTTCCTGTTTTGGTTAAAGAGACAAATACCACAAAGGGTGTGTGTGCCTCAAGTAGGAAAGCATTGTGGTCTACAAATGGCCAGAGGAACAAGACATCCATTTTAAGTTTCATGTGCAAAAATGCATCACACAACCTGAACCGGTTTTTCATTTTTTGTGACAGCCTTGTTATAAATTAGGTTGTTTTTTTGTCTTAGAAATCATAGTTTCTGTCAATTGATAGTTTAGTAGCTAGCGTGTTTGCTGCTAAAATTACCTGAACATCTATTTTTGAACTAACTTCATCTAATTTAGGGTCAGGGGCACTGGAACTTGTCTTGATCGAATCAGGCACAATGCAACCCTGGATGTGGCACCATCACAATTGCAGGGTACTCTCACTTACTGCATATGGCGCCATTTTAGTGTTGCCTATCCTGCACCTCTTAAGAATGCAGGAGGAGACCTAGAGTAGCTGAAGCACAACTCCATGCAGAAACATGTGGAGAACATGCAAATGCCATGATGACAGGGAACAGATTAGGATTTGAATTCAAGGCTCAGCAGATAGGAAGCAGCAGTCCCAGTGTTCTAATGACTAACTTGTTTTATCTCTTATGGAAATAATATTAGATCTCACAAATAATTCATTCATATAATACTGCTGTGAGATGCAAATTTCATTTAGACCTTTTTATGTAATTGATTGGTTGAATCACCTGTGTAGCTGTTGTCACACACGTGCGAGTAGGGGGACGTTGTGTGGACCAAGTAAAGGTAATTCCACGCCAGGCCAGGGGAGGGCGGGGTGCGCTAAGCCTTCTCCTGCTATCTCTACAGACCAGCCGCGGGAAAACCTGTCTGAATCAAGAACGTCACTTCCGGTTCTGGTGCCCAGAAGAGCGTCACTTCCAGTTCCAGTGCCCAGCCTGATGCCTAGAAAAACATCACTTCCGGTGACCCAACATCACTTCCTGTCTGACCACTTAAAACCGTCCCTTTTTTTCCAACCTTGATCAGTTTTGTCTTTGACTCTGTACAATCAACAACTCTGTTGAAATTCAAAGAAACCTTTGCAGCTAGGAATATTAAACGGGTGGCTTCCCCAAACCTTTTTTTACGTGTGTCGAGTCTGTTCTTTTTACACTGTGTCACACATCCATTATCCAACCCAATATATCCTAATTAAAGGGTTACGGGGGTCTGCTAGAGCCAATCCCAGCCAACACCGGGCACAAGGCAGGAAACATACCCCGGGCAGGGCGCCAACCCACCACAGTGTAGCTGTGTTTTTTCCAAAATTACCAAAGTTCAGCAGCTCTAGCACAAAAATGGGATTCAACAAAAGCCTGACATGCTGAAATGATTCCACAGACAAAATATCTTTGTTTTTAAAAGTTTTAGTTAAAATTGAAAGTAAAACAGTTCACACAAAAAAGAAAAAATTAAAATAGCAAAAAAAGGAAAAAATACTTAAGGAAAAGTTCTGTTCAAAGCTTAAATCTTGTTACATTTCAAATCGTTACAAATCACTTCAAAATGTTTTTCTGAACCATGTCAAGACGACTGTCAGAAAACTGTATGCCTATCCCATTTCTGAGTTGAAAATTGGTCTTTTAAGTTTACTGGAAACTGTTCTAAACAACAACTGACACAATTAACACAACGTATCTCAGTTATAGCAAGAACGCTCTATCTCTTACTAACTTATAGGGGGAAAAGGCTATACCATTGTCTATGACTATGAGAGAAAATTTATATTCTATTCAAATTAAGCAAGCACTAATATGAGTTTAATTCAAAGCTTTAACTTTCTGTGATTGGCTCTTACAACCTGAAATAAACAGGATGATTTCTTTGGTAATTCTTCTTTATTAAACTCACCAGGAAACAGGCTATGCAGAGGAGGAGTCATAGTAATATTGATGTGTACTGTACAGGGGACGGTGCCAGTCTTATTTGTGTCCTCATTTTTTGAATTCCCTTTTCGCATGCAAGACCATCTTACTTCTAGTGCAGGACCTATACACATACATTATTCTGAAAGGGATTTCAGTTTGTTTGAGAATTTAAGAGTAAAGGTAAAACAGCCTTTAGACTTCATAATGATTCTTACTACTAGGCATTGTCAAGGATATGACTGTTAGCATGACTTCACCTCAATTAAGCAAAAAGGATCATGGGGAAGAGTTGAGAAGGAGAACTGGAGTGTCACATGTCTGTCTGAGCTGTTGACCTAATGGAAAAACTCCAGTTATCTCTGTCTACTGTGACCCCTGACACGCCACTCACCATTCAAAAAGATCCCAGAAGAAGAAGAAGGGATGTCCTAATCATGTAATTCTCAAGGAGAATTGGTTCCTTTAAACCTGAAACAAGAGTTTACATACACCCCCCCCCCCCCCCCCATAAACACCCCTAAAAATAAATTTGATATATCCCTTTGGGGGGGGGGGGTAACTTTTTGTGTTTCAGTTTTTTTCTTTAAATTAGATTAAAGATTAGAGATCTTTGTTATCACATATACTACAAGAGCATAGTGAAATTCTTGTTGTCACAGTTGCAGTGATGTATACATAAGTACCGTAAATAATTCTGAGTAGCAGAAGATAAATAAATAATTAGCAAAATAAATGAATACAGTAAATACAATTATAGTTAAGAACTAGGGGGCTTCACCCCCTGCTCACTTCGTTCGCCAACCCCTTTGTTTGGTTAATCGGATATACAATTTTAATTTTTTTTTCTTTGTAATTGTTTCAATTTCATTATTTGCACTTTTACTTTAAAGCTTCATTAAAAACAATATTTTTTGGAGACACATTGTGACAACGCAACGTATAACTGCCCGTGAGTGACTATTGTTTCTGTTTCTCTAATAAATAATCCGACTTTTTCTAATGTTTGTCTCTGTGATTTATTGATTGTCATAGCAAAAGCTATTCTCACGGTAAACTGTAAACATTTTAATACAAATGGCATATCACAAACTCCTTTGGTGTGTAATGTTATTCCCGGAATATATACATTACCTTTCTTAATGCCTGTTAAAATTTGCATCGCTTCTCCGTGATCATCAATATACACCTGACCGAATTGTGTATTCTTTGAAATTCAACTTGTCGTTGCTTTAACTGTTCCGGGACCACAGATTCTCATAGCCTATGGTCCATTATTGTGTAAATCCACATTTTGTGCATTGAATGATGCGAATACGAAAAGACTTTGTTGTCTACTCTTTGCTTTTTATTTCTGACCTCGATTTGTCCTGCTCTTTTTTCAATTACACCTGGTTCTGATGATTAATCACCTTTTGTTTGCAGTAATGCGATCTTTTCTATCTTTTCTTTGATACTGTAGTGACTGACATGATAAAGTGTCACAAAAGTTTTACTTGAACAATCGCTGACTTCGTAACCCCAAACACAACTTTCTAGCACCATCTCCAACCCCTCATCCCCCGGGTCAGCCCCCCCTTACCGCATCAATCAATACCCCGCTATCAGTCTTCCGTGCTGTACTCCGCCCTCCCTCAATCGGGCCTAACAGTCACTTAAAACAAAAAAGGCAGCAACCTGGGTGTGACGCTGCAATACTTTCTAATTTTACTGCTTTCATATTCTGTACCTCTCTCTGCATGTGTATCGTGCCATCATTTGTTTGAGCCTTTCAAATTCCACTGCTTTCATAATCTCTTATCTGCCTTTTTTTCTCTCCATCACCTTTGGGTCTCTATTCTCCGTATTGTCCTTATACACTTTATATGCGTTGAGAGCACAGGATCTGTGTGCACTACATGCTTTTACTGCGACTGACTGTTTTTTGATGGGTGTGCTCTTATATGATATATTTTGTAAGTAGGACGTGTCTTTCAAGAATCTCATGTTCCACTTCCCCGCGAGACAGCCCTGGGACAAACTCTTGGCACCAAGTCTCATGTTTATGGTCCCCGTGAGACGCTCTGTGGCAAGTCTCTTTTGTCTCGCGGGTCTTTTAAATGTCTTCCGAGAACTTCCGAGAAGATCATGTATCGTCGCCTTGCTTTTGCTTTCCAGGATTTCTTGTTATAATAGAGAGAAGTAATATACAGTACAATTGCACATAAACTAACAGGTGGGTACAGCACACAGTGCTGGGCAGGTAGGATCAGGTTACTGGGAGTTCAGTCAACTTATGGCCCTGGGGAAGAAGTAGGTAGAACTTGAGGATCTGGTAGCTCTTTCCAGATGGCAAAAGTGAAAAGAGTGAATGAGCTGGGTGGCTCTTATCAGAGGTGATGGATTCTGCTCTCTTCATTGATAAATGGCTGGAAGCTGTGGAAGGTCAGCCCTAATTATTTTAGAAGTAGCACAGATAGCCCTTTGGAGGATTTTGTGATTTGATTTTAGAGAGTCAATCTTGTGTGCATTTTACTAAGATTTTGGTTATGTGTTGGGTCTTCCAATTCAGTTTAAGCCGACCTTTCGGCTTTTTACTTTGACTCTGGGGTACTAAGAGATGACCACACATTTCCCACTCTGTGAGATAAAGCTGATGCAGTTGGAACTGACTTTTTCTGAGAGAGAAATAAAATAAAGATCTTGCATGAAAATTTAAAACAGCACTTTCCATTGATCAGTTAAGCCTATCACAAAGATTTAATCATCATTTTGGCAGCGTGTCAAATAGGAAAACGGTGACTAATGTCCATCCGAATCAGCAAGATCCAGTAGCAATTATACAGCAACTTGACAGATAATGAGAAATTGTTCTGTTGGAAGTCATAAAAAAGTTGTTCAGTGAATAGTGAAGCAAACTCCAATTAAGATTAAAGGCATAAAAATTACAAAATATCGTTATAACTCTAACAAAGCTACATATGTTTGTTTTAAGTAAAAGTACTTTTTTTGTACTAATTGTGTGCTATAGATGGTAATTGATAATAAAAAAGACAGAAACCACACTGTGACTGTGAGGCCTCTGTAGCTGGGGCCTGAGCGATGGAAACTCCTATAATAACCAGAAGCTCTGGCAGGAAGGTGTCACTTGAAACAACCTAACAGTAAAAGTCAAGGAGTAGGAGTGATTTTGGCATATGGACACCCTTTAATTACTAGGAGGCCACACTACAGGCACTACAGTGGCCATAAGCATGTTCTCCACAAGATCCTCCTCCCCACTACTATGTTTAGGTTTAACTGCCCACCTCCATCCTCCCAGAGCCATGCCCTGAATAATAGCCAAGTGTAGACATTTGTCTTTTCTTGGAGTGCTGGGCACAAGAGGCAGAACAGAAAGCAAGGAGGTAATTTTCCCATTATAAGATGAAGTATTCAGAGAGTTGAAAATGTGTCTCAGGCCAGGGAAAGATTCAGTGCCTCTTCACAACTGTAATAAAATGATCAATAACCCTAACACAATGGTATGAGTGTTAGTTGGCAATTGTAAACTGGTCCTGTCTGAGCGGCGTGCGTGTGAATTTGCTCTGTGATGTTTTTACACTTTTTTCAGTGTTGGTTTCTGTCTTGCATTCATATAGTGAAGGGAGAGACTGAGGCTGCATAAGCCTGAAGATGGACAGATGTAATGGCCTGGGGACCCCCGGAGTAAAGTTGTCTGAATGCCTCAGTAGAGTTAGATTTAATCAGGACATGGGGAAACTATATATCTAAAGAAGGACAGGAAAAGAAGTGCAGCCGCCTCCACCGTTAGAGAATTCTAAATCTTGTTAGCAAAGCCTCAAGCAAAAAAGATTGGTCTTTGTTAATTTGCTTACATTTCTTTCTTTGTGCCATGATTCACTCTAGAACTGTAAAAAGAGGAACATTTCACGATTTTTTTTCTTCCTACACAATTATTTACTGTGTTCTTGGCAAGTTGTAAATACACAAACCCTGGTCTTCATTTCTAGGCCATCACGGGAAAAAAAAATCTGTTAGTCTTATCCATAACTACAACTCTTTTTGATAGTTTTACTTCAAAACTTAGAGAATAGGAGGACTGCTGAGGAGGAGATGTTCAAGTTGTCAGGGGTGTGAAATCATTTCACACCTCCACAATGTCAACCATGACCTGGGGCTCCACACACAGCTTCTCTAGCTTAACTAACTTTACTCCCACCCATCTTATTGTGTTGTCTGTCAGGGTTACCTACACATTATTCATTCAGGTTTAAAAAGGTAGCGCACCCCTTAGGAGATTATTCTAGTATTGTGCCAAATTGCTTCTGTGAAAGCCATTTTGCTTTGATTTTCAATTCTTTCATTTTTGAGTTGTGACTAAAGAGAATGTCTTTCCGTAAAATAAGATTGTATTGCTGGTAGGTTACTTATTTTATTTCATGGTATGCTGAAGTAAATACACAAACACTGCAATCTAAATTGTAAGTCAGGAAAGGAGTGACAGAACAAAATAAATCACTGTCAAAAACTTACCAGAACTGTTCTCCAAGAATACCTGCTTTTTATTCTTTTTTCTTCATATGTAAACTGCAGACGGTTTACTCCTGCAGCCCTTCATTTTTAAACAACTATAGAGTCTAATATTCCATTAACAGATGCACACACACCAGCCATGATGCAATGGAAAAGAAGATGTAACTGCAAAAAAAAAAAGAGTGACATTTTTTCAAGTGAAAAAAGTTTTTCAGAAAATTAAAATGTGGAAACATTAAGCAAAAGAAACAAACTGAAGTTTAACTCTGCAATTCAACCTCACAAAAATGTTTTGATCATCTTTTGGAATTTTTAAATGATTGAGGCAGGGCCCCATTAGTCACAATTTAGCATGATTTTGGGCCCTCAAAAGCCACCATTGTTAAATTCCATCATTAGGTTCTGTAAGAACCATTTTCCTAGTTCTATAAAATTCATGAATATTTTACTAGATAATAATGCATAAAATATGGGAGGTTAATATAACCCCCGTGAATAGAATTGTGTTGGTATTTTCCTGCCATTTCTAACAGCTTTGACTTATAAAGTATCTATCTATCTATCTAAAACAATAATCTTCAGTTAGTGACAGCTTTGCCTTGAGTAAGGAATGGAAGGCATATGGTTTTAAACCGTGCCTGGGCACATGCCTATGTGCCAATCGACTTACGGGCCTTTTGAGTGTGTGAAGTAAATATGTAAGAAAATAACACTTAATTCACGTGCTGTGCCGTATGCTTAAAGCATACAGAAGAAGAAGCTAAGAATCTTTAAGTAGAGAACAAAAAGTAAAGAACCTTTAAGTACAGAAATAACTAAAGTTTATCAAGCAAAGCTAAGTTTATAGAAGATACATTTTTCCCTTTTTTTGCCTTTATTCTATATGTGTAACTATTTTTCCTTTTATTCTTGTGTAGATTATTTGCCTTTAACTTTCACTAAATATTTTAAAATGAACTTTTGGACTGTGAGATTTCTTTTTTTTTTTTTTTTTTTTAAATTTTTTTTTGAGATTTTTTGAGATTTCTTTGACACGCATCTTACCCGTGCCTGACTTCGCCTTAAGCATCGGCGGCTACAGGTTCACTTGCAGCATTGTTAGGGGCGTGGCCTCTGAGGTTGTGACCCATGTGTAATCAATGTGATAGGATAAAGAGATCAAGTCATTATTCGATCTGAGGATGCCAAAATTATAAAGAACTCAAAGTTTATCATTGTGCTCTTTTCTCGATTGCACGTTTGGTTTTGAATCTCTTGTTCTCTTGACCACAGTTATTGTCTCTCATATTGGGATTCAGTTTCATTTTGTATTCTACATCTTTTTTAGTTTTTTGCTTTTGCTCAAAAAGTTTATCTGCCAGTATGATGGCAGAATGCTGTCTTGCTCTTTACTGTTAAGGCTTGACTGATTGTCAGTTGAGTTACTTTCATTTACCTCAATGAACAGTTGATCTGCGCCCAGCAGAAAGGGCAACAATTGAAATGACTAGTGAATCACATTTCTGGAGCCTTGTAAGTAGTAGCAATCAAATAAAAAAGAAGAATCTCTTTTGCATTCTACACTTTTGCCCATTGCATTATTTAATGTTGATGCTTTAATGATATCATTCTCTTTTTAAAATGTTAGGCTATCCCAGTCATAATCATAATTCTTCTGTTGAGGCTGTAGAATTTTGGTGGTTTTCCTTTGCCTATTTTCCTGTACTTTATTAAGTTGTAATATTTCTGGAATTGTGCTACTCTTTGCCTGTTTTCATTTGAGGCAGTCTTCTCTTTTTCTTTCAGCTTTTCTATAGTAGTATTTTATCCATAACATTACAAAATATATAATTACAAGTATGACGCACTATAAGCCACCCAAAGAAGCACTGTAACCAATAGAAATTAAAACACAGTGCATGGTGCACAGTTGCTGCGAAGAAAAGTGCACAAATTTCATTTAGTGGACAAAAAGGCTTATGTATGTGTATAAAATGTAGCTTTAATTTTTTTCCCTTACGATGACATGTCTACTTCCCTCAAGGAGCTTGTAGATGCAGGGTGGTCCAGATCTTAATATGCAGATCCAAATCGTCAAGATGACTGATTTATGCGATGACGATTCCAGTTCGGCCCGAAGACGATTCTTCGTGTCATCAGTTTGCACACTTCTTGATGATCTGGGATTTTTCTATGTAATCTATACTAATAAAAGGCAACGCCCTCACTGATTGACTGACTGACTGACTCACTCACTCACTGACTGACTGACTGACTGACTCATCACTAATTCTCCAACTTCCCGTGTAGGTAGAAGGCTGAAATTTGGATTGGGTCCTGGCATGTACGCTGCCGGGAAGAGGGCCGGAACATGCGGCGGTGCCGGGTCCTGGCTCCGCCATGGGGGAGGGGGATGTCCGGGAGGGGGGGGGGATCCAGCTTTACCTGGGTGTCTTATGTCTTACTTAGTTTGAATGTTGAGTAAATGTGGGGATGGGAGTAAATACTCTGCTGGGGTGGTGTGGGTTGGTGGCCTCAGACTCCATGGGGCTCTGTAATGCTGCTGCTTTGGGCCATGGCTAGATGGGCTGGGGCCTCCACGCCCCGGGTGGATTTTGGGAACGGAGGTGCCTATTGGGGCCAGTAGGGGAGCTGGCTCCCTGGAGGGCTCAGGCCCCTCAGCCATTCCTCCCCATCCTCAGACATTTCCCTCCTCCTGCTCCCTCACATCATCACACAAATATGCACATAGGGCCTTGGGGTGTGGGTAAGTCAGGGGGTGCGGGTATGGATCCCATTTCCGCAGTCCTGTGGCAGCCTACCCCCCAATTTTATTTGCACATTAAACACTTCCACAAACGACATATTATACAAATGCACACTCAGGGTCTTGGGAGTGAGCACACTCAACGGCATCCGGTGGGGGGAAATTCCAGCCTCACTCCGAGTGCCAGTGCCCACTTCCAATTTTAAACTGCACCTAGTCACGGAGGGTTTTTGGGGGGGAAGTGGGTCTGTGTGTTGGCATCAGCTGGTGTAGGCCACATGATGCCAGCACTGCCCGCGCCCCCCCAACCACAAAATGCACCTTATCAACACACATTAACATTACATTGGAGCTGGCGGAGGGAGACTAGAGGTCTTGTTACACCTCTGTTCTCGGTTAGCTGCCCGGGGCTGGAGGCTAGGAGTGGGAGCTGGCCGTCTGCCTGTGGTCTGGAGTGGTGGGTTGCTTTGCTCTGTGTTGGACGGGGGTGCCTGCTCATTATTACCCCAGTGGAATGGGGCTAACTCTGGCGTCCGGGAATGGTTGTGCCCTCGGTACGGCAGCACCGGGACCAGAGTTAGTAGGGTGTGTATGGGGAGTGTGAATGGGTGTCTGCCGTACATCCTTGTAAGTCTTGGGTTGTATGTGTATGTGAGAGCATGAGGGAGGGAGTGTATGACTGTGTTTCTGTGTGACAGTATATGTCAGGTGGGGTTTTGGACTCCTCCCCTCTCCTGGGACATCTGGCAATGCTACAACATCTTCGCCTACCCTCCCCCTGCCACTTTTTTTTTTTTTTTTTTTTTTTTTTTCATCTGTCTGGTCGCTCCCGGTGGCTGCCTGGTGGGATCTGGGTCCCTGGGCTCTGTTGGGTCCTTGGCGGGGTGGGTCGCCCTTGTGTCCCGGCTGCTGGGTTCCGGCCCCGGCCGACTCCGGGGTGAGCGGCTACGGGCGGGCCTGGGGGCTAGCCGTTGATATCTCCCGGGACTCTGCCGGCTGCTGGTTGTGGCCCCCCGGGGTGATCCTCTGCGCCTCTCGGGAGGGGGTTGGGGCTTCTCTGGTGACGGTCTCCCTGGGGTCTCCGCGCTCTGGGGTGACCACTGGATTTCTGGGCTTGGAACTCCCTCCATCTTCCGCACATTTCTGGGGGCAGGTCTGTGGCCCTTCACACTCACTATTGGACGCTCCTATAGAGAAACCTTACACATACAAGCGTGCGTACGCACACAGGTGCTCACATGGTGCTTTCATAGGTATGACTTGGACATCTTCAGCACATGACCTAAGGCTGTGGTTGGCCCTAAATACCTTAGTAATAATTACTGTGTGATTGTTAGCAAACATTTTTACTTTGATATATCTTCATGTAGCTAATGCAGCAATGTTTTTGTCTTGTGGTGTTTTTTTTTTTTTTTCCCCCCCTCTTTCTGCAGGTCTAGAAGCGGATTCTGGTTCATTTATTGTTTATTCTATACGAAAATCCCCCCTTCCCCCTTTACCTCCATCTCCTCCTTTTCTCTTTTCTTTTTCTTTCATTTTTGTCTCCGTGTCCGGTTCGAATCTTAAAAACATCTGAAAATATTTCTAATAAAGTTTTGGTATCAGGCGTGGCGTCAGCAGAAGCTGTAACGCTTCACCTGAGAGAAAAACTGTAAGGCTAGTCGCCAGCATTCAGACATCAATTCTGATTGCTTCACAGCCAAACAGGACACGGTAAAAAAAAAAAAAAAAAAAAAGGCTGAAATTGGGCAGGCTCATTCCTTACAGCTTCCTTACAAAAGTTGGGCAGTTTTCATTTCGAAATTCTACGTGTAATGGTCATAACTGGAAGCTATTTTTCACCATATACTGTAATGGAGTTGAGCGCGAAAGCCGGGGGGCGGAGTTTCATGTGACATCATCACGCCTCCCACGTAATCACGTGAACTGACTATCAACGCAGTACGTAGAAAACCAGGAAGAGCTCCAAAAAGTGCTGAAGAAAACATGCATTATATAATTGAGAAGGCAGTGAAACAATAAGAACCGCGCGATTGACATATACTACCATATTCATGAGTTCTGCTACTTCGGAAACAAAGCACGGTGTAAACCTAAAGTTTAAATTAAGTTCATAGACAGGCTGCCGCTGGCGTTTGTCATGCCCACGGGTAATGCGGGATACAAGTTTAATGAGAGGACGCAGGATATAAACGAGAGTTTTGATCACTTTGTAACTAAGTTAAAATTGCAGGTCAAGGGCTGTGCTTATGCAAATTCCGAGAGACTGTGTTTGTGGGGGATTGACAGTTAAGGCGGGTGGAGGAGTCACGTCATCATTTCCCCTCCCATTTACCTCATTTCGCTGTGAGCTGAGCTCTGCAGCTAACGCCGTCTTGAGGAACCAACTTTGTGACGCTGCCACCAAATACACACAGAAAAATCCACAAGTTAATACACACGCTGTCTCTAGAGTTTCTCCACACTGAATCCTCCAGGCACTACTTACAAAAGGTTACATTGACAATCGTGTTACGTTATTTTTAAAATCTTTCCTTTTCTTAGCACAAGCACAGCTGAGAAGCTTCGATGCATGTGCTCCATAACGCGTTAAAAAATAATGAATTTAATCACACTTTGCATTACAAGCAAAGGGGAACTTCTGTCAATGCATAAGATTTCCTGGTACACCGATTACATTGATCAGCGCTTCCCGATTCATTTTACCCTTGCACCGCCATTTCAATTCAGATGCCTCCAATTTCCAGTAAGCCTCTGCTACGCGATGAAAAGTAATAAGTCTCAGGGACAGACCCTACAAAACGATGCCATTGATTTCAGGCAAGATTGCTTTTCTCCTGGACAACTATACTTGCATTCTCAAAAGTGAGCTCGCGCAGTTTCGTCATATTACAACCGGAGTGCAGCCAGAAACTTTTAAGTGCCGGGTCTTACCTAACATTAAATTAAGCCGAGGACATCGCAACATCCTGGCATCACCGTTATACCCTCTGATCTCCCATTTCAATTGAAATGCCTCAAATTTCCAGTACGGCTCTGCTTCGCGATGACAATAAGTCTCAGGGACACACCCTACAAAGGGTTGCCATTGATTTGAGGCAAAAAAAATTTATGCAATGATGATTAAATTTAACTTTCATTCCTACTAAACATATTTCTGTCGACCAAATAAAAATTACTTATATTTAAAATTTAAATAGAACTTGAACAAATACGATAGTTCATAATACCCACGCAGCACTAAGGGTACGTAAGATTAGGAGTCATTCGTTTTAACAAGCAGCGTATTGCACTGATGCAAAATAGCCTGCCCATTTAATTATTTAGGAATGGATAAATAAATTAAGATTTTGTACAAATAATGTTTTTAATTTTTCTTCCTCAATGGATTCTGGCACCCCCAGTAACAGCTCCTCGCACCCCAAAGGATATATATATATATATATATATAT
>JANRMT010062792.1:31065048-31079555 GCA_026402145.1 Polypterus bichir lapradei | reverse complement strand
GTCGTGGTACATTTTCTAATGCAGCTAGACGAAAACAACTTCGTGACGCTGCCGCCAAATACACAAAACAATTACTTTCACAATCATGTTACATTATTTTTCAAATGTTTCCTTTTCTTTTTCTTTCCTTCTTTAGCACACTACTTCGCTGTGAAGCGCGGGTCTTTTGCTAGTAAACTTAATAAGTTATAGCGTAATGAAAATTGCATAATTAGATCTGGACCACCCTATACTTTCACTTCAGAGCTAGTGGTGTCCAAATAGGTCGATGTAATATAATATTGCCAGATAAAATTTTTCTTGAAGGATGGATTTAGACAAAAACATTTTCCTGTCATAATAAAAATTAGTGGAAAGTTTGCAAATTATGGTGACACTGAAATGCAGTGCACCAAAAAAAATTAAATAATGCTAAAAACAAAACAAGCAAGTAGAATGCACAAAACCAAATCAGAAAACACATGTAAGGACTTGTATGTGAGCTATGTGTAATAAGAGAGCCTACCCTATAAGTATATTACCCAGAGTAATGTGTGGCTCAGATTTTATGGACATGGACGCTTTTATTTAAAAAAATGGTAAGTCTGTCTATCCATTTTCATACCCCAGTAATATTCTTACTTGCATTTTCAACCAACATGCAACCTTGGCACCACTTCAGCACTATGATAAACAAGCATAATTAAGAGAGATCTACCGCCTTGACTTACGTCAAGTCAGACACACACAAAATGTCATGACGGCCTTGAACAAGATGTGATGATTTCAGTGCCAATGAATCAATAAGAAGGCATTTCAGCAATAATTTAAATTTAGTCTGACTAACTCGACCTTTTTCACAAACACATCTGTTTGTTTCGCATGTTTAACTGTTTCAACCATGTTTAGAAATACTTCTGAATATCTGTTTCTGAAATTTGGGAGCTAATCTCATCTGAATCGAGGACAACAAACAATATGATGAACAAATTCATTTCTAATGCTTGGAAATTTGCTTCTCAATAAAATAACATGTCCCCCTGACTGATGCCAGCAAGAACATAAGAAGTTGATCTTTAAGTTCATTGTGTTTGTTCTTTAGCCAATAGCTGAGATGTCTCTTACTTTCCTTGTACTGTTTCCCTTGATCATGTGACTATATCGTTTAATCTCAGTTAACAAGCTAATTTCTGATTTTTTTTAAATTTCTTACTGCTTTTTATATTTATATATTTTGGGGCTCAGTTTCAGACACCAGGCACCTGGAGCCATAACCGAACAACCAGACAATGATGACTGTTAAAAAAAAAAAAAAAGAACAGACTTCTGGTTTCTTCCAGAGGTGTCAATAACTATTTAGAGTAATGTTTTGCAAATATATACAGTTCACTGTGCAAGGACATTAACAAAAACAGAAAAAGCGCACATGCTATATACGATAATTACAGTGACTCCAAAGCACAAAGTGATGAGAAAAAAATCCAACAAAAATAAACAAAAAATCTTTTCTTTTCTTCCACCTTCTTCTTCACCAGACAGTTCATCGGATGGAATAATAATCAAAAACAAAACAATTTTTTCTACCCAAAAATATATACAAATAAGAAATAAACTGTCCTTACTAATATTCACAAAGTTAACCATAAGGAAGTATCTCCAAGTCTGAAAACCGGTCAAAAGATGAACCCTAGTGATCTGAACTTGAGTTTTATACTGCTAGCCCTTTTGCCTTTTGACTAGCCAATCACTAATCACGTCTTCCAGGGTCCTCCATTAGCAAGCAACATCGAGTCACAAACCCCACATCCTCCTTTGATGAGGTGCAGTGTCATTATTTTAAACCTCCACCTTTCCAGGCTGCTCGTTCAGCTCTGCAGGTAAGTTACATATTCTTTCACTCAGTCCTTTCTTTCTCTACGCACATATTCTCTCTGCTGGAAACCTCTTAAACTCAGTGCTCTGATCTTTCCTTCCCACAGTGGCTTCAGACACGCAATCTGCCATTGGACCGGTTCAATTTGAAAATATGCCTGGAAATAATATAGTGGCATTGGACATGTGCCTTGACATAGTGCCTGAGAACCCACAGGCCTTCAAGTCAAACCTTCAGTCTCCTTTGTGGAGCACTAAAATAACAGGTAAGTAACGTATATACCTGTATGTGATAAGCTATAAATAGTTACAATAATCTCTACTTTTAAATCTTCTGCAGACTTGGCTTATCACATCACATTCATCCATCCTGCTATATCCTAACTACAGGGTCACGGGGGTCTGCTGGAGCCAATCCCAGCCAACAAAGGGCACAAACTAAACCCCAGGCAGGGCGCCAGACCACCGCAGGACGTGCACACACACATATTAGGGACAATTTAGAATTGCCAATGCACCTAACCTGCATGTCTTTGGACTGTGGGAGGAAACCCACGTAGAGAACATGCAAACTCCACGGAGGGAGGACCCGGGAAGTGAACCCGGGTCTCCTAACTGTCAGGCAGCAGCACTACCCACTGCGCCACTGTGCCGCCATCACATATATATGTAAAATCTAAATGTGTATATTAAGACAGTACAGTATACGTAAAAAACAGACTATATGTAAAAGCCAATTAGAATCACTGATCAAAACAGAATATTTTTTCCTGAAAATGTTATGTATTATATGAAACAGTTTTTACTTTGAAATGTTCTATGTGTGTGTGACTCATGTGTTCCATAGGATGGCTGCCTATAGGTGTGTCTGAAGGTTATCTGATTAATTCTGTTTGTGAGTAATGCAATAATAAAGGGCCTCTGTGCATCATCTGTGAACAACTGTGTTACTGAACATAGACATTGCAATAGGAACATTCTCTATCTCTTCTTAAATGTTATGATACCCAAGGCATAATAAATAATTCTTCACGTTTTTTTTTTCCTGTCTCTGTGTTTACAAAACAATGACACAAAATAATAAGCTTCTGGGTCATCTTTCACGCATTTGGAAACACTTGTATGATGGATGTGGGACTACAGACAGAGCCCAGTATGGCCATATAAATGAAGGAAGTAGGTCCTGCCAGGGCTGCATGTCACAATGTTAGTGAAGAGAAAAAGGGCTCCACTAAGGTGCAGCATGCTGTCTACGTGCACCGAATACCCTGGAAGAAGACAGAGTGAAAGAAAAGGGAACCATTTGAGGAAACAGGTATTACCTTACTAGAACACTAGAGGGCATGAAAGGAAGTAGGGATGAGGGATGTCTGACTTATCTTACAGAATGATACTTGGACATGTAATACTAATCTGCTGAAGTCTCCACTCAGTCCATGAGACATTAATATGATAGGTTTCCCCAATTTGCTTCTCGAATTCAGATATAACAGGCTGTTCCCCTTAATCACATCCACCATGAGCAGTAAAGTCTCCTAGTACGACTACTAAGTCATTGTATGGTTTCCCATCAAGAACTGAATCCCATATCTCTAAAAAGGCCAAATTGTCTGAACACTTGTGACACAAATACACATGTGAAACACACAAATTTTAGCTGCATAGAACCCATCAAATGTACCCAGGGGCTCTCCAATAGGTTCAAGGTTAATTATTGCAACTGCAGCAATGTAGAAGACCCCACATTTCACTGAAAAGCCTGGGCTCACAGCGATTAGATGGGTCTATATCTAGTTTATCCCACCATATATACCTATACCTAGTAAGTATTTTTAGCCTACAACACAAGTTTCATCATCTCCATCGCCAAGGTCTAGTATTCTTCGCTATATCCCACTCGGTTCACTGCCCCAGCTCTTAACAGTTAGTCTTGGCTCTAATCATCTTTCCAGAAATCTTCAAAACTACACTGTAATGTGTATTTCCTCTGTGTGCTGTGTAATGATTTTTATTGATGGTATGTACTTCTCAAGTTTAAAAGTATACTGGCAAATTTCGCAATAATGCTGTTCTGTTTCTTCTAATTACTGGATCAAGTGAGTTATAAAGCACATAAGGCCCAAATGTTTCAAACGCACTTCCAACAATGCCCAATTACTATGAGAGCCCCATCTAGTTTTGATACAAACTGGCTTCAAAGAGTTTTATAAAATAAAAAATGTATTGCTCTTCAATGCAACAAAGCTCCATGGAGCCCAAGAAGCAAAGGGGAAGCCCCAAATCACTAAAGCAAACCTTGGCACACAATGTCCCAATACGATGATCCAGAAGCGTAGTTAAAAAACTGAGCAAGAAGGTCAAAATCCCAATAAATGCCAAAGTATAGAAACAGCAAAAGGACTCACCAAAACTCTCAGAGGGCATTCACAATGGTCCACCAGGAAGCATGGGAGACCCTTGTGATGAAAAACAGCATTCCAAAACAACGAGAAAGAGTTACGGACCGTCCCTGTATAACGTCCAAAGGACAATGAATATAAAAAAGCCAGAAATGTGGTCAAAGTACTTTACAGTCATTCAACAAACACACTACAACAGAAAAGTGGCATTTATATACAGAGGAAAAAATGGTGGATGGAAGTGAATTGGCAGGAGATGACGTCATGGCTGTCAGACGGAAGTGACGTCATCTTTGGAAGCCGGAAGTGACGTCATGGCGAGGGCGCGAAAGTGACGTGGTTCTTGGGAGTCAGAGGAGGAAGTGATGGTTGGACGCCATCTTGTGAACTGGAAGTATGGAAGGTACTTTATATTTCTTCTTTTTGTCTGATGACCAGTACCAGTACTGTGAGTTCTGTGCAGAGTGGAGGCAGAACCTCTGTGTTCTTCCCAGTTGATTCTGGGGTTCGTCAGGGGTGTGTTCTTGCTCCTACTCTGTTCAATGCTTGTATGGACTGGGTGTTGGGCAAGGTCATGGGGTGCAGCGGCTGTGGGGCATCTGTTGGTGAAGAAAGATTCATGGATCTTGACTTTGCTGACAATGCTGCGGAGTCAATGGAGGCTCTGATCGGGGCGCTCGAGAGACTGAGTGAGAAGTCAGAGTGTCTGGGCTTGCGAGTGTCCTGGATAAAAACCAAGATCCAGGCCTTTAATGACGTTTTGGGCACAGCCATTAGCGGTGTGTCGGTCTGAAAAGAGAGTTTCGACCTTTTTCAGAGGTTTACTTACCTTGGCAGCAACATTCATGTCTCTGGTGAGTCTTCCTATGAAGTCAGTAGATGGATTCGGGGAGCATGGGTAGTCATAAGGTCCCTGTAAAGGGGTGTGTGGTGCTCCCGATATCTATGCAATAGGACAAAGGTCCAAGTTTTTAAAGTCCTGGTGCTTCCTGTCTTGCTATATGGTTGCAAGACATGGACGCTATCCAGTGACCTGAGACGAAGACTGGACTCCTTCGGTACTGTGTCTCTTCGGAGAATCCTTGGGTACTGTTGGTTTGACTTTGTGTCGAATTAGCGGTTGCTCATGGAGTCCCAAATGAGGCACATTACCTGCATTGTGAGGGAGCATCAGTTACGGCACTGTGGCCATGTGGCACGTTTCTCCGAGGGTGATCCGGCTCGTAAGATCCTCATTGTTGGGGACCGAGTGGCTGGACCAGGCCAAGGGGTTGCCCATGTAACACCTGGCTGCGGTAGATAGAGGGTCATTTCCGGAGGTTGGGACTGGATCGCGTGTCTGCCTGGGAGGTTGCAAACCGGGATCCCGAGTTGTTTCGTCGTGTAGTGGGTGCGGCAATGCATTGTACCAGTGCATGCTCCCCAGCTTGACTTGACTTGTCTCATGAGAGAGAGAGAGAGAGAGAGGCGTTAGCACCGTATATCAACCCCATGTCTCATGATATTTCACTCACCTCCAGGTTTGTTGCGCACACGTGTGTGACACTCTCTAGATTTATAGAGCAGAGACCACCCACAAAGACATAGTGCACAAAGCCCATAACACACGAATGTAACATTAACATTAAACAATGAACAAAAAGTGAACATCAAATACATAAAACGAGAATATGAACCCCAGCCAGGGGAGGAACCCAGACTGAAATATACCAAAATGAAAGTCACTTTGACTCAGTGGACCCTTCTTATTTAGAGTTTACAAATCTATTTCAGGTTGCATTGCATTATGTAACTTGTTGTTGCAAACTGGCTTGTGCACTGAAACCTGGTCAGGGGCCTCAATGGAAAAAAAGTTGAGCTCATCTTCAAATGAGTGCTTTTCAAACTCCAAAGTCTTTAAATTAAAAAAAAAATGTAGTAACATAAAAACATCTAAACTGGAAAAATGTATTTGTCGAAAAGCCTGCGTGATACAGTATATAACAGGATTAAAATGATGAAAGCCTTAAAATGGATTGAAGTACTGCCCACGAGCATTTAGAAACAGATTAGGATATAAGAGTCAAGACTGGTGCATGTGGGACTGTATCAAAGGGAAGCATGTTAGCTAAGGTGGTAACTTTTTCCAACAAAAATTGGTGTCAGTTTTATAACAATTTTGAATTTTGCCCAAGTTTTTGTTAATGCTAAAGTAACCACTGAAGATGCAAATTTTTCCAGCGCTCACTTTTCGTGGAGTTTGTGTACCCACTCTTTGTTACAATGGTGTCACCTACAAGAAAAAAGCCTGTCTCTTTCAGCGTCCATCCTAAAAAAACACATGAAAATGGATTGAAAGTGGTAAAGTAAGCCAACCAACCTGCCCTTCCATTTCCAGCCCAGATGACACAATCTCATAATAAAGAAAAAGGCCACCTCTCATCTCACTTATTCTGGTCCAGACGACACTGCCAGTACCTTAAGAATGATGTCATTTTTAACTTGTGACAGAGAGAGTGATGCTCCAACCCAAAGCAAATACCTCTCTTCTAAAAAAAAAAAAGAACTTTAAACTGGGCAAACTGTGGTGCCCCATCTCTTTTTTTGTGTGTTTCATTTCAGGTTGCCCAGTCACACTGATGTTCTGCATTTTCCTCTTTCATTCATAAGATGTGCTGATAGACAGATTGGCTCCTCATTACTAACTTGGAAGAGACGCATTTGAATGCTGGGTTGTTGTTCTTGGGTGCTTTTGATGCTTTGGTCTTTCTAACATTTGACTTTTCTGTTTTTGCACGTTTCAAGGATATTGTTCACGTTTCTCTTTGGTAATCTGATGGGTGCAACACAATGAATTTAACCACAAATGTTCAAATTGCTAACTGCAAACCCTCAAATGTTACATAAACAGATCATGAGGCTTCTTTTAGTAAAACAGTCACTTCACCCCTTAGACACTTTCTTTCGCAGAAAAACACCTTCAGCAAACGCACAGTGGCCAAACAACAACAACAGTACTGCTAATATACAGGCGGATGAAAAAAGTAAACATCTCCTCTTTCATTTTTGCTGTTTTATATACCATGATATAATCAAGAAGCCAAGTGTGAAAAAGTAAGTACACCCACAGTCAGGGTCAGTTGCTGCTAATCGATTTGCACTACCACTGTTATGGAGAATGATTTGTTCCCTCTTGGGATGACCAATCAGAATTTAGACTTTACTGACTAGATGCACAAAAGCCATCTCAGTTCAATGAAGTGAGCGTCAAAAGCCTGGCAATACCTCGTTTTGATACAATTTCTTATCATAAGATTACCTCACTCAGTGTGTTTTCCCATCATTATCTGACTCCAGCATTCCTGTGTTTTTGCCTAGTCACTAATATTTTTTTAATGTCTAATAAGTATTGATAAGTTTCTAAATGGATATAATTGCCCCATTATCGTCCACCATTACCTTGACCCAAAGGGCATATTGGCCACCTGGCTGAAGGAGCAACCCCATCTTCTATTTACCTATCTCATTCCTTTCCACTGACTTGTAAATTTTATCAATTTATTCTTGTGTTTAATGGGCACAAATTGTTTCCAAAAGGACATGGTTACCTTTCCACCATTATTTTTTATGACCTAAGAAATATCGCTGCCTTCTGGCCACAGGAGTGTCCATCGCTTATTTACTTGGCTCATTCCAAAACCCTACTTTTGTAACTACTGGTGGCCGTTCAGATTACTTTAGAGAAAAGGTATGGTCTTCAACTTTTAATATGTGACTGTTACACTGCTGAAGACTATCACTTACACTCACTACATGCTGAAGCTACCTATTGCTATATATGATTTAACTTTTTAATTGAACTAAGACTTTCATTATTTGTAGTTTTAATTTCTATACCACCTCATTGATATAATGGAGAATCTTTGTTGATTCAGTCTGGACCATTCAGCTCTGTGCTAATGCCCTGCCAGAGACAAACAAAATCTCCTGGAATCTCAGAAAAACTTTACGAATGAGCTCCATATGCACAAAGCATACAATTATTCAACTCAAAATTATATATCGAGCACATCTGTCTCGCTTAAAATTGTCCAAAATGTTTCCAGGGCAAGATCCAACCTGCAAACGTTGCAATCAAGTTCCAGCCTCACTGGGTCACATGTTTTGGGCCTGCGCCAAATTAACATCATTCTGGACCAAATTCTTTAGATGCTTATCAGACAGCCTTGGTGTCACATTCCCTCCTAAGCCAATAACAGCTGTGTTTGGTGGACTCACACAGAGGCTTAAAGTGGAGAAGGACAAACAAACTGTGATCGCCTTTACTACACTATTGGCACACAGACTTGTCTTGCTCAACTGGAAGAATCCTAACTCTACTATTCTAAGTCAGTGATGTTTTATACTATTTGAAACTGGAAAAAATCTAATTCTCACTTAGAGGATCTGTGCAGAACTTTTTCAAAACCTGGCAGGATCTAATCAATAACATTTTAGAATAAGCTTTTAAAGCACTGAGGAAATGGATTCTCGCTCCTTTTTTCCTTTTTTTTCTCCATTTATCTTTATTCACTTATTAATTCATCTATTTGCTTATTTTTACTAGCTTTAAGTTTTGCTCTGCTGGCTTAGCGCTCTTTCTCGGGGGTGGGGGTTGATTTGTTATCGATCTAATTTTTGTAAAAATTGATTTATTTGTATGGAGTGTTGTGTGATTTCAATAAAATAAAAAAAAAAAGAAAGAAAAACTTCACGATGATCTGAGAAATCACCATTAGAGCGCAGGCTGGTTAAAAGACTTGTTGGGTTTCACACAGCGAGTCAAAAGCTGGAACTGAACTGATGACCTTGTGCTTTATAGTCCATCACCCTAGCAGCTGGATCACGCTGTCTTCTGAATGATAAAGCAGTTGATTTAGCTTGGGGTCGGCCAGCAGTGTTACACAGTCAAGCCTGCTAATACGACTGAAAACATCTGAGAAGAGACCGGCCAAAGTCCTGGGCACACAGATAAAGAAAGTTAAGATGTTAAAACTGTCTAAGACCAAGAGGAGGGATTGACAGCTGAAGATGACGTTTAAGTGCAACTGACATTCCAAAGTTAAAAATCATTCCAAATAAATTCAAGACGTTTGGATGGAGACAGACAATAACAAATATGGATGAAGAAGGTCTTCTTCAACCTAAAACTGCATCAGAGGTGTTGTTGCTAGTGGTATCTGTACAAAGACCCAGAAGCTGGTGTGAAAACCTGTGTTTAGTCAGTTTGATGCATGGGTAACACGTTAGTGTAGGCACGGCAAAAATGCCTTTGTTAGTCATTTGCTGTTATGTAACAAGTCATTATCAAAGGCTTCTTTTGGTGTTAATGACACTCACAAAGTATCAGTAAAGTGGTTATTGATCTCTGAGCAGTGTGGCATTTGACAAGCTAGTAAAATTACTTATGAACATGAAGGATTCACGTGATGTATATTGAAGTATGGAATATCCAGAGGTTATAGGTCTCACGTAACACACTTCTGACCAGTCCAAAGTGAAGTAGAACGCACTGCACAGATGAATAACCATTTTACAGATGCTTTGTAAGTGTCATTAAAACCAAAAGAAGCCTTTGTTAAGATCTTTTTGCATAAGGGTAAATGAGTAGTAGATGTATTTTTGCGGCACATAAACTAAAGAGTTCTTGTAACATGCAGCCTTCTGGTGACTGAGAAGGTGTCTACTCAGCAAATATTGAAGGAAAATGAAAAATACACAAGTAAGGAGGAAAACACAGGGGACCAAGCAGTCTGCTTTTGACATTCAGCCTGACGTAGTTTGCAAGTCCCGATCCACATAACTTTAGCAGAATATCAAGTTGGGAACTGAATGCTCCTCAAGCACAAATGCACAAGTATATAGTCATGTGTAAACCTCCATCCATTATCCAACCCGTACAGTTAAAATACAGATAACAAACAATGGTTACAAGTACACACATTTAACATGATGTCAGACTCCATATATTTATACAGTCAAAAAATAACATGGCTTTTATAAACATGCATGGTGGACATTCCTTATTTGCTACATTTTTTGAATCTCTGCAATTATATATTATATTCTTATTCTAGACACACGATCATATGTCTTTTTTACATTTTATACCTCCACTAGCTGTGCTATCTGCCTAAGATGAGGTAAAAATCTAATTAATCGACAGACCTCAGCGTTATTGTTTGCAGCACACCATCTGTTTAAATGTATTTTGTAATACTTGTTGTGGTAGTACTCTGTTAGCCATTATGGATGGAATGAGAAGTCAAGCAAAATGACACCTTCGATTGACTAACTAAAAAGATTACAATATGCAAGATTTCAAGGCAACTCAGGCTCCTTCTTCAGGCATTTTGTCCTGAAAGCTTGCATATTGTAATCTTTCTTGTTAGCAAATAAAAGGTGTCATTTTGCTTAACTTCTTAGCACATGTAGCAATAAAATGCATTGCTATGTCATTCCAATAGATGATACATCATAAACATTTGTAGTAAAAAACTGTATTGATAATAATGTGTAATTACTATAAATGGTTGTGATGCACCATCTGTTGGAAAGACACATGTACTGCATTTTATTACTACAAATGTTTGTGATGTGCCATCTGTTGGAATGACAGAGACATAGTTACTGGATGGACACACAGGCACACAGACACTTATCCTTTAATTAAGGTGGCTTTGCAAGGCCATTGCCATGTTGTTCATAGTTGCTATGCACGTTTCCTGTCATGTGACTTGCTGTGTCAGCACGCTTCTCCTATATAAGGTGACAACTCATAGCAGCATCCACCCATGCATACTGTGCAAGCTAACTTAGTGAGAGAATAGGACTGAAGTAATGGAGCTAGTGCAAGGCGCTTTATAAGAAATATTTTGGCTACATGTTATTTGTTTTGTGTTGTTGGTGTACAATTTAGATACTTATTTTTGGATACTTTGACTCGAGTCTACCGCCTGACTGATTTTGTTTGCTCCTAAAAATGTTTTTTGATCTCCCGGATTTGCTGGGCTTAATTACATTCCTAAGCACCTGTTTCCACTTAAGTGCTCATTACAATGACGAGACGCTCATTCAGTTGAGCCTATTGTTATGGCATTAATGATAGCCTGCTGAGTAGCCCTATGACTCAAGGATATAAACTATTCTGGAATCTACTTGTGTGGATGCTACAGTCCTGATCTATTTGCCAGTGTAGAGGTAGGAGAATAGTGACTGTGCAAGATGGCTGTCCTCTGTTGTAATGCTGCTTTAAATTTTTAATTCACTGTCTGTTAGGTAGTGCATCTGTGTATCAGGAATAGTCTGTGACATCTTTTCCCCCTCTGAATTGCTGGACTGAGCAGCAGCCAGCATGTAATATAGCCCGTAAGGACAGACTCCATTGTGCACATGTTAAAGCTGGTAAAGACATCAGGACTTTACTGAGACATCTAAGGAAATAAACACATGTTTAATCCAGGGCCAGTCTCTCAAAAGTGTTCATGATGTCAACTGGAACTGCCACTGGTCTGTAGTCATTAAGTGGAAGAGGAGCCTGCCTTCTTTGGAACATGAGCAATGCAAGACGTTTTCCACAGTAATGGCACTTTCTGAATACTTAGGGACACACTGAACAGGTGACACAGGACACCACAAAGTTGGTCAGCACAGGCCTGAAGAACTCGAGGACTGACTCCATCTGGTCCCACAGCTTTTCCTAGGTGTAGCTCCCTCACTTATCTTCTTACTTGGTCTTCAGTTATGGGGAGTCCACCCTGATGGTCAGAGGTAGACTTGTCACTGGCCATTCCAGTTAACGTGGTAGTAGTTGTTGATGTAGTAGCGATGGTGTGGGGAGGCCTGACTTAAGGTTTTGGATTTTAACTATTTCTACTGAAGAGGCTAAATTTAAGAGTTGTGAACGAACACAGGCTGTAAGATTTTATTCATGTGGTCAGAGCGCATTTAAAAATAAAAGAACTATATGCATATGTACTTGTGTGTGTGTGTGTGTGGCGTTGCGGGTCCACAGCTCCTGTCAAAGGAGCTGAGTAGGGAGCCTGGGTGTTTGGCCGACACCTGAGGAGCAGAAGTAGTGGTCGCGCTCGCTGAGTTTATTTTGAAGAGCGGGAGTGACCGGAAGGCAGATGATTATTCGCATAAGGCCGCGGAAGGCAGCAGGAGTCATGACTTGGGATGTGCATTCCCCAGCGTGGGCGCCCTGGTCACTGTGGAACCCAAGTCGCTGTTTGGAGGAGCCTACCGGAGCCAGGGGTCGGTGAGGCAATCCGATCAGCCGATGCAGGCAGAGCAGGTCAGCTGTAGCTAGGGTGACTCCCCTGTTGCAGGGCCCGTTTGGGAGAAGCAGGGGAGCCGCCAGCAGTAGTAGAAGGATGTACCAGGCTTTGTGTTAAAAGGATAGCTTCCAGTCGTTATTTTAACCTCCACTCCACTGTTTTTACTGGATTATTTATTTAATGACTGTGAAGGCACTGCGCTAATTATTTGGACACTTTGTTTTTTTTTGTTGTTTTTAATAGAAGCACTTGACACTTTTGTGCACCATCTCCTTGCTCCATTGTTGTGCCTCACTGTGAGCTCATCGGTGACATTACCGACGGTGTTGGGTTCAAGGGCTGAACCTGCATCGTCACAGTGTATACTGCATATATATATATATATACAGTGAACCAAAGTAATTTCCACCATAGGATTGTATGTAAATACAATTAATCCGTTCCAGACCGTACGATCTGTATGTAAATATATATTTTTTTAGTTTTTAAGCACAAATATAGTTAATTATACCATAAAATGCACAGCGTAATAGTAAACTAAATATAAAAACATTGAATAACACTGAGAAAACCTTGAACAACAGAGAAAACTAACACTGCAATAGTTTGCGCTATAGCGCTAGGAACTGCTTGCTAAAAGCACTTTTTTTTTTAATGAGTTTTAAGCACAGGGAAAAAAATAAACATTTGAAAAATCCGTAATATAATAAACCACCAAGAAAAGTAACATTGCAACAATGCACGCTACAAACCGATCGCTGTAAACAGAACTGAAAACAAAAGCAAGCCTTTTCTACCTTATGCGTCCAGCCCTCCCTCTCTCGCTCACTCGCTCTCTCTTTCATGTGTGTGTGTGTCTCTCTCGCGCACCTGTGTGTGTCTCTTTTTCGGGAGCCTGGAGCGCCTGTGTGTGTGCCTCTCTCTCCTGCGCCTGTGTGTGTGTGTCTCTCTTGCTTGCCTGTGTGTGTGTGTCTCTCTCGCGCGTCTGTGTGTGTGTGTTGCACTCTCTCTCTCTTGCTTGCTCGCTCGCTACACAGGAAATGCACAGGGAGAGGCTGAACATGTACAAACCGAAAGGGAAACTGGCTTGTTTGTATACCGAGTTTGTGGTCGTGAACCGAGGCAAAAGTTTGGCGAACTTTTTGGTCGTAAACCGATTTGTACGTGTACCGAGACGTTCGTGAACCGAGGTTCCACTGTAGAGAGAGAGAGACAGATGCTGGGAGCATGCACTGATAACAGTACGTTGCTGTACCCACAACATGACAAACCACCTCAAGATCCCAGATTAGGACCTGAGCACACCTGTGCAACGAGTGACACCTCAGCACCACACTAATTCAAATCAAGCAAAGCAGTGTGAGGTTTTTTGCAGTGAGTGGAGTGTCAATCCTGCCACCAACCCACCAACCTGCCAGAATGACGGTTAACGTCATACCCAGGACAAAGCAATTGCAGCTTAAGGGCCTTGCTCATGGGCCATATATATATATATATAAGAGTACGGGACATGTGTTTCGCCCTAATTTTGGGCTCATCAGGCGTACACACTCACTGCACCCCCCTCTCGGGGAACCGAATCTCGGACATCAGCGCCAGAGGTGAAGCCTCTAACGTTGCGCCACGGCGTGTGGTTCGTTCATTTGACAGCATGTAGATCGGGGTAATTACATTCATGGCATTTGTAGTCTGAATCACAATCTGATTGTGTACGCCTGATGAGCCACGTGTCGCGTACTCTTTGCATTATTTGACAGTAAACTATTTCAACAATTCTATGACCTGCTTCTCGCAACTGAAAGAAGGCACCGTGGCAGATGTTAGCCGACTTGCTGACCAACCACAAACGTTACCTGGTAGGTAACCACCCACACAATCAGATTGTGATTCAGACTGCGAATGCCATGAATACGTACAGTGCATCTGGAAAGTATTCTCAGCACATCACTTTTTCCACATT
>JANRMT010062792.1:31036221-31064044 GCA_026402145.1 Polypterus bichir lapradei | reverse complement strand
ATATATATATATATATATATATATATATATATATAATGTATATTGTGAGAGACAGCTGGGATCATTACCTGGCCAGGAAGCTTTCTTAATAGAAGGACAGGTGGGAGAAGGCTTTTAAAGGGCATTATCTCCCCTGTGCTGCTATCTGTCAGCCGCCCTGGGTTGCAACAGTGCCTCAGATTATTTGTTGGCTCTGCCCTGTTGGGTTCCAGGGGTGCCACCATGGGGTGCTGCAGAGACTGCTGAACCCTTTTAAATACGGCTCCTACCTTACCCAGTAGTGCTCCCAGGCCACAATTATACAACACTGGAAGTACTTCTGGGATCTTGAAAATAAGTGAGTGTCAGCAGGGAGAGAGACAAAGTTTGCCAGAGGAGGAGTCGAGACAGAAGAGAAAGAGAAAAGGAGAGAAGAAAAATGAAAGAAAGTGCTGTTTTATTGTGCTGTTCTCATTGCAAATGTTTCCCACACCTAAATAAAGCATGTGTTGTACTGAACTTGTGCCTTGTGTCCACCTTGTGATGGTATATATATATATATATATATATATATAGTCACACACGCACGCTTAGGGGACAGTCAAAAGGCTCGATCACGCATGAAAGATCAAAAGACAGGGGGACACAGAAAAAAGGACAGAGTAAAACGGCCATACCGTCATCACGTCCCGTTCCGATAAAAGACTCCTCGACTGGCTCCGTGGGGTCGCCATGTTCCGGATGGCCCCAATGACTACAGTCCATCAACCTCACTCCTGACTTCACCTCCGGCCACTATGTTTGATGTCATCTTCAGCCTCCCCTGCACCTCCTCCCTGTTAATTGCAATCCTTTGTTTTTTGTATAAAAGAACCAGAGAGAGACCTTAATTTTGTCAAATGTTTTGCTTTGAACTTGACCTTTATTTTGTACTGGACGCTACACCCAGTATACGGGGAGGCTCCACAACTCTTAACCTGTGTTTCTGTGTGTTTATTCCTTCACAATATGTACACATTTTTACCTCCCCATTAGAACCTCGAATGTGAACGCCTGAGTGGCTGGTTTGCTTATTTGGCAGGGTGATATATATATATATAGAGAGAGAGAGAGAGAGTGAGAGAGAGAGAGAGATTTTATAGATTTACATTTATCATCAGTGTTCTAATAAATGCTGTTTCACTGTAAAAGTGCATCCAATCAGAAAAGAAAAAAAGACAGCATGTGCACGTTTCTGGCCTTAGGTTTTATTTTTTTTCCTGAGTTTTCAAATGAATTATTACAGGCATTATTGGGCATATGCATAGCAGCTTGTAAAGGCAGATGTGTGTTGGTGATTACTGGAGGGGGGATTCTGTATTATTTTCCATCTTTTATTTATCAGCTTACCTTCATCTGGACACGGTTAGCATGATTCTCTGCTATGCTGGGGCCGGCTGACATCTTGGCTGGTACGTGTTTAGGTAGCTCGTATTTTAAATGCTTGTAGTGGCTCACACGCCAGGAGCTGGTACAAGTCAATTTGTTTATCTATAAGGGTGTGTAGATTTTGTGTTGGCACTGGGTACTGGGGTGGAAGATGACTGGGGGTGTAATTAACACTAATCGATACATATCTTCACGTAAAATTACTCTTTTAATTTGGAATCCAATCAATTTAAAGGTCTTAGTTTATATTTGGCTTCTTAGTAATTTTTTTTTAAAACAATAACAGAGTTGCTATTTCTTTTCCATCCATCCATCCATCCATTATCCAACTCACTATATCCTAACTACAGGGTCACAAGGGTCTGCTGGAGCCAATCCCAGCCAACACAAGGATGCAAGGCAGGAAACAAACCCCGGGCAGGGCACCAGCCCACTGCAGTATCTCTTTTCCATAACGACAAAAAAGGAAAAAACTAAAAATATAGTCCTATGTTACACAGTCTAAGCAGCAATTAGTTTTAAGGATTTTATAAATAATGACCAGATCGATATTTTAAACAGGGAAAAGAGAATGTTTGGTCATCAACCATCCATCTACGCATTTATCTAATTTTTTTAATGATAGGAATAGGCCTACTTTGATTATATTGTGTAAAAAATAAACAGATTTACTCACACATGTATAATGTGTTTTCCTTGGTTTTAAGAATCCACTTAGGCCTTTTAGAGCTGTAAACTGGTATGCAGTTGGGAGTTGGGTGAACCTCTTTGTAGAAGCAGGAGAGAGCAGGCAGGAGTGGACAGAAAAGGGATGGAATTTTGTTGGGAGCTGTCAGTGGAATGGGTTAGAAATTGTTGTTTTCAAGAAAAGGATATTTTTGTTAGAAAAAAAACACATGGAAAAGGCAATAGATGAAGGGACAATGGGCACCCTTTGTTTGAGACTGGAATAAATAAAAAGGCAAATTTCCTGAGTAATCCTGTTACTGGTTTTTGTTGGCAGCCATATGCAGGACATAGATATTTACCTGCCTCACCTGCTTTGAAGAGCAGATTGCTTTGACTGGAATGTCATCATCATCATCATACTGTACAGCATTGTTATAACACAACTGCCTGATTCATTAGAAAATGTTGGGATTTACTTTCTTTGAAAATGAATGAGTTCTGGGGACATTGGTCTCTAGTCAGCATATATATACGTCTTGATAGTAAGCAACAATAGCATTGTGTAACCAAAGGAACTTAGTATGTTCAATTATACAACCGATCTTCATGTTGATATTGAAGCAGTGATATATCTCCGGGTAAATGAGAATAAAAGATATAAAGTATGGTGAGAGATTTCTGCCTGCTGCCTGCTTCTTTTAAGCTTTTGACACCACAGGGTTTTTTGAGAAATGTGATCAAACTTTGAGTGAGTCATACTGTAAGCCTCATGAAACTATTTATTGTTGTGGTTAACAGCAGGCCAAAAGTCATCTGAATTATTACACTCCAGAAATGAACGTACACATTCTACAAAATCAAAACTCACGTTGCACAGCAGAACTTCTTCTAATATTTTTGTTAGACCACCGCCCGCCCATACACTCTCCTTTGTCCTAATATTGCATTTTCTGTGTGCTCAAGTTGGCTACACCCATCTTTATAAGTGATTTCTCCTTTTAAAAATGTACATTTTATCTGTGTTTAATTCACAGATATAGAGTTGCCTGTCTATGCCTCTGTAAAACATCAAGTCATTTCAAGTGGCCTCATGAGTAATTATTTGATCAAATATTTTGTTAATTTTAAGGAACCTAATGCAATCAGAAAAAGTTGATTGAAAAATTAATAAGTTGCTTAAATGAAAAATTCATAACAGTCATGGTGCTGCTTTGATAACCTATATCATTTTAAAAATGATTTTCCAAAATTTTTCTTAGTGTGAAACTATTTCATTTGTTTGGCACTCTTACCACTTTTACACTAAACAGCTTACAAAGCTGCAAAAGCACATACAGTATATGAATTAATATAACATGAAAACTGTTAATAACTTTATCAATGAAAATTCAAATATTGGCTTGCAAAGCACAGGAGGGGTACAGCCCTTAGTTCCCAGTGGATGCCCAGCTTGTCTATTTCAAAGAGAAAGTTGGGAAACCCACCCATTCCATAGGTAGGCCAGTGTGGTAGCAATGGACATGAAGGATAGGCATTGAGTAAGAGATGTGATGGACTAGGACTTGGAATGGTTGGCGTATGATTGGAAACTCAGACAAAGTAGCGAGAGTGCTGAACAGAAGGAGCTAAGATGGCCGCTGCATACAGAAGACATGGAAAAAATGTAAAGATAGGAGAAGGAATACTTGAAGCTTGTGGATCATCTTCTTCCACATCTTTCTATCATCTGCATCCTGCTCTGCTACACCCATCACCTGCATGTCCTCTCTCACCACATCCATAAACCTTCTCTTAGGCCTGCTTCTTGCCTGGCAGCTCTATCCTTAATATCCTTCTCCCAATATACTCAGCATCTCTCCTCTGCACATGTCCAAACCAACGCAATCTCACCTCTCTGACTTGTCTCCCAACCGTCCAACTTGAGCTGACCCTCTAATGTACTCATTTCTAATCCTATCCATCCTCGTCACACCCAGTGCAAATCTTAGCATCTTTAACTCTGCCACCTCCAGCTCTGTCTCCTGCTTTCTGGTCAGTGCCACCGTCTTCAACCCATAACATAGCTGGTCTCACTAACGTCCTGTAGACCTTCCCTTTCACTCTTGCTTATACCTGTCTGTCACAAATTACTCCTGACACTCTTCTCCACCCATTCCACCCTGCCAGCACTCTCTTTTTTGCCTCTCTTCCACAATCCCCATTACTCTGTACTGTTGATCCCAAGTATTTAAACTCATCCACCTTCGCCAACTCTACTCCTTGCATCCTTACCTTTCCACTGACCTCCCTCTCATTTACACACATGTATTCTGTCTTGTTCCTACTGACCTTCATTCGTCTCCTCACCAGAGCATATCTCCACCTCTCCAGGGTCTCCTCAACCTGCTCCCTACTATCGCTACAGATCACAGTGTCACAGCAAACATCATAGTCTACGGGGACTCCTGTCTAATATAATCCTTGATGTAATCTCACCTCCAACTTGAATGCATCCGTCACTCCTACCGCAGACCTCACCACTGTCACACTTCCCTTGTACATATCCTGTACAACTCTTGCATACTCCTCTGCCACTCCTGACTTCCTCATACAATACCACAGCACCTCTCGAGGCACCCTGTCATATGCTTTCTCCAGGTCCACAAAGACACAATGCAACTCCTTCTGGTCTTCTCTAAACTTCTCCATCAACATACTCAGACCAAACATAGCATCTGTGGTGCTCTTTCTTGGCATGAAACCATACTGCTGCTCACTAATCATCACCTCCCTTCTTAACCTAGCTTCCACTACTCTTTCCCATAACTTCATGCTGTGGCTCATCAGTTTTATCCCCCTGTAGTTAGTACAGTCTTGCACATCCCCCTTATTCTTAAATATCGGCACCAGTACACTTCTTCTCCACTCCTCAGGCATCCTCTCGCTTAAAGGTTCCATTAAACAATCTGGTAAAAAAACTCCACTGCCATCTCTCCTAAACACCTCCATGCTTCCACAGGTATGTCATCTGGACCAATGGCTTTTCCATTCTTCTTGCTAATCTGTTGCACTTCCTGATTCACTATCTTCACATCATCCAACCTCTTCTCTCTCTCGTTCTCTTCATTCATAAGTCTCTCAAAGTAATTTTTCCATCTGCTCAACACACTCTCCTCGCTTGTGAGTACGTTTCCATCTTTATCCTTTATTACCCTAACCTGCTGCACATCTTTCCCAGCTTTGTCCCTCTGTCTAGCCAATCGGTTCAGGTCCTTTTCTCCCTCCTTAGTGTCCAACCTCTCATACAACTCATCATACGCTTTTTCTTTAGCCTTCGCCACCTCTCTTTTCACCTTGCGCCTTATCTCCTTGTACTTTTGTCTACTTTCTGCATCTCTCTGACTATCCCACTCTTTCTTTGCCATCCTCTTTCTCTATATACTCTCCTGTACTTCATCATTCCAACACCAGGTTTCCTTTTCCTCCTTCCTCTGTCCAGATGTCACGCCAAGCACCCTTCTTGCTGTAACCCTTACTACATCTGCTGTAGTTTCCCAACTGTCTGGTAACTCTTCATTACCACCCAGTGCCTGTCTCACCTTCTCCCTAAACTCAACCTTGCCGTCTTCCTTTTTCAACTTTCACCATTTGATCTTTGGCTCTGCCCTCATTCTCTTCCTCTTCTTGATCTCCAACGTCATCCTACAGACCACCATCCTATGCTGCTTAATTACACTTTCCCCTGCCATTACTTTACACTCTTCAATCTCCTTCAGATTGATTCTTCTGCATAGGATGTAATCTACCTGTGTGCATCTTCCTACACTCTTGTACGTAACCCTATGTTCCTCCCTCTTCTTAAAATACGTATTCACCATAGCCATGTCCATCCTTTTGGCAAAATCCACTATCCTTTGACCTTCTTCATTCCTCTCCTTGACACCATACCTACCCATCACCTCCTCATCTCCTCTGTTCCCTTCATCAACATTTCCATTGAAATCCGCTCCAATCACCACTCTCTGTCCCTTGGGTACACTGTTCATCACTTCATCCAACTCACTCCAAAAATCTTCTTTCTCATCCATTGCACGCCGAACTTGCAGGGCATATGCACTAACAACATTCATCATCGCACCTCCAATTTCCAGCTTCATAATCATCACTCTGTCTGACACTCTTTTCACCTACAAAACACTCTTGACATACTGTTCCTTCAGAATAACCCCTACCCCATTTCTTCTCCTATCCACACCATGATAGAACAATTTGAATCCACCTCTGATCCACCTGGCCTTACTCCCCTTCCATTTAGTCTCTTGCACGTACAATATATCAACCTTCCTTCTCTTCATCATATCTGCTCTCCCCCTTACCAGTCATACTGCCAACATTCAAAGTTCCTACCCTCAGTTCCACTCTCTTTACCTTCCTCCTCTCCTCCTGCCTCCAGACAAATTACATATATATATATATATTACATATTTGTGAGTAGCAAAAGTATGTGAACATCTAGGATTAGCAGTTAGTTTGAAGGTGAAATTAGAGTCGCGTGTTTTAAATCAATGGGATGACAATCAGGTGTGAGTGGGGACCCTGTGTTATTTAAAGAACAGGGATCTATCAAAGTCTGCTCTTCACAACACATGATTGTGGAAGTGTATCATGGTACGAACAAAGGAGATTTCTGAGGACCTCAGAAAAAGAGTTGTTGATGCTCATCAGGCTGGAAAAGGTTACAAAACCATCTCTAAAGAGTTTGGACTCCACCAATCCACAGTCAGACAGATTGTGTACAAATGGAGGAAATTCAAGACCATTGTTACCCTCCCCAGGAGTGGTCGACCAACAAAGATCACTCCAAGAGCAAGGCGTGTAATAGTTGGCAAGGTCACAAACGACCCCAGGGTAACTTCTAAGCAACTGAAGGCCTCTCTCACAATGGCTAATGTTCATGTTCATGAGTCCACCATCAGGAGAACACTGAACAACAATGGTGTGCATGGCAGGGTTGCAAGGAGAAAGCCACTGCTCTCCAAAAAAAAACATTGCTGCTCGTCTGCAGTTTGCTAAAGATCACGTGGACAAACCAGAAGGCTATTGGAAGAATGTTTTGTGGACGGATGAGACCTAAACAGAACTTTTTGGTTTAAATGAAAAGCTTTATGTTTGGAGAAAGGAAAACACTGTGTTCCAGCATAAGAACCGTATCCCATCTGTGAAACATGGTGGTGGTAGTATCATGGTTTGGGCCTGTTTTGCTGCATTGAGGCCAGGACGGCTTGCCTTCATTGATGAAACAATAAATTTTGAATTATATCAGAGAATTCTAAAGGAAAATGTCAGGACATCTGTCCATGAACTGAATCTCAAGAGAAGGAGGGTCATGCAGCAAGACAACGACCCTAAGCACACAAGTCGTTCTACCAAAGAATGGTTAAAGAAGAATAAAGTTAATGTTTTGGAATGGCCAAGTTGAAGTCTTGACCCTAATCTAATCGAAATGTTGTGGAAGGACCTGAAGCGAGCAGTTAATGTGAGGAAACCCATCAACATCCCAGAGTTGAAGCTGTTCTGTACGGAGGAATGGGCTAAAATTCCTCCAAGCCGGTGTGCAGGAATGATCAGAAGTTACCGGAAATGTTTAGTTGCAGTTATTGCTACAAAGGGGGGTCACACCAGATACTGAAAGCAAAGGTTCACATACTTTTGCCACTCACAAATATGTAATATTCGATTATTTTCCTCAATAAATAAATGACCAAATATAATATTTTTGTCTCATTTGTTTAACTGGTTTCTCTTTATCTACTTTTAGGACTTGAGTGAAAATCTGATAATGTTTTAGGTCATATTTATGCAGAAATATCGAAAATTCTAAAGGGTTCACAAACTTTCAAGCATATATGTACTTTGGTTCCATGCAAAATAATGGAGTGTATCATAAGAAATAAATTAAAAAGTGCCTAAACAAAAATAATATACTAAATAACAGCCAACATTGGTTTATGAGAGGAAGATCTTGCCAAATCAATCTTTTACATTTTTTAAAACAGGCAACTGCAATAACTGAGAAAAGCAAAGCATACAACACCAAGTCCCATACTGAAGATTAATTCTGAGACCAGAAGCTGTAGGCATCAGAGGTAACCTACAAAACTGGACCTCTAGTTGGTTAATGGGAAGGAGACAAAGAGTACAGATAAGAGGAGAATGCTCCACATTGAGCGAGGTCATCAGTGGAGTCCCTTAGGGATCTGTCCATGGGTCATTACTTTTTCTGAATAATATTAATGACATTAATTCTGGTATAGTTTGTAAACTTGCCAAATTCGCAGGTGACACTAAAATTGGAGGGATGGCAGACATTGACAAGGCAGCAAAAAGAATTTAAAAAGACCTGGATAATATTCAGGACCGGGTGAACACCTGGAACATGCAGTTTAATGTAGAAAAGAGCAAAGTGCTACATGCGGGCCAAAGGAACATCAATTATAAATACAACATGGGAGACACTGACATGCAGGAAGCAACCTCTGAAAATGATGTAGGGGTTTATTTTGATGCAACATTTTAATCTACTAAGGAATGTGCAAAATCAACTAGAAAGGCAAATAAAAGTTAGGTTATATCATAAAAACTATTCAATATACTGTAAATCAAGTGATGTTATGTTCAGACTGTATAATGCACTAGTTAGACCGCATCTGGAGTACTGTGGGCAGATCTGGTCACCACGGTACAAGAAAGACAGTAGAAATTAAGGCAAATCCTTTTAGGACTAAGGTCCAGAAGCACTTCTTTACTCAAAGATTTATGGTAATCTGGAACAAACTACTGAGACAAGTAGTTGAAGCAGAAACTCCTTTAAGGAGTACTGTATCTGGATGGGATACGGGGACAGCTTAGCTATTAGCAAAATATAGAAATGTATTATATTTTTATGTTCTAAGATAATTGTTGACAAATGACTGTTGAATATAATATGCACGACAGGCAGGGTTACCATATGTGCTCTTTTACCTGGACAGGTTCGCTTTTTCGCTAGTAAAATAAGCATCCGGGCAGATTTTTATAGAATAATAAAATTGTCCAGTTTTTCATTGACAAATTATGAAACTCTGGACGATAAGATAACATTGGCACTCAAAGTTTGTTTACGGTTTCAAGATGGCAAATTGGTGGTGTGCAATCCTGCTAGAATTTGGTTCTGTCCGTACAAAGTGGATGCAAACTAAACAGCAGCCAGCATTAGCATGGCGTGATCTTCAGATCTGTGTATCCTTTAGGTACTGTGCAGTTCTTTTGGAGTGCTAGTGCTCCCGAGATTGGTTTCTGTAAAGATAACAAAACATAAATGTAACTTTATGGACAAAGTTAAAAAGAAAAATAGCTATTTTCGAAATGGACATAACAAATTTAAGATGGAATGTACCATTTTTTGTCCATGCACGTTTGTTTCAGTTGCAAAACAGAAGTACTCTAGATCTTAAAGCACACGTGGAAACAGCAAAACAAGAAGAACATTCAAAGTGAAACCAGTATTTTGAAAATCACAAACTTCATTGTCCATCCTGGATGCAGTGAGGAGATCATTTGTGTAGCCGAAGGGACTTTAGCATTTAATTATGTAAAACATCACAGCAGCTATAAATCAACAGATTGTACAAGTCCTCTCATGAAGAACATTTCGAGCGCATGCTGAAAAGCAGACGCATTAGTGAATTCCGTGATATCTCCTCATGTAGTTGAAACTGAGACAGACAGAATGGCAGACATTCGTTTTTGTGTTTTAGCTATTGATGCACACAATCATCTTGCAGTGAAGATGTTTCATCTAATAAATCAGTATTTTGATAGGGAAAGTAGTGGAATACAGACTAAACTTCTGGATATTCAAAGAAAACCAAAAGACAACACAAACTATTTCAGTGTATGTGTATAAATCACTCACAAGGTTTGGTCTTGTAGAAAAAACGTTTACTATTTCAGGGGATTATTAAAATTTCGGTTGATAATTCATGTGTACAAATGGGTACAAATGTGTACTACCAGGGGAATGCTGCCCCCCAGAGTATGGGAGAAATACATGGTCCCAAGAAACAGTTTTCATTTGTCCTTACACTACCATGGTCTCCTGGCTGGGAAAGACACCAGCAACCAAACTGGCTGGGATCCATGTCCTTCCATTATAAAGGCATCCCAAACAAGTAAGGGACCACTGATCGCAACCAGGATGCCAGCCAACCCGTGTTTTCTGTGACAAAATATATTTTGTAAATAAAATAAATAAAGAATAAAAAATAATACACTGTAAATTGTCATAAATGCATGGTCAAGGATCTCCTCATAGGCTCATTCTAGGTATGTGGTAACTCACTGGGGCAAAAGGGGCGCTGTTGCCAGCATTTTTTTTCTGCTTCTCTCCCTTCAGCACAAAGAAAGACACCCAGTGAGGGCACTTAACTCCACCCCTTCCAGTCTGCGTAACATAAGAAACCTGGCCACCTGGAATGAGGCGTCTTTGTGTGACCAGAGTAGACTGCTGGACAGAGCTTCTGTGAATGACCCTGATTTGCAATGGCAAATCAGAGAAGAGTGTGAGAAGTGCATTTGCTGAAATTTTAATATCAACTGGGAAGCAAAGAAGAATATATTTTTTGAAAACAAAAGAAGTCTGCAATTGGACAAAGGGACCACCGAAGGACACGGAAACAAGGTGGTGGAATTTGAGGTAGAGGCAGCAATTGAGGAAAACAGTAAATATTTTAAGGAGTGACAGAAAACAAAGGTGGAAGGTGACAAAGCATTCTATTAGAATGTAAGCCAAACACTAGAAAAGTCTGCAAGTGGGCTGCATAATGGGCAAGGAAAGATTAATGTGCTCAGGATTGTGAAACAGATGGCAAATGAATGACAGGATGTGGTATGTGTGAACTACTCGCAAAATGCTGAAGGGAATGTCATGATTGATAGCAATGGGATTAAGAATACCTGGAAAAGGTACTAAATTTTGCTAAATGAGGAGGAGGAGGAGGAGGAAAGGGATAATGATTTTCATTGTGAGAAAATAGAAAGAAATAAGCAGTAGGCTTTTGAAAGAAGAGGCCGCAAAAGTGCTTAAAACGACAGAGATGAGTAAAGCAATGAGCCTGACTGGACTGCTGTTGGGAATGTTGAAGACAGCGCAAAGTCCTGAAGTTAAATGGTTGACAGATTTGTGCAATATGATTGCATGCAAATGGATAATTCTTTAAGACTGGAAACAAAGCATACACAGTAAATGGCGATCCACTGGAGTGAGGGTCATATCGAGTGATCAAGCAGGTAATGATGGTGGCTGAGAGAGAGCTTGTGATAAGTGGCCTGTGGTGTAGAGCAGATTTTAAATCAATAATCAGGTCTCAGCAGATCAGGCTCCAATCAGGTGTGGGCGTGCGTGAGTGCACTCCACTCCAGGGATGGTTGGGGTGCGATGTGAGCATCAGTCCTGCCTTGAAAGTACACCCAATTAGGCAGGATAAGATAAGAGGAGCCTGCATGGCAGAAAGGGAGAAAGGAATGAACAAGATACAGAGACGGAGCAATGAGCAAGGTTGAAATGAAAGAAGGGATGATAGAGGCGGTAGGAGGTGTGTAAGCCGGCGCAATTGGATGGAGGCAGGCATCTGGGAGAGGAGCCCCAAGGATAGTGTTGGACGGACCCTTGAGGGGGCTTAAGAGTGTCTACTTGGCTAAGCATTACTGGAAGCCGGAGTGACCCGATCCTTGCAGTAGGCTCCCACATTAGTTCTGATAGAGGCAGCAGGAAACAGATGGAGCGAGGCTCCACTCGGACCGGGTGTCCTGCTTGGTGCTGGCAGTCAGCAGAGACCCAAGCCTGTTTTAAAAGGGTGGCCGTGCCTTTTGGCAGGATGCTTCCTTCTGCTGAGGGATCCACAAAATGGTAACCCGGGGACATGTCTATTCTTAGAAGGAGGCACCAGGGCTCTTGCATTTCTGAAGAGTTTTTATCTACCGTGGATTTTAACTTTGTTTTATCTGAACATGTTCATGGTGGACATTTTAACCTTTTCGGATTTGCTCCAGTTTTATGGATTATTTATTTATTTAAGAAGATTTTAAACTGCACTATTTGAACACTGACTTCTTTTTTTGATGATGGATTTTAAATAAAAGCAATTAACAATGTTTCACCTACCCCTTGCTATGTGAATGTGTCCTCATTTGCCTGGCTCATCTTGGTTATGACTATCAACAGTTGCGGGTTCAAGAGGCCCCCAAGTGGAACAGGGAGCATTAAGTAGACCTGCACCATCACAGAGCTGGAGAAAAGAATCAAGGTTCAGGTGAAAGTGAAATGCAGTTTGGTTTTGTTTCTGCGAATAGAACAATAGATGGGTGAAGGGAAAGAAACTGCACTATGCGTTTGTAGATCTGAAGAATGAGTTTTGCAGGACTCTGCGAGGTGTAGTGAGGAAGGCATTGAGAAAGTCAGATGATAAGAAATGGTTAGTGTCTGCGGTGTCAGTGTATGAGGAAGCATGAATAGTAATCAGGACAGTTGGTTGGGATAAGGGACGTTTGAGGTGATGGTGGCGCTGCACCAGGGATCCTTTCTGAGTCTGCTGTTTTTCATGATAGTGATGGAGGTTTGTGATCAAAGAAGTGTGTGAAGGATTGCCATAGTAGCTCTTGTATGCCAATGAAGTGCAATTAAAGTACAGGAAGCTGAAATGGAAAGCAAGTTTGAAGTGAAAGGCCTCAAGGCGAATTCAGGAAAGATCAAGGTGATGGTTAGAAGGTTAGAGGCAGGACAGTTGGGTGAATGGATGTGCTGAGTGTACAGCAGAGGTGTGGGGAGGAACATAGTCCAAAGCACAATTTGTTGGAAGTGGGTCCATGAAAGATGTAATGGTGTGAAGGGTAATGTGTAAGCAGTGAGTGTGACCTTTTTTTGTAGACAGTGTGTGAGAGGGGTACAGAATGATGTAGTAGGTATAAATTTAGATATTGCCAGTAGAGTTGTTGTGGAGGGCAAAGACATGCAGGTTAGGTGGATTGGCGACACTAAATTGGCCGTAGTGTATGTGTGGTATGTTGATGTGTGTTCACCCTGTGATGCTCTGTCCAGAATTTGCTCCTGCCTTACACCCTATGCTTGCTGGGAATAGGCTCCAGGCCCACAGGACCCTGCTCAGGATTAAGTAGGCTTAGAAAATGGTATGAAATGGCATGTGTGCAACTTTACACTGTGATGGAATGGCATCCCTTCCATGGTTAGATGTTGCCTTATGCTTGATGATGTCAGAATAGCATCAACAATCTATCAACAATCGCAGAATTGAAGCAAGAAGCTTCACTAAATAAGTGAATGAAAGAAAATTTAACAAAAATCATACTGTGTATACTTACCATTAGCAAGTATGATTTAATGAAAATAAACAAGGAAAAAAATAAACCAAAGAAAATCAAGTGAATGTGAACTTCAGTGGCTTCAAGGAGGTTTTCACACCTATGCAAAACCCATGCAGTCTTAGATGCTTTTAGACAAACAGCAGGCACAAAACATCCATTCATCCATCATCTAACCCACTATATCCTAACTACAGGGTCACGGGGGTCTGCTGGAGCCAATTCCAGCCAACACAGAGCGCAAGGCAGGAAACAAACCCTAGGCAGGGTGCCAGCCCACCACAGGGCACACACACACACACACACACACACACACCAAGCACACACTAGGGACAATTTAGGATCACCAATGCACCTAACCTGTATGTCTTTGGACTGTGGGAGGAAACCAGAGCACCTGGAGGAAACCCACGCAGACACGGGGAGAACATGCAAACTCCACACAGGGAGGACCTGGGAAGCGAATCCGGGTCTCCTGTCTGCGAGGCAGCAGCACTACAACTGCGCCACCATGCCGCCCAGGCACAAAACATTTACAGTAAATCATGCTGAAGTCTGATTAGGTTTTAAAGGTAGAGCAGAACTAATAAAACAATCAACCTTCGACCACATCATAGGAAGGCTCTGGTGGAATTCCCCAAAGAGATTTAATATTCTGTGAGAAAAAAAGAAATCTCATGGTGTCAATGTATGCATGAAAAGGTGCATGTAAACAGAAATTACATCATGAAAAAAGGTTACTTTAATCACATAATTGTATTTTGATGTTTTCTGCAGTGTACAATTGGAGATCAACATGATATCACTTTAGCATTTCTTAACCAATCGATAGCAGCTTATGGATGTGAGGGCATGATGGACAGGGGCACCAAATACAAAATGAGCCCAGAAGGTACCTCACATGCTGACAGCAATTCCACATGCTCATAGGTGAGCGGTCTCTCTAGAATAAATGATTCTCTGCGGGATGGCTTGGGTCCTGATGTCTATAAAGGATAATGCAAGTGTTGGGGCTGCCAGTCCATTTACAAGATGGCTCAGTGGTGCAATGGCTCCAGGGGCTGGCAGAAAAACTCAGATTTTGTAAAATATCCATGTCAAATAGCAGTGGGTGCAGGATGTTAATTCCAAGAAAGGAGCTGAGAGATGAATTTGGGAATTTGGCCAGGCATTCAGATCATTTTTAGTGAGCAAGAAAGAAAACCGAAGACGAAGATAGGTGTGTTAGGACAAGTCATCCACTTGGTTAGGAGTTAACCCCTATTTATAAAATCAGCCTTTGGGAGTCACATAGAGTTTTTGGTGTTTTCTTTGATTTCTGCACTGAGCTTTTCTTGTTACTCTCCCAGCCTTCTTTGTTTAAAGTAACACTCCACCAAAACCAATCATTTTTATCTGTTACTTGCCCTGTGATATTTTGCAGTACTGTCAGAGATAAATGTTCAATCTCATGTTTGTATGAAGAAAAGAGATAGCAGGTTCCTGACACAATAGGTTGCTATTGGGACCAATGCTGAACAAACAGCAAACAAAAAGAAAACATCCATGAAAAAAAAACTAATTTTGCTTGTGTATCATAATATGTATGTCCAACATCCAGTGATATACTCAAAGCAACCCAAACGTGTATTTTTGCAAAAATAATGTTAAATAAGCCACTTTGGGAAAATCCTCTTGTGAGCAGCTAAAGAGCGCACTCAAATGAGAATGAGCTTTTAAATTGAAAACCCTCCACTGATTCAGCGGCCAGGAGTCCTGCCCATGCACTGCAAAAAATGAAATATAAGCAAGTGGAAAGTATTTATATCATGACACCAAATCTTGTTTTCCTTATTGTAAGAATTATTGTCTTATCAAAAAATGTGTATTTACAATTATTTACCTTACTTTAAGAATCTTCTAAATCAGGCATGTCAAACATGCGGCCCCCCGCATGCGGCCCACATGACAGAGCCTAGTTAGCACTGAACTTGTACAAAATGATTACTATCGTTTGTGATCGAATAATTTCTGCCTTCTGACAAAAGCGCATTTTCCCATGGCATTACGGTACCGGAAACGCCCTGACCAAAGTTAATGAGCCGCAACGTCACAACTGAAGTTCTAGGCTGCAGCAGAGGGCAGCAGGGGCGGCCTTAGGCATGTGCAAACTGTGCACCTGCACAGGGCCGCCACACCAATATATACTGAATATAAAACAGAAAGAGAAAATAACGACATAGCTGATGGCAATGTGGCCGAAAAACATTGTGTTTCTTGTTAATTAGTACGCTGTACTTACTAATGTCGCTAGAGTCGGAGCAGTAAGCTATATGTAGTATTATAATGTTCTGCTGTAATGAGAATATCATGGGCCGTCACTTGGTTTTCAAGTTACAGACACGCGCATATAGAAGCATGTCATGAGCACGAGGCGGCTATGCAGTGTCCGCAACGAATGTGCCCATCCACCGTGCATAAGATACCATACTGACATTGGCGGGCGAAGGGGCCACCGATTCTTTCTCTGCCCAGGGCTGCCACGAGCCTAGAGCCGCCCCTGCTAGGCTACACTACTGGCTGGGCTGCTGAGACTGGCCACTGGGCAGAACTGAACATCATGAGTAGTAATAGCCCGCATATTTTCACATTTTTTTGCTCTAGTTTTATGTAATTTTGTGCTTGTATTGTAACGAACAGTTAGTGCAGACTACAGCTGAAGATCTGAAGTGGACGTGAGAAGCTGGTGAGTTGTTTATTAACAAATTTTTGTGATTTTGAGTTTGTAAAATTAGTGTAGGTCAGGGGGCTTTTTGCATATCGGCTTATTTTACAATATAAACTTTGAAATAAACTTAGTAAAGTAAAATTTGATTTTTGGAGGATTTGTTTTCCAACTTGAATTACTGAGCAATGAATTCAGTGAACGTTTTCGTGATTTCAGATCACACGAACAGGACTTTGCGTTGTTCTCTTACAACGTTGAGAATGCGCCTGAGAATATCCAAATGTAATGGATTGAACTGCTGTCAGATTCTATTCTTAAGGCAATATACAACAAAGTTGGTGTGCCAGGCTTGTATGCTTACCTGCCACCCTCGTATGTGGAGATCCGTAAGTTAGCATCGAGAGTACTGTCTATGTTCGGAAGCACTTACCTTTGTGAGAAATTGTTTTCGTTAATGAAAGCTACCAAAACCCCACATTGCTCAAGACTTACTGTCGAGCACCTCTCATCCCTCATAAGAGTTGCAGCTGCACAAGATTTCAAGCCTGATATTGACGAACTGGTTACTAACAAGAGATGCCAAGTGTCGGGACAAAAGAAATAGATCTCACACTGTAAGACTCCTATATAAGCAATGAATATAATATAATAATATAAGGACCTAGCTAAGAGGCTAAGACTCTAATTGTATGCTGTTGTACGGAGAGGGTATGGAAATAAATTGCTTTTCTTTAAATTTTAAGTGTTACATTTTTTAAAGTTTTCAGTATTGGAAAGAAAGCTTTGTATAATATTATAATAGTATTTGTTACAGTGCGGCCCGCTGATGCATGTATGGCAGTCGAAGCGGCCCACCAATGGTAGTGAGTTTGACATGGCTGTTCTAAATTTTGCAAAACAAATCTTATTTAAAGTTTTTTTGTGTCTAGTTTTAGTGTATACATTTTTTGTATTGCAGTGATCATTCATTCATTGGTGAGCATATCAACATGGCAGGCTGTGGTCTGAGAGAGGTGAATAATTAAGAAAGAAAAGTTATTAGAAGTATTATCAGGTGGAAAACATGCCTCATAGGCTTATCTGACCTTCCATATTCTGGCACTTATCTGGATCCAGTACACAGGGGAAGCAGTCTAAGCAATGATGCCCTGACATCCCTTTATTCTACCACCACCTACAAGGCATTCCCAGGCCAGCCTAGAGACATAATCTCTCCAGCATATCCTGGGTCTGCTCTGAAGTCTCTTTCCAGTTGCATATCCCCAAAAGTCCACACAAGGGAGACATCAAGGAGGCATCCTAATCAGATGCCCAAACTACCTCAACTAGCTCCTTTCAATGTGGAGAACCAGTGGCTCTACTTTGAGCTCCTCCTAAAGGCTACGCTTCTCACCCTACCTCTAAGGGGTCCTGTGAAAGAAACTCTTTTCTGCCACTTGTATCCCAAATCAAGTTCTTTCAGTCACTGCACACAGCTTGTGATCACAGGTGAAGGCAGAAATATAGATCATCTGGTAAATCGAGAGCTGCTCTGATCTGCCTGACGATCTTCTGCTCCCTTTGTTCCTCACTCATGAACAAGATTGCAAGATACTCTAACTCCTCCACTTGACGTAGAACTCCCTCCCGAACTGAAAGAGGACACTCCACAACTTTTCACCTGAGACCCATAACCTCTTACTTGGAGGTAGTAATCCTCATCCCGGCCCACTTCACACTCAGCTGCAAAACCCAGTGTGTGTTTAAGGTCATAGAATGATGAAGCCAGCAGGACAACATTTTTTGCAAAAGCAGAGGTGCAACCCTGAGGCCACCGAACTGGACACCTTGGCTGCACCTAGAAATTCTGTCCATGAAAATGAAGACAAAGGGCAGCCCTGGTAGAGTCCTACAACCACTGGGATCGAGTCTGACTTACTGCCAGCAATGCAAACCAAGCTTTTGCTTCTTTTCTACAGGGACCAAATGGCCCACAAAAGCTACCCCATACTCCCAAGGAGCCTGTGAGGAACACAGTCTTTTAGATGTCCACAAAACACATGTTGACTGGTTGGTATGACAGCCACCAAATATGGGGACAGAAAGCTCAATCCCATCGGAGTGTACTCCCCAGCTGTTCACAAGAGAATTTTCTGGACATGGTTTATTGAATAATATTTTTAATGATGGATATCCAAAACATGAACTATGCAACATGCATAAATTGAGATCATTTTCATGGCTGTTGTGATATTGTTTGCTGCTTTTTCATCCTTGGTCTCCATAGAAGTCTGCTTTGTTATTTCCGTAAATTTTTTTCTTCGTGTTTACCTCAAACAATATGGGGTAGGTAACAGATAACAAGTTATCATTTTTGGGCGGAGTATTCCTTTAAATAAAATTTTTTTTTCGCTTTATATGGCTCGGTTAGTGTCGGTTATCTCACATTTCCAGGGACTGGGGGCAAAATCTCCAACCAAATGTCATAAAATGCAGAAGGAATAAAAGGCTCTGTAAGTCGGAGGCTACAAATTACCTTTTCCGTGTGAGCAGCCCTTGCTAACGCCGAGCAGATCCCTCTCACTATGTGCTGATTGTGTCTGAAGGCTCGCAGATGATCAAGTTCCACAACAGAAAGAAATAAACCGCTGTGACATGGTGAGGAGGGACAGAGGCCTGCGTGGTAAGGTGACAATGCTGCTTGAAACTGTAAAATATGTTTGTGTGTGTGTGTATGCGCTGAAGAGCTTTGTGGCTTTGGCATTGATTGTGGCTGACAGAAATAAAGAGATGGTTCACTACTGTTTCTGTCCCACCACAGCAGCAATGATATACACATATACTGTATATATATATATATATATACTGTATATGTGCCTCGCAGTTAAGAGACCTGGGTTTGCTTCCCGGGTCTTCCCTGCGTGGAGTTTGCATGCTCTCCCCGTGGGTTTCCTCTGGGTAGTCCGGTTTCCTCCCACAGTCCAAAGACATGCAGGTTAGGTGCATTGGCGATTCTAAATTGTCCCTAGTGTGTGCTTGGGGTGTGTGTGTGTGCGCCCTGCGGTGGGCTGGTGCCCTGCCCGGGGTTTGTTTCCTGCCTTGCACCCTATGTTGGCTGGGATTGGCTCCAGCAGACCCCCATGACCCTGTAGTTAGGATATAGCAGGATGGATGGATGGATGGATGAATGTATATATGTATTCTATATATACTTATGGGCTGCTAAGTTAGGACTTTGTAGTCAGTCTTAAGAAGTGCACTGGCATTGCCACAAAAGTAGCATATCAGCACAACATATGCCAATGCCAGTGTGGCTAGATGGGGTTGACCAGCAGGGGCTGACTTTGGTTCATTTCCAGAAGGGTGCAGCAGATTAAGAGATAGAATATAGTGGGCACTATTAAAATTACATGCTGCAGGCCAGTAGGTGATGCACCCGTGTAGGAGAGCATTGACTCAGTTGTTTATTATGAATGGCACGTAGTGAATCTGGAAGCTGCCATGTTGTCTGTTTCTTTAAAATGAATCACATACTTAAGGATAAGAGTGAAAATAATGGAGAAGAACAATTAACACTGAAGCCAGCAAGCACTTCTTCACATAAAGAGTTGTGGGACTCTGTACAAACTACATTGCCAAGAAGTTAAAGCAGAAACGCTGACCACCTTTAAGAAGTTTCTGGATGAGATACTGTGACAGCTTAGCTGTTAGCTCAAATTTATCTATATCATAACAGCCATGAAAACAGTCTCAATTTACGCATGTTGCATAGTTCATGTTTTGGATATCCAGTGAAATGCTCACAACGTTTCGAACATACATCATTTAAAATATTATTCAATAAACCATGTCCAGAAAATTCTCTTGTGAACAGCTGGGGAGTACACTCCGATGGGATTGAGCTTTCTGTCCCTGTTCTGTTCTCATGTATGTTCTTTAAAGGGCAAAAGGGGTCAACAATGTAATGGATCCTGGGCTAGCACACATCCCTCTCCAGTGTTAGTCCCAAGAAGGTGACCTCCATATTAGATAAAGCCAAACACAACCCAGTGGCTCAGGACTGAAAATGGATTTGCTACAGAGTGGTCTTTAAAACCTTGGCAATCCCAGGGCTCCTGTGTAAAACTGTATGCCACTGTCATCCTGTAATCTTTTATTTGTCATTTTTATCATTTTGCTACGTGACATGCCTGGGTCAAGACGTGGGCTGCAACTGCAACTTCTCATATTGTGCAGTATATGATAAGAGACACAGACGGTCTAATATTAGGAGGAAAAAGCCACTTCTGGGTATGGATTGTAATTTTTTCCACACTCATTTTTTCTGAAGGGTTTTCAGGAATTCAGAATACCCCAAATGCCTCCTTTATTTGTGTTTTTTGCTCAACTACATTTTGCACAGCAATAAACCTTAATAGATTTTTTCAGCATTTGCTATACGCCTTCTGTGTCACTCACAACTCAGACAAACAATAGTTAGCAAAAAGGCATTTGTTGTCCCAAAAATGAGTGACACTCAAGTAGGCGATCGCCATGGCAACATCATGGAGATGATGTAAAAGTGGATTTGTTTCTTTGCCTGCACAGAATGCTCAGTCCAATCTTGGGACTTCATTAGTAGCTGAAGCTTTGGAATTGTGTTGTCCCAATCCTTATTTCCAGACTGAATAACAAAGTGCTTTATACATGTGTGCTCTTGAGTCTTTTGTTCTTAAATGAATGATGGTGTAAAAAAGAAAAAATAATTGAGTAGGTATTCTTTTGGCAACTAAATATCCACAGCATTTTAAAGCACAAAATACAGCAAATAGAAAGAATCGTTAAAAAGAAGGCTTCACAATTCAGGGATCCCAAGACTGTAAGGATTATAAAAAATGAAACAAATATATAAATACAACCAAATCTCTGCTAGGTAAGAGTTTGAATTTTTTTTCAGTTTTAGTTTCATGAGAAAATTTCTTTATGTGCAGTGGGAATATTGTACAAGAGATTTCAGTTTTGCTCATTAACAACCATATAGTATTTTCAGTTCCCCTCTGAAAGTTCACAGTTCTCAGACAGAGGAAATATTTCCTGCAGCACACAATGCACTTATATTTGTGTCACGAATCAACGGTATATGTTGTGATAAGGAGGGCACCTGTACGGAGTCAAAGCAAGCTATGACAGGCGGCCATGGCCATTACCAGGCCGAGATGCCAGCTGGATGGAAGGACTGGGGGGTGAGAGAGTATCCACAGGACGCTACCTTCCCCAGGACACTACAGGGCAGCCCTCCTGGGTGGCTGTGGTATCACAGATTCCCGCAGAGCACACTGGTAGTTGGAGTTTGGTAAAGCCTTGTTGGTTTCAGTGGGGGGGATGCCTGGGAGATCTACAGAGCCCTACAATGGACTTCCACCCCACCTGGGAGGTAATGCTGATGAGCCACCCGGAGCACTCCCAGGTGCTGAAAAAAAGGAGCCACCTCACTCTATTCGGAGAGCCAGAGTCGGGAGGAGGAAGATGAAGCTTGCCAGTGAGATAGTGGAGGTGGAAGGACTGAGAGAGAGAGAGAGAGACGAAGAGAAGAAAAGGACTGTGAACAGTGTACTTTGGTACTTTGTATTGTGCTGTGCTCTGGGGATTGGGGAGAAAACGCTTCCCAGCTTTGAATAAAAGTGTGTAGTGTGCTGCACTTGTGTCTCTGCCTGCCTGTGACAGGTTAGGGTGGCTGTACGCACCCTGGGCTATCACAAAGGACAACAAATTTCATAAAATGGGGTACATAAGGGAGGTGTGAGCAAATGAAGAACACCTACACAGACTCGAATCTGGCTTCCTCCTTTCATTGAACAGTTCTTACTTCTTTAAGGCGTAGCCTTTAAAGTCCATGTTGTGGACAATTCTGGGTCACGTCTCAGAATTACTCTAAGGTTTTGGGAAGATGAACACAAGATATGAGTAGTTCTTAAAAGGCCAGGTCTCCATATGGCCTGTGAAAAGACCAACCTGGCTCTACAGATCTCAGTCAGAAAATGTTTGCTGCCATCTAATGGCCTGGAGGAGAAGAACTGCCCTTCCTCTTAAAAGAGAAACATTACTCCTTCTTTCCCTGCCACAAATTGTGTGCTGGCACCTGATGGCCAGAACTTTTGCCGACACACCACTGACTTTCTCAGGATCACACACTCACATTATAGAACCTGTTCATTTTTTGTTGCCGAAAATGGATGTGCAGATTTTCTGTGTGAGATTTAACTTGTGTTAGGAATTAACCAGATAGCATCAAACATGTTTGAATGTTTAAAGTGATTGGTAGAGTTAAAGTGAGTGCCTCTCCTTTAGAGACTTACCTCATTCAAGGTGGGTCTCAACAAAAGTTGACATCTAAGGTTAGAAGTCTGAAACATCCACAAACTTCACCTGGAGTGTATTGTTTGACTCTGTCCGCTAGATGGCAGCAAAGGCAGCAAGATTAACCGAGTGCCACACATTTGAGGCATTGGTTCTCCTTAATAAACAGCATCTTCACTCGTATCTAAAGAAATACTCTGCAGAAGAAGTTTTGCATATTGTTTATGACACTGCAATGTCAGATAAGGATTTTGAAAACAAGGAATATGAGCCAGACTGTGAAAAAACACATCAGCACTGTACCACTTATTGCAAACTATACATGGCTGTGCAGTACAATATATGTGGCTTGGACAGCGTATTCATATGTTTGTGAACTGTATTTTTTACACAATTAGAATAAAAAAGATTATACAAATGTTTCACAAAAAGTGAGTTTTTTGAAAAAAAAAGTACCTTGGAGTTCAGTTTAGGATGCCACATAATGTGTGCCACCATCTTATACAGGGGCAGTGCCATTACATCACCAGGTTGTGAACCACATGTCTAGCAGCAGGTCCATTGCTACAAATAATTTGACTGAAATTATAAAAGCTGGCACACAAAATGGTGGGGACTGCAAGAAAAAACAACCTTAAAATGGTATTACAATGGTGTCACAAATTTTATATACTGTATATGAAATACTTGTCACACAAAAATATATGAACCACTGGGCTTTGAACCTTAGTCTTGGTCTTAATCGAGAACATATAATGTAATATACACTTCTGGCTCAAAAAACAAAAAGAGGTTTGGGCACCATGGCTGACAGGAATAGATCAATGACGTCATCTGCTAACAGAGAAGCATATTGCAGTGGCCAATCAGACGCACGTCAACTGTAAGATTATCAATGCAAGTGTGACAAAAACATAGTCAGTTGTCTTTGCAAACTGACATCTGCTCGGGTCTTCACAGCAGACTGGTCATTTTAATCACAACTGAAAGTCAGGCACTCCAATCACAACACACCTTTATGCCATGAAAAACAACAGGATCAGTGACCTCAGCTCAGCTTCAAGCCAAAAGCAGGAGTCATTTAACTGATGATGGATAAGAGACAATGACATGGCAGGATACTACAACATATACCAAAATTGATAGGTCAGCCAAAATAAAGAGCCACTGAGCAGATCGCTAACAAAGTGTATGGACTACCTCCCTTCAAAGACCGGAGGTCTGAGTGTTCTCTAGTACAGCATTTGTTGTCAGTCGAGGGTAAGACAAGAGTCAAGATGAAAAGATGGGGTGCCAACCAGGTCACCCCATTTACTCAAAGTAATAAGTTCAGTCATTACAGTAAGCGCAGGATTGTGCGACAAGAAACAAAAGCAAAGCCTAGCCTTAATTAAATGTACATAAACCGCTCTAGAGTGTGGTCAGGCTTCAGAGTCAGAGCTCCGTAGTGGGTGGCTCATCTCCTGAATGAGATGCCTCCTTACTTTTATAGCATGTGGAATTGTAGGGGCAGGGTCAATTTTCCTCAGTGGGTGTCTTCCCAGAGCTGTGGGTGGAAAAAGAGACAGAAGAGTCAGCGATTGCACCTCCTGGTGTCCCAGGGCAGCGGTGCTTACAGTACCTCTGACAAGTCTGGAAGGTGACCCTCTGACACATATGCGTGACACATTAAAATAAATGAAGAATTCAAAAATAATGTTTAATTAATACAACATAGTCCCACAACATTCCTAACAGCATTTGTGTGATGTCCATGTCTATCTGTACACTTATTAAATTTGTCATATATGTGTTGTGGAAAGCCAGCCCCCAGACACAGACAGACAGACACCAGAATGTCTAAAACACACTCCTTTATTTTATATAAGCACCATAATACCTTATTCTCCAACAGTCTCTCTCTCTCTCTCTTTCTCTGTGAACTCCACCCCCCTCCTCACAAGCTCCGTCTCCTTCCTCCCAACTCCGGCTCCTCTACTGGAGGGAGGTGGCCCCTTTTATAATAACCCAGATGGGCTCCAGGTGCTCCGTCCGATGACACTTCCTGGTGTGGCGGAAGTGTCAGATGAGCACCCGGAAGCACTCCGGGTGCCCCTGGGATTTCTTCCGGCAGCACTTCCTGGTGTGGTGGAAGTGCTGCCATACAGGGTTCCATAACCATCCGGGCGTCCCCTAGCAGTGGCCATGTCCTCCCATAGGGATGATCTTCCCAGCTCTGTTCTAGTTGCCCCCAAGCAGACCAGGGCGGCTGCCCTCTCGTGGCCCAGGGAAGGTATCGTCCCTCTCGTGGACCGTCCAGGCGTCCCAGCTGGGTAGGGTCCCCAGCCGTCTGGGACAGTGTGTATCTCTTCAGAGTTCAGAATCCCTGATATTACTAGACTATAATGAGAATGAGATGCCTTGTCACAATTAACTTCTGTTCCTTTTCTTTAGTTCATGCCACTCTCATCATGAAAGTGCCACTAAAACATTTGAACATGGCTGGCTGTTTCAAGTTTTTTAGGTCATGATGGTCTGGTGGCTAAGTCATTACACTTTCAACCACAAGGCTGCTAGTTCAGTTCCTGCTTCTAATTCACTGTGTGGTCCTGAGAAAGTCATTTAACCTCCATGTGAAATCCTCATGAAACTACACTGTTGACACTTAGAAGAACGGTCTATCCATTTTCTGTACCTGCTTGGTCCATTTCAAAGTCATGCAGGCCAAAGCCCATTGGGTGCAAGGCAAAAACCAATGTCTGACTCGATGTTAGTCCATGTCTGAGACTAGAGAAAGGAGAAATATAAAACAAAAACTGGCTGCTGAGGTTTAGACATGGGGACAATTTTTGATTATCTACTTATATTTACTTTATTCTTTCTTGCTTTTAGAGCAGATTACATATCGGATGCTGACATCGTGCCCAGTGTCACATTGTAAAATACATCACTGTACAATTTATTTTATTCTTCATCTTTCCACCTAGGCACTATTTTTAAAAGACTCTTGCCTAAACACTGTTAACATCTATCCCAAATGTCAAAATACAAAAATTGCCCACATTTGAAAGCATGCCATTCGCACTGCAGGACAAATTGCGCCAACTGTACACAATAGCAGCAGAACACTCAGAATCAAATTTTAGAGCTGTTTGTCTAAATCTCAGTTGTCGCTTGTGACATTTTAAGGGCAGCCATTCTGTTCTGACAGGAAAGTTCAGACTAATTCACGTCCAATATTAGCCCAAACCTTTAGCCATTGTGAGGCGTCCCCTCATTTTTTATAGCTGACACAATCATTTATTAAACTTAGTCTGACAGCATCAGGTACAGTGGAGCTCTAAGGATGAAAAATACATTGAATTACAATTCTAAATGCAAGATTATGTCGGAATTGCCAAATATTGATTTCTTCCTGTCTCTCTCCCTCCCTCCTCTCCCACCGCAGTTTGTGACAGAAATCCCCTGCTGCCATTTTCAGGTATTTCACAGTACTAAGACATGTGCAAAAACTTTACAGTTTGATGTTTTCCACCTGAAGCTGCAAGAAGGTTTTAATCTTGCATCATTTTTGAATTTTTTTTTGTATATAGGGCAAAATCATTTCTGACACACTTTTCTGCTCATGCTCTTGGGAAGCTTTTTAACTTCCTTAAATTTGAGGTTACTTGCTACAAACAACTTGAGTATAAATCAAATGTATTTGACAGTTTTGTACTTTCTAGTATGTAATGTGAATCTTTGCTGATTACTCAGATTGTTCGCTTTTGGCTGACATTTCCTTTAAAACTTCAGTTGAACTCTTAGTTCTCTTTAAATGAGTGTGATTTTAAAGGAGTGGGTGTGAGAAATACAGTTGAGGGAGGGTTACATCACAGTAATGGAGTGAAACGTTTAGCACCGTGAGGACTTGTACTGATACGGCTGGGTTAATGGGGGTCTCAAATCAATCCGAAAAGAACTCTGTAAAGTCCCCGCTTTGAGCAGACATGACTGCTGTGATCTGGTCACTGTTTATAAGGTTTCCACCAAGACGCTGCCCTGACAGAATCTGGAGTCACAGTATGCTTTCATGGTTAGTGACTACTACTTTTCTAATTTCATTTCAAATGGTTTTCATTACTGCGGTGGGCTGGTGCCGTGCCCGGGGTTTGTTTCCTGCCTTGCAGCCTGTGTTGGCTGGGATTGGCTCCAGCAGACCCCCATGACCCTGTAGTTAGGATATAGAGGGGTTGGATAATGGATGGATGGATGGTTTTCATTAAATGAACTGATTCATGTCGTTTCCAGCACTATGTTGCAGAACTATTTGTGATGTCACTGAAGTTGATAAATGGCAAACATACACGAAATTACCAAAACCTTTAAAAAGTCATACAGGATAATTAGAAAAACACAAGGGCAGCACTGCGATTAGAACCGCTGCCTCACTGCTATTAGGATCTGAGTTCAGTTCACAGCCCAGTCACTCTCCACGTGTGCACTCCGCACATTCACCTTGCGTCTCCAGGTTTTTTAGTGGTACTCCCATTCCCAAAGACACGCTAATGTGAGTACGTATCTATGGTTATGGCTTAGAATAAAACACATCAGAGCAGGCTTCTCTGTTTTTAGGGGACTTGCATCTTCAAATTTGTGTGACAAACAGCTGGGGAGGTTTCAGTAGTCTGAAGGCCAGTTTTCTAATGTTATGTCGTGGTCTGCTTTTGAAATAACACCAGCTCAGGGGGTGCCCAGCACCTGAATAAAATGAACAAGGAGAGCACTTGACCCTGGACTCACCAGAAATGCTAACAGAAAAGAGGATGAAGGCAAACTTAAGGGCCATCATGGCTAATGCTGTCCATACTCGGCATGATGTGTTGTCTTTGAGCACTTTTAGTCCGTCTCTTTCTACCACAGTATACTATAAGGCCCTACTGGAACCACAGCGATCAGACGATATAACAAGTCCTCCCTGTGGAGAGCCTGTATCCACACTAGGCTGTGACACATTGGCATTAGGACAAGAGTTCTTTCTGGACACAATAGATTTGATGGTTACTACAAAGATTGGATACATTTCTTGGTCTCACACTTTTGTTTTGATTTGCACTCTAGTTCTTACAGGCTTTTTCACTATGACTATACCTTCTGAGCGTGTGAATTTTCCCATGGAGAATAAAAAAGTTGTGTGTGGTCTATATATCTTGCGTCCACTACTGCACCCTAAAACCTGGTAAGGGTAAAACTGAACACAATTAGATAGATGGCCAAATAAATATGAAAGCCAATATATTATAGACAGATATGAAAGGTGCTATATGATAGATAGATAGATAGATAGATAGATAGATAGATAGATAGATAGAT